>CM062804.1:1392375054-1393575054 GCA_031772625.1 Pinus tabuliformis
AAGTTTGGTAGCAGAACATAGACTATGAACACATCCCATTTAGGTGTCGTAGGTGCCATACCCACGGTCATCTAGCAAAAGAATTCCCAATAACTAGAGAGGAGGAAGAAAACAGAGAGCCCCCCAAAAAAAAAGAGAGACCTGGACCAGGAAGACTTCCAAGAGGTGAGAAATAAAAGGAAAACCAACAAGGAGCACCCCCAGAAAGATAGGACAGGCAAACAAACCGACAGAGTGAAACCAAACAGTTTCGCTATACTACAGGTAGAGGAGGATGAGGAAGATCAGCCCATGGAAAATTAGGAAGATAAAGGCTCAGACTGTAGTGAAAACAGCGAAAGGAACCTAGCCAAAAGAAAAGCCCCAATTGAAACACCAGAACAGGATAAGGAAAAAGATGAACAAACTGATTGGATGGAGACAGATCATGAGTCTAGTAAGGAAGACCTAAGCCAAGAAGAGGAAGTGCTGGAAAACCTGCTGCATGAATGGAAGAACCTGGATGAGAGGTTCATTCCGGAAGAACAAAAGAAGTTGTATACTGAAACCTTTCAGCAATACAAATCTAAATTAGAAAAAGGCAAAGCCTCATCAACAGAAAACCAAGACACTCAAAAGGAAAGAAGATCCTAGCAGAATGGATCAAATAAAGGGGGGAGAAAAAAAGAGGAAGAAGAAACATAAAGGACTCCATACAACTCATGGGAGAAACGTTAGTCAATACAGGAAAAGTAGTCCCGCTTTCAGCGGTGTTCCAAACCCTCTCCCAAGTTAACCAATGATTTTGACATCTTGGAATATCAGAGGCTTAAATAGCAAAGGTAAACAGAGACATCTAGCAGCATGACTCAAAAAAGACAAACCTCAGATTATGCTTCTCAAGAAACCAAAATCCTAGGTCAAAAAATGGATGAAATCCTCAATAAAATAAAGCCAAGATACGAAAATGTCACTATAGATCCCAAAGGAAGTGCAGGAGGGATAGCCATTCTTTGGAACCCAGCTAAGGTCCTCATCGACTGGTGGATAGGAAGGCCAAGAATCCTCAATGGGAGTTTCAGACTAATAGGACAAAGCGAATGGGTGGTGATCTTGGCTGTTTATGGTCCCCACACCCAAGCAGACAGAGACCTGTTCCTCGCCTAGTTGACAAAGCTTCGAAGTTTGCACCAGGAGCAGGGATGGATCCTGGCTGGAGACTTCAACTTAATCGCTTCTTGAGAAGAGAAAAAAGGTGGAATAAGCAGGGAGGACCCAGAAATGGAACGATTCAAATAAGTGTAGACTAAATTAAGAGTGGTTGATATTCCAACCATAAACGGAAAATTTACATGGAATAACAGAAGAGGCGGGTCCAAACAGATTGCTTCAAGACTAGACAGATTCCTCATCTCAGAGCATATAATCGGGCTGGATATCTTCTATGAAGCCTCTATCCTACCCTCATCAGGGTCAGACCACTGGCCAATCAAGTTGGAAATAGCCCTAAACAATCATAACAAAAAGAGACCCTTGGTTCGAGTCCTTTTGGCTCAGAGCCCCTGACTTCCTTGACAAAGTAAGAGGCTGGTGGCAGGACAGCAAAAATGGAAAGGAGGGCCGCAACAAAATGTACTCATTTCAGCTAAGGCTCAAAGAAATTAAAAGCAAAATCAAAAAGTGGAACAAGGAAGAATTTGGCAATATCCAACAGGAGCAGGGTAAGCTCCAAGCCCGAATGGAAAGAATCTAGCAACAAATCATCTTGGAAGGTCGAAGTCAGGATCTGGTCAGAGGAGGAAGGTAGAGTAATCACCCAATTAGAGGAAAGCCAAAGAAGGAGGAAATCCTGTGGAAGCAGAAATCCCGAACCCAATGGCTCAAAGGAGACAAAAACTCAAAATTTTTCCACAAAGCCATGTTAAACCATCGCCATCATAACATAATCTTCTCCTTGAAAGACAAGGAAGGAAACAGAGTGACTCAGCAGGACGAAATTGAGCATCTCTTGGTGGAGCACTTCAAAGGTATCCTCTCCGAACCAAACATCAACAGAGCTGAGGACATAGACAAAATTAGCCTCCATATTCCCAAGAAGGTTACTAGAGACCAAAACCTGGAACTTCTCCGGGTTATCTCCAAGGAAGAACTGGAGGAAACAATAAATAAAATGGCTAAAAATAAGGCCTCGGGGCCCGATGGCTTCACCATCGAATTTTATCAGGCAGCTTGGAGCTTCATGGGAAATGATCTGCTTGATCTTGTGGAGGATTCTAGGTGCTCCAAGCTCATGCACCAAGGTTTGAATGCTACCTTCCTGGCGTTAATCCCAAAGTCTGGATGCTTAGATGAACCGCAGGGCTTCAGGCCCATCTCCCTATGCAACGTTGTCTACAAAATCCTTGCAACTATCATAGTCAACAGGCTCAAGCCGATCATTCCGGATCTCATAGCCTCGGAGCAAACCGGCTTCGTCAGAGGAAGACAGATTACAGATGGCATAATAGTTGCCCAGGAAGTGATCCATTCCCTGAAAAGCTCCCACTCCCCTGGCATGCTAATTAAACTGGACCTGGCCAAGGTGTTTGATCGGCTTTGCTGGAACTATCTAGCGGGTATCCTAACAGCCTATGGTTTCTATCAACGATGGATAAAATGGATCCTATCTATGGTAAGCTCTCCTATCATGTCAATTCTTCTAAATGGCACCTCCTCTGAAGCCTTCACTCCCTCCCGGGGTCTAAGGTAGGGAGACCCCCTGTCTCCCTTCCTCTTCATCCTGCCTGCAGAAGGCCTAGGTAGATTGATTAAGGCTCCAAGGAACAGATTAAAGGCCTTTGAATCTGCAGAGATGACATTCCGGTCTCCCACCAGCAATTTGTAGATGACGTGATGCTTTGCGGACAAGCCACCCTAAAAGAGGCCCAAAGAATTATCAAATCCCTTTCCCAATTCAGCAAAGCCTCCGGGATGGAGATCAACAAAGACAAATTGGAAGTGTTTTTCTTTAACACCTCCTTGGCTGCCCAAAGATTTCTGGCTTGTACTCTATGCTTCAACAGGGGAACCTTTCCTTCCAAATACCTGGGTATCATGCTACACGAGCACCAATTCCAGTCGGCCAACTGGAATCTTCTCATAAAGAAAATCCGAAACAGAATGGAGAACTGGACCCACCACTCGTTGAATGCTCCAAGCAAGATAACCTTATTGAAAGCCATCCTACAGGCCATGCCAAATTACCAGCTCTCATGTCAAGCGATACCAAAGGCTGCAAGCCAAAAACTGGTCTCCCTGTTCACAAATTTCCTCTGGCAGGGAACCAGCAAAACAAGAAAGTGGGCCCTCATCTCTTGGGAGGGGCTTTGCCGGCTCCCTAACGACGGCGGTATAGGACTTCGTGACCACTTCGTCCTAAACCAATTTTTGGGTGCAAAGCTCTGGTGGAGGTGGCTTCAGGGGTTCCTGACTTGTGGAAGGTGTTATGGGAAAGAAAATACGACGATGCAGGGGAAATCGAAGGAAAACTGAGAAGCACGACAGAGACCAGAGGCTCGGCAATCTGGAACCTGGCAAGAGGCAGCAAGGACCTAATAAGGGAACACTGTTTCTGGGAGATTCAGGCAGGAGACAAAGCCAGATTCTGGGAGGAATCTTGGCAACAACGAGACCGGCTCATCCAAAAATACAATCTCCATGTTATCCTTGCCTTTTCGTCCCAGGCCGGGGCTTCAACGGTTGGCAACTTCTGGAAGCCCGATGAGGTTGGCTACTGGCGCAAGAGGAAATCTAAAGAGGACTGGGAAGGAGCACCAGAAACCGACAGATGGCACGACTTCTATACAGAGATGGCTTCTCGGAGAATAGCAAAGAAAACAGGGCCCAACATTCTCAGATGGGGCCATCGCATTCAAGGAAACTTCGCCATAGCAGAAGCCTACCACTATCATAGCAACCTAAATCATCAATAGGAAACAAAACAATGGAAAAACCTGTGGGAAATTAAACACTGGCCTAAAATCTCTTTTTTCATCTGGACCATTCTACACGGTAGAGCGCTCACTTGGGATCAGATTTTGCAGAGAGGAAGCCAAGGACCATCCCGCTGTTCCTTATGCTGCTCCCAAGAGGAAACCATGGAACATCTGATGAACTGCTGCTCTGTCAGCTCCTCCCTGTGGGAAAACCACCGCAAGTTGTTTGAGCGCCAACATAGAAACCAACAAAGCATCATTAACACAATTGTCAATTGGCCGAAAAAGCCTTACCTGAACCGTTGGTTAACCGCGCCTGGCTCATCTCCACCAGCTTCCTCCTCTGGAATATCTGGAAAGCTTGGAATGGGGCCATCTTCAAGTCCGAATCCCGAACCCCCGCAGCAATCTGGGAGCAATTCATCAAAAATATTTAGGAAACAATCTTATTGGAAAGCTGGCGGGACGAAGATTGGCAGGTCACGACTTCGGAAGGAACAATCCTGAACAAACTAGAGGTCAGACAAAGCATGGTCACCGGTGGGGGCTCACAAAAAGAACTGGCCAAAGCAGAGGCAGAAAGCTCCCAGTACAGACCCCCCCCATAAGGATTCGTTAAATTAAACTTCGACGGAGCTGCAAAGCACAACCCAGGAGAGGCTGGCATAGGAGGAGTCTTTAGAGACACAGAGGGTAACACTCTAAGAACTTTCACGATGGACTGTGGGGAAGCTTCGAATAACAAAGCCAAACTCCACGCCCTGAAACGGGGCCTAGAGATAGCTCTTCAGGACAACCTCAAACGTCTCCAAGTCGAGGGGGACTCGAAGTTGGTAATCGACATGGTTAGGAAGCTCCAGCAACAAATACCAGCGGAAAGGATAAGCAAAAGCTGGAGAACAGCATGGCTGGGTGGCGAAATTGGGAAACTCCTCCCCAAAATAGACTACCTCCTCCCAACTCACACCAGGCGCACAGGTAACAAACCAGCGGATTAGCTTGCAAATTGGGGCAGCCAGAACCGGGGCAAAGAAATCGACAACGTTGGTCTGCCACATCTGAACCAGGAGGAAAAAGCCCAACTCCAACAACTGCTAAGAGTTGATGAAGGAAGGAATGGCATGAATGAGATGAATGGTCAGGATCAGGCGGCACGCAGCGGAGGCAAGGATAATCTCCAACAACAGGGATCAGATAGGCCATCTGTGGGAAAAGGCAGAGGTGTAAGGCAGGCACATGTTGGGCAGGTGACGGGGCATGACAGGAATGGCCAAACAAATGGAAGGGATGCGTGAGCTGTGACTTCATCAAGGAATGATCTAGAGCCAGCTCCGGGATTCGGGAGATCGGACAGGGAAAGGTCGACAGGTGGCACCATGAGTAAAGTAAGGCTACGGCAAGAGCAACCGGATGGAGCTTGGAGTAATGAGCCATAAATCGGAAAGGACAAGCCACGCCACTTCCCGAGATGTGGAAGCCGAAATGTGTGACGGAAAAATAAACGGCCAAGCGGAGGCCAAAAATTCAACCAGCCAAGTGGCGACCCATTTGACACGGCAAAGAGTTAATAAGCCTGAGGTAACAAATGGCAGGCTCATTCAACTTGGTAAGAACGATGATAAAGAACAGAAAGGCGCCTGCTCACCTCTGCGACCAGCCCACCTCCTCGGCCTCGGCAAAAAAAGGTGGTATGTTTCCTTTAGTCCTCGTCCTTCAGACATGCATGCTTGTTTGTCTTTTCTCTTGGTCCGGCTGGATATGCTCTGGTCTTGCATGCAGACTTCCTGCTGCTGCGAAGCTAAGGGCCCGGGCTCTTACTGGTTTCTCCCTTCCCGTCCCCATGTCTGGAACGTTTTGTTGTATGATAGAGCTATGTCCTGCTCCGAGAATCAGGCTGTGTGGGGGTCTTCGACGGGATTCGTCGCGATTCTGGTGGGTCCTCATACCCCTAATCTTTTCTTCTCTCTGGCCTACTCCTGTGGTTGGCTCCTCTTCTGCTTCTCCCTTCTGTTGGCCAAGGCCGTCAGGTTTCACCGCTTCGTTGCTCGGGGGGTTCTCCGAGTCCCTGTGAGATGGTGGTGGGTCTTCAACCGTCGTGCCCTCAATGAAACTGCCCCTTGGTCTCAGGCGGCCTTTCATGCTAAGTTTGTTGTTACAATGGATCAGACCCCACTGGTGCTCCATTTCTCTCGCACTGACCTTTGGTTTTCCACTGTGGCAGGACAGAAAGCCTCCTCTTCTCCCAAGCACCAGACCAGAGGAAAGATGGCTCCAAGAAAGACCAGCTCCGATACGAAAAGGGAGGCTGGCACCAGTAGTCAACCGAACAAAAGGGGCAGAAAGCCCGACCTCGACAAGCTCCTCCACCTGATTGATGGCTACATGACTGGCATCTCTCCCGCGGTCCGTTCTCTTATCCATGAATGGGAGCACGAGCTGAGGCAAATAAGCACGAACAAAGAGATTCCCCACGAGGACTGGGAAATAATCACAGACCTGGGCACTAGCAGGGGCAGGAACTCGCTCTTTAACAGAACGTTACAATTCTATTGGATAATGAAGGATGTGGTCGGTAGGGCCATGGAAGTCAACCAGGCAGTTCACGAAGAGGAGGATGAAGAGCGTAAAGCTGCTGAAGAACTCCTCAAAAGCCAACTGGCAGAAGAATCGGCCTCCATAAAGAACACCCTCCTCAAAGAACTTGCGGCAGTCCAAGTCCAGGTCTCCAGAAACCATGTGCTGCTCAAGGACATGGAGCAAATGTTGCGGGAGCTCAAATGGGCCATTGAACAGAAGATCCTGAAGTCGGGTGCTAACGACTCTAAGCCTGACCCGGTGAACCTGTTAGATGAAGACTAGTGGTGTGCCTTCTCTTCTTTTTTGATGAATATGCACTACATCTGGGTACCATATTTTGTTAATGCAGTTAGTCTCGTTGTCAATAAGCAGAACAATGGTTATGATAGGAAGAAGGAAGTAAACATGTTTAAATTTTGGTCTGGCTTTAAAGCCAAAAGGTGGCGGTTTAGTTTCCTTTGGGCAGACCAGCCACCCGAACTCTAGTTGGATGTATTTTGTTGTTTTGGAATGAAGAATGCCTAACCTTACAAAAAAAAAAAAAAAAATAAGAGAGTTTTCATTTATTCTTTACCATGAACATTATCAATGTCACCATTATCATCTATAACATTTGAGCTCCCACTTGAGTTCCATCTTGCATTTTGGGTTTTCTGCATTTTGAGAGAGAAGAACAAGATCATTGAAGCACAAAGGCATCAAATGGATCCATCCCATGGAGGGGGATTTATAGACCCATGTTGTAAATATTCTTCCCTGGGTGTTTCAATAAAATTATAATTCTGTAGCATATCTTCGGATACATCGCATTCAGTTTATTTATAGTCGACGTTTCGAACCAGCAACAATGGTTCATCATCAGGATGTGAAAAATTGTTGAAAGACTAATCTCATTTATTTTCAATAAATAGAGATGTGTGCTCGATGTTAGCCGACAGTGATAATTTTACTTGTTTTATTATATTTTGTTAATTTTGATTGTAGCTACTTTGACAATTGCAACAAGTAAATCAATCAATCATATATGTCAACACACTTTCATATCTTTCATATCTGAGTCTTCTCCTTGCTCCCTAGTGCATCCTTGTTTTAGACCAAAGTACACATGAATAAACCCATAACTTGCACACATAACACATTGCTCTCCATCTGCTTATATAAATTTTAGCCTTAGCCAATACCTTAGGTAAACCCCTTGGTAATGTCGTTAGTATTCTTTGATGGGATCAAATAATCATTGCCACTCCAGTTACTATGGACCAATACCATGGTAATGAGCCATAGTATCCACATTTCCATGGTTCAGATTTTGTATGTGACTTTTGTTCACAAGGCACGTATGTACGTGACCTTTCTTCATAGGATCCGCATATAGTTTCTCAAACTTCACCTTTAACATCCATCTATCTTTGAATTGCCATTCATCTGCTCATAACATCTATACCAGTCTATATGAGTTCCATAATCATCATATTATCATTATTGATATCAAGTACATCTATATCGAGTATGTTGCGATCAAGGACAACACATTAGCCATAATGCCAATAAGGGGGTCTTCGATGGATTCTTGAAGATCATGGGAATAGTTGGAAGGAAGAGCCATTAAGGAGGATAGAGAAGAGGGATGAGGAGATGAGGTATTTAATTCAAACAATCTAGTCATGAGAAAAAACAAATCTAAGAAAATACTAAAACAATAAGACCAAATAAATTTATCGAAAGCCCCAAAAAAGTTCAACTTGAGAAT
Organism: Pinus tabuliformis; assembly: GCA_031772625.1. Taxonomy (NCBI): domain Eukaryota; kingdom Viridiplantae; phylum Streptophyta; class Pinopsida; order Pinales; family Pinaceae; genus Pinus; species Pinus tabuliformis. The sequence continues at coordinate 1,392,383,335 of CM062804.1, forward strand.
CATACATGATTTTTTGATAATTCTTAAATAATGAATAACTCTATAGTTCTCATAATAACATCAAAAATTTGTCAACCTTCCACATAACCAATCTTTTTCAGAAAAATCAAGTAAAGTAGTAAAATTTTAAGGCTGAAATATATTATAAAATCTGCTAATTATAGACCACTCGTATAAAAATATATAAACACTTATGGAGAATATAAAAAATTAAATACAAAAGATATTTAAAACGACTCTTAACTTCATTCGTGTACTCTAGCTTATGCAATTTCACTACTCTTACAACCTTATTTTCTGTATAGTACACTAATACTTGCTTCACCATCTATTGCGAAAGAGATCGAGGCAAGTGTAACGAACGTGGACCCAATTGTCTCTTGCTTAACGTTGACTCTCGCTAATCCAATTAAACATATCAGGCTCATCTTATGACTTCTTGACACAGTCTTCGCCAATTTGCTTTACGTTTCATGTGTTAAAAATTCCTTATCTATAGATAGGAGAGAGGCACCACCATCTTATCTTGCCACGTCAGAACACAACGTCAACTCTAATAAGATGCATCGCACTTTGTCTAGTGTTCTCTTGCGAAAGAGAACACTAGGGAAGATTAGGCAAATATGAAGTGACGCGTGGCTTACTACGCTGAAAGGAAATATAATCAGTTAAGTCTTTGCACATACATGCATTTTCTTTTGTCTTATTAATTTTATTTTAATCGTAAATGTGGAAAGAATGGTTTATAAATGTTATATATTTCGAAGATAGAGAAATATGTTTAACATGATGTACACTTAGTGACCCAGGAAAGTAAAATTAATATAAAATTTGAATTTTATTAAATTAGGTTGAAGTCATACTTAAAGTAGTATGTGGAAATTAATTAAATGTATTTGAAAATTCGAATAAAAGAGTAAACAATTGTATGGTATATTTCATATCAAGTGAGAATTGAGATGTTAGTGTTAATAAAATTTGAATCTTATGAAATTAGGTTGAAGTCAATTAGTATATGGAAATTAGTTAAACGTATTTGAAAATTTGAATAAAACAGTAAACAATTGTATTGCATATTTTATATTAAGCGAGAATTGAGATTATGCTTCTATCGGTGTATATAATGAGTTATATGATATAGGATTTATCATATTCAAATTATGTTTTGTATATAACGAGTTATATGATATAGGATTTATCACATTCAAATTGTATATGATAATTATTTGAAAAAATTTACAAATTAGAGTTTAATAGTTTGCTAAACAATTTTGGGTAGTTACCTCGTGAAAGCATTGAATTTGTTTTTAAGAGAAGAATAATTTTATGGATATGGTTTTGTGTATAATTTTTATGACTGACATTTGGAATGGTTAATTGTAACGCTCAATGATACAACATTAATTTCTTTTACCAAGTTTTATTTATCACTGTTAATTTTATTTTGTTTAATTTGAATTGTTAAAACAATTAGGCTGAAGAGCCAAAACAGATGTGTTAAGTATTAATTAAAAGATTTTGGATCAGTTTATAAAAAAACTAGAGAATTGGTTAGATTAACTTCTGAAAACAGTTACAAATAGTTTTTTTGCCCTCTTCCTTCAAAAGGAAAAAAAACAAAACCTTGAAGGGGTTGGGGGAAATGAGGAAAAATGAAACTGTACTATGATTATTTCATCCTAAAGCTGGGAAACTTACCCAGTGGGAAAGAAATTGTGATAACCACTGTGGGGTACGAGACTTGAGGCTGGATGTAATGCCCCACTTAAATATTATCCTACAAATTTTGTTAATGTTTACATTATCTGAAAATATTGAGAAATATTGGTCTAATATAAAATTCATAATTTCCATTATTCAAATTCCCCACTTACCTTCTCAAATTGAATATTAGGTAGGATATGTTCTCCTTCCATTATTTCAAAATATATGTATTCATTTCACATTACCCAATGTACCCTCACATTTACTAAGGAGAAGACATGGTCCTCTCCATGTAATTACATCTCACATTCCCCAATGTACCCTCACATTTACTAAGGAGAAGACATGGTCCTCTCCATGTAATTACATCTCACATTCCCCAATGTACACTCACATTTACATGGGAGAAGACATAGTCCTCTCCATCTTATTAATCAATATATATATTCACCTCACATTCCCAAATGTACTTTTTAGATTTACTTGGGAGAAGACATGATCATTTCCCATTAAATTCTCAATTTTATATTTATGTCACATTTCCAAATGTACTCCTAGCTTACTTGGGAGAAGAGAAGTCAACTGTAAGGATGGATGAGAAGTTAATGACATTAATGAGAGGTGGTTGAGATGGAGAAGGGAAGGAGGGTATAAAAAGGGAAGGGGGAAGGAAGAAAGGGGGGGGGGGGGTCTTGCTTATGATTGTGGGGGTTGGTTGTGATTGTTTGGACTTGTTGTGTTTTTGGAGACTTTGGAAACCTATGGAGGTTTCTTGGGTTTGAGAGGAGGAAAGTATTGTTATCTGGTTTTGCACATTCTTCTTGAGGACACACTATATCTGGTTGGACTTGGGCACGGAGGGCTAGGGAACCTGTGAAGGTTTCCTGGGCTAGGAATTTATTTCCTAGTTGGCTGGGAGGTAAGTCCGATTGGGTTGGTGAGAAGAAGCGTTCAGCTGGAGCTATAAGACAAGGGTATCATCATCAACCACGGGAACAGGTATTTTTCCATGGACTACTCTTGTTAAGTTGATATCAATGGAATGCTCACCTTAATTTATGTTGCTTATGATAAAATGATAAGATGTTAAATGTTTAAAGCTATGTAAGAAGGTCAGTAAGCTCCTTTTATTACTTTTAAATCAGCAGGAAAATAGATCTGTTAGTGTATCATAGATTGAGGCTCTCATAATAGGAATCAGGCCCTTACACATGGTATCAGAGCTGAATGGACAAATGAATGTGGCACTGCATTCACAGAGCTGAAGAGGTTACTGACTAGTGCACCGATCCTTCAAGTACCAGACATTAGAAAAGATTTCACTGTCTGCACCGATGCTTCGGCACAGGGATTGGGTGCAATATTGATGCAAGAAGGCGGGGTAATAGCTTATGCTTCTAGAAAATTGAAGAAGCATGAAGAGTTATATGCTACCCACGACTTAGAATTGGCAACAGTGATGTTAGCCTTGAAGCTATGGAGACACTACCTCATTGGGAGAAGATTTGAGTTAAGAACAGATCATCAAAGCCTAAAGCATCTCTTCACTCAAAGGGATCTGAACGCCAGACAAAGGCGATGGAGTGAATTCATGAGTGAGTATGATTTTGAAATCTCATACATCAAGGGAAAGGAGAATGTAGTGGCGGATGCACTAAGCAGGAGGCCACGAACTTTCTCCCTAGTAGCCTTAAAGGTAAATTTAAGGGAGCAAATATTGGAGAAACTCTTTGAAGATAGTTGGTATTTAAAAGTCATCTCAGCCATCCAAAATGGGAAGCAAATAGAACCAAAGTTTGAAGGATATGTCCTTGAACCAGATGGGCTATTGAGATTCCAAGGGAGAATGTACGTACCTAAGGAAGGGGGTATAAGAGAAACCATCCTCGGAGAGTCTCATAGAGCACTCTATTGTGCACATCCTAGGGTAAAGAAGATGTATGCAGACACAAGGAAACTCTTCTTTTGGGCAGGCATGAAGCATGACATAGTCCAGTTTGTCGCCAAATGTCTTGAATGTCAGTGAGTGAAGGCTGATCGTCGCCATCCAGCAGGACTCCTACAACCTCATGACATCCCTACATCTAAATGGGAAGTAATTTCCATGGATTTTGTGGTGGGTTTGCCACTCACTTCCCAGAGGCACAATGCTATATTGGTTATAGTTGATAAATTGACCAAAAGTGCCCATTTCATCCCAGTAAGGGACACTTACGATGTTACGGATGTGGCGCGAGTGTTTGTTAATGAAGTTATCCGACTGCACGGATTGCCCGCAAAGATCATTTCTGATAGAGACCCCCGATTTACATCTAGGTTTCAGACAAGTTTGCAGTCAGCACTGGCAACTCAGTTAAACCTAAGCACTGCATATCATCCAAAAACAGATGGGCAGACTGAAAGAGTAAATCAGGTTCTGGAGGACATGCTTAGGATGTACGTCATGGATAATCAGACTCAGTGGGAAAGGTACTTGCCATTGGTAGAGTTTGCCTATAATAACAGTTATCACAGTTCAATCGGGATGCCTCCTTATCAAGCTCTATATGGAAGATCTTGCAGGACGCCATTGAGTTGGGAAAAGTTGGAGGACCGAGTGATAGTTGGCCCAGAATTAGTTCAAGAAATGGAGGAACAGGTAAAGCAGGTTCGGCAAAGGTTAAAGGAAGAACAGGATAGACAGAAGAGTTATGCTGATTCACATAGGATTGATCGCAGTTATGAAGTAGGGGACCAAGTTTTTATTCATATACGGCCCAACAAAAGCACCATCCGGTTTGGGAAGGGGACGAAGTTGTCACCTCGGTTCGTAGGACCTTTTAGGATCAAAGAGAAGATTGGACCAGTTGCCTATCGTCTTGTACTGCCGCCCCATTTTCATAAAACTCATGATGTTTTTCATGTATCTGTTTTACAACATTATGTTTCTAATGAATCTCACAAACTGGATTGGCAGGACTTGCAGGTCTCGGACATGGGAACCGTAATGGTAGAACCATTACGCATATTGGACTGTAGGGTTCGACAGCTCAGACATCTCACGGTGGACCAAGTTAAGGTCCAGTGCGACAAGTATAGCCCAGGATCTACTACCTGGGAGGATGCAGAGACTATGCATCATGACTACCCCTCACTTTTTGAGCATCTGTGATGCCTATTTTGACTTAGATAAGCTACCTATGTTAAGATCATATTTCCATGTTATTTATTTATGAACATTATGTAATATTGATGCATTTGGTTGACACATAAAACTACTTATATGAATTAGTTGATAGATTTGATATTAATGATAGAAATGGTTGATGTATGGAGTACATGTATGACTCACTTAATGATGGACTATCTAATGTGTAACTTATCATAATTATTTTGGTTCATATATAGCGGAAGTGGATATGATTTATTTAAATGAATGACTTAGTGAGAATTCCTAGATTGACACATGGACACTAGACTTCGTAATGTGATAATTATATGTCTTGTTGTTATATAAATGCATGAATGAGAGCTAACCCGCAGGGGAAAAGAGCTATGTGATAACCAAGAAGGGAAGGATGAGACATCTCATGAGGAAGGTATAATGTACATTATTTTACTTCATTTGGTATCTACTTGATATGCACTCTTATGACACGAGAAAAATGCAAATGACAGGTGGCAAGATGACCTGACTAGATTATTCAATGACAAGTCCAACCAGCTCTGTAGTGTGGTCTGTATTAGGGTATTGACCCTAGTTCTGCAGGAGGGGTGGAGGCATTTCCCACTGTGTATCCTCCGAAACCTGGAATCGTGGGAGGGCAGTGGTGGACACGCTCCTCTAGACGTGTGATGACGATTGCCAGTTGCCTGCTGAGGGAGTTAGGTCGATGTATTCGACGCTCCCACCATGTCGGTTTTATCGGTGGTTATTATGGCCGTTGCCACTGATAAAGTAGCAGAGGACGGATAGGGTGGGAACGGAAGTAGGCCAGGGTGGATAGGAGGATATAGATCAGTTGAAGACTCTTGATGGGAAGAAATGTCATTGTTAGACTTATCCGATTTTATTGCTATAACTCTCTCTGGTTGCTATGCTTTCAAACTCCTTGCATCTTTTCATTATAACTTCGGGACAAAGTTTTCTGAAGGAGGGGTGTATGTAATGCCCCACTTAAATCTTATCCTACAAATTTTGTTAATGTTTACATTATCTGAAAATATTGAGAAATATTGGTCTAATATAAAATTCATAATTTCCATTATTCAAATTCCCCACTTACCTTCTCAAATTGAATATTAGGTAGGATATGGTCTCCTTCCATTATCTCAAAATATATGTATTCATTTCACATTACCCAATGTACCCTCACATTTACTAAGGAGAAGACATGGTCCTCTCCATGTAATTACATCTCACATTCCCTAATGTACCCTCACATTTACTTGGAGAAGACATAGTCCTCTCCATCTTATTAATCAATATATATATATTCACCTCACATTCCCAAATGTACTTTTTAGATTTACTTGGGAGAAGACATGATCATTTCCCATTAAATTCTCAATTTTATATTCATGTCACATTTCCAAATGTACTCCTAGCTTACTTGGGAGTAGAGAAGTCAACTGTAAGGATGGATGAGAAGTTAATGACATTAATGAGAGGTGGTTGAGATGGAGAAGGGAAGGAGGTTATAAAAAGGGAAGGGGGAAGGAAGAAAAGGGGGGGGGGGGGTCTTGCTTATGATTGTGGGGGTTGGTTGTGATTGTTTGGACTTGTTGTGTTTTTTGAGACCTTGGAAACCTATGGAGGTTTCTTGGGTTTGAGAGGAGGAAAGTATTGTTATCTGGTTTTGCACATTCTTGTTGAGGACACACTATATCTGGTTGGACTTGGGCACGGAGGGCTAGGGAACCTGTGAAGGTTTCTTGGGCTACGAATTTATTTCCTAGTTGGCTAGGAGGTAAATCCGGTTGGGTCGGTGAGAAGAAGCATTCAGCTGGAGCTATAAGACAAGGGTATCATCATCAACCACCAGAACAGGTATTTTTCCATGGACTACTCTTGTTGAGTTGATATCAATGGAATGCTCACCTTAATTTATGTTGCTTATGATAAAATGATAAGATGTTAAATGTTTAAAGCTATGTAAGAAGGTCAGTAAGCTCCTTTTATTACTTTTAAATCAGCAGGAAAATAGATCTGTTAGTGTATAATAGATTGAGGCTCTCATAATAGGAATCAGGCCCTTACACTGGATATAGTTTTGACGCCCAAGGTAGTAGACTGTTTATCATTGTCAGAAGTGGAAGAGCTTGGAGGGGGATGCTGGATGTAATTGCCATATCTGAGGCTGGATGGAGGGACCTTCCAAAATAAAGGAGTTACGTGCATAAGTCACACTCAACATAGGAAAATAGATAAGTAATATTACCGTGTCAATAATTATTACTAGGAAAGAATAGACTGTTTATTGTTACAACAAAGGATAAGTTAACATACTAGATTATAGTATTAACATTATTCTCTCGCTGAAAAGAGTAGAAAATATTGTCTTTTGATACATGTCATTGCTATCATATTTTTACATGTAACCAGAGCATACAAGAAATAACAAATGTATTTATTTACATGGCAACGAGATTTACAGTAAACATTCTAATGATTACTTACAATGGACATTCTAAGCATTAGCAACAAAGGACTTAGTTCAAAGAATCAATATTCTTTTCTGGTCTTTCTATGTCTACCTATATCACTGGATTTTACACAGGCCTTTGGAAAACATAAGCATTATACAAAATATTAGTTCCCAGAAATTACACTTGTATCTGCCTACCTATTTATGATAGAATAAACCTATATAAATCTAGTTGACCAAACCATCCTACAGCTCTAGATTGTAAGTAGTTGACGAGCTAGGGTTTGTCAGCTTTCGGTCGAGTTCTCGAGAGAACTCACAGTGAGAGAAGTACCCAGGCTATGTTAGAAACTATAATCGTCTGAGTTATTAAATGGTAACTATACTCGAGTAAGATCAAATGATTATATTTAGCAACAGGGTAGTGTTAGCCATGCACATACTATCACAGTCGAATCAATTACAAAAACTTAAATTTAGTTGATAAAATTAAATTGATATAGAAATTAATCCAACTATTAATAAATATCAGAAGCTGAGTTAACACGGTGCATTAGATACAAACATTTAATATATAATCCTTATGCCAAGAAATGTGGAGTAGGATTCTCACAGAAAACTCATGGAATCAAATAGCTAGTCCAAGCTATCATGTTGGTAATGCAAAGGGCGATGAGTTCAAATTAACTAATTACAATTGCTATGAGCAACAACATTCTGGCCGCAAGGCTTAGAATAATGTTTAATTACACTTCTTAAAAACCCTCTATCCATGGAAGGCTTGTTCTAAGAGAATGAAATATCAGGAAAGATCTGAATCAAAACCCACTTGAAAAAATGAGGATAGTAAGCTTAATTTAGATCGTTGTTGTTCCCCAAAAGCCCCGATGCTAGAAGCAGCATTCGAACCATGATATACACACCTACACAGAGAACACCTAGAATAAGGACAAGAATCAAATAACATCTTGGCTACTGATATGAAAACTTGTAATAAAACAAAGATGTTTACCTGAGTTGGAGTTTAGCATCCCTCGAAGCTGCGGACGAAACTTGTACTTGCACAGGAAACTTTACTAAAAATATGGAGAGTAAATTTTACTATCAACCCTATCAAAATGATGGTTTACCTCTTGCTTCCCTGCGGAGTTGACCCACTCCACCAAAAATTCAGAATCCATACTGTAATATTTGCACCTGTTCAAGGATAGCATTAAAACCCTCATCAGTCATGAATAAAATTCATAACGAGATACATATAGAATCATAGTAGAGGAAAATTTAATCGAAAGGTTCTGAGTTATCAGTTACAACAGTTTATATATACCTATAATTTGAGGACACGAGTATGGTTGAACAATGAACCAAGTTGCTACTCTTTCCCTAGCATCGCAGAGCCGAATCGCCAAACCAAATCATAGCCAAATGAACTCCTAATCACCAAGAAAGGAATTAACCTACTCCGTCAATCTTGAATCATAGAGACTGTAGATCTATCTAGATCCAACGTGGGTTGAGTGCCATATGGAATGGTTTGAGACCCTTCTGAACGGCCAATGTAAAGAGGATTAATGTCAGACTATGTGGCCAGCGAGGAGAGGGATGGTGGTGACAACAAAGGGACTCGAAGCTCTCTTGCTTTAATGAGGAGGGGCCATCCCGAGGTAATCTTGCTCAGGCAACATTAATGCAGGTTACAATGATGTTAATTATGTGGAGGTCCAGTGAGGAGTTATAGCAGATCCATAACATTATTGAATATCATCAATAACATTACATGCAATTTAAATGTGAAATATAAACCTTTAATAAATCATATTAATTTGTTTGGGATTTTGACATAGACATGAGTCATTTAATAATTCCATCAAATGAATAGTTTACATTGCCAAACTTTTTTTTTTTGGGTTAAGGGTGTTACAAATGGTATTAGAGCCCAGGCTTTCATACTGAGACATCTAGGTGATTTTAGCACAATCAATTTAGTTATGATGTATCAATATTGATGCAAAAAAAAACTAAACTGAGTATGGGTGAATATGAAAACAGAGAGATTGAGGTCAGCACCAAGGACCAAAAATGCAAAGGATCTGCACATCATCAAGCCAGCCAAAAGTGCCTTATGTGGTCGCCAAACTAGAACTATGGGTACAACTACGAGAAGAATCGTAGTAAGACAACACTGCCCTACTTGATACAGTGCAACAATTATGGGCAGAGATGATGAACCTGAGGACGGACAATGAACGTCTAAGGAAGGAGCAGAAGAAGATCCTTAAAAGTATGTCCGACCGACAAAATCAGTTGGGACTAGAACCTAGTACAGAGAATAGGGAGAAGACCCCACCGCCCATAAGGGGGGAGATAATGCAGGATCAATAGAAGGACATAAGGAGGAGGAAGAGGGGTGTTCAAATAACGTTTCGGATCAAAGAAAGACATAAGGGTAGAAGGAAAAATTACAAGGAGAATCTGAAGAAAATAAAACAATCACTGTTTGAAGGAGAATCTGAAGAAGTAGTGGAAGTCTGGCTGGTTGACATGGGTAAATATTTTTAGATTTATGAATATACTAACAAACTTAAAGCACGAGTGGAAGTTTACCAATTATGGGGAAAGGTCGCCCTCTGGTGGGAAGAGATTAAAACTGTGAGGAAGATTGATGAGGAACAAGTAATGTGGCAACAATTCCAGAAACATTTTATAGTTGAACGTTGCTATGATGTAAAGGAAAAGGTGTTCCATGAGTTAAGGCTTAGAGCCTTGACCATGGATGAATATGTAAAACAATTTACTTCCCTGTTTTGATATGTCCCGTATATGCAGGAGGAAAAAGCTAAAATTCAGTGGTTTATTAGTAGTTTACCCAACTTCATGAAGGAAATATTAGAATTTCATTATCCTAGAACAATGGGCGATGCAGTGTGAAAAACCCGTATTTGTTATCAGGGGATGAAAGAGAAAAATGAACGGCCCAAAGGAGCCATTAGTAAGAAAATGAGGAACCTACCACCAAACAGGCAACCGAAAGTCATAAATGGAAGAAATAATCAACAAAGAGCTTTTAGAAAATTTGCAAGAAACTCGCCTAGAACTCAGGCATACACCAAGAGCTAGAGGGGATTAGTAAAATTGATTCTAACCAACTACCAAAACCACCACTGCAATGTTGGGGATGTGGGGAATCGCATTACTACCAGAATTGCCCGCATAAAGCTTGAACTGAACAACTTTGCAAATGCAAGAAGCCTCCACAGTGGGAGATATAAGAAGGAGCATGCCCATAATTAATGCTTCCATTGATGATCATTAAGCGGAATATCGTCTTGCCATGATCGAATGCGAAGGTATGATTGTAGACCAACATTTTTCTGTTTTATTTGGTTCAGGTGCTAGCCTAAGCTACATTAGTCCTAAAGTGGTAGACAAATGTCAGTTGGAAAGTAGTAAATTTAAGAAGTCTTAGCTAGTTCAACTAGCCATCGGAACAAAAAGGAAGGTGTTTGCAAAAACAGAAAACTTCCCTATAACAATTTCAAGATAGCCCATCCATGTTGATCTAAACATCCTTCCCCTAGGTTCATATGATGTATTAATAGGGATGGATTAGTTGGAAGGTCATTGGTCCTTGGTGGATTGCAAAGAAAAATCTATAAGCTATCTTACCGAGTCAGGGCAATGAAAAGAAATTCAAGGAATCAAGAAAACCATCAAATTACGTCCTATTATACCAACCAGCTCGGAAGATGCATAAGGAAGGGCTGCCAAATTTTGTGTTTTCCAAGTAGGGTATAGTAATTATAGAAATAAGATGACCTCTTTAGAGAATATTTCTGTAATTCAGGATTTCATGGACGTGTTTCCTGAATCCATCCCTAGATTGCCACCAAACTGTGATATCGATTTTACCATTGAATTAGTGCCTGGAGTAGCCCCACTTTGGAAATCTCCTTACTGCATGAGAATTCCTGAGTTAACAGAACTCAAAATTCAACTTCAGGAACTGTTGGATAAAGGATACATTCTGTTAGAAAATTATATATTACAGAGAAATGGAACACATAAAATATATTGTAGAAATATAAACACGTAAAGAAAATAAAACATGAGAGACACAGATATATGTGTTTCACCCAATTTGGGCTACGTCCACAGAGGAACATCCAATCCTTCCTTTTATAGCATCCAAAAAACTGAAGAGATACAACCTACAACAGATCCGCTGCAATTCCCTCTTCACTCTCACACAATCTCCTCTCTCTTTCTCACTCAGAATACATATCTACATAGACACAATACAGTTCCCTCATATATAGTGAGGGGTTGCCTTCTAGGGAAGAAACACCTAAATTAAACATAACTTCTACCGTTAGATCTCTGCCTAATGAATGGCCCAGATTGACAATGAAATTACAACATTTTACAAGGAAATTTTACTTCTATTTTTAGCTTCGGAGTCGCTGCCCCTGATTCCCTACCGAGGGGGGGTGGATCCTAAAGATCACTGTCACCCCCCCTAGACCCCCCTTGTAGTGCAAATATTATGGGCGGCATTGCCAGGACATTTCGAAATAGGGTCGAATGCGATGATACCTCTAAATAAAGAAGATAACCAGGCTCCACACCCAACAATCTCCCACTTGGATACTAATTATAGCAACTCCACTGCTGCTTCATTTGCTGGAAAATGACTCCACTTTGGACCTGGCTATTTCTCATCTTCTTCATCATACTTGAAGACCAATTGAAACTGAGCAAAATCTTAGTTTCTCCCTGGTTACAACTTTTGTTAACATATCTGCAAGATTCTGGCCAGTGTGTATCTTTTCGAGCTTCAATTGTCCATATTCCAGCATTGACCGTATGAAATGATACTTGAGATGCATATGTTTTGTCTTGGAATGAAATGAAGATTTATTTGCAGGATGTATAGCACTCTGGCTGTCACTATATAACATGCCCAACTCTTGCTTCTTACCTAATTAATCCAGAAACCTTTCTAACCAAATCATTTCTTTACTAGCCTCTGTAGGAGCAACGTACTCTACTTTCATTGTTGATAGTGCAACAACACTTTGTAGTTTTGGAACCCAACTAATAATTGTTCTACCTACAATAAACACATACCCTGTGGTGCTCCTCCTGTTATCTTTATCACCCACCATATCTGCATCAGCATATCCCCGTAAAGAAATGTTTGAACCACCAAAGCATAATGCTTGATTTGTGGTACCTCTAAAATAGCTAAGGATCCACTTCACCACCATCCAATGTTCTTTTCCTAGATTGCTCATGTACTTGCTTACAACACCCACTACATGTGCAATATCAGGCCTTATGTCGACCATTTCATACATTAAGCTTCCTAATATTGATGCATATGGAACTTTATACATATAAGCCATTCCTTCCTAAGTCCTGGGACACACCTCCTTACTTAGTTTGAAATGGCTAGCCAAAGGTATACTAACTAGTTTGGCATTCTGCATATTAAATCTTTTCAACACCTTTTCTATGTACCCACTCTGAGACAATGTTAATTTTCGATTCTTCTTGCCTCTAGTTATTCTCATACCAAGGATTTTTTTTGCAGCACCCAAATCGTTCATTGCAAATGAGTTTACCAATATTATTTTGAGCACATTTATTTCTTGCATGTTAGAACCTACAACAAGCATGTCATCTACATACAATAACAATATAATATCACTGCCATCATTTTTCCTTTTGATATAAACATAATGATCAAAGTGACATCTAGTATAACCTTCTTCAAATATAAACCTGTCAAATTTTAGATACCACTGCCTTAGAGCTTGGTTTAAGTCATACAAGCTCTTCTTCAACCTGCACACTAGTTTCTCCTTCCCTTTTACCTCATATCCTTGTGGCTGCTGCATATATATATCTTTTTCCAAATCCCTATGGAGAAAGGTTTTATTTACATTTAGTTGCTCAGGATGCAAATCTTCAGCTGCTACTAAACTTAAAATAGTTCTGATTGAAGTCATTTTAACAACATGAGAAAATTTCTCATCAAATTCTATACCCTTTTTGTTGTGCAAACCCCTTCACCACAAGTCTAGCTTTATAACTTTTTCTACCTCCATCTTCTTCCTTCAACCTGTAAACCCATTTATTCTGCAATGTTTTTTTACCTGCAGGAAACCTGAATAAGTCGCAAGTCTGGTTATGTGCTAAGTAGTCCATCTCTTCTTTCATGGCTTTCTCCCACTTCTTCTTGGTTTCTACCTGCACTGCTTCTTCATAACATTCTGGTTCACCAAAATCATTCAAGAGTATATAATATAATGAAGTAGAGTATCGTTCAAGGGCTCTACTTATCCTAGTAGATCTTCTAAAACCACCTTCAGGCATTTGAGGTGCTTGTTTTTGTTGTGGTTGTTGTTGTTGTTCTAGCTATTGGTCATTATGATTTTCAAGCACCTTCACTTTTTCTGTGATCTCATTAAGCACTGTGTATTCTTTGTTTTATTTTTCCTATTTTTTTTCCTCCATCTGATCCTTATACAAAACCTTTTTGTTGAATATGACATCTCCGCTCCTAATGATTTTGTGTTTGTCATAATCATAAAAGTGATAACCAAAATCATTAACACCATATCCAATAAAGGTACATTTATTTGATTTTTCCTCAAGAGTTTTTCTATTTTTTTTATTAATGTGGACAAAGGCTTCACAACCAAAAGTCTTTAAAAATGAGTAGTTCACCTTTTTATCTGTCCATGCCTCCTCCGGAATACCACCATCCAAGGAACTTGAAGGCCCTTTGTTTATTAGATAAACAAAATTATCTACATCATCTACCCAAAATTGTAAATGTAATCTTGCATGCAATCTCATTAACCTTACACACTCCATGATTGTCCTGTTCATCTTTTCTAACGCACCATTTTCTTGTGGTGTTCCTGGAACTATCTTCTCTATGTGAATTCCATTCTCTAAACAATACATATCAAACTATTTGTTGCAATATTCACCTCCATTGTCTGATCTGAGACACTTCAACCCTTTTCCTGTCTCTTTTTCAACCAAAACTTTCCATTTCTTGAAAGTATCAAATACATTAGATTTATTTCGAATACAATAAATCCAGGTTTTTCTAGTTGCGTCATCAATAAAAGTAGCATAATAACGAGATCCACCAAGATATGATACCTGATAAGGTCCCCATACATTCGTATCCACAAGCTCTATTTTTTCACTCTTCTTTTCATTCCCAACTCTGAGGAATCTGACTCTCTTCTGTTTTCCATACACACAATTCTCACAGAATTTTAAATCAACATGCTTCAAACTTGGAAACAAATTTCCTGAGTGAACAATATGTATCCCTTTCTCACTCATGTGCCCAAGCCTATGATGCCACCATGTTGTATCTTCTCCTATAGAGATTAAAGAATTAACATAATTATAAATACCATCGCATAAATGCAATGTACCAACCTTTTCTCCTTTTGCTATTACCAGGGCACCTTTAGTGACCTTCCATGTTTTATCTATAAAAGTAGTTACATAGCCTTCACCTCCCAATTTCCTTGTTGAAATAATATTTTTCTTTAGATCTCGAACATGCCTTACCTCCTTCAATAGCCATTTATTTCCATTCCGATGTTTTATTAAAATTGTACCCATTCCAATGATTTTACAGGGTTTATCATCACCCAATCGAACCTTTCCAAAATCTCCTTGAACATAATCATGAAAATGTTTCCTATCATGTGTGGCATGGAATGAGGCCCTTAAATCTACCACCTTGGCATCAATAATATTTTCTAATGAAATAATCAAAGCATGTTGCAACACATCACCTATCACATTTCCTTCATGATTGTTTTCTTGGTGTACGTCTCCTTCTTTTCCCTTCCGAGTCTTGTAGTATTTCTTTAGGTGTCCTTTCTTCCCGCATTTCCAACACACTATCCCCAACCTGGACTTCAATTTGCCTTTCCTCGACTTACTCTGATATCCTAGGCTCTCTCCTCCTTCCATTTTTCTTCTCCTAGTCTCTACAATCAAATCATTACCTAATGTCTCACTGGATCTTTTTCGTCGCATTTCCTCCCTAAGGATTGCACTTACAACATGATCAAATTTTAAAGTACTAGATCCAGAGACAGGGTTACTAATGGCCATAACTAAACCAATCCAACTTTGTGGAAATGAGCATAGAAATAACAAATCCCTAACTTCATCATCAAAAGTTACCCCTCTAGAACCTAACTAAATGGTAACTATATTAAATTAATTTAAATGATTAGCAACAGATCCACCTTCTGACATCTTCATATTAATTAAACACTTCATAAGAAATACCTTATTTGAGACTGAGGGTTTTTCATATAGTTTGCTCAATTCCTTCATTAAACCCTCTGTTGTCATTTCCTTTGAAATATTAAAGGCTACCGATGCTGCTAAGCATAGCGGTATTGTTCCAAGTGCCTTTTTGTTGAGAATATCCCATTCTGTGTCTATCATACTCATCGGCTTCTTTATATTTCCACTAAATGGTAGGCACAGATCTCTCTGATACAGATAATCTTCCATATCCATATTCCATAACTGGTAGTTTTGGCCGTTAAATATTTCGACCATGAACCTACCATCTTCCATCATTGCTCCCACTCGAACTAGGAAACCTTCGCTCCTGCAAGTTCATCAGCCAAATAAACCTTCAGATCTGATACAAGTTCTTAAAAAATTATATATTATAGAGCAATGGAAGAAATAAAATATGTTGAAGAAATATAAACACATAAAACACATAAAACAAAAGAGACATAGATATACGTGGTTCACCCAATTTTGGCTATATCCACGGAGAAATAACCAGTCCTTCATTTTATATTATCTAGGAAATTGAAGAGATACAACCTACAACAGATCCGGTGTAATTCCCTCTTCGCTCTCACGCAATCTCGTCTCTCTTTCTCACTCAGAATACAAATCTACATAGACGCAATACAATTTCGTCATATACATCGAGGGGTTGCTTTCTAGGGCAAAAAACCGTAAATTAATCATAACTGCTACCATCAGATCTCCGCCTAATGAACAACCCATATTGACTATGAAATTACAACATTTTACAAGGTAATTTTACATCTATTTTTAGCTTTGGGGGAACTGCCCCCCATCCCCCACCAAGGGGGGGGGTGTTATAGACATTTTTGTGCCTCACAGCATGGAACATGAAATGTCCATAATTACAGGGATCCTCAGTCCCTAAACATGTTGTTCTTACCCCTAAAAGAACAAGGTCATCAAACAACAGCACTTCCAATCAGTTCTCCACCTGAAAACACTTCAAAACAGGCTTATTTTGGATCATGTCAGCTGCTCCACTGAGCTTCTGCGCTGGAATGCAACTGTCCCTCCTTGTACCTGCGCTGGAAGTCAAGATTAATGAAGGCTACCTGCGCTGGGCGAGATTGGCCAAGTGGCACAGTCATCCTGCAAGGTGTCAACTGCCCAGGAAGCTTCCAAACTGACACTTGGTTCATGAGATTCGCCCTGTGATGAGTAAGAGGTACTTGATCACCATGTGTAAGCAAGGATCTCCAAGTGGACTCAAGAACTGAAGATTAACTGAAGAGGGAGAGGACACAAGGCAGCTTCATGTCAGTCTCAAGCTGACTCATCCTTTCTTCTTCTCTCCTATATATAGAGCTCTTCTATGAGGTCTAAGGAGGCTGGAATTTTGTGTAAAGCAAGGAGGTGCTGTTGGTTTACAGTTAGAGCTATTGGGTGATTGTTTTACTAGAGGTGAAGAGGACAGTTCTTGCTGCTGGGGAGGTGCTGCTGGATTGGAGCCATTATTGGTTGTAACCTTCTCAGAACCCTGTTACTTCTATCAATAAAGTTTTGCATGTTCTCCTATATACTTGTATTGCATTGATGTATTGTATTTACATGTATATTTGATTCATCCTAATCCATGCTTCAGTTATGAGTACACGTATCTTGTAGTTTGCTCTCTTGTTTGTGCAGGATCCGTGTGTGGCTGGACCGGCAAAGAGAGCAAGGAGCTGGGAACAAGAGACAAAGAGAGAGGACAGGGATCGACTAAGTGAAAGACACCAGGTTGGTTAATCTTTCTTCATTCTCTCTGTACTTTCATAAAGGAAATCATCAAAACTTTACTCTCAGTTGTTGCTAAAGACTGTCACCTTTAGAGTAGGGATAGGGTCATCCGCATCGGATACTTTTCCCCACAACAAACTGGCGACTCCACTGGGGAGCGTAGTATCTTGTTGGTGTTTGTAGTATTTTGCTATTCATTTCTTGAAGAAAAGAGTACCAAATCGAAAAGCTTTTGACTATATCAAAAGCGAAGTAGAGGGACTGCTACTCTTGCTCATTTGCTGAGCAAATTCAAGATTTAAAGAGCTAATCTACAAAAGACTCTTTACTCTTTGTGATAGATCTTCATCCTCTTGATCATCCCTTAGCCTGTACTTGACCTATAGCTTTTTATTTCAGCAAAAACAGTGCATTTTTGAGCTTTTTATGACCCGGAATTCTTTGCAGACGCAACTCTCGTGTGTCAGTGCAGGCTGTCCACAGGCAGTCTGCATTACAACGCAGGTACTCCCTTCGGGAACTGCGCTGAGAGTCAAACTGGCAGACTAGAACCTGCGTTGGTCCAGTTAGCCATTGTCTTGCTCAGTTTTCCCATTGTGTCTTGGCCCTGTTTTCACTGATTTTTTTTTGCTGATTGCTTACTGGTCAGTGTACTTGCTGTAGACCACTTCTCCTTGACATTATTCCACCTCAGTTGTGTGATGAAACTGTGAATGTTCTTTCAGTATTTCTTGCTTCAGTTACAGTTTCCCATTGTGAAAAGCGAACCAGTATAGCTGTGACCTCTTAGATCCTGAACTGTAAAAGTGTCTTTGTGATCTTATGAGCTAGCTTTATTACTGTTCATGGCTGTTTGAGTTTGTTTGCTTTTCGTTTCATGGTTTGAATCTATACATTTCCTGTGTTTTAAACAAGTCTATCATAAGGTGTCTTTTTGATTGTGGACAAGCTTGTTTATTTCTACTTGAAATTAGATTCAAAATTATACAACAGTTTCCTTTCTGTCTAGCATCAACATTAAGGATAACGAAAAGAAATACATGCATTGTGCATTTTGCATTTGACTGTATGCTTGACGATTTAGGAAGATGTGCATTTTAGTGTGTGTTCTTTGATCCGTGGAAAAAGTTGTGTCTTTCTTTTCCCTCAAGTAGATTAAGGTTTTCAAAGTTGAAAGATTGAAAAGATTTTCTTCTCATTCTTAGATTGCATATAGGAAGTTGTATATATACATCTTGTGGCGAACCTGAAAGGCAAGCTGTTAAGAAAGATCAACATTAAAATAAACTCAATTTACATAACAACGCTTTGGAATTTAACGCAAACATCTAGAGGTCTAGGTAGAGACGTGTTCCGGCGTCGTTAAACATAGTGACTGTCGATCTCTACGAAGGTGGGTGATTCCTCCTGAGAGTCGGTGGCACTAACACGGACTTGAGCTCCCGCGTACCGTCGCGTATATTGGGAGACCCCTATAGGCTTTTATCCTTTATCCTTAGGAAACCGTGTCGGCCGCCCTACTGATCGTGATGCAGTGAACACAGCATTCACGAAGATCGACCACCCGTACCGTAAAACGTATTCTGTGGTTTCGCGAAAGGTTTGGCACACCCTCTGCCTAGATCTCCAGAGCAGTTTCTTTTGGCCTTTTTCAAACTCTATAACTGAAAAAGTCCAACCGAGCATTTGTCACTTCGGGCTCGTTAAAACATCGAAGGCGACTAGAGTCATCTTTAGCTTTTTCTCGACTCTTAAAACATGAAAAAGCAAGTTTGTGTCTAAAAGCATCGTTAATAAAATTTATTCTAAGCGGAACATAATCACCTATTATTCCCACGTTGATCTTTCAGTTGAAAAGTATGGAGCCCACCAACCAAGGAAATAACCTTGGCGGAAGTCCAAACCCCTTCTCCTCTTGGGGAGATGTTGGTGCGCCTCATATGGCTACATTGTCACTTCCAGGATTGACAATTGGCCTCCCTGTATGGCTCTTTTCAACTAATGTAGTCCAGATCGCCACTAATCCTGAGCAGTTGAATCAACAGTCAGAACAATCTAAAACTACCCACCAGCCTTCCACTTCTTATGATACTTCCTCTGATCCTTCATCTTCCCAAGGTAGAGCTGGCAAAAGTCAGCCTCCCAAGGAGAAGAAGGAAAAGAATAAGAGAGAAAAGAAGCAGAAGGAGCCTCTGGCGAAGGCGACTGGGGGCAAGCAGAAGAAAGCTGACAAAAACCCACACACTGCACCGACCGGGCCTAAATCGCCATGTGTCATTTGCAAAGGGATCCACTTCCATCGTGATTGTCCTTGTATTCCCCGGATACTAAGGGACTGGTCCCCAAGGTTGCACAATCCGGTAGCATCAACCTCTGGTTGTCATGTTGATTGCAATCCGTCGACTAATGAGAGTGAAGGACGAAGAAGGGGACCAAGATCACCCTGTCTATTGTGTGAAGGCAATCATGCCATCCACAAATGTCAATTCTTAGATGAGGCAAAGAGAGTTTTGGAAGATCGTCCGGTATCACCGTTACGACTTCCTCCTGGATACCAAAAACTCGTGCCTAATCCCTCGATAGTTGAAAATCCAGCTGGCCCGCTCAAGTGGTCAGCTGAAGTGTCGGTCATTGAGAATGAACCTACTGAATCCAGACCAGACGAAAGTCTAAAGGTCGAAACGGCAGTTGACCCGGTTCTTCCTTCAGAGGTTCTATCGTCCAATGACTCCGTCATTGAAGACCCGTCTTCAAATGACACCGTCGCCGAAGAGTCATCTTCATGCGGCACCCTCACTGAAGAGAATAAGGATGACACCATCCAGGTTCTTTTCATCAGCACCGACTCCGATGAGCGTCAGGGCAATGTGCCCATTCCTTTATCGCAGGAAGGAACATCATCAGAGTCATATCCGGCCGTATATTCGGTCCCACCACCAAGCAACCTGGTTGTATCCTTTGATTGGAATCAACTAGGCAGACCCCGGTTACCAGCCAGTGTACCATTCAGAATCATTGTCCAGATCTATAGAATGATCATGGCTGGTACTATCATTGATGAAGGGGCATCTGTGAGTATCCTTTCCTCTGTTGCTTGGAAAGCACTGGGTGCCCCAGCGCTTTTACCTGAGTTGAGAAATCTCTCAGGTTTTGATAAAGGAACCAGTCGACCATTAGGGATCCTCCCCAATGTACCTGTTACATTGAAAGGGAAGACCGTCGAGATGAACGTGATGGTCGTCCAAGGACCTTTGGATTATAACCTACTCCTTGGACGTGACTATATTTATTGCATGGGAGCGATAGTCTCCTCACTCTTTAGAGTAATGTGTTTTCCACACGAAGGAAAGGTGGTCAAGCTCGTAGACCAACTTTCGTTTCCGGGATCTCACATCGCAAATAGTCAAATACCATTCCTAAATGGTCTGTTCACTCAAGATTCGCCTCCACCCCCAGTCCTTCTTCCCGATGAGTGCGAGTGATTCGGAAAGAAAGACTGGAACCCAGGGGGCATGCACCCTGGTCTGCTTCGGGCAGAAGAAACCCCGGGTATAAGGAAGAATTTCCGCAGAAGAATATGACTAGTCCATACCCCGTCCGTGGAAGGAAGTGGGGTTGTTCTGGAATAATATTCTTTTGTCAAAGTTATGTGAGTGAGATAATTGGCTTCTCGCTCCCCTTGTCTAGGTAATAGGGACACCGAAGATGAAGACCGTTTGCGGTAACAAGTGGTAACCGTCTTTGAATTCAAGCCTCGCCCATTAAAACGAATGTTTTGAAGGATAAGCAGGGGCAGCCTTCAAAGAGATTCTATTGCTACAACGGGTGGTCACCATCTTTAGTAACCCAACGTTAGACATCGCCGAAGAAAGAGATTGATTTGCGGCAGCAAATCGAACCGTCTTTGGAATAATAAGAAAGAGGCAAGCCTCCCTCAATAATACCAATGTTTTATCTTTGAGTAGTGTTCTTCCATTGTCACAAATAGCTGTTTGTTAAAAGTGGGCCGACGGGAAGCCTGAGTACTGCGTAAGACCCCTTAGAATAACGAGAAGACAAGTATCGTTAACATTAGATTGGCAAGATGACAAGTAACTGTGAACACCCAAAGAAAAGCAGAGGTAGGGGAGAGGAGGGGCAGCCTCGAAATTCTATCCTATACCTGGGGGCATGCAAACCTTCTGGAGTGCAAGCTAGGGGCGGTTATTTATCTGGTTTTAAGATTAGCCGTTTCCAAACTTGCATGAAAGAAGCCTGTGGGGCAAAAGTAAAATTTGCCAAAAGTGAGCATAGCTGTGGTAAGGCATAAGCTCTATAAAAATTGGTCCTTACGGGAGGCGTTCTTTTTATGACTGGTATATCGAGCAGTTTTAGCATATAGTTCATGCTCGTTAAAAAAAATAAATGCAAATTCGAGCAGTTTTATGACTGAATTTATGCTCGTTAAAAAATAGAAAAGTGTGAGCAAAAGTTTCCCCGAGAGTTCAAGCTCATGAAAAAATGAACCGGTAAATAACCTTTTGAGATCGTAAATTCATTAGCCATAAGAACCTTGATCGTGTTTTCATCCATCACCTCCACTGTTCATTTGGCCGATCATTCACTTCCATTTGTGTGTTTACCTCTTTTGAGAAACAGCTGCGAAGAGTGATTCCACCTAGCCATCCTCGTAACACTGCCGTGATTGGAAAATTCCAATTTGTACCTGGAATCAATTGCTATCCCTGTTTATCACTCGTTCCTCAAAAGACGAGTCTTCTTTCAACTCTTTTCACTGACTCGTAAAATATGAAAAGTTTGCCGAGTTTTGGCCTTCCAGCTCGTTAAATGACCGGAACGCTATCCCTCCTCTAAATTTTAATCTTTTTGGACCTGAGGGATTATTGCACAAAAGGATCGAGCGCTTGTCTTGTTCGGCTCGTTAAAAGTACCGAACAACCATCCCTTCTGTATTGTTTTATACTTTTTCGGACTTAAGGGATTTGCTGACGAAAAAGGAATTATGGAGTTGACTTTCCGTACCTTTTCAGACTCTCTAAAAATGAAAAGGACCGAGTTTTCTTTGTCGTTAGACTCGTTAAAATGATTAAATAGCGACAAACTTGTCTTTAGACGAGAACGAGTTTCCCTATCGCTAGGCTCGTTAAATCATAGCGATGGGCTTGCCCGAAGGGCAGGTTATAGAACAAGCATATGTTATCCTCCTCAAGCTTGACAAAAATAAAGAGGTACTGGTCAGAAATGACTGGGGAAAAATTGGGAGAACATCAAAGTTTAATGGTAGCAAGTCACTCTTGAACATGACACTTTTCCTCTGTACCACATCGGGTTGGGTTGTCTCATTCACCGGTCTCATCACCATGGTCCTCGCCAAACCATCCACATTTGGGGTAATGATACCAATCCATCACATCAGTGTCGTTATATGTTCAAGAGGGGTCATTCTGAAAGTGTCAACCGTGTCCCATCCACTGCCATACATTATCCTTCATCCATTCATGATCGCCACCCTGAATCATATGTCACAGTTTGTTTTCACCTCCACTAAAGTCATTAGCTCCGTTTCGTGTCATTGATGTGGGATTCATTAAGGCCCTCCTTTGACGGATCGCTTCTTGTCGACTTCAGCTCATTATCCAAGAAGTTGATCTAGGAACACCCCCATCAGTACTTTGAAGCTTGCATGCCTCAATGGCAAGTTTCTCACTTCCGGCGACAGGTATACATCAATGACCTTCGACCAGAAGATTTTGCGTGGCGTTCGACGCCAAGTCCTTTATTCACGCCACGTGAATTGTACTGCAGTACCTTGAGGGTCATCGTCATTATTGGTGATTTGTGCCTCACAGCATGGAACATGAAATGTCCATAATTACAGGGATCCTCAGTCCCTAAACATGTTGTTCTTACCCCTAAAAGAACAAGGTCATCAAACAACAGCACTTCCAATCAGTTCTCCACCTGAAAACACTTCAAAACAGGCTTATTTTGGATCATGTCAGCTGCTCCACTGAGCTTCTGCGCTGGAATGCAACTGTCCCTCCTTGTACCTGCGCTGGAAGTCAAGATTAATGAAGGCTACCTGCGCTGGGCGAGATTGGCCAAGTGGCACAGTCATCCTGCAAGGTGTCAACTGCCCAGGAAGCTTCCAAACTGACACTTGGTTCATGAGATTCGCCCTGTGATGAGTAAGAGGTACTTGATCACCATGTGTAAGCAAGGATCTCCAAGTGGACTCAAGAACTGAAGATTAACTGAAGAGGGAGAGGACACAAGGCAGCTTCATGTCAATCTCAAGCTGACTCATCCTTTCTTCTTCTCTCCTATATATAGAGCTCTTCTATGAGGTCTAAGGAGGCTGGAATTTTGTGTAAAGCAAGGAGGTGCTGTTGGTTTACAGTTAGAGCTATTGGGTGATTGTTTTACTAGAGGTGAAGAGGACAATTCTTGCTGCTGGGGAGGTGCTGCTGGATTGGAGCCATTATTGGCTGTAACCTTCTCAGAACCCTGTTACTTCTATCAATAAAGTTTTGCATGTTCTCCTATATACTTGTATTGCATTGATGTATTGTATTTACATGTATATTTGATTCATCCTAATCCATGCTTCAGTTATGAGTACACGTATCTTGTAGTTTGCTCTCTTGTTTGTGCAGGATCTGTGTGTGGCTGGACCGGCAAAGAGAGCAAGGAGCTGGGAACAAGAGACAAAGAGAGAGGACAAGGATCGACTAAGCGAAAGACACCAGGTTGGTTAATCTTTCTTCATTCTCTCTGTACTTTCATAAAGGAAATCATCAAAACTTTACTCTCAGTTGTTGCTAAAGACTGTCACCTTTAGAGTAGGGATAGGGTCATCCGCATCGGATACTTTTCCCCACAACAGGGGGGGGGGGGGGGGGGGCTCCCAAAGATTGATGTCGCCCCCCTAGACCCCCCTTGTAGTGAAAATATTACCGGTCGTGTTGCTGCGACATTTCAAACTAGGTTCCAATGTGGTGATACTTCTGAATAAAGAAGAGAATCAGGCTCCACACCTAACACATTCGCCCTAGTCTGTCCCCTTGGGGAGCCCTTGTGATTTTTGTATGAAAGAAGGATGGAAACTTAAGATTATGCATTGGTTATCATCAGCTAAATAAGTTGACCATCAAGAATAAGTACGCTTTACCTCGTATTGACTATTTATTTGATCAAGTGCAGGGAGCTAGCATATTCTCAAAAATCGACTTAAGGTCCCATTACCACCAGATCAGAATAAAGGATGAAGACATTTGCAAAAATGCATTCCGAACTTGTTATGGAATTTACGAGTTTGTGGTACTAACTTTTGGCCTTACCAATCCTCTGACCACTTTCATGAGCCTGATGCGCGACATTTTTCAGCCATTTCTAGATAAAGTTTTACTGATTTTTATTGACGATATACTAATCTATTCAAAAAATCAGGAGGAACATGAGAAACACTTGAGAACAGTATTACAGATTTTTCGAGATAACCAGCTGTATGCAAAGTTTAGCAAGTGTGATTTTTATAAAATTCAAATCCAATACCTAGGCCATGTTATATTAGCAGAAGGAATAGCGGTGGATCTAGAAAAGATAAAAACTATTATGGAATGGACCACTCCGAAAAAAGTTGCTAACATAAGATCACTTTTGGGCCTGCCAGGTTATTACCATTGATCATTAAAGGCTTTTCAAAAATAGCTTTTCCTATGACCACGCTACAGAAAAAAGGGTGTGCTTTCCACTGGACAACAAAATGCCAGCAATGTTTTGAGCAGTTAATGCAACTACTTACAATCGCACCGGCGCTAAAAGTAGCATATCCGGAAAAATCATTTGTAGTATCTCCAGATGCAAGTAAGGAGGGTGTTGGTGGAGTATTAATGTAGGAAGGGAAGGTCACAGCCTATGAGTCATGCAAACTAAAGGATTATGAGCAGTGTTATTCTGCTTACAATTTGGAGTTGGTCGCGGTAGTGCATGCGTTAAAATTGTGGTGACACTACCTTCTGGGAAAGAATTTTCTGTTATTAACCGACCACAACAGTCTTACAAATTTCTTTAACTAGTCTAGTTT
The DNA here is from genome assembly GCA_031772625.1 of Pinus tabuliformis. Taxonomy (NCBI): domain Eukaryota; kingdom Viridiplantae; phylum Streptophyta; class Pinopsida; order Pinales; family Pinaceae; genus Pinus; species Pinus tabuliformis. Next base: position 1,392,408,856 of record CM062804.1, read on the forward strand.
AAATGCTCGGCAGGCCAGATGGACCACATTCTTGAGCAAATTTGACTTTGACATGAAACACCTCAAAGGAAAAAAAACCGGGTAGCAGACACTTTAAGAAGAAAAGTACATTGCATTTATGAAGTACAATTTAGTCAAGCACAATCTAACCTACTAGAGGTCATCCGAGAAGCATCCCTCAAAGACCCAGAATATGCATTCCTATGGAAGCAAGCTTTGGAAGCTCAGGCAAAAGGGGAACAATCTGAGTATGGAATTAACCTTGACAAAATGTTAACATTCAGAAATAGAATTTATATTCCTAACCAAAACTCTTTCAAGCAGCTGTTATTAGATGAGTTTCATAGGAAGCCTTACGCCGCCCACCCAAGATACCAGAAACATTTTCTGCTAACAAGAAAATTTATTTCTGGCCAGGCTTAAGAAAATATGTGGTAGAATACTTATCCAAATGCTTAGAGTGCCTATTGGTGAAGGTGGAACATCAACATCCTGCCGGTCTGTTGCAACCATTACCCATCCCTGAATGGAAATGGGAGACGATCACTTTAGACTTTATCATTGGGTTACCTTGTACTAAGAAGCAACTTGACTCAATCATGGTGGTGGTGGACAAGCTAAGAAAGACTATTGATTTCATTCCTGTATAATCCACCTATAAAATGATGGAGATTGTAGAAATATTTATGAGGGAAATCTTCCAACTACATGGGATGCCCCGAGTGGTGATCTCGGACAGAGATGTAAAATTTACATCCACATTTTGGAAAACCCTCTTTGCAAGTTGGGTACTGAGATTCAATTCAACACTACCTACCACCCACAGACAAATAATCAGACAAACTGACTGAATCAAGTCTTGGAAGAAATGTTGAGAATGTTTGTAATGCAACAACCGTTGAAGTGGGAGGATTACCTCCACTTGGTAGAATTCACCAACAATAATGGACATCATGAATCATTAGGTATGAGCCCTTTCGAAGTACTGTTAGACAAACCGACTGAATCAAGTCTTGGAAGACATGTTGAGAATGTTTGTAATGCAACAACCGTAGAAGTGAGAGGATTACCTCCACTTGGTAGAATTCACCAACAATAATGGACATCCTAAATCATTGGGTATGAGCCCTTTCGAAGTACCTTTCGAAGGAAGTGTCAAGTACTCATGGATAGGAATAGTCCATTTAATAAGTTAGCATTAGGTCCTAATATGTTAGTTGAAATGGAGGCAACCATTAAGAAGGTTCAGCAGAACTTAAAAGCTGCTCTGTATAGGAAAAAGGTTTATGCAGATAAGAAAATAACTAATAAAGAATTCCAATTGTGGGATCACGTGTACTTGAAGGTTAAACCCAGAAAAACACCTTACACTGGAAATTTTTTGCTAAGTTAGCACCCCTATACTGTGGACCATTTCAGATTTTGGAGCGGATTGGGCCCATGGCATTCAAGTTAGCACTTTCAGGTTGCATCCATGTTATGAAACTATCTCACAAAAAGATAGAAAAGACAGTTGAACGCCTTAGAATTTAGCCTCTTTGAGGGGGAAACCTCCTTTACATTACACAAATGAACAATTCTTGGATGATATAAATGAAAAGACCTCCTTTCTATATATAGGAGTCTAAGGGGTCATAATATAATCAGAATCGACATAACAATAATAATGTAAGGGAACAATAATAACAATAGTTTGCTTCTATGGGGCAGAATAGTAACAATATGGGGACTACATGGGTATAACAATATCATAAGGGGGTTGTTCTAATAACAATAAGGGGTTACACTAGTAGTATAGGGGCCTAACATGCCCCTCTCCTTCAAAAATTGTTTTCCTCAACGCTTGAGTAGTTATTGATGCTTCTGTATAAAATTCTTTTCCTCCCATGTGGAATATTTAGCGGGTAAGTTCTTCCACTTGATGAGATACTCTTAAATTGATCGATTTCGTAACTATTGGGTTCTTCCTTCTGTGACTACTCCAGGTTCCAATATGATTTTTCCTTCCTCTTCAAGTTTTGGCAATATTGTTTGAATTGGGATCTTCTATAACTTTTGAATGAGTGGCCATACTTCTTCATCCTTCTTCCATTCATCTCTTGCTTTGTTTATCCAATTTGGTTGGATAATAGAAATAGCACAAAACAATGCTTCCACATCCTCATGCTTTCTTGAGAGTGCATCTGCAACAAAATTTTGCTTCCCTTTTCTATAGATGATGTCAAAGTCATAACCCAACATATTTGTGATCCATTTTGTTTGTTCTTCTAAAGATAATAGTTGTTATAAAAAGTATTTAAGACTATCATGATCCATTTTTACCTTAAAGCGTCTTCCCATTCCGTAAGGTCACCATTTCTTAAGTGCATGTAGTATTCCAACATTTCCTTCTCATAAATAGCTTGCTTGAGATGTTGCAGTAAAAATACCTAATCACCTATATCAAAACATTTTTCACTATGATGTTGATCTATCTATTGTTTCATTCAATTTTTCACCGAAGTGGCATTATCCTTTAAAAGTTGGAGAACTTCTTGTTGATGCTAGATGTGATCTTTCACTACTTGAACCTTTCTCTTCTTGATATGTCCTTCTATCTTGAGAGTTTGAGGAGTGTAAATTTCTTCCAATGCTTGACAAGATATGGCTAGATTCGTTTCTTGATGCTCGATGTGATCTTTCACTTCTTGAACATTTTTTTTCTTGATGTGTCCTTCTATCTGGGTAGTTTGAGGAGTGGTAATTCCAGCCAATGCATTACAAGATATGGTTGGATTCATTTCTTCTTTCTTCATGTGACCTTTCACTTCTTGAACCTTTTTCTTCTTAATATGTCCTTCTATGTTGAGAGTTTGAGGAGTGGTAATTCTTGCCAATGCTTTAGAAGATATGGTTGGATTCACTTCTTCTTTCTTTGAGGTTAGGTCTCAGCGTATATCCTCTTCTTTTGATGTTTCTTGATCCTTTTCTTCCTCCTCTTCATACTTTATGTAAAATAATTTCTTGTCAGCACACTTATCACCTTTAGTGCATTTTCTATCACAATTGTAACAAAGCCCTTTTTCTCTTTTTTCTTCCAATTGTTGTGGTGTAACCCTTGTAGGTTGTGAAAGGCTAGGAGAAACAATACTTCCATCTTTATAGTTGTGAGGGGTAGAATTCCTTGTTGCCACAATTTTTCTTTCCACTTTGTAACAAAGCCCTTTTTCTCTTTTCTCTTCCAATTGTTGTGGTGTTGCCATAAAGAAGTTGTTGCTCTTTGTATTCTCATAATGTGCTATAATTTCCTCCATGAAAATTGACCACATAACAAGTTGTTTACAAGAACAAAGCCCTTTATACCATAAAAATTGATCATGTTCTAAATATGAAGATGCAATACATACCTTTTGTAATAGTGATACACCATGTAGATCAAAATATTTCTCCATCTGTAGTATCCAATTTACGAGATCCTTGCCATCAAACTTCCTCATGTCGATTTTTCTTGATTTTAGGAGCTCGATCTTGAAACGACTGTACCTCTGTACTTTCATATTTTTAATTTCTAAAATTGTGACGTGCAGTAGCCCTCTGCATCCTCTTTCCAATGCCAGCAGTCTAATCGAATTTAGATTCTCCAAGAAAGAGTTATGCACAATCTCCCAAGATGACCTGATTATATACCTTTTCAGAAGAGCGAACTTGTATGTAGTGCCACGTGTCACTATTTTGACCTTAGAATATGAAAAATATATACAGGAAACTACAGTCCATTTTATTCTGTAACTTCTTACGAAACTTCAATCTGATGCTTGAAACATAGGTTATGACTATTTTCCCCACGTCACCTGTTTGGAATGTAATTTGGTAGTCTGTAAAAGTGCCAACTTCCTGAGATCATATCTCCATAGATACAGTGCAAAAATCTTTGAAATTTGGATCCAAGGTTTAGAACGATTTTGGTCCAAATGGGTTTTTTTTGTAGCATTTGAAATGTCGCAGAAAAAAGGTTATAGTGCAAATTCCATGATGACCTATTTGGAGCAGCGAAACCCTAGAATCTAAAGCTCTGATACCAAATGTTATGAAACCAACTCACAAAAAGATAGAAAAGACAGTTGAACGCCTTAGAATTCAACCTCTTTGAGGGGGAAACCTCCTTTACATTACACAAATTAACAATTCTTGGATGATACAAATGAAAAGACCTCCTTTCTATATATAGGAGTCTAAGGGGCCATAATATAATCAGAGCCGACATAACAATAATAATGTAAGGGCACAATAATAACAATAGTGGGCTTCTATGGGGCACAATAGTAACAATATGGGGACTACATGGGTACAAAAATATAATAAGGGAGTTGTACTAATAACAATAAGGGGTTACACTAGTAGTATAGGGGCTTAACAATCCGAGTCCACAGTGCTTTTCATGTATCTTTTTTTAAAAAAATATGTGTACGACCATCCTCATATTATTAACTGGGAAAGTATTTAGGTAATTATAAAATGAAGTCAATATATTAAGAATTGTTGTTTGTAGGAATTTTCTGATAGCAAATTATGAATGTGCAGGTAGAACCCGAGAGAGAATTTTTGGCAGAGCCCCTTCGTATCCTCAATCAGAGAGAAACCACATCACGGAGGCGAGCCATCACCCAAGTTAAAGTGCAGTGGAAGCAATTTGGCCTAGATGAAGCTACTTTGGAAGAAGAGGAAGCCACGTAGAAAGCCTATCCTACATTGTTTACTTAAACGAAAGAACACTAGGGACAATGTTCCTCTCAAGGGGAGGGAGCTGTAACACTCAGTGATACACCATCATTTGTTTTTACCAAGTTTTATTTACCACTATTAATTTTATTTTGTTTAGCTTTAATTGTTAAAAAAGTTAGGCTGAAAGCCAGAACATATGTTGTTAAGTATTAATTAAAAGATTTTTGATCAGTTTGTAAAAGAACTAGAGAATCAATTAAATTAACTTCTGAAAACAATTACAAACAACTCTTTTATCCTTTTCCTTCAAAAGGAAAAAAGACAGAACCTTGAGGGGGTTGGGGGAAAAAGGAGGAAAAAGGAAAATGTACTGTGATTATTTCTTCCTGAGCTGGGAAACTTACCCAGTGGGAAAGAAACTGTGATAACAGTAGTGGGGTACGAGACTTGAGGCTGGACATAGTCCTGACACATAAGGTACCAGATTGTTTATCATTGTCAGAAGTAGAAGAGCTCGGAGGGGGATTCTGGACGTAATTTCCAAATCTGAGGTTGGGTGGAGAGACCTTCCAAAATATGGACTTATGTGCATAAGTCACACTCAACACAGGAAAATAGATAAGTAATATTACTATGTAAATAATTATTACTGGGAAGGAATATACTATTTACTGTTACAACAAAAAGTAAGTTAACATGCTAGATTATAGTATTAACATTATTCTGTCACTGAAAAGAGTAGAAAATATTGTCTTTTGATACATTGCATTGCTATCATATTTTTACATGTAACCAGAGCATACAAGAAATAATGAACGTATTTACTTACATGGCAATATGATTTACAGTAAACATTCTAATGATTAATTATAGTGAACATTATAAGCATTAGCAGCAGGACTTAGTTTAGAGAATCAATATTTTTTTCTGGCCTTTCTATGTCTAACTATATCACTGGATTTTATGCAAGCCTTTGGAAAAAATATGCATTATACAAAATATCAGTTCCTAGAAATTACACTGGTATCTTCCTTCCTATTTATGATAGAAGAAACCTTTATAAATCTAGTCGACCAAACCATCCTACGGCTTTGGATTGTAAGTAGTTGACGAGCTAGGGTTTATTAGCTTTTGGATGAGTTCTTGAGAGAACTCACCATGAGCCAAGTACCCAGGCTATGTTAAAAACTATAATCCTCTGAGTTATTAAACTGTAGATATACTCGAGTAGGACTGAATGATTATATTTAGCAATATTTAGGACTGAGTTGAATCAATCACAGAATAAACACTTAAATTTAGTTCATAAAATTAAACCGATAGAGAAACGAAGCCATCTATTAATAAATATCAAAAGCCAAGTTACCACGACGTATTAGATGCAAACATTTAATATATAATCCTTATGCCAAGAAATGTACAGTACGATTCTCGTAGAAACCTCATGGAATCAAATAGCTAGTCCAACCTATCATGTTGGTAATGCAAAGGCTGTCGAGTTCAAATTAACTAATTACAATTAGCAACAACATTCCAGCCGCAAGGCTTAGAATAATGTTTAATTACACTTCTTAAAACCCTCTCTCCATGGAAGGCTTCTTCTAAGAGAACAAAATATCAGGAAAGACTTGAATCAAAACCCACCTAGAAAAATGAGGACAGTAAGCTTAATTTATAGTGTTGTTGTTCCCCAAAATCCCCCATGCCAGAAGAAAAGTTCAAACCACGATATATGTACCTACATAGAGAACACCTGGAATAAGGACCATAATCAAATAATAGCTTGTCTACAAATATGAAAACTTGCAATTAAACGAATATGTTTACCTAAGTTGGAGTTTAGCATCCCTCGAAGCTATAGACAAAACTTGTAGGTGCACAAGGAGCTTTACTAAAAAGCCAAAGAGTAAATTTTAGTATCAACCCTATGAAAATGGTGGTTTACCTATTACTTCCCCACGGAGTTGACCCGCTCCACTAGAAATTCAAAATCCGTCCTGTAGTACTTGCACCCAGTCAAGGGCAGCATTAACACCCTCGTCAGTCCTGCATAAAATTCATAACGGGATACAAATAGAACCATAACAGTGGAAATTTTAATCGAAAGGTTCTGAGTTATTAGTTACAAGGGTTTGCATATACCTGTAGTTTGAGGACACAAGTATGGCAAAACAATGAACCAGGTTGCCACTCTTTCCTTGTCATCGCAGGGCCAAAGCACCGAACTAAATCACAGCCAAATGAACCCCTCATCACTGAGAAAGTCATTAACATACTTCATCGACCCTAAAGCATAAAGACCGTAGATCCAGCAATGGGTTGAGTGTCAGACTATGTGGCCAGTGAGGAGAGGGATGGTGGTGACAGGAAAGGGCCTCAAGGCTCTCCCACCTTAATGAGGAGAGGCCATCCCAAGGTAAGCCTGCTTAGACAACATCAATGGAGGTTACAACGATGCATATTACGTGGAGATCTAGCGAGGAGTTACAACAGAGCCACAAAATTATCGAATATCAGATATAACATTACATGCAATTTAAATGCGAAATATAAACCTTTAATAAATCCTATGGATATGTTGGGGATTTTGACATAGAGATGAGTCATTTAATAATTCCACCAAATAAATAGTTTACATTATTAGTCTGAAAAAAATTGGGTTAAATATGTTACATTAATCATTGTTATTTAATTATGTTTAAATGAAAAGTATTTATATTAATATTAACTTTGATAACGAAAAAAGCCATAAAACGAAGATAATGTTTTGTTTTAGATATAGTAGAATAGAGTATATGTTGATGACCAATGAATCATTTTCATATATAAGCATAGGATGAACCAATTAATATATATGGGTAAATGTGCAAAAGTTATTTTCATTATAATAGAGTAGATTAGGTGTAGATGACTAATATCTCTATTCCAAATATAAATATAGAAAGTGTCAAATTAGGAGGATAATAGGTAGCTAGGTGAAAAAGTTATTTGATAGGAATATAATTTTTAATGTGGTTGCTTGATGAGTGGTATATTACCGGTTTAGATTCATCTTAACTTGGGATCAACCAAGAGGGATCAAATCTCTTTTCACTTTAAAAGAGGTCTTCATCTCAATAGACTTGATCGCTTTAAAGACTTGGTAGATCCAGAGTTAAGATACATCTAGATTGGCTTAATTACTAATTAATTATAAATATACATATAAATTTATTTTAAATTTATTTTCACCAAATTACTATACTCATATAACAACATTTCTACTATACTAGATTGGAGAGCACATCTTGGTGTGATAAGTAAAAAAATTTAAATAGATTTTTTGTTTTTAAATATCTTTATTTTATTATATATTTTAGACATAATTTAGAAAAATAATTTTTTTATTTAATTTTTTAATTTATAAATTTTATAAATATTGTAATCAGTGAAACAAACAAAACTTGTTAATGAATAAAAATATAATTCTTTCTTATATATATTTTTTAGAAATAAATACAATGGAATCATTTTTATTAATTAAGAAAAACAAATGAATAAAATAGGTTATAATATTATTCATTGAATCCAGTATTGAATTTTCTATGTTATTTTCTTCTTAAGTATTAATCAATTTAAATTTATTTTAGATTTTTCTATCAAACATTTTATATATATATATATATACACACACTTACTTTACAATCAAATATAGGAGAGTTTTGTTGTTAAAGGTTAAATATTATTACTTGAAAAATAATTAAAAAACACTTGTATTGAAAATAAATTAATTAAAATGAATTTTAATATGTTAAAGTATGCGATGAAATATTATGTAAAATATAAAGTCCAAGATTTAATCCTTGGATATGTTATTTCTGGGATATTACTATTTGGCTTGGCAATAATGCTTACATTATCAAACAAACCAGATTACTTTGCTGGTTGTTGAGTTTTACTGAGAGATTTTCTTAACAAGCAATTCATTGCTTGGAATTGGTTGGATCTCATAATCACTATTTATGTGGCTTGTAATTTGACTTTGATGGAAATATACCAATAGTTTCGTGTGCACAATGTCTTCTCCTTCAATTTCCTTTTTAGTATCAGAGCCTCTATGGGCTTGAATCATTCTAGGAAAGGCCCAGGAGGATGGGAAAATTCTAAGGATTAAATTAATATTTTCTACATAATTAGTTATCCTGAGTGTTTGTTTTGCTATTATTTCAGTGTTGAATTTAATATTTCTTGTAATGTCTCCCTACGGAGTGATTGGAAGGATTGACTGGAGTAGAAGCGACCACTAAGTGTTCATGATAGATTTGTATTCCTTTGTGTGTGTGGATCCAACATTCCGCAACAAGCATTTGTTGTGTTAAATCTGTGATTATCCAGTTCAGTAGGTTATTCACTGTGGTGTGTTTCCTTCCCAAGGAGACGTGAAATTTGAATGTCATGAAAAATCATTGTTTTCTATGAGTGGAAAAGCACAACAATTTTGTTTCAGGTTGTCTCCTCACTTCCCCACAGAATGACATCTTTTGACACTTGCAATTCTGGAAAGTAGGAGTTGACGTTGGAATCGCTTCACTAAGACTTTATATCTTCAAAATTGTGAAGAGCGCTCTCTATTCATGGATGTGCAATCTTGGCATAAAGTGAAAAACCAATGCTTTCACTAACTTGATAGGACTTTGCTCTATGGCTAACTACATGTTTAAAATCATGTAAGGCACCATTATAATGTACACCATTCTGATTCCTTCGAAGTTATATAGAATATGTCCACGTTCTCTAGAATTATCAACAGAAGATCAGACAAGAGGTTTCTCTATGTCCGTCATTTGTGATAAGGAAGACCAACATCACTGGAGGCATTCAAATCAAAGTTTTGGTAGACCTTATTACAAATCTTTTGAAGGATGAGAGGTTAAACTTCGATGGGGATTGCCTTGAAATGGTCATTGATTTTGCAGATGATAAGAAACATTGAACATGTCATCTGAAGCTTATCTATTGAACATAGCAACAAGACCAAAGGGTATAGGTATTGTATGGATCGTGAGCTCGTCCACAACCTTTGGAAGGAAACTAAGCTTGCTATAGGAGAAATTTGACTTAGCTAAATTGTAATAGATCATCATAGATGTTTTTTCAATGTGATCAATGCTTAAGGGCCATGGGGATAGAAATTCATTTATTAAACAAACAATGTAGAGAAAAAAATTGAGTTGTCCAATGGTTGCGTTGATCTATGTAGGAGGCATGTATTTCAGTCATTAATTAATAGTATATGTTATATTTATTTTTCTGGGTAAAACTATATGAAGAACCAGTTAATGAGCATAATAATATAATTAAACTTGTGGTTTTCAATGTTCTTCAAAGCTGACAAAATGCATCATTAGATTAATTGTTTGAATCTATTACATACTCATGCATCTCATTGCATGTGTGTGAAAAGGTCAATTTCATAATTTACTCCTAGATATAGTCAAGTATCGAATTGTCCTTCGGGAGATCGAGAAGCATTAATTATACAAAGTTTGTCGAAGATGGTTAGAGGCGGTTATGTCTTAAATGAGTTGAATGGGAAGCTCAAAGATTGTGGTGGTAAAAAGAGCATTGTCCCGGAGACTTCAAAGTTGAGTAAGTGTCAAGGAAGACTAGTCACACAAATGTGAAATGTGAATTGCAATTTGTCATTGTTGTAATAATATTTCTAATGATGTAATGTAAGCATTAAAGGAGGGACTTAGAAATAATGCCTACATTAGTATATAAACAAGATTAGTTTGTTGAAATATTTTCTCAACAAAAAATTATTTGGTTTAGAATCTCTTCTCATAAAAACTATTTAAGTGGCTTGTAATTTAGCTTTAATGAAAATATATAAATTATTTTGTGTGCACAATATCTTCTCATTCAATTTTCTTTTATTTGAATCCACATTATCATCATTCCATGTTTATCAATCCAAAAATGTAGAATTCATTCGACAATAAATTCCTCATGAATACTATATCAATGAAACATGATTTTTCTTTATTTTAAATCTCGACTAAGATTAAGGTGGTTGTTTCCTATTTACATGGCAGGTCTGGCTTTACAATTTGGGATAGTCTCATTAAAACCCTAAATTCTCTTTTTTCACTTAACACATTTACGACACAATATGATATTTCTATTTTCTCCCCACGTGCTTTCCTCGTGATTACATGGAAAGCTTCCGACAAGCATGGCATTCGATCAATGAAATTTCAAAATGAAAACGTGGTCGAGTACACTTATTTGTAGAGATACTCTAATATAAACATGGTCTCCCACTTGGAATTCCCAGAAGCTTTTCTTCCGATCATCAGAGTCCTTTTGCCAGTCTTGAGTGGCTTTCAGCTTAGCTCTTAGCGTTTTCACCATTCCCTCCATTTCTTCCAATATATCGGTTCCTAACATCAACCTGTCTTCTGGTCCACTCCAACTTAGGGGTGTCCTACATTTTCAGTCGTACAACACTTCAAAAGGGCTCATATTTAATTATGTATGGTACCCATTGGTATAGGAAAATTCTACCAAGTGCAGGTAGTCCTCCCATTTTGATGGCTGTTGAATTACATAAGTTCGTAACATATCTTCAACTACCTAATTCACTCGCTTTGTTTGTCCATCTATTTGAGGATGGTAGGTGGTGCTAAAGTGTAGCTAAGTACCCAATCCTTCAAAAATAGCCTTCCAAAAGGCAAATGTGAATTTCACATCATTGTCAGAGATAATAATCTTGGGGATCCCATGTGATTTAAAGATATTTTGTGTAATAATATTAGCAATCTGCACTTATTTATAAGTCGATTGAACTAGTATGAGATGCGGAAATTTTCTCAGTTTGTCTACCACCACCATAATGGAGTCATTTTGCTTCCTAGACTTTGGTAGTCCGGTAATGAAATCGATGGATATGGTTTCCCATTTCCATTCCGAAATCGGCAGAGGTTGAAGTAATCCTGTTGGGTGTTGGTGCTCAATCTTTATTTGCTGACACTCCAGGCATCTGGATAAGTATTATGCTACTTCCTTCTTCATACTAGGCTAGAAAAATTCTTTTCTTAAAGCAGAAATCATTTTCTGGTATCCTGGGTGGCCTGCATAAGGAATCTTATGAAATTCATCCAAGATTAAATTCTTAAGTTGTTTTTGGTTAGGTACATATAGCCTTTTCTTATAAACCAAAAATTCATCAGAATTTACCTCATATCCTGGTTGTCGTTCATGGCTGTTCGAGGTCTTTACTTGTTGCCATATTTGTTTGTATGCTAAATCTTACATAGTGCATTCACACATCTGCTCATAAAAAATTGTTGGATATTCACTCAAAGAAATCTCATATAAAAAATGCACCTTGCAGCTCAAGGCATCTACAACCCGGTTTTATTTACACTTTAAATGTTTTATTTCAAAATCAAATTCACTTAGGAAGTCTGCCCATCGAGCTTGTCTTGTATTTAAGGTGGGATGCTTGAAATAGTTTGTTATACTATGATGGTCAGTCATTAGCAGGAATTTCTTATCGATTAAATAATGTCACCACATTTTTAAGGCGTGAATCACCGCTGTCAGTTCCAAATCATAAGCTGAATACTTTTTTCATATTCTTTAAGCTTTCTTGACTTATAAGCCACCACCTTGCCTTGATGCATTAGTATGCCGCCGACACCCTCCTTTCTAGCATCTGTACAAACTACATATTCTTTATTGGGATCAACAATGCTCAAAATGGGTGTGGTGGTCAGTAGATGTTTGAGCTGATCAAAGCTCTGCTGACAGTCGAGGGTCCATCTAAAAGTTTTCCCTTTCTTCTGAAGAGAGGTAATAGGATAAGCCACTCTAGAGAAACCTTCCACAAAACGTCTATAATATCCGGCTAGACCCATAAAGGATCTTATGTCAGCTACATCTTTAGGTACTGGCCATTCCATGATGGTTCTTATTTTCTCTGGGTCTACCGCGATTCCATCCTTGGTGATGACGTGTCCTAGGTACTGGATTTGCTTCTTAAAGAAGTCACACTTGTTATATTTAGCATACAACTGGTGTTCTCTTAGGACTTGAAGAACAATACAAAGGTGCTCCTTATGTTTTTCTATGCTCTGAGAGTATATCAATATGACATCTATAAATATTAATACGAACTTGTCTAAGTATTGATGAAAAATATTGTTCATGAGACACATGAATGTTGTTGGGGCATTAGTCAATCCAAAAGGAAAAACTACGAACTCGTAATGTCCATAACGAGTCCTGAAAGTTGTCTTTGCTATATCCTCATCTTTGATTCAAATTTGATGATACCCAGAGCGTAGGTCAATTTTTTAGAATACAGTTTCTCCCTTGACTTGGTCAAAGCACTCATCAATACGGGGCAGAGGGTACTTATTCTTAATGGTAAGCTTGTTTAACTGACGGTAATCCATGTGCATACACAGGGTTTCGTCCTTTTTCTTAACAAAGAGAACTGGGGCTCCCCACGGGGACACACTTGGTCGGATATACTTTTTATCTAGTAGCTCTTGTAGCTGCATTTTTTATTTAGTCACCTCCAAAATAATCATGCGGTACGGGGCACGGATACTGGGGCAGTTCTCGGGATTAAATCAATGGTAAAGTTGATGTCTCTTTCCGGGGGTAGACCCAGGATTTCCTCAGGAAATATATCTAGGAAATTTTGTACCACTGGTATGTTTTCAAAAGAGTCTGACTTATCCTTGAAATCAGTGAATCCTAATTGTATCGCATAAATTTGGCACCCCTTTCTGATGCATTCTTATAACTAGGAAGTTGTAATAGGTCTTATCTGCAGAGGTTTTTGAATAACTTGCATTTCTTGTCTTTCACCTTTCTCATCCTAATAATTGATGGTCTTAGTTTTACAGCTAATAAGTGACCAATGCTTTTCCAACCAGTCCATGCCTATAAGAATATCATAGGACCCTAATGGTAATACGTTAAGATCTGCCATAATATATTGGTTAGCTATCAATAAAGGGAAATTATTTATTTTAGTCAAAACTCTTCTTTTGGCCCCTTTGGCTAGTTGTAATAACAAGGGATTTTTAATTTAATAGTCCGTAATTTACATTGTTCCACAATCTTGGGGCTGATATAACTTTAGGTAGCCCTAGGATCAATTAAAATGGAAATAGAGTGGTCAAAAATTTTACCTTCAAATTCAACCATGGTTGGCTGAAATTCTACTTGATGGTCTTCAAGAGTAGCATTAATCTTAGGAATTCTTCTTGCTACTTCCCCCACTATAGAGGCTTCTTGTATCTGTGAAATTTGATCGGATCCTCCACATTGTGGGTATTTTTTGACATAATGAGGGCATCTGCATCCCGAACATTCTACAACTACTCGATTAGTTGCTTCTGCTTCAATTCTACCAGCTTGTTCATTCACTCTGGTTTCACCTGGTACTTTAAATCGAGGCTGATTCTTATTTGCATTTTTGTTGGCCTGTCCTTTAAATACTCCTTTGTTTCCTGGACCTTTATTTCCCTTGTAATTGGAAACAAATTTACTCTTGTTTTTGTCAGTCCACCTTTTTCTCGGGTCACCCTTTGGTTTGTTCTGCTGGTAACAAATGTGAGCTTTACGAATGACCTCATCCATGTTTTTTGGATTTTCAAAACCCAATCATTCTTTCATGAACAATGGAAGACTACTGATAAACGCTGCACCTTTTCTTTTTCCTCGCGTATGTAAGGAACATACCAAAGTAATGATGTGAATTTGGTTATAAATTTTTCCATGGCCATTTGGCCTAATGAGAGATCGTGAAGTGCCTTTTCCTTCTCATTGTAAAACCTCTTATTAGATATTTTTCATTAAAATATCTTTCAAACCTTTCCCATGTTATACTTTCTTCACTAACTAAGCATATTGTATTTAAATCCTCCGACCATAATGTAGCTTTCCCCTGTAACTGGAAGATGGCCAAGTGGGCCTTCAGATTATGGTCGTATTCATATAGCTAGAAATATTTATTCATGTTGATGAGCCATGCTTTCACCACTTCTTCCTGTTCCCCATCAAAGGGAGGAGGCTTAATTTTCCAGAACTCTCCTTGAAGTTCCACTTTCTGTCTTTTTGGTATCTTGTGATTGGACACATTATCTGATTCTTCTTCATTATTTTTTTCTCCCCCCTTTATTTCCACATTTTCAGTCCAAAATTATTGCTCCCTTATCATATTCTCAAGTTCTTTGCTGGAAACTAATGGCCAATGGTTCCGTCTATCTTATAGACTCTTCATGATTTTCTCTTGCTCCTGCATCAATCTCTCATTGTCTGCTTGCAATCGATCGATTTCATCCTTTAATTCTTGTACTGTTACCATAATATCTAAATTGGTATTTGTTGGTTCATCACCTAGTTGCACCCACACTTCAAGGTTTCCCTCTTGAAATATTGCGGGTCTAGTTCCTATTACGGACCTACGAGGTAGGCTTCTAGCTCTCCTCATACTATCAACTTCCATCTTCTTATGTGCATATCATAGATTATTGTTATTACTTAATTCCAGAGGTCTCAATTTAGCAACCTGAGTCCACTTTCATATCATGTGTAACACATCTCTAAAAGATAAAAGAGCATAAAAAAATTTACTTTACCAAACTTTATTATAGCATGGATAACCAGTTTATGACGCCCTAACTATATATCTAGTTATTTGACTTATCAATAATTTACATAGTGATTATTATACAAGTATCGAATACTTATCATAACATTAATTTTCGACCTGAGAGGGTCACTATACAGATCTTTACATTGGATATTGCACTAATCTGTCGATTTAATAAAGTGACACTTGTCCTGCCACATGAGATTCATGAATTGAACTTTTCGAGGCTTACACGACTAGAGGGTTAATGTCTCTGGTTTTCACGTCGAGTTACTCCTGTGCATCCTTGTCGCCTTAATGACTGTGGTTGCATCAACCTCGGTGACTATGCTCCCTCGCAATTGCTTTTATGGTGGTACTGTCACATCTTCTTCTCAATATTTCCTCCTAGATCGATGGTCTCTATGCAGATCCGAAATCGAACTTTGGAGACGAAACATCCAAACCATTTTCCTTTGGGTAGAGGGTTTGTTATGAAACCGGCTCAAGAAAAGATAGAAAAGATAGATCAACGCCTTAGAATTCAGCCTCTTCGAGGGGGTAACCTCCTTTACATTACATAAATGAACAATTCTTGGTTGATACAAATGAAAAGACCTCCTTTCTTTATATAGGAGTCTAAGGGGTCATAACATAATCAGAGCCGACATAACAATAATAATGTGAGGGCACAGTAATAACAATAGTGGGCTTCTATGGGGCACAATAGTAACAATATGGGCACTACATGGGTACATCAATATAATAAGTGGGTTATACTAATAACAATAAGGGGTTACACTAATAGTATAGGGGCCTAACATGCCCCTCTCCTTCAAAAAGTGTTGTCCTCAATGCTTGAGTAGTTCTTGATGCTTCTGTATAAAATTCTTGTCCTCCCATGTGGAATCTTCAGCAGGTAAGTTCTTCCACTTGATGAGATACTCTGAAATTAATTGATTTCGTAGCTGTCTGGTTCTTATTTCTGTGACTGCTCCAGGTTCCAATATGATTTTTCCTTCCTCTTCAATTTCTGGTAGTATTGTTTGAATTGGGATCTTTTGCAACTTTTGAATAAGTGGCCATACTTCTTTGTCCTCCTTCCATTCATTCTTTGCTTCTTTTATCCAATCTGGTTGGATAATAGAAATAGCACAAAACAATGCTTCCATATCCTCATCCTTGAAGAGTCTTCCCATTCGGTAAGGTCGCCATTTTTTAAGTGCATGTAGTGTTGCCAACATTTCCTTCTCATAAATAGCTTGCTTGAGATGTAGCAGAAAAAATACCCAATCAAAACATTTTTCACTACAACGTTGATCTACCTGTTGTTTCGTTTGATTTTGCACTGAAGTGGCGTTATCCTTTAAAATTTGGAGAACTTGTTGTTGATGCTTGATGTGATCTTTCACTGCTTGAACCTTTTTCTTCTTGATATGTCCTTCTATCTCTAGAGTTTGAGGAGTGGTAATTTCTTCCAATCCTTTACAAGATATGGTCGGATTCATTTCTTGATGCTCGATGTGATCCTTCACTTCTTGAACATTTTTCTTTTTGATATGTCCTTCCATCTTGATAGTTTGAGGCGTAGTAATTTCGACCAATGAATTAGAAGATATGGTTAGATTCATTTCTTCTTTCTCGGTGTGATCTTTCACTTCTTGCACCTTTTTCTTCTTGATATGTCCTTCTATCTTGAGAGTTTGAGGAGTGGTAATTCTTGCCAATGCTTTACAGGATATGGTCTGATTTATTTCTTCTTTCTCTGGGGTGGGGTCCTAGTGTATATCTTCTTCTTTTGATGTTTCTTGATCTTTTTCTTCCTCCTCTTCATATTCTGTGTAAAATAATTTCTTCTCAGCACACTTATGACCTTTAGTTCATTTGCTATCACAATTGTAACAAAGCCCTCTTTCTCTTTTTTCTTCCAATTGTTGTGGCGTAACCCTTGTAGGTTGTGGAAGGCTAGGAGAAACAACACTTCCATCTTTATAGTTGTGAGGGGTAGACTTCCTTGTTGCCATAATTTTACTTTCCAATATGTCACAAAGCCCTTTTAATCTTTCCAATTGTTGTGGTGTTGCTCTTTGTATCCTCATAATGTGCTATCATTTCCTCCGTGAGAATTGACCACATAACAAGTTGTTTACGAGAGCAAAGCCCTTTATACCATAAAAATTGATCTGGTTCTAAATATGAAGATGCAATGCATACCTTTTGTAACAGTGGTACACCATGTAGATCAAAATATTGCTCCATCTAAAGTATCCAATTTACCGGATCCTTGCCATCAAACTTCCTCATCTTGTTTTTTCTTGATTTTAGGACCTCGATCTTGAAATGACTGTAACTCTGTAATTCCGGATATTTAAGTTCTAAAATTGCTACTTATAGTAGCCCTCTATGTCCTCTTTCCAATGCCACCAATCTGATCCAAATTGGATTATCCAAGAAAGAGTTATGCACAATCTCCGAAGATGACCTGATTATAGACCTTTCCAGAAGAGTGAACTTGTATGAAGTTCCACGTGTAAAATTTTTGATATTTTGTTCTAAAAAATATGTACAAGAAACTAAAGTCTATCCTCTTTCTATACCTTCTTACGAAATTTCAATCTGATCCCCAGAGAGAAAGTTATGACGATTTTCCCCAGGTCACCTGTTTTGAATGTAATTCAGGAGTCTGCAAAAATACCAACTTCCTCAGATCATATCTCTGCAAATATCACGCGAAAAGCTCTAAAATTCAGACCCAAGGTTCTGCGTGATTTCTTCTCAAATGGGTTTTCTTTGCGACTTCTGAAACGTCATAGAAAAAAAGTTATAGCGAAAATTCCACGATGACCTGTTTGGAGCAGCGAAACACTAGAATCCAAAGCTCTAATACCAAATGTTATGAAACCAGCTCAAGAAAAGATAGAAAAGATGGATCAACTCCTTAGAATTCAGCCTCTTCGAGGGGAAACCTCCTTTACATTACATAAATGAACAATTCTTGGATGATACAAATGAAAAGACCTCCTTTCTTTATATAGGAGTCTAAGGGGTCATAACATAATTAGAGCCGACATAACAATAATAATGTGAGGGCACAGTAATAACAATAGTGGGCTTCTATGGGGCACAATAGTAACAATATGGGCACTACATGGGTACATCAATATAATAAGTGGGTTATACTAATAACAATAAGGGGTTACACTAATAGTATAGGGGCCTAACAATGTTACTGTTGTTAATTTCTCTGTTGTTAGCTGTTGTAACTGCGCTTACTGTGGGAGCTAGCATCTTCCTTTGTTCGTCCATACAAACCAGTTCTCTGGTGTATTGTTGCAGAGATGAATGTTTGTACAGGTATCAAACAATCTCTTACATGTTTTTGGTTATGGCCCTAAACTTAAATGGTTTTAATGTACATAGGGAGGTATTAAAAATAATTTTACTGACTTTCTTAACAAGTCTGGCCTCCTGAGCCCGCCATCAACTAGCAGAAGGCCTCCTCAGTTTGACC
This sequence comes from Pinus tabuliformis, assembly GCA_031772625.1. Classification (NCBI taxonomy): domain Eukaryota; kingdom Viridiplantae; phylum Streptophyta; class Pinopsida; order Pinales; family Pinaceae; genus Pinus; species Pinus tabuliformis. Next base: position 1,392,427,704 of record CM062804.1, read on the forward strand.
TAGTTAGGTAAGGACCTATCGCTTTCGTCTATTCCATTGTTATATGTATCAGTTTAGTTGTAGGGCTTAGGGGATTCTCATTCCTGTCTATGGTTAATGTGACAGGTTCAGGAGGCGTAGGCGGTGGTGGCCGGATGGAGCTCTCTCCTGGTTCCTATCTTGCAATAGTCTCTAGGTAAAATTCCTTAAGGGTCATGCTCACTATATGGAGGATTCATCCTATTTTGTTTTAAGTTTTGGAGAAGTCGAAAGACATGACTATTGTTCCAGTTTCTTTCTTGGCCTTCTCGGATTTTGACTATAATTTATTTTGCATGGCCTCTTCAGCCCTTGGTTTGAATTTATAAAGGACCATAATGGCCTCTGGTCATCTGAGTAACATTGTTTGTTAAGAGGGTTTTGACCAGAACGGTTTTTAATGAGGGTTCGAACCCTACAAACCCTAGACTCTGTTTGGAAGTTTTGTTATAAACATTCGGATTTAATGTAATTTATCTTGTTGTTTGGTTATTCTTGTTCTTAAATTTATTTTAAGACTATGAGGGACACGACCTCCTCTGTATTGTTTCTTTATGAACTAATTATGTTTGGATTCAGCCGTGTATAACTTGTCAAGCCCCTATCTGGGTTATATAATGCATTTGTTGCTAAAGTGGAAGCAAGGGAGTTTTTCTCTTCTTGTTCGACATTCTTCTAGATTCATGGATTTTCCCTTCGCACTTGTTTTAATACTATAGAGTTACATCTTTTACGCTAATTTAAAGAAATTCATTTGCCGTATTGGTAGATACGACTGTTATCTTTCCTTTTTCTAGAATTACAGAACATCTCTCTGTTTAGTTAATTACGGTTTTGCTTGCCCCTTTAAGCTTGTATTTTCATATTACATATGACATTATGAGGCTTAATGTGATGTTGTAGTTTTCTTGGTTTGGCCCTTTTATGTTATGCCTTCTATATTTAATTTTATATCCTAGGGTTGATAATGCAGAAATGGTCATTCCTTCCTGTTGATAACTAATAATCATTTCGTTTTTTACCCTTGGTTCCTACAAAAGAAAATAATAATGCACTATTGTTCAGTTTTGTTATGCAAAGATTTGCTTGTCTATGTTTTTATAATGTTTATGACATTCTGTCTCATACAAGTTTTCTTCAAGGTTGATCTAGACAGTTTTATTTATTGAATAAGCTATTAAATAAGCATATTAACACATCTACATACTGATTTTGATAAGTGAAACTTATTTACCAAAGATTAGGACCTACATCATATATATATATATATATATATATATATATATATATATATATATATATATATATATATATATATATATATATATATATATATATAGATATAGATATAGATATAGATATAGATATAGATATAGATATAGATATAGATATAGATATAGATATAGATATAGATATAGATATAGATATAGATATAGATATAGATATATATATCTATATATTTTATATATATATAGATAGATAGATAGATAGATATATATATATATATATATATAGATATAGATATATATATATATATATATAGAATTATCTATCCATTTCTAAGAATTTATCTAGTATAGAAATAGATTTCATCCACTTATCTGGACCGTTGCTTCCATATTATTTCACACCAGAATTTGACTTCTAGTTTACTCTTCCACCCAACCTTGAGACTATTAGTCCAACAGTCTCCCCCCGAGTTGTTCCTGTAAATTCAGGAACTCCTGCTATGAGAACTTCCAATCCTCAGTGCTATCTGGTCCTAACCAGACATAGCCATTTCCATACTGCCTGACTCTTCAACACAGTCTCCTCCCTTCCTCCAGATCTCAGATACCCTTATCCTATTGATCCTTGGAATAAATATTTTTAGAAATCGGTTTCTACAGGTAATTGTTTCTCAAATGATTCCCAAGTAAAATTTTTTTTTTACTAATAACTCTTTATTTATTGCAATACAATAAAAATACTCAAAACAATAACTTTTCTAGATAAAATTAAATAGTTTGTTTGTTCTGTAGTAAAAATAAAATATTCACAAGATTTGGGGATATCACATCTTCCCCCCCTAATATGTAACATCATCTCGATGTTTTTCCTTCTAAAACAATCCTGGAAAGGTTTCCTTCATAACCTGCTCATCCTCCTAGGTGGCCTCATTGGGGCCAAAGTGCTGCCATTGCACTTTAACCTGGGTGATAACTCGTTTCCACAGTGTTACTTCTCTTCGATCGAGTATACCCTGAGGTTCGACTAGGAACTCGCCTTCCGGCTCAACCTACACATATCAACAACAATGCCAGTTATTATTTAGTTTGTTTTAATAAACTCATAATAAGAGAAATTTTCACAAATATCTTACCTGAATGTCTTGCCAATTGATAACGTGTTTAGGGTCATAAATGTATTTCTTAAGTAAAGAAACATGAAAGACATTGTGCACATGAATATGGCTGGGTAAGGCCAGCTGGTAAGCTACTGGTCCGATTCGAGCTAAAATTTGGAAGGGCCCACAAAATTGGGGTGCTAATTTAGCATATCCAGTCCACTGCAAGGTGCTCTTCTTTGCTCGAACTCTAATATAAACATGGTCTCCCACTTGGAATTCCTAGAAGCTTCACTTTCGATCATCAAAGTTCTTTTGTTGATCTTGAGTAGCATTCATATTATCTCTTACCTTTTCCACCATTTCCTCCATTTCCTCCAACATATCGGGTCCTAACATCAACTTGTCCTCCGGTTTGCTCCAACTTAGGGTATTCTTGCATTTTCGGTCATACAACACATCAAAAGGGATCATATTTAATGATATATGGTGCCCATTGTTATAGGAAAATTCTACTAAGGTGTAGGTAGTCCCCCCATTTTTATGGTGGCTGCATTACATAAGTTCGTAACATATCTTCAACTACCTGATTCACTTGCTCTATTTGTCCATCTATTTGATAATGGTAGGCAGTGCTAAAATGTAGCTGAGTACCCAATCCTTGAAAAAGAGCCTTCCAAAAGGTAGATGTGAATTTCACATCACATTCGGAGATAATCATCTTGGGGATTCCATGCAATTCAAAAATATTTTTCATAAAAATATTAGCAATCTGCACTGCTTTATAAGTTGATTGAACTGGTATGAAATGGGTAGATTTGCTCAGTTTGTCTACCACCACCATAATAGAGTCATTTTTCTTCCTGGACTTCGGTAGTCTAGTAATGAAATTGATGGATATGGTGTCCCATTTCCATTCCTGAATCGATAGAGGTTGAAGTAATCCTGCTGGGTATTGGTGTTCAACTTTTATTTGCTGACACTCTAGGCATTTGGATAAGTATTCTTCTACTTCCTTCTTCATACTAGGCCAAAAAAATTCTTTTCTTGAAGAATAAATCATTTTTTTGTATCCTAGGTGGCCCACATAAGGAATCTTATGAAATTCATCCAAGATTAAATTCTTAAGCTGTCTTTGGTTAGTTACATATAGCCTTTTTTTATAAACCAACAATTCATTAGAATTTACCTCATATCCTGCTTTTTGTTCATGGTTGTTCGAGATCTTTTCTTGCTACCATATTTGTTTATATGCTAAATCTTTCATAGCACATTCACAGATCTGCTCATAAAAAAATGTTCAAGATTCACTAAAAGAAATTTCATATAAACAATGCACCTTGCGGCTCAAGGCATCTGCAACCCAGTTTTCTTTACCCTTTAAATGTTTTATTTCAAAATCAAATTCACTTAGGAAGTTTGCCCATCGAGCTTGTCTTGGATTTAAGGTGGGCTACCTAAAATAGTTTTTTAGACTATGATGATGAGTCATTAGTAGGAATTTCTTACCGATTAAATAATGTCACCACATCTTTAAGGCATGAATCACCGCTGTCAGTTCCAAATCATAAGCCGAATACTCTTGTTTGTATTCTTTAAGATTTCTTGACTCATAAGTCACCACCATGCCTTCTTGCATTAGTACGCCACCAACACCCTCCTTGCTAACATCCATACAAACTATGTATTCTTTATTGGGATCAACAATGCTCAAAATGGGTGCAGTGGTAAGTAGATCTTTGAGCTGATCAAAGATCTGCTGACAGTTGGGGGTCCACCTAAAATCTTTCACTTTCTTCTAAAGAGAGGTAATAGGATAAGCCACTCTAGAGAAACCTTCCACAAAACGTCCATAATATCTAGCTAGACCCATAAAGGATCGTATGTCTGCTACATCTTTAGGTATGGGCCATTCCATGATGGTTCTTATTTTCTCTGGGTCTACCACAATTCCATATTTGGCAATGACATGTCCCAGGTATTAGATTTGCTTCTTAAAGAAGTCGCGCTTGTTGTATTTGGCATAGAGTTGTTGTTCTCTTAGGACTTGAAGAACGATATGGATGTGCTCCTTATGTTCTTCCATGCTCTGACAGTATATCAATATCTCATCTGTAAAGATTAATATGAACTTGTCTAAGTATTGATAAAAAATATTATTTATGAGACACATGAATGTTGTTGGGGCATTAGTTAATCCAAAAGGAAAAACTACGAACTTGTAATTTCCATAGCAAGTCATGAAAGTTGTCTTTTCTATATCCTCCTCTTTTATTCGGATCTGATGATACTGAGAGTGGAGGTAAATTTTGAGAAAATAGTTGCTCCCTTGACTTGGTCAAACAACTCAACAATATGGTGCAGAGGGTACTTACTCTTAATGGTCAGTTTGTTTAACTGACGGTAATCCATGCACATGCGTAGGGTTCTATCCTTTTTCTTATCAAAGAGAGCTGGGGCTCCCCATTGGGACACACTCGATCAGATATACTTTTTATCTAGTATCTCTTGTAGCTGCATTTTTAATTCATGCAGCTCCAGAATACTCATGTAGTACAGGGCTCGAGAGACTAGAGCAACTCCTGGGATTAACTCAATGGCAAAGTTGATGTCTCTTTTAGGGGTTGACCCAGGATTTCATCAGGAAATATATCTGGGGAATTTTGTACCACTGGTATGTTTTCAAAAGAGTGAAACTTATCCTTGGAATCAGTGAATCCTACTTTTATCGCATAAATCTGGCACCCCTTTCTGATGCATTTTTCTAACTAGGAAGTTGTAATAGGTCTTATCTGTAGAGGTTTTTTAATACCTTGCATTTCTTGTCTTTCACCTTTCTCATCCTGATAATTGATGGGCTTAGTTTTATAGTTAATAAGTGACCAATTCTTTTCCAACCAATCCATGCCTATAAGAATATCGTAGGACCCTAATGGTACTATGTTTAGATCTACCATAATAGATTCGTTAGCTACCAAAAAAGGGCAATTATTTATTTTAGCCAAAACTCTTCATTTGGGCCTTTTGGCTAATTGTACTAATGAGGGATTTTCAAATTTAACATTATGTAATTTACATTTTTTCACAATCTTGGGGCTTATATAACTTAGGGTAAGCCCAGGATTAATTAAAATGGAAACAGCGTTGTCAAAAATTTTACCTTCAAATTCAACCATGGTTGGCTGGAATTCTACTTGATGGTCTTCGAGGGTAGCATTAATCTTAGGATTGCTTCTTGCTACTTCCCCCACTATAGATGCTTCTTGTATCAGTGAAATTGGAACAGCTCCTCTATGTTGTGGGCAATGTTTGACATAATGAGGGCCTCCGCATCCTGAACATTGTACAATTGGACTATTAGCTCTTTCTGCTTCAGTTCTGCCAGGTTGTTCATTCACTTTGGATTCACTTGGTACTTTAAAGCGAGGTTGATTCTTATTCGCATTTCCATTGGCCTATCCTTTAAATACTCCTTTATTTCCTAGACCTTCATTTCTCTTGTAATTGGAAACAAATTTACTCCCCTTTTTGTCGGTCCACCTTTTTCTTAGGTCACCCTTTGGTTTGTCTTGCAGGTAACAAATGTGAGATTTACGAAGGACCTCATCCATGGTTTTTGGATTGTCAAACTCTAGCCATTCTTTCATGAACAACAAAAGACTACTGATAAACTGCAACACATTTTCTTTTTCCTTCCGTATGTAGGAACATACCAACATAATGATGTGAATTTGGTTATAAATTCATCCATGGTCATTTGGACTAATCGAAGATCATGAAACTCCTTTTCCTTCTCATTGTAAAACCTCTCAGTTGGATATTTTCCCTTAAAATATCTCTGAAACTTTTCCCAGGTTATACTTTGTTGGCTAACTCCGTATACTGTATTTACCTCCTCCCACCATAATGTAGCTTTCCCCTATAACTGGAAGATGTCCAAGCGGGCCTTCAGATTATGGTCGTATTCGTACAACTAAAAATACCTATTCATGTTGACGAGACATTCTTCCACCACTTCTTCCTGTTCCCCATCAAAGAGAGGAGGCTTAATTTTCTAGAACTCTCCTTGAATTTCCACTTTCTGTCTTTTCAGTATCTTGTGATTGGACACATTATCTGATTCTTCTTCATGATTTTCTTCTCCCCCCTTTGTTTCCACATTTTTAGTCCGAAACTCTTGCTCCCCTGTCATATTCTCACGTTCTGGGCTGGGAACTAATGGCTGATGGTTCTGTCTATCTGATAGACTCTTCATGATTTTCTCTTGTTCCTGCATCAATCTCTCATTGTCTGCTCGCAATCAAGCCATTTCATCCTTTAATTCTTGTATTGTTACCATAATATCTGGATTGGTATTTCTTGGTTCGTCACCTAGCTACACCCACACTTCAGGGTTTCCCTCTTGAAATGCTGCGGGTCTGGTTCCTATTATGAACCTATGAGGTAGACTTCTAGCTCTCCTCATACTATCAGCTTCCATGTTCCTAAGTGCATTTCATAGAGTATTGTTATTACTTAATTCTAGAGGTCTCAGTTTAGCTACTTGAGTCCTCTCTGATACCATATTTCACACATTTCTGAAATATAAAAGACCATAATTTTTATTTTTACTTTATTGAGCTTTGTTATAGCATGGATAACCAGTTTATTACGCCCTAACTATATATCTGGTTATTTGGATTGTCAATAATTTACATATTGATTATTATACAAGTATCGGATACTTATCATAACATTAATTTTTGACCCGAAAGGGTCACTAAATAGATATTTACATTGGATAATGTACTAACCTATTGATATAATAAAGTGACACTTGTCCCGCCACATGAGATTCATGAATTGAACTTTTTGTGACTTACACGGCTAGAGGGTTAATGTCTTTGGTTGTCATGTTACTCATGTGCATCCTTGTTGCCTTAATGACCATGGTTGCATCGACCTGGGTGACTGTGCTCCCTCGCGACTACTTTTATGGTGGTACTATTACATCTTCTTCTCGGGATTTCCTCCTAGATTGATGGTCTCTATGCAGATCCAAAATTAAATGGTGGAGATGAAACCTCGAAACCATTTGCTTGGGGTAGAGGGTTATTGTTGCTCATTTCTTTGTTGTTAGCTATGGTAACTGCGCTTGTTGTGGGAGCTAGCCTCCTCCTTTGTTCCTCCATACAAATGGGATCTCTGGTGCATTATTGTGGAGCTGAATGTTTGTACAGGTATCAAAAAATCTCTTACAAGTTTTTGGTAACGGGCCTAAACTTAAATTGTTCTAATGTACACAAGGAGCTATTAACAATCATTTTACTGACTTTCTTAATAGGTTTGGCCTCCTAACTCCACCATCAACCAGCAGAAGGGCTCCTCAGTCTGGTCTAGCCTGGTAAGGACCTATCGCTTGCATCTATTCCATTGTTATATGTATCAGTTTAGTTGTAGGGATTAGGGGATTCTCATTCCTGTCTGTGGTTAATGTGATAGGTTTAGGAGGCGTAGGTTGTGGTGGCTAGATGGAGCACTCTCTTGGTACCTATCTCGCGGTAGTCTCCAGGTAAAATTCCTTAAGGTTCATGCTCACTATATGGAGCATTCATCCTCTTTTGTTTTAATTTTTGGAGAATTCGAAAGACATGACTATTGTTCCAGTTTGTTTTTTTGCCTTCTCGGATTTTGACCGTAATTTATTTTGCATGGCCTCTTCGGCCCTTGCTCCTAAGTTATAAAGGACCATAATTGCCTCTGGACATCTGAGTAGCATTTTTTTTAAGAGGTTTTTGACCATAAGGGTTTTTAATTAGGGTTCGAACCGTATAAACCCTGGACTCTGTCTCGTATTTTGTTATAAACATTCGGATTTAATGCAATTTATCTTGTTGTTTGGTTATTCTTGTTCTCAATTGTATTTTAATTCTATGAGGGACATGACCTCCTCTCCACTGTTTCCTTATGATCTAATTTTGTTTGGATACATCCATGTATAACTTGTCGAGCCCCTGTCTAGGTTATATAATGCATTTGTTGCTAAAGTGGAAGCAAGGGATTTTTTCTCTTCTTGTTCGACATTCTTCTAGATTCATGGATTTGCCCTTTGCACTTGTTTCAATACTATAGAGTTACATCTTTTATACTAATCTAAAGAAATTCCTTTGCTGTATTCATAGATACGACTATTATCTTTCCTTTTTCCAGAATTACAGAACATCTCTTTGTTTAGTTAATTACGGTTTTACTTGCCCCTTTAAGTCTGTATTTTCATATTATATATGACACTGTGAGGCTTAACCTGATGTTGCATTTTTCTTGTTTTTCCCCTTTTCTACTGGTCCTTACATATTTACTTTTATATCCTAGGGTTGATAATGTACAAATGGTCATTCCTTCCTGTTGATAACTGATAATGCTTTCGTTTTTTACTGTTGGTTCCTACAAAAGAAAATAATAATGCGCTATTGTTTAGTTCTATTACGAAAATATTTGCTTATCATTGTTTTCTATAACGTATATGACATTATGTCTGATACAAGTTTTCTTCAAGATTGAGCTAGAGAGTTTTATTTACTAAATAAGCTATTAAATAAGCATATTAACACATTTGCATACTGATTTTGATAAGTGAAACTTATTTACCAGAGATTAGGACCTACATCATATATATATATATTATCTATCCATTTCTAAGAATTTATCTAGTACAGAAATAGATTTCATCCACTTATCTGGACTGTCGCTTCCATATTATTTCACACCAGAGTTTGACTTCTGGTTTACTTTTCCACCCAACCTTGAGACTATTAGTCCAATGGTCTCCACCTGAGTTGTTCCTGTAAATTTAGGAACTCCTGCTGGGTTACAGTTGACCCCTCACTATGTGTTATACCTCTCATAGTATAAACATAATGGTCAGTTTTAACCATTGGGACAGAGTGATTTGAGGGGATAGCGCTACCACCCCTCAGCATAAGTCCTCTCGAGTTATGACTGACACTTGAATACAGATCCAAATCCTCTCTAGAGCTTTCCAGTCCCAAGTTTTCTTTGTTGAGGGTTACTCTAGGATAGTTGGCATATTTTTTCTGGGCCGCGCGGACCGTCTTGCGTTCCAGGCCCCTCCCATCTCTCCTAGGTTTTCCTATCCCCCTTCCCATTTTGAGTTCCTCTAATTCAGGGTCCCCCTCCTGCTTTTTCCCCAATTCTCTAGTTCCTATGGAAGGCATCTGCTTCCTCACTCGAGTGTTCCAGGTTTTCCTTACTGAGGGCATAATCTCAGGGTTTGGCATTCCAGGGGCTTCCCATCTGTTGCAGGGGTCAAGGAATAATGGGTCCTTCTTTTCCTGTGAGCCCTTCTTCTTACTGTTATAATCACCCTTCCTACCCATGAAGTCTCGAGGCTCTCCCCTAACCCAAACTACCTTAACTCTATAGCTGAATCTGGAGTGATGCAGATTATTCCTATCTAACTGCATGCCTACATTTTGCTTCATGCAAGAGCTTTCTTCTAAGTGAGGGGGAGGATTTTTCACAAACCCGTCAGTCTAGAACTGCTGTTCTATCTTCTGCAACTGTCTTTGGCCGTTGACGCATTCTCTCTTGCCACCTACCTTCTTCCACGTCCACATCCAACATGCATATCATACCTCATACTTTGTTCGTTTAACATTCCTCTATCTTAACCTTGCCTCTAGCTGTCTCCATTTCCGATGATCTGTGATGTGCTTTCTGGCCCACTTTCCTTGGGATGCTGCCCAAATGTCTTGTCCTCTGTGCTTCATTTATGATTATCTTCTCTTGGCTGCTCTTGCCATCCATTCGTTGACTCTGCATTGCCATTTGGCTCTCCTCTATTGTCCCTTCTCGGTCCTGCTGTCCTAGTCTCCCTGTGCCCACCTCCTTCCATTTCTGCCCCCATGCTTCTCAGGTCTATCCTTTCTCTTTTCTCTGCCATCATCCATGTCCTCTTAGTCCTTTCTTCCATCCTGTTCTGTTCCGTGGATGATCTATGCTGATTTGCCTATGCATGCCTTCATCTTTCTGCCCTCCTCTCTGTGTCATTTGGATTCTCTTGTTGTCTCTGATCTACCTCAACTACATGTTTCATCTGATTCATTTCCTCATTCCAGTTCAGCTCTGCTTCTCCTGCATCTAACTAGTGCTCTATGTTTTAGCATCCCCAGTTCGTGAGGAGATCCACCGGGGCATTTCCTCGCCTTTTCACATGGGACGAGATAGTATATGCTAGTTTTTGAAGTTGCTTTCCAACTTCTGTAATTTCCCACGCCGTCTACCAACATTTTCTTAGTTTTTCCACATTTACTCCTTGCTGTAGTTGTTTTATGGTGTCTATCACTAGCTTAGAATCCCATTCTATCTGCAATCTTTGTACCCTTCTCGTATTGCTAACTCCAGTCCCCTGTTTAGTGCATGATATTCTACATCATTGTTTGTGGCAATGACGCAATCCATTGCATATACCCTTATGATCCTTCCTTCTTTGTCTCTGAATATCCCTCCTATATCCGCCTCTCCTAGGTTGCCTTTGGCTACCCCGTCAAAGTTTAGTTTTATAAATCTTTGGGGGGGGCTTCCTGTAATTTTCTTCAGCTCTTACCTGTTCCGCATCTTGTATCTTCCTTGTGATGCTTGTATTTTTTACTTTAATTTCCAGTCGGTTCATGATGTTGGTTTCCATACCTTTCGTCTTCCAGTCTTCCTCTATCCAATTTCGTACGATTATTGTTTCCCTTATATTCCCCATAATTTGGTTCCAAATTTTCCCTGTGCCGTTTTTATCTGTTCTGAATATTACCTTGTTTCGGACTTTCCAGAGGTTTCACTAGAAGAATCCAATTGATAGGTTCCAAGCATGGCTGAGGATTACATTTCGATACAGTTTACTACTCCATAGTTCAATTGTTGTTTTAATGCTTTCTAACTTTCTTTCTGTAATCCCAAAGATTTGTTGGTGATTTTATCACAGGATGTTACTTACATTATAGGAGTTGGCAACGTGCTCCATGGTTTCCTCTTGTCATTGGAAAAGTGCACAGCGTGAGGGCCCATGCATCCCTTTCCATCTTAGTTGATCCCAAGTCAGAGCTCTCCCATGTAGCACTGTCCAGGTAAAAAACGCCACTTTTGGCCAGGTTTTTAGTTGCCAGATTCTTTTCCATTTTTTTGTGTCTGCATTGCCTACTCCTCCTATTTTCAGGTGGTAGCCTTCTAATATTGTAAACATGCCTTTAATGCATTTGCCCCATCTTATTATGTTTGGTCCCTCTTTGATAAATATTTTTCTAGTTTCCAGTTCTTTGTGATATGTTGTCCATTGATCCGTTTCTGGGGCTTCAGGCCAATCATTCTTCATCTTCCATTGTCTCCAATAACTATTTTGGTCCCCTACCCAATAATTCCTTACTGCATCCTCCACTATTTGGGTTGTATACTATTGTACTTCGTGTAGCTGGTGTTCTTGACTCAGGGTACCTCTTTGTTGCCACCCTTCCTGCCAAAAATCTGCTTTGTTTCCCTCTCGAATTTCCCAGAAGCTATTGTCTCTTATCAGGGCTCTATTCATGTTGGCTAGGTTCCAAATCGTTGAGCCTTTCTTTTCTGTCAAGGTTCAGAGTTTACCCTCTGGTGTCCATGCTACTTCATATTTTTGTTCCCACAATTGTTTCCAAAGGTCATTCCCTCCTTGAATCCATCTCCACCATAATTTCACCCCCATGACTTGGTTCAATATGTTAGGGTCTCTGAGTCCCAGACCTCCCTCTAAAACCGACTTGCTTAACCATGTCCATGAAAGCAATGCCCATTTTTTTGTTTTGTTTGCCCCTTGCCATAGAAAATTTTTAAATATTTGCACCATTTTCTGACACATGGTCTTCGGGATTGCTTGACTTGCCATCTGGTAGATCGGCATAGCTTGGAGGACTAATTTTAGGAGTATGAGATGGCTCGGTGTATTGAGTGTTCTAAACATCCAATTTTCCATTCTTTTTTGAATTTTTCTTATCAGACCTTGCCAATTCGCTACTCTGTACTGCTGATCACTCAATTGTATTCTTAAGTATTTTGTTGGGAACTTCCCAATTTGGAACCCCAAAGTTCTTGCCAGGAAGGTTTGGCTAACTCTTGTTGTGTTCAAAAAGATGATTTCAGTTTTCTCTTTATTCACCTTTGTTCCTGAAGCTTTGATGAATTTTGTTAGGATCTCCCCGAGTTTTTCTGCTTCCTTGAGGTTTGCTTGGCTGTACATTATCACATCGTCCACAAATTGTTGATTTGTGATAGTTAAGTATTCTCCCCATAATCTAAGCCCTTTGAATTCTCCTCTTCTTACTTTGGAATTGATGAATTGACCTAAACCATCCGCTGCTAGGATGAACAGGAACGATGAGAGAGGGTCACCCTATCGTAGGCCACGAGTAGGTTTGAAGGTTTCGGTCGGGGTCCTGTTTAGAAGGATTGACATACTAGGTGTGGATATCATGGACATTATCCATGCAATCCATCTATCATCAGATCCATAGGCTTGCAGGATTTCTTGTAGATATTGCTAGCTAAGTTTATCATATTCCTTTGCTAAATCAAGTTTGATCATCATTCCTTTATTTCCAATTTTCTCTAGGGAATGGATCACCTCTTGTGCAAGTACAATCCCATCCACTATCTGTCTACATTTCACAAACCCTATCTAGTTTTTTGCTATGAATTTAGGGAGCAAGAGTTGTAATCTTTTTACCATTATAGTGGCCATGATTTTATAGATTACATTGCATAGAGCTATGGGTCTGAAGTTATGGGGTTCTTCAGCTTGGTCTACTTTTGGTATTAAGGCAAGGAAGGTAGCATTCCATGATGGGTGCATTCATTTGTGGCTTCTTGATTCTTCTACTACATTCACAATATATTTTCTCATGAAGCGCCATGATGCTTGAAGAAACTCCGCTATAAAACCATCTGGGCCAGGGCTTTGTTTTTTCGCCATTATCTTGATTACTTCCTCAGCCTCGTTTTCCATAATCACCCGTAGAAGTGCAAGGTTTTGGTCCCTGCTAACTTTTTTTGGAATGAATTGTTTTATCTTTGCTATCTCCTCATGTCGGTTGCTTTTGGCTCTGTCAATATGCCCTTGAAGTGTTGGGTTAGGAGGTTTTCCATTTCCTCTTCCTGTATTACTTTGTTACCTTGTTTATTTTTTAGGGAGAAAATTCGGTTTTGCGACCTATGTTGCAACATTGCTCGATGGAAAAATTTTGTATTCCGTTCTTCCTCTTTTAGCCACTGAACTCTCGAATTTTTGTGCCAAAGGATTTCCTCCTATTTTCTCCTTTCCTCCAGTCTGATTAGCACTTCCCCCTCTTCCTTTGCTCTCTCCTCGATTCTTCCTTCTTCTATGGTTTTTTGTTGTATCCTTTGCATTGCTATTTGGAGTTTTTCCTTATCTTTATTGATGTTACCAAATTCCTCTTTATTCCATGTCTTAATCTCACTTTCCAGCTCCTTGAGTCCCAATTGGAGTGTGTGCATCTTATTCTTGCCTTGTATTACTCCTTCACTTTTATACCACCAGGCTTCCAACATTTCAACTAGAGTTGGGTCTCTTAGCCAAAAGGCTTCATACCTGAAAGGTTTGTGTTGATTTTGATTGTTCATGGCACTTTCCAGTTTTATTGGCCAGTGATCTGATCCTTGTCAAGGTAGGATCGTTGCTTCATAGAATATATCTTTCCCTAGGAAGTGTTCTGTGGCTAAGAACCTGTCCAATTTGGAGGCTATCTATCTACTACCTCCTCTTCTATTATTCCAGGTATATTTACCATTGGTAGTATTGATATCAATCAATTGGAGGGTTGTCCAGGTTTCCCTGAATCTCTCCATATATGCATCCTCTCGTTGCAGTCCTCCCTTCTTTTCTGCTATGGTTGTTATCATATTAAAATCTCCTGCTATCACCCAAATTTTTTATGTATGTAGGTCACCCATTCGACACAGCTGTGTTAGAAAGGCCTCTCTATCAAGTGGTATATGAGGCCTATAGACCACTGATACCAATAACCACTTTTAAAGTTCTACCATTCCGAATCTCCCTGATAGAATCCTTCACATTCCTATACATAGGTCGGCCATTACTTCTGTTGGGTTCCATAGTATTATTATTCCCCCTGCACTCCCTTTTGCATCTATTGTCATACTTTCATAATAGGGTTTAATTTTCTGTAAAATTTCCGCGATTTTTGCTTCCCTTATTTTTGTTTCTTGCATCAACATTATCTAAGGTTTTTCTTTTTTAATCCTGTCAGCCAGGTATCTTTGCTTGCCCTTGCTGTTAATCCCTCTTATATTCCAAGATGTAATAATCATTGAGATGGTTGGGTTGTGTGGTGGAAGACCGCTGAAAGTGGTAAAACTCTTCCTGTGTTAACTAGCATTTCACCCATTATTTGAATGGATTCTTGTAGGTTCTTCATTCCTCTTTTCTTCCCCCTTTCCCTTTTGCGGATGATCTTGGTTATTATCCTGCATTCCAAGCTATCCATTCATCCCTATTTTTCCACTCTCTTGCTTTTCTTTGTATTTTTGGAAGATATCTTTGTATAGTTTTTTATCTTCCTCTAGGATAAACCGTTCGTCTAGATTCTTCTGCTTGTCCAGTAAATTTTTTAGAATTTCCTTTTCTGTTGTTACATCTTCCCATTCATTTATGTCTACTTCCATCACTTCAGACTCCTAGTATATATCCTTTTCTTGGGTCCCCTGTTCTTTTGGCTCTTCTTGATCTTTTTGCTTATTATTCTTAGTATCCGTCACCCCCCCCCAACCTTCATGATCTTTCCCTTCTTGGTAGTCCATCTTTTGGGTTTCTTCCTCCCCTTCTTCTATTTGTAATGTGTCATATCTATTCGTCTCTTGACTTGTAGTTGGATGATATTTCCTACCTTTCTGCTGGGGTTCTTTAGTCGGTCGTTTCTGGTGTTTTACTTCTTTAAACCCCTCATCGTCATCATTAGTTTTCGTCTTTTGTTTAGTCTTTCTTTCTGCTTCCTTTGAATTTAGAGATAACTCGTCAAAAAGGTGCCCATATTCATGGCATGTTCTACTTCTAAATGGTATGTGATCATAGTCCAGAGCCTGCTACCAGACCTCCTCATGATACTCAAGTTCGATAGCACCTGGTATAGGGTTTTCTATATTCATGTATACACCTATTCTTGCATAAGAGGTGTATCTCCCCATTTTCGTTGATTCCGCTATCTTTACGAAACTACCTATGGTGTTCCCTATTCCTTCAGGAATTTATGGATCCCAAAAATCCATAGGTAGTCCAAACATTTTGACCCATACCGGTGCTGCTAGGAATTTTTCTTGGTCCGGGTTATAGCTTTCCTCCCAATACCTCATAAATAACCCTACATTCTTATGGAAATATGGTCTGTTTTCAAACACTTTCTCTTCATCTTGCAGGTTTGAGAAGATTATCTTGAAAAAGCTGCAAGCTCCCAGCTTCAATTCAATGTGGCCACTTGGCTGCCATTTTTGCTGCATCCATCTTGTCAGTTATTTTTCTGAGGGCCAAACTCTGATGAGCTTACAGATCAGTGCATGATATTTCATATAAATTTTGTACCTCTCCAGTTTGTTCATCAGAATGACAAAACTCGATTTCTCCGCTGCGTAGGGTAGACATCTTCCTTTGCTTCCTGCTTGCCCGCATGCACCCAGAACTAGTCCTAGTGGCCTTTGATTAGCTTCCTCTTTGTCGTTACTGGTTTCTTCTCCTGCTATTGCATCCCTGTAGGAGGGGATCTCTCCCTTCCTAGTCTCGTCTGTCATTTCTGAAATGTTTGTCCACTTCTGATCGTCTATTTGCTAGTTTTTTGAGGTGTTCCGCATCGCCTACCTCATGGCCGCAGGGTCATTAGGGTTGTAGAGCTCCAAGAATCCCTCCCCAACAAAGCGATTAAAGAGAAATTTACTAAAATATTTTTGAAAAGTATAAGATCTAGACATTGATTCTCACATTTTTTTTACTTATAATTACTTTACAACATATTCTTTCTTTTTTTTTAAATATAGCTTACATTATTTTTTATTGAGACATAATTTTTTTTCTTTTTAAAGGGACACAAATGGACAGAAAAACTTACATATCCCTTCATACAGGGTTGTATAATGAGCCTCTTAACTCAATAAAAAATTTATTTAAAATTTTATAAAATTATAAAAGTTTCATTTACATTTATATCATAGTTTTTGCTTAAAACCTATTGTTCTATATATTATATAAAAATTCTATCTTTAGATATTCTTATTTTATGATTTTATTTTATTAACAAAATTTTTATTCAAAATTTTATAAAACATTAATATTTCATCCACATTTATAACATATTTGTTTCATAAAACCTATTACTTTATATAAAAATTATTTCTACAAAGGCAAGGGTACTTTACAGTTAAAAGTTGCCATTTGAATGAGTGGCAACTTGTCTTACAAATTATTTTTAAAATATACAATACCAGTATGTACCTTGGAAAAACTTCAATGCTTTTATGTGTGAATGAGAAAACAAATAGTAAATATTTCTATTCACTTTCTTCAATATATTGATTGCTTGAGGATAAAGGTGCCAATATATACTTTGGTCTAAAATATCTAATGCTATAGTGTGAATGTAAAGAGACGCGGTGATCATTGATTCCCATTTTCTTCCATAGATTGATTAATTGAGGACTAAGGTGTTACCCACATTTGAGACAATGCACCAAATATCTAGAATATCCACCTAACCCCAAGTCATGAAAGGAAACATTTTTAACAACAATGAGATAAAACAATGGAGGAATTGGCCTTCTTGAAACAAGGGACGAATTCCCAACAGAAGATCCTTGAATATGGCACTCTCTTTCCAATGGTTTTGTTGCCTTCATCTGCATCTAAAATCTCTTCAATTGTGTCTTTGGTCAACTCCATCTAACACAACAGGGAACGGATTGACAATAAACTAAAATGGGCTAGGGTGCTACTATTCATAGGATTTCCATTGAGAAGTGCATCATATTTCAATGCAGTTGTTGAAGCATTTGGATGGGAAGAACATCCATAGGTGGGATTAGCTTCAAGGACTGGGGTTGAAGGAAGGGTTTACACTTTAAGCAAAGATCCTCTGGATCAACAAATTAAATTTCATCATGAGATGCCTATGATAAGTCCATCCTATTTTTAATCCGCACTATAGACTCATTTTCTTATTTCTAGCTCTTCAAACTGATTGTTGGCACTTTTGGGTTCCCCTTTTAGTTCGATAGTTTTCCTCCCAAATTAATATTTGTTGTGAGATTGCACCTTCGAAGGGAGGGAAGACAACAATTGTTTTAAGCATTAATATCACCCAATGAATGGAACACAAATTTCCACAACTTGTTAAAAAACTGGAGGAGAGGGGGTTGATTTATTCCTGTAGCATCGCTCAGGAATACGATCCTCAATCCTTTTTAAAGGGATGTCAGTCCCAACAAAACTACCACCAGTAGGGAATAATAAAGGAAGTAAGAATAAATTGAAATTATATGCAGTATGTATGAAAGACTCTAGATTGTTTGGATGCATGTTTTCGTAGTTAGTCATTTTGTTTTATTGCTTCTTGATGTAAATTATGTATGAATGTAATTGATTCATTTATATGTTGCCTATGGTGTTTGATATTGCTACTTGAACATTGCAACTTTTCCTAAAAATGGAAAGAGCATGTTGAACTTGCTGACATGAGATAAAGAAGATGAGTTACTAACAAAGCTTGATTGCACAATCTTATGCAATGATTGGTTCATGATGATGAGTTCATGATTTAATTATTGTTGTTGGAATCTCTCATTAATGAGAAGATATATATGTGTTTGTGTGTGTGTGTGTGTGTGTTGTTGTCACTATGTCAGGGTTATCAATGATGGATGAATTGTAGATAGTGATCTTATGGATGATTACCTGAGTTGCATTTTGGTGAAGTTGTTTATGGTGTGATAATTCTACTCAATACACTTGATGAAGTATATTTTATGGTCATTATTGATGTTGAAGGTTCTCCTTTCTTTGATGGATTCATGGAGATAATATGATGGCATTGTGGTTCACAAGATTTTTATTGTTTCCTATGGATTATGGCTCTTCCTATATGTGGAAAAAGCATGTTACATGAATTCAAGAGGATGTTTATTAATATGTTTCTACTACAACTTCTTGGTGATGCTTGCAAACATTAGTTATATGATGATGATGTTGGAGAGATTGTTACTACATCATCTTATCTTACATAACTTCTTAATGAGGATGTCATGTTGTTATCATTATGACATCTATGTTTTTGCTATCAGATGTTTATGTTTCAGATTCCTCTATGGTGAATGATTGATCCTAATGACTATCATGGACTTGCTACCTCACTATTGAGGTCCATGGTTTTGGTTATAAGTGTCATATATCTATCCTAATGTAAAGGTCATGAATAAGACCCATGTTGTAATCATTGTAAAATTTAGTCATGTATGGGCTATTAAGATAAAATAATGACATGTATTTAATCCCATTATGTTGGGACATTGATGTAAAATTTGGGTCTAATATGTAAACCCACTATGTTCGGTGTCTGATGTAATCATGAGTCATTGGTGATAGGAAAGGTAATGTTTGGTGAGGTCATAAAGCCTTGTACTTTTATTGTATATCTTAAGAAGGTTTAATATATGCTCATGGGGAGCATGGTGAATATGAAGCTATTCACTAAATTAGTCTTCTATAATTAAACACTACAAGGGAAGTAATTTATTCGACCTGGTTCAACCCCTTTCCCTTGTTGTCAAAGGGGGATAAATTCTTAGTTTTTGGAGAAGAGTTCTTGGAAAGAAGATTGGTGTTTTTGAGAGAACACTTGATGTTTGCAGGTGGTATCCAAACACAAAAGTGGTCGCCATCAAGTCCAAAGGTTGATATTGTTGGAATTATGGCTAATGTGTTTTCCTTGATGGTAGACTAATTGATACATATGTATTTGATGTCAACAATGATAATATGATGATTATGGAACTCATATGGATTGGTATAGATGCTACAAATGGTATGAGCATAAAAATGACAATTCAAAGAGAGATGGATGTTAAAGGTGATGTTTGAGAAAGTATATGCGGATCCTATGAAGAAGGGACGAGTACATACGTAGGTCATATGAGTAAAAGTCGCTTACAGAATCTAAACCATGGAAATATGGATGTCGGGGGTCATTACCATGGTATTGTCCTGTCGTAATTGGAGCGAAAACTGTTATTTAATCCCATCAAAGAATACTAACGACATTACCAAGGGATTTAGTTGACGCATTGCCTAAGGCTAAATGCTATATAAGGAGATGGAGATCAAGGTGTTATGTGTGTAAGTTATGGATCATTCATGTGTAATCTAGTATAAAATAGAGATGCACTAGGGAGTAAGGATAAGACTCAGATCTGAAAGATGTAAATGTCTGTTCACATATATGCTTTATTAACAAACTTGTTGCAAATTTCAAAGTAGCTAATAATGATGAATCTATGATTATTGTGATGTTGTGATCAAAATAAATTATTCAAAAGTCTATAGTTTTGACACTAAATGTTGCAGAGACTGAAGAGGTGTTCGCAGCGAAAGTGTTCAGAGTTGTATGCAAATACATACACAAATCTGGATCTGTAAGGTCGCATATATATTATGAGATATGATCTTCAGTAAGCTGAGATCTGTATGTAGGTGTTATGCATCGTAGTCATGTACATATGTTAATGTTTCATGAATGTTGCGTATATGTTCTAGGGTTTTTAGTTCCAGAAAATGATGGAATTTGATGAGTTCTGTTTTATTTGTTGTTGTCTGTTGATGAAGTCTTGGTCATTCTTATATTTTTCTAACAGTGTTGATTAGGTTGGTTGTTCATGATTAGAATATTGGTTAGTAATGATGCTATAGTGATATGTGTGTGGTAATTTGTGATTGGTCCAATGATATATGTATGGTTTAGTGGTTGATTCAATGTTACAGTGATCCAATAATTTAATGTTTAGTATTATTAGATTTGTATGCAGGTGTGACATAGAGGAAGCACGTATATATGTGGGTATGCTTCGGAGGAGTAATGTATACATTCTAAAGCAACTTTGATCAGGGTTTGGTAGTGACAACACTTTGTTTATGTATAGATTGGTATATTTATGAGTAGTTATGCATTGGTATGATTTGGTTATGATGATATGGATTAGTTTGATATTGCTGCAATAGTTGGCTAAGGTTCAGTTCAATGATTTGTTTATGGATGATACAATGATTCAGTTGGTTATATGAGTGTAGTTTAGTTTCAGTATTCAGTTTCGTATTAAGCATAATGTTGGATGTGGGTCTAGTATGAAAATATGATGAAAGATGGCCTATAGGATTTGATGTTTTGAGTCAGGGGGATCTAATATGGTCACATTGCATACATTGTTATGGTCACATTGTGTACGTCAAAAGGGATAACCACATAACTTGGTCATAGAGTAGATTGTGACATAGTTTCGCTATAACTATCAATGTGCATTCAATTAATACCATAAGGAAGTCTACCTATAATGATCAACGTACAATAAATACCATCGTAAGGAATTGATGTACAAGTCTATTTATTAAGGGATGACCACATAACATGTTTATGAAAAGGAATTGAAACACAAACTAATTGCAAAGATTTACATTATGCCATAAAGGATCAACACACATTTTGGTATAAAAGATTTATTATATATGCTACTTATGAAAAGGGATTAATACATGATCTAGTCACAATCCAAAGATATAATTACAGAAACACACACACAGTGAATGAAAATACAAATACCAAGCTACAAGAAATGAATATGAAGACAAGCGTGACTAAATTGGTGGTCCCTTCCTAACCAACCCATGCTACCTAAAAGGAAAACTATGTTACACACAATTAAATCACAATGAAAACATTTAAAATAAAAAACATAGTTAGCAAATATGTTTATATTACTATCTCTCAAAAGGCACATAGAGATCTAGAAAGGCCCAATTATCAGATCAATTGATCCACAAACTTAACACTATAATTTTAATTTCTATAGAATGATCAACCTCTACAATGTACATAGATATAAATTTATGATTATTTACATGGAAAATGTGGTAGGAAGGAGGATTCCACAAATTGCATGTCCCATTCTTGAGAGTGTACGAAATATTACAAGATTAAAAAAACTAGGTAATCTAAGAAATTCTCTAATATCTTTGGATCTAAACAACCATATGAGTTATAGGAACTTTGTTGGTGTGTAAATTTGGGCCAGTTTTTTGTGCATGCCCGATAACCTATTGATACGTTTTTGTGTTGACCAATAATTTGATAAGCTTCCCCCATGTCCCTTGAGTGACGTAGGGTTGATTTGATGCACACAAGTGTTATTCGAAATTTTCACTACTATGGACAAAGGTGAATTCCATAGATCTAATGCTCTGATCTAGAACAACATAAGAAAAAAAGCATAGTGTTTTCAATAGAGAAATTAGACAATGGTAAATAATCCTACCTTGGATTATAATGACATTTTCTTTCCTACTCACTTGTAAGTTCAAATTACAACTCCAAGTGCTTTAATTAGAACCTACATATATGAATAAAAGAATAAAATAATCCACAATATCTACATAGCATAGTCTAAAATATTTATTCAATGAGTCAACATGGCATTGAAATATATGAGTGCAAACATAACACAACAGATATAGGAAAACAATATACTCCTTGTATTAATAAATATTAGAGATACTTTACAACCATAAATAGAATTTTGACATTATAGATGTCTCCCCAAACTGATTTGTCCTTCCTTGTCACATATCACACCTGAGGATACCTAATGCATACAATTGATTAATCCTCTAGGCTCAACGCAACAACATGAGGGCACAATCAATCTCCAAAATCCCACCTAGACCTTATGGGGGCTAATAAATTTATAGGAGGTGGTAGTTTAGGAATTGTTATCTAATTACCAATCTAGGCTTGAGATCCACTTAAGGGGGATGGGTCAAGCGATAATATATAAGGTCTCCATGATAGGATTCGAGTTCTCTATGCATGTTAAATGGTTAAAACTAGGTTGGAAGCTTCTGGAAGAGGAAGCTTCAGAAATATTTTTATTTTTCCGAAATTTCTAGAATCAACACACTTGCATAGAGGAGCAACTTGTACTAGTCAATGTTGGTGATGAGGTATGTAGCCTACGCTTAGCACATGTGGGCTAAAGGTTCAGGTGCATTACATCTTAAAACAATTATTTTGGATAGGAAGTCCCATAAACTCATATTTATTTGGAGAAGTCATGTTTAGAGCTTTGTGAAGTGATGATGACAAAATGTATATGGATGTTGAATGACCCAGTTCATATGCCTATTAACTAGATTTGACTAAATGGCCTATAACAATGAGATAATCCCAAAGGTCTTGGGAATAAAGGTCATGTTGTACTATTTTTTCTGTAGGTATGCAACCATGTTGATCATAGAGGTGGGTTACTGGATTCCATGTTGGTCACAATATCTAGATAAAAAACTATAATTAGTGGAAATAAACTTCGATTAAGTCCCTTTTACTGATTAAAATAGTGGAATTCATAAAAATCAAAAAAAAATTATATTAAGTCTCTTTTAAGTTGATTTTTCTCATTAATAGGGAAAAGATGAGGGTGATGCTCATATAAGAGTGGGGTTTATAGGAAAAAATGGTTGAATAGTAGATAAATAAATGTTAATTGAGAGCCCTAACATCTTCCCATGAATAAGTATTTATGTGTTCACATGTAAATAATCATGTAACCCTTATTCTAATATATTTCTTGATCAAAATTGGGCACAACTAAACAAAATTGGGGAAAATTTGGTCAAAACATGATTTGTAGTCTAATGATTTCCAATGGAGATATTCACATTGCCCCACTCATTTCCCTTGCTACATGAAGCTTCTTTTGCAAAGCCATATTTTTTTGTGTCTAGAGGAATCAACAATGGGGTCGATGATCTCAATTTATGCATGAATGAAAGACAATACATATATAAACATAAACACAAATATGCAGTAGGAAAAACTTCATTTCATTAATATCAAAAAATTGAAAGATTCTTTCATATAGAATGGAAATAAACTAGCTTGGGTGATGGTATCTTATCTATAAGAAGAGATGTCATAGCTACATGCTTGCGAACTATGTTATAATGAGGCTCAAGGGAATTTTTATTATTGAACAATAAATGGAAACCCTAAACAACCAAAACCCTAACCCTAGGAGATGGAACACTAAGATTTTCTGGGCCCCGTTGGGGTTAGTTGGGCAATCAACTTCCTAGGGTCATAACTTGTTCATATGACCTTTGCTTCGATCATACAATACCTCATTAGAAAGGATCACTCAGCACTAAAATATTTTTGGCAAGCCCCTACCTATGACTACAGGCCTGTCGCAGACCTCAAAAATGTTGTTTAAGGGGTCAAAATAACTTTGGAAGTTCAGGACTGGAACATTTTCTAAAAATATCAAATTGTGCTATAATCAAGGAAAATAATGAAAGTGACTAGAGGCCTTGGTTGAATAGGAGGGTGGCCACCAATATCCACCTAGATTATTCCTCCCCAATTAGGAAACAATGGTCCTCTAGTGGAAAGTGTTCTTTATCAATGTGTCCATGATCCTATCATTTTTAGCCTATGTGATATAGATTGGGTTTAGTTGTGTTGGTGCTATCTACTCAACAATGTAGGATGTCTCCAACAATGGGGGAAAGTATGGCCGCAACCGGTCCACATTGAATAATGGGTGCAAGCTAAGGAATAATGGAATGATAAGGTGAAAATAATTGTCCGCTACAGCAATAGTGATTGTGTAAGGACCATATTGGAGTGGGTGAAGCTTGTGGTGGACCCCATCGAGGTTCACTCCTACAAATGTAACCAAACATTATTTCCCACTCGAAACATGTGTGGTACCCAATGGTGATCATGACATTATTTGTAATTAGAATTTACTTTGTCTAATATGTCATGGAACTTCTTATGGATGTGTTGAGTGCAGTCAATGAGGTTATTATCTTTGTCATCTTCAAATTGGACATGAGTCGAATCTATCTGAGTAGCTGCAAGTGATATGACAACATCAATGGGACATAGTGGCTGGAATCCCAATCACGTCTGAAAGGGGATATGACTAGTTGAGATGTGGAGAGCTATGTTGTAGTTATGTTGGAAAAAGGGGAGGCTTTCATCCCATGTTCATGTATGCTTCCAGTTGTACATGTGCAAGATGTGAATGTTCATCTTGTTGGTGACCTTCGTCTAGCCATGAATTTGGGGATGGAAGCTCATGGACATAGTGATCTTGGTATCCAATATTTACTAGAGGCTTGACCAAAATGTCCTTAGAAACCTATTTTCCTGACTTCAGATAATGGACTGTGGGATCTGAAAAACCACCCATACTTGTTAAAAAAAGAGTTTGGCAGTGGCTTCTGCTATGATTTTATTCTTGTAGGTCGCCAAATTAACCATCTTAGAGAATTTGTCGATGAATGTGAAAACAAAGTCATTTCCAAGCTTCATATAAGGAAGCTATGACATGCACTACATGGATATGGATTACGAGGGCCGTTTAGGAGGTGAAAAAGGAGTATACAGGCCTTGTTTCTTGATTGTAGCTTTGATAATGGCATAGGTAGTGTAGGATCATATTTACTTCCCAACATCACGTCAAAGGTTAACCCAATAAAAATGCTTCTCCAATAATACCACTATCTTTTCTACCCCAAAATGTCCAGTCACCTGAATATGGTGTGCCTCCCAAATCATCCTGGCATGCTCACTTGAGGGAACACATATGTGTCCTAGGTGGCATAGCAATGCATCCTAGATGTCAAATTCTATAACTTTCTTACCTTCGAGGAGCATCTCGTATGTGGTGCCAAATTCTGGATCACTCTTATAAAGATGCATCCATCCTGAAGTCTCGTGTCTACAAGAGTAGAGCACAATGGTCAGTGCAATAACCAGTGGTTGACTAAGAAAACCTGCAACATTATTGGTGTTTCTCTTCTTGTACTTAATGTTCAAATGGAACTGTTGCATATATGTGGACCATTTCTTATGGCGATCATTCTGAAACTTCCGTTGTGCCTATATGAACTACAAGGTTCAGTGTTGTATGTGGATGATCATTTCCTTCCCTAGAATGTAATGGTTCCATTTTCGGCAGGCCTTCGCAATGGAATACATCTCCTTGTCATTGGTGGGATACTTTCAACTTGTATCTAAAAGTGTTTCATTATGATATGCAACCATATTCCCTTGTTGGGTAAGAGTTTCACCAACAATATAGTCAGAGGCATCTGTCTCAATTTGAAATGGTTAATGTAGGTCTGGTAACGTGAGCACTGGTGCAGAGCAAAGGTGATGCTTCAACTCGAAAAAATCCTTTCATCAGAATTTAGAGCTTTGTAAGAGTGGTTGGGGTTAGTGAATCCCAAATAACCTGTATCTTAGCTTGGTTTGCATATGCAACCTGCTCATAATTGATGCACCCTAGATATTGAACCTCGGCCATACCAAAAGTGAATTTCTCCAAATTGGCACACAATTTATATTGTTGAAGGGTTTTGAGGACCTATCGAATATGGTGTATGTGTTGTTCCCAACACTGGTTGAACATAAGGATATCATATAGATATAATACCACGAATTAGTTGGCGAAGGTATAGAAGATTTAATCCATCGACTGCATGAAGGTTGTAGGGGCATTCGTCAAGTCAAAAGGCATGACCAGCCATTCAAAAAGGCCCCCCTTGGATTTGAAGGCAAGCTTCCACACATTGAATGGTTCGATTGGTACCCAGTGATAATCAAATTTCAAGTCAATCTTGTTGAAATATCCCCCCCCCCCCCCCGCCCTTGAGTTGGTCTAGAAGGTCATGAATCTGTGGGATTGGATACCTGTTATGGACAATGATCTTATACAATGCACGATAGTTAATACAGAGGCTCCAAGTTTTGTCCTTGTTCTGTACCAACATGATTGGGCTCCCATATGGTGATGAACTTCGCTTGATGTGCCATTTCTACAACATCTCCTAAATTTTCCTCTTCATTTCATCAATCTTTGGAGTAGGGTGTTGGTAGATTAGTCCATTAGGTAGTGGCGTGCCTGGGATCAAATTGATGGAATGCTTGACTTGACAGTGTAGGGGTACCCCTGTGGGTGAGTTGAAGATGTCCTTGTATTCCTCCATGAGCTTGTCCATCTGCTGCTACCTTGCATAGGATCTAGATGTTGTGGATGTGGCCATAACCTTCCTCTTACTTTGAGGGAAAATCATAAGTAAGAAAAATTTCTCAGTTTGAGAAATTATCTTATTGCATTGTTTATCAACGATAAAATAAAATTCGGTAGGTGACACTACCTCTGGTATCCAATAAAATTTCTAATCTAAAGTAATAATAAAAGAAGAAGGTCAAGATTCATATATAACATGATGATTCCATAGGTATGATTAACCTAATGAAACATCACAAACTTATAAAGGGGAAACACCACACAATAGCTCATCTACAAAGGGGTTGATGCTGTAAGGTAGGTGGCATTGTTGGCTGACATGGACATCTCACCCTTGGTGGAAGCACCCAATGGTGTATAGTTGTGGGTGTTGTTTTGGTGGCAGCTTCAATATCTTAATGACATTGACTAATATTAGGTTTTTTTGGCTCTCGATGTTAATGATGAACTACACTAGTGAACCCTTTAACCACATCTGTCAGGCGAAGAGGTGCTCCCCCTCCTATGGATCCTCAAGTTCCAGCTTTTTGAACTTGGTGGTCACTATCATTGTCGTGGGTTCCACGTTAATGATCTAATTTGACCTATCAGATCACTTGTCCGGTTCTCCCTCAGAATCAAAGTATGCATCTGTCTTTGAGTCTTTTAGCTCAGCCACAACACCTACTTTGCATGCCATTTGTTCATGTTTTGAGTGGGAATTTTATGGAACTCTCACCACTTAACGGTGTCTTTATTGACCTTCCTATTATTCTTGGCTTACAGCTTCAAGGTGTTGTTCTAGGGGTTCTTTTCTTGACACCTCACTTTTCTCTATGGCTTGGGGATGCCTTTGCTCCACTTCGGGTTTGTAGATCCGAAGCCTTTTCTTCTTCTACTTGAGTTTATGCTTAATGTTGGCAACATGTCGATATGTTGCACCAAGAAAGGAGATGTGTAGGAAGTCCATCTCCTCTTGAATGTATTTGTGAAAAAAACTCTGGTACTTGAGCACTAGATGTTTCTTAAAATATTTGAGACCCAACATTGTGCGTAGGGTATGGAAAATCTTCATCATCCCATGCGGATCTTGGTCACTTTTCTCTCACAACATAGTCCATTGTATGTACTTGTCCTCATAGCTCTACAAAGGGTAATATTGTTCGTTGATGGAATCGCGGAAAAAAATCCAAGTGGGTGCAGCTGAAATAGTGAGGGTTCTCTCTTTTCCCTTTGTTCATATTAGGTTTCCCACTAGTCCTTGACATTGGGGGGTGACTTTGAGGATTGAAAAAGTAATATTTTCCCTATTGGAAAAATCATGAATAGAAAAATAACCTTCCAATAGATTTAACCATCTATCTACGACATTTACATCTCTCTAGCCTTCCAATATGGGAATGTCGAAGTTGACTAGTACCCTAAAGGGAGTGGAACCTCCAAAGTGGTTGCCAGATGAAGATGCATCATATGTGGCCATCCACCAAATGATCTTAGAAATGTTGTCCATCATCGCATTCCTTTATCACTCAAGGGCTTCTTTGAGAAATATTTTGAAAGGATCTCCTTCTGTCTCATATTTTTTTTCTTCTGCCATGGGAGGTCATCGAAGTTTGTAAAGATGGTCTTGTAAAGGTTTAACTAGTTCGGACCCTTACTCCTTATACCCTGACCTAATTGGGGACATGCAAGGAAAAATAGAGAAAGAACAGATCGATTTGATACCACTGATCTAAACTTATGCAAGAATGAAATAGAATACATATATAAACATAAACACATATATGTAGCATAAATAAATATCTAGTTCACTAATATCAAAGAACTGAAAGATGCTTACATACAAAATGGAAATAAACTAGCTCGAGCGATGGTAGCTGATCTCTGAAAAGATATGTGGAGGCTATATGCCTATGAACTATGTTAAAATTAGCCTTCAGGTCCTTTTTATTATTAAACAATAAAAGGGAACCCTAAACAACAAAAATCCTAACCCTAGTAGATGGAACACCAAGAATTTTTGCGCGAAGTTGGGGTTAGTTGGGAAACAAACTTCTCGAGGTTGTAACTTGGTCATATGATATTTTTTTGGTACGTACAATAAATCTTTAGAAAGTTATATCTAAGTACTACATCGTTTGTTGTAGGCCCCTGCCTACAACTATAGTTGTGTTACACACCTGAAGAAAAAAATGCCATTTAGGGGGTCAAAACAACTCTAGACATTTAGTACCCCAAAAACTATTAAAAATATTAAATTTTTCTATAATCAAGCAAAATTATGAAACCAAATGGAGATCATGGTGGAATAGGTAGGTTGACACCAATATTCACCTAGATCAGTCGAGTTCATACTCATATGATAGAAGATCAATTCTGACCAGTACCGTAAAAAATATAGGTGAACCCTTAAATGCCCTCATGTGCATCCCACATGGTAGAACATGGGGAATCTAAACCATGAACCTAAAAATTCATAAAAAATTCATATCATGATGATCACCAATTGAGTGACCCTCTCAGGGGATGTCCTAAAGACCTATTGTGTATTGGTAGATAGTGATTTCTTTTAAACCACATTTTGGCCAACCAAAATGTATTTTTGTTTGTCATGTCGACCTATCAATTTTCTCTTGTAGATAGGAGTTTTTCCTCTTTATAATAGAGTTTTCTTTTTTAATATACCTATACAAGACTTTAAACTCTTCAACCTCAACCTTTATTTTCTCATTCTTTCTATTTGTATTATTGAGTTTGGAGGTCAAAGGTGTTCTTGGAGTGATTGAATACAAATAGTGTTAATGGGCTCATAATGATGAGTGGTATGCTCAAAGTCATTTTGGTGTTGATCCCCCAACCAAGTCATTGAAATGGAAATAAGTGGTCTCGGGTCTTAAGAACTTACTTCTAGTTTTTCTAAACAAGGACATTACAATTCTTTTTGTATGATATGGGCTATGTGTAGCAGGCATATGCTCAAAAGTGGTACTTTTAGAAATATAGAGGGAAATGTTTTAGAGAGTTGAGGAAGAGGATATAATGCATTTTCAAAGGACTGAAGAGGAGGAAATGGACACTTTTAGAGGAACTGAGGAGGAGGTGATCAATATATTCAATCTATTTTGAAGGTTGTCTCTTAGCCATGCTTCTAGTGACCCTTCTTGATGTGAAAATAGGTTATCCAACCTTCCTCTCAACTCTCTTAGAGCCATTCCCATAGGGAATAAAATCCTACACTTCATGAATATTATCATCCCCATTGCGACCCTTGTTTCTATGCTCAAATTCCTCTTTGTCACCAACTTCTTTGGGTGTTTCTTTGACATACTTCTTTGTTGTTTCCCTTAGGGGTTTTGAAAACCCACAGGGGTAAGTTTGTTTCTTCCTGAGAAGAAATCCCAATTGTCACCCTATTTATTTAGTTATTATCTCAAAAAACATGCATCCATTGGACGACTTTTTTTCATGTGGTGATGCATATGGATGATGGTAACATGCTCAAGAAAATTAAGCAAATTCCAGTCTACACATTTTGAGAAATTGACCTCCATCACCTACAACCATTTTTTATTTTTATTGAGATTCGTGCATCTATTCAATGTGATTTTTCTTGGCGAGATGCACAAGGATGATGGAAACAATATCACCAAATTTTAGGTCAATCCGAGCTATCATTTAAGAAATATGGATAAAACAATTCTGCCACAAAAGATTGTCTTGAATTGATACAAGAGGCAAATATGGTTGGAAAAAGGGGCCAAAAGGCCATGCCTTCTGCAAAAAATTTTGGGATAGGTCCACATATATCACATTCATTAGTAATCCACTCCATCTAACTAGGAGTCATCTTCAAAATTGCACTCTGCCTTACATGAAAAAAAACAAAAAAAACTCTTTCATCAACGTTTCCACCACCTCTTGATGAATTTAACCTTTTCCTTATACCTACTATGACTTTACATCAATCCCACATTTAGTAATGAGGTCTCAAAGAGGATTTAAATGACTTCCATAGGAAGAGGATTCCTCCTATGGAATTTTATACAATTACAACAAAACTCAACATCAATTATTTTTTCACCCGTAGAGGAAAAGATACAACCACCATGACTATCATGAAACCATTTTTAAATTTGAGAAGGGGCACACCCTCCTTAGGAAGAAATCCATTCGCTCCACCAATAGTAGATTAGAAACTAGGAAGAAAACTTCATACACAACAATTTTATTAGTCAAAGTATCATCAATCTAAGAAGACTTGTGCAGAAGAAAACAAAGCAAACCAACGCTTTCAAGATCATCATATTATGAAGTCCAGTTCCAACATGAAAGCATCTCTGACAAATCCACGTGATAGGTAGGTACAGGTATGAAATATTCTTCATGTCTTCTCTTAAGCGTGTTATGATTCGAAATTTTTTGTCAATTCATAAGAGATGAGGTTTTATACGCTAAGGATGGGTCATCAATCTCAACCACCCTCAAGAAGTTAAGTGCAACTAACTCCCTCACTTATGCAATGTGGATATGATAAATTAAGAAGGGTGATGGTTATGAGGAGTGGGGACAATAGTTAAAAGAGGGAATTCATGCAATGGCCAAGTCACCAAAGCGCTATGAGTCATTACCAAAAAAGGAAATAAAAGTATGAGGCTAAAATTCACGTACACATTTACTCATTCCTGGGAAACAGTTGGAGGAACCCATTAAGGTACAAAAGGATGAGATAGAGCTACCAGGGGTTGCCTAGGGTGCTACAAAAGAGATACAAAGTTTATTTGCAGGTGATATGGGAGCAGGCTGAGTTGATAAAGGAGAAACAAGGTTGCTAGATGAGAAACAAGACTGCTACAGGAGAGAGATATTGTGTCCTATAGGAGAAACATATTTGCTACCGGATAAGACAATGTGCTACAAGAAAGTCTACAGATCTACAAAAATCCTAGTTTTGAGCAAATTTACTGTAAATTTGAAGAGGTACATCTAAGAGAAGGGTAAGTACAAATTTTTTTATGCCATCTATGGACAAGAAACCTGCAAAACCTCTCATTCCTTCAACGAAAATTCTAATAGTAGTTTGAGAATAAAAAAAACTAAATGAGAACGTTTCTTTTGAGTTAAGGAAGATAAGAAAGGAAATCATTTTTTCTTTTTGTTGTATCTAAAGTTTTCATTACGCTAACTAGTATGGATAAAAATACTCTTTTAACCCTATAGCAGGTTTAGAGCATTGGTTTGCCAAACTTTGGAAAATCATAATGAAAAAACATGGAGGGAATCGTTTCAATTGAAAAGAGTCCACAGACTCATCAAGGATTCTGATTCTCACATATGTTGTGGGGAATGTTCAAAACCTTCTATCATGGGAAAATATTGTGGACATTAACAAGGAGACTTTTCTTAAGAGACAAGCACAAGACTAATTAGAACTTGGAGAAAAGGATGGATCTATAGAAGGAGCTAGAGAAGAAGAGGAAGAGAATAGAGCAAGAGAATATGTGCCCAAATTCCTTCTGAGGTAGCTCGGGATGTTAAGGAGGATACCAGGGCCATGAATGAGGCACAATTAGTCCACTAAGTTTCTTATAGGATGAGCAACGCTTTCAACAGGGGGTTTGATGGGCCTCCAAATTAGACATAAATTAAGGGCCATATGACCATACTTTAGCACATTAAACCTCTTTTTTTTCATTATATGACATTGTTTTATCTTGAATATGTTCATTAGTAAGGTTTACAGATAATTTCATATTTGTGTGTCAATTTATTTATTTTTAGAGAATATTGTGAGAATATTGGGCCAATTATGAAGATTTGGATGAGGAGATAATCTAGGGATGTCCTCCCTACTATAGGAGGATAAATATTGGATGATAGATGAACAAAATATCATGAAATTATTGACAAATTCTAGAGATCTAGTGATTGAGAAAATGTAGGAATGTGTTCCCTATCATTTAATGCAAATTCCTAGTGTTGGCAACTAGATCCACTATTTGAGGGATTTTGCAAGGTAAATATTCCTCCTTTCAATGAGAATTATTCCTCATAATTTTGTATCAGTATGAATTCAAATTCTCCACAATAGGCATTCTTTTCTTAGTCTTCTTGTGGAGAAAACTTGTTCCTTAACAGCTCGACTTCCATTTCTAGTAGCAATGTACTTGGATTGCTTTAAATACTGATGTTTGGTGCCATTTTTAGCTTTTAAAGATTTTTTTCCTTCATATGACTCTGATTTTCCCTGGTATTGACCATCATAGGTGCCTCATATCCCTCTTGTGTAATTTATTTATGTCCTTTGAATGTATGTTTCACTTGCATATCTTATTTCTACATTTACTATTCATGTTTATTTTGTTGTAGGTTACACTGGTTAAATGATTGATGTGAGTTTTTTTGAAATTTATTTATAGAGTCATAATAATGATTCATCTTTATAACAACTTTTAAAATCCATATTCATCATTGAGCTACTTGGATTGGGTTACTAGTTCATGAATCTAGAATTTTTGGAAGTCCCTTGTCGCAAAATAGTAGTAATTTTATGTTATTTTTTAGAACATGTTAATGAGTTTCATTTGAGTTCATTCCAATTGTTTTAGGTAATAAAAAAGTTCAAGCTAATAAAAAAATTTACCCCATAGAATTTTCACTTGATTAGGTTAGACATTTGGTAGGTTAACTAGCTCACTAGTTCTTGGATTTCTAGTTTTTAGAGTAGTAATTTTCTGGTATTTTTTTAGTACATGCTAACAGGGGCATTTTGGAGTGATTCCACTTGGAAAGGAGTCCTAAGACAACCTAATTAATATAATACAAAAAATCCATCCTGTTTTCATTTGATTTACTTGTGCATTCTATAAGTTATCTCCTCCTTCAGCAAAACCAGACCTCCTATAACACCTCTTGTAGCACTCCTGTAGCACATGTAAACTTGACCATATTTAACCAAAATGTTGGTTTTTGTCTCTTATTCTTTAATAATTACCCCTAGGCTCTAAATACATTATTATGGAAGAATAAACACCACTTCAGACTTCCCTTTTAACAAAATATATTAGGCCTATTTCCTTGAATTAATGCTCTTAGGATTTCAATTACAAGTTGCTGTTCTTGCATAGGATTAGCTTCTTTTCAAGGAAAATTTTCACATTTTGAAATTGGAATAATGATTAGCACTTTTTCAAGCAGCACAAGGTTTACATTCTTCAAATAGACAAGTGCTTCTCACTCTTGCAAAGAGCCTAACCTTTACCTTCTTACAATTATGATTAGTATTTACATTTGAGCAAGTAGCATTTCCATTTATTGCAAATAGAGTAACGTTTCAATTTCTGCAATTAGTTTAGGCTTTGATTTCATGAAATTAACTCCATTTCATTGGTTCAATGAAATAAGGACACATTATATGCTTCACATATAGTGCCGACACCTCTTAATTTTGTACGAACCTCGGGTTGATAATTTGAGTTGGTAGCCTTGGAAGTTGCAACATTCTTGCTGCAATACCAAGGCTCATCACCATACATCATTGATAACTCATGAAAACAACATATGTATATTTAGTAGCAACCATAGTAACAACCATACATCAACAATGATATGTATTCATCATAAACCCATCATGCAACAATAAGTAGTCAAGCAATCATAATGCTAAGAATGCATTGTTAGAGGCATAACAGCTGCTCCAATTGAAATAGAAAGCCAATAATACGTGATTCAAGCATACAAATTTCTCCCCCTGATTTTGTGCCACTATTTATTCATATAATATAAAAATATGCGATTGTCTAAATCAAAACTTGCATATACACATGACTATCGTTCATTTGATCCACGTACAAAAAGTTGAATGATGAACTTTCATAACCATAGGCCTCCTTGAACATGTCCTTTATGTTGCATGTTCACATTCTCTTCATCAATGCAATGTCAGTAGTATAAGCATCAAATTAATAATAAAACAACATAGGGAATCATCATTAAGATATAAATGCATAGCTCCCCCTCATATCATACATTACTAATTATGTGGACATGATAATCATTACCTACCCTTCATGAGTTTATGTACCTCTCATTCACTTATGTTTTCACTGTTTAGACAAAATAAACTATATTGGTCACCATCTTCTTTTACTCTTTATCATAGGAAGAGGAACTATACCTCTTATTTCTTCCAAAATTCCACTTTGCTAGCACATAAAATTTGTTTGTATTTTTGTATCCTATTGCTATAACCTTTCGAGTTTCTTCTTCTATAACTTTGAATTTAGTTGATGTGAATCAAATTATACATCCTTTTTTAACCATTTGACCCACACTTAGAATATTTTGTTTTATCCCTTGAACTAATAATGCAATAACTACGTTTTCATACTTATAAAGTTTGATTCTACCCTTTCCTGAAAACATTTTTTGAGCATTATTTTTTAGAATAACCTCACCATCTTTGTTTTTCTTGAGACACTCAAACTTGTTCTTGTGTTCAGTCATGTGATGAGAGAATCCATTATCTATGTACCATTCATTTTCATCTTCGAATTAGAAAAGAGCAAGGTCACAACTTATTTTTTCTTTTTCCTTTTTCTTAATATGAGAAGAGCTAGTGTATCCATCCTTGTGAGGTCTTCTTGTAACAATATTCTTGTCTAGTTGCTTCCCTTGTTGTTGTGAAAATCTATTGAATTGTTCCTGCATTGATTTGGTACCTTCCCAAACTTGTTATAAGTATAAAATCTTACATGAACATAATAGGTACTAGAGGAATTATAATATTTATATTTCATATTCCTCCTATTGCAATCAATAGATTTGTGACCAAAAATGTTGCAAGAAAAACAATATCCCTTAAATAAACCTGAGTACTTATGAGTTGATGATCTTCCTGTGAAGTGGTTATTTACTTGAGATCAAAATATGTTTTTGCAATTTGCTACGATGTGTCCATAGTTACTACATTTAAAACATTAAACATCATTGATCAGAAGAGAGTATTAATTAATATTTCTATTATTGGGAGAAAATCCCTTCCTTTGAAAATTCATTTTCTTTGGATGTTGATCTGGTTGATTTCTTATCTCTTTATCCTTCAAGTTCCTTCCACGAGCCCGTGAAGTAGATTCTCCTTTTAAAGTTTCATGAAAACCAAGACTAGGTTTAATGGAAGGAGACCTTTCACTACTAAGAATGCTATTCAAAATCTTAGTACTATCTTGAAATCTCAAATGTTTAGAATTTTACCTCAACCTCTAGCCTTTCGTATTGCTCTTCCTTTTCTAGATATTGCTTCCTCATTTCTTCTTCAACCTTTCTTCCTTCTTCCACTTTCTCTTTTAATTTGATAATCTCTTCATTCAACCCATTCTCTTGTTATTCAAATACTTGAAGTAGCTCTTGACCATTTCGGTTGTTTGACTTTTCAAGATCAGATTTGAGAGAGGTGATTTATGCTTCTGGTCCTACACAATAATTAGTTCTTTATGTAAGGTGTTTAATTGTTGCATTAGTTTTCATTACCTCTTGTACGTGGGAGCTTTTCTTTTTGAGTTCATCCTCGAGTATTTGAAACTGATCTTTCTTTTCTTTATACTCCTTCCTCATTCCTTCTTCAATTTTCCTTCCTTTTTTGAGATGGGTTTTTAATGTGACAACATTCTCTTTCTAGGCACTCTCCTTTACATCAAATTGTTGAAGTAAATTTTGTTGCTCTCTATTTTCATCTATAAGTCTTTTAATTTATTTGTATAGGGCCATTAGTTTTGAATCTAATTTTTTTGCAGAATGATTACTTTAACTTTTTCCCATAAGAGAAATTTTAGTTTATTCACTCTCACCTTCACTATCATCATAATTACACAAACAAGGAAATGGACCAAAATTAGAACAAAAACCAACACCTAATAATTAATTGTTACTATTCTCTTCATTATTGATCAATAGATAGCAGGGTGCTCCCAAAGTTGAACATTTGTTGACATTTGCCACTGCATTTAATATATCACTTTCACTACCACAATTTTCTTTAACTAGCTCATTCCTTTAAGTTTCCTTCTTTTTCACTTCTTTCACTTTGTCCCCGATCCACTCTCAAGTGGCTAAGATTCTGCTGGAGCGATCTGCTCTGATGCCAATTGTCAGGAAAAATACTCAGAGTCAGAGGGCGTGGTGAATGAGTATTCTTAACTCGCTTTAACTTTTCCTTTTCTTATTCTAAATTTTGTACACCGTTGTTCTTTGTACAACTAGTGTATTTACGCGGATTTAGTGAAAGCAAACAACATATATCCAACTAACTTACCTTTCATATATTCCTTCAATTGTTTATCATTATTGAGTGCGTCATTCTTTCATTATTCATTTATTTAGAAAAATCTATTAGAATTAAAGAGAAGATAAATCATCAACACACAAGAAACATATCAACACACGTGAACACCAAGATTTTTAGGTGGAAACCCAATGTGGCAGAAAACCATCGTTTTTGTTGTCTCTATCTTCTTATTTTATTAGTAAGACAACTTCATTACATCTTGTACTAGCACAAACTCTTAACAACATGCAGGAACCCACCCACAGGAGGCTACAACCTCCATTCGTTGTTCAACACCCATTGGAAGGGAGCTCCAAACCACTGATCTTGTTTATTGTATCCTCCTGAAAGGGAGCACCTAAGCCCTGAAAAAATTTACCAGCTACCACTGGAAGGAAGCTCTAACTCCCTCACTAAAGGATACAACCCCCAACACCATTTTGTGGAACACATTTCATAATATTTTATACTGGATCCACCTGACTGAAAACATCAAAACCTGTAGGTCACCTTTCATCATATTTTCATATTGGACCAACATTATGCTCAATACCAAATTGAATATTGAAATTGAACTACAATCATAGAACCAAATAAATGATTGTATCATCATCAAACCAATAACTAAACTGAACCTCAACCAATTATTCCAATCAAATCAAACCAATCTATATCATCAAAACAAGATCATACCAATGTACAATTACTCATAAATATACCAAGCTATATAGAAAAAGAGAGTTATCACTGTGAACCTTGATCAAATTTACTTAAGAATGTATACACTACTGCTCTGAAGCATACTCATGTATATATGTGTTCCCTCTTTGACAGACATGCATATAGATCTCTAAATATTGAACATTAAATTACTAGATCACTGTAATGCTAAATCAACCATTCAACCATACTTAGATCATTGAACCAATCACATGTTACTAATCATAGATCATTGAAGAATATTTGTGAACCAATATTCCAAACATGAACAACCAACCCAATAAACATTGTTAGAGAGAGATCAACATGATCAAGACTTCATCAACAAAAAACAACAAACAAAACAAAACTCATCAAATGTCATCATTTATCAGCAATGAAAACCCTAGAACATAAACACGACATTCATGAAACATATAAGTGTATGTACGTGACTACAGTGCATAACACCCACATACGGATCTCAACATACTGAAGCCCATATGACAGAATATATACACTACCCCACACAACCAAATTCGCGTATGTACATGACTATCGAAAAACAAACTTGCGTACAGATCTAAAAAATTTCGCTGCAAACAAAACTTCACTCTTTGCAGCCTTCACTGTAAAAACTACAGAGTTTTGGACAATTTATTTCGATCCCAACATCACAATAATCACATATTCATCATCATTAGCTATTTTGACATTTGCAACAAGTAAGTAAATCAATCATATATGTCAACATACTTTCATATCTCTCAGATTTGAGTCTTCTCTTTGCTCCATGGTGCATCCCTGTTTTAGACCAAATTACACATGAATAACCCGTAACTTGCACACATAACACCTTGATCTCCATCTACTTATATAAATTTTAGCCTTAACCAATAGTTTAGGTAAATCCCTTGGTAATTTCATTAGTATTCTTTGATGGGATCAAATAATCATTGTCGCTCTAGTTACTATGGATTAATACCACAGTAATGACCCCTAGTATTCATATTTCCATGGTTTGGATTATGTACGTGACTTTTATTCACAAGGCCTACGTATGTATGTGACCTTTTTTCATAGGATCTGCGTATACTTTCTCAAACTTCACGTTTAACATCCATTTGTCTCTAAACTGTCATTTCTTTGCTCATAGCATCTATACCAATTTGTATGAGTTTCACAATCATCACATTATCATTGTTGACATCAAGTACATCTATATCAAGTAGGTTGCCATTGAGGAGAACACATTATGCATAATGCCAATAAGAGGGTATTCGATGGATTCCCGAAGATCATGGGAATAACTGGAAGGGAGAGTGATTGAGGAGGATAGAGAAGAGGATGAGGAGGTGAAAGATTTAATTTAAACAATCTAGCCATGAGAAAAACCAAAAACTAAGAAAATACTAAAACAATAAGATGAAATAGGTTATCAAAAACCTGAAAAGACTTTATAAATCATATAATGCCATAAAAAATTTAGCGTCCTTCCACGTAAAATAGTAAAAATTTAAGACTCCAATATATTATAAAATCTACTATTATAGACCACTCGTATAAAACTATATAAAACTTTAACTAGAGAATATAGAAAATTAAACACAGGATATTTAAAACGACTCTTAACTTCCTTCTTGTACTCTAGCTTATGCAATTTCACTACTCTTACACCCTTATTTTCTGTATAGTACACTAATACTTGCTTCACCAACTATTGTGAAAGAGATCGAGGCAAGTGTAACTAAGGTGG
Organism: Pinus tabuliformis; assembly: GCA_031772625.1. Lineage (NCBI taxonomy): Eukaryota > Viridiplantae > Streptophyta > Pinopsida > Pinales > Pinaceae > Pinus > Pinus tabuliformis. The sequence continues at coordinate 1,392,467,193 of CM062804.1, forward strand.
ACCCAATTGTCTCTTGCCTAACGTTGACTCTCTCTAATGGCATTAAAGATATCAAGCTCATCTTAGGACTTCTTGACGCAGTCTTCGCCAATCTGCTTTACGTTTCATGTGTTAAAAGTTATTTGAGAGGAATATACATTTTAATGTGGTTGTTTGATTAGCGGTATATTACGAGTTTAAATTCATCTTAACTTTGGATCAACCAGCAGGGATCAAATCTCTTTTCACTTTAAAAGAGGTTTCTATTAAAAATGGATCAAACCTCTTTTCACTTTAAAAGAGTTTTGCATCTCAATACATTTGAACGCTCGACGCTTGGTATATCTAGAGTTAAGATAAATCTAGATTGTCTTAATTATTAATTAATTAGAAATATACAAATAATTTTATTTAAATTTATTTTCAGCAAATTAATATACTGACATAACAAAAAATTTAAAATAGAATTTTCACCCAATAGAATTTTCCTTTTAAATATCTTTATTTTATTATATATTTGAGATATCATTTTAAAAAATTAATTATTTCATTATTTAATTTATAAATTTTATAATTATTTTAATCACTAAAAAACGAAAAAAAAATTGTTAATTAATAGAAATTTAATTATTTCTAATTAATATATATATGTTACAAATAAATATAATGAAATCATTTTAATTAATTAAAAAAACTCAAATGAATAAAATAGGTTATAATATTATTGATTGAATCCTATATTGGATTTTTCGTGTTATTTGCTTTGTAATTATTAATCAATTTAAATTTATTTGAGATTTTTCTATCAAACATATATATAATCAAATATAGGCCAGTTGTGTTGTTAAAGGTTAAGTATTATTATTTATAAAATAATTAAAAAACGCTTACATTAAAAATAAATTGATTAAAATGACTTTTAATATGTTAAAGTATGGGATGAAATATTATGTAAAATATAAAGTTCAAAATTTAATCTTTGGATATGTTATTTTCGGGATATTACTATTTGGCTTAGAAATAATGCTTATATTATTAAATAAACCAAATTAGTTTGTTGAGAGATTATTTCAATAAACAATCCATTGCTTGGTATTGGTTTGACCTCATAATCACTATTAATGTTGCTTGTAATTTGGCTTTGATGGAAATATAGGAATAGTTTCGTGTGCACAGTGTCTTTTCCTTCAATTTCTTTTTTGGTATTAGAGCCTCTATGGGCTTGACTCCCTCTGGGAAGGGCTGAGGAAGATGGGAAAAGTCTGATGATTAAATTAATATTTTGTACATAATTAGTTATCCTGAGTGTTTGTTTTAATATTATTTCAGTGTTGAACTTGATATTGCTTGCAGTGTCTCCCTAGGGAGTGATTGGAAGGAGTGACCAGAGAAAAAGTCGCCACTAAGTGTTCATGACAGAGTTGTATTCCTTTGTGTGTGTGGATACAACATTCCACAATAGGCATTTGTTGTGTTAAATATGTGGTTATCCAGCGGGGTGGGTTATCCACTGTGGTGTGTTTCCTTCCCAAGGAGACGTGAAAATTGAATGCTATGAAAAATCATTTTTTGTTGTGAGTGGAAAACTGCACCAATTTTGTTTCTGATTGGGTCCTCACTTCCTCATAGAATGATATCTTTTGACACTTTCAATTCTGGAAGATAGGAACCGATGTTGGAATCGCCTCTCCTAGACTTTATATCTTCAAAATTGTGAAGAGTGCTCTTCGTTCACATCTGTGCAATCTTGGAATAAAGTGCAAAACCAATGCTTTCACTGGCTTGAGAGGCCTTTGCTCTATGGATAACTACATGTTTAAAATCATGTAAGCCACCATTAGAATGTATGCCACTCTGATCCCTTCTACATTAGCTAGAAGATGTCCACATTCTGGAGAATTATCAACAGAAGATCCAACGGGAGGTTTCTCTATGTCCGTCATTTGAGATAGGGAAGTCCAACGTCACCAAATGCATTTAGATCAAAGTGTCATAGATTTTGCAGATGATAAGCGACATTGAACATGTCATCTGAAGCTTGTTTGTTGAACATAGAAATAAGGCAAAAGGCTAGAGGTATTGTATGGATCGTGCACTAGTCCACAACCTTTGGAAGGAAAATGAGCTTGCTATAGGAGAAATTTGACTCGGCTAAATTGTAATAGATCTCACTAGGTGATTTTTCAATGTGATAGATGCTTAAAGGCCATGGGGATATAAATTCATTTGTTAAACAAACAATGCAGAGAAAAAAATTGATTTGTCCAATGGTTGCGCTAATCTATGTAGGAGGCATGTATTTAAGTCATTAATTATTGGTATATGTAATATTTATTTTTCTGGGTAAAACTATATGAAGAACCAATGAATGAACATAATAATATAATTGAACTTGTGGTTCTCAACATTCTTTGATGCTGACAGAATACATCATTAGATTAATTGTGTGAATCTATTATATGTTGATGCATCTCGTTGTGTTTCGGGTTTGAAGAGGTTATGTCATGAGATCCATTTGTGTAGAAAGGTCAATTGCATAATTTACTTCTAGATACAATCATGTATCAAGATTGTCCTTTGGGAGATTGAGAAGCCTCAATTATACAAAGTTTGTGGAAGATGATTAGAGGCGGTTATGTCTTAAATCAGTGTTTTGTCTTAAATGAGTTGAATGGGAAACTCGAAGATTGTGGTGATGAAAAGAACATTGTCACTGAGTCTTCAAAGTCGGGTGACTGTCCACGAAGACTAGTCACACAAATGTGGCATGTAAATTGTAATTTGTCATTCTTGTAATAATCTTTCTAATGGTATAATCTAAGCATTAAAGGAGAGACTAAGAAATAATGCTTACATTAATATATAAACAAAGTTAATTTGTTGGTTGTTGGAATTTTTTCTCAACAAACAATTCTTTGTTTAGAATTTCTTGAATCTCATAAATACTATTTATGTGATTTGTAATTTACTTTTAATAATATGTGGCTTGTAATTTAACTTTAATGAAAATATATAAATAATTTTATGTAAACAATATCTTTTCATTCAATTTTCTTTTATTTGAATCCACATTACCATCCTTCCATGTTTATCGATCCAAAAATGTAGAATTCATTCGACAATAAATTCCTCATAAATACTATATCAATGAAACATGATTTTTCTTTATTTTCAATCTCGATTAAGAATAATGGCGTGTATGGCTTTACGATTTGGGATAGTCTCCTGAGAAACGCTAAATTGCTCTTCTTTTTATTTAACGCATTCACGACACAATACGATACTCCTATTTTCTGGTTATTACATGGAAAACTTCCAACGAACACATCATTCGACCATCGAAATTTGAAAATGAAAACGTGGTCGAGTAAATTTATTTGTAGAGATACTTTATCCCTATGCACTTTGCATTTAATATTCTTAATCACAAACCATGAAAATGCCATTTTTAGTTCCAAGGGATGAAATTGAACAACTTTGAAGATTGTGAATGCTAGGCCAGAGCAGGAAGCTGCATAATCCCTGTCCATAGAAACAATTCAAAAATAATATAATTAGCGAAACATAATGGCATATTTAGCATAGAGTAAGCAAGTTCGTTACTTGTTCAAGATATCCTGAATACGAACTATTGTCTAAATTTTAGAAAAAGGAAAAGGTTGATGAATAAATTTATTTATAAAGATGGTTGATCTTTGTGTATTTTGTATTTAATATTTTTAATCTATTCATAAAAGTAACAGTTTGGGAGTTTCTGGGTGCTGTATTTACAAATGTTTTATTTGGCCAACATAATTGGATATAATGAGATAGAATAAATAGATTAGTAAATGTTAAATTATTATTAAAAGATTATAATATGAATTATCATCTTATAGAAATTTTAAGATATTGAGAGTTTGAAATTAAACGTAGAAATATTTTTATATGATATTTAATATATATAAATCGAAAAGTACAATCCGATTAAAAAAAAAAAATATTATTAAAATTTAATATATATTTTTAAAAATCTCAAAGTTTAAGTTATTTTATTTATTGATTAAGTGGTTTGGAAAATTTTCAAATTCATGATATGTATTTAAAAACATATTTTAAATAATAAAAATCTCATTCTTATTAAAAATTATATAATTAAATTTTAATGAACAATAATTTCATTGATGAAGATTTTTGAAAAAATCACATAGAAAATATTTGGTCGACGTTTTTGGAAGGAAAAGATGAAGAGACAGATCTAGAAGAAGGCTAAATAGAGAGAGGTCAACCTAAAGGCTAGAGGAAAATGACTATATTTGACTAAGGAGTGAAATTAAATTGTTTATTTATTTATAAATTATTATTATTATACTAAACTAAATGGCTATATTTGACTCGAGGGAATTAATGAAATTGTTTAAATAATTAATAATTAATAAAAATTTGTTTATTTAATTAATTAATTAATTAATTCATCTGTTTATTTGTTTACTTATTTTTTTTTTTATTATACCCCTCAACCCCATTAGAAGCTCCCTAAAGTATGTTAAAGACCAAGTGAACCCTATGGATTTGAAAGGTGTTTATGTCATCCCATGTTCGTGTGGGACCTCATATATTGGCTAAACAAGTCCATCAATTAACCAAAGGATTAAGGAACACGCTGTTGATATCAAGCATGGGAGGACAAAATCTTATGTTTTGGTGGAAGACCAAACATCATATATGCATTGAGCAGGCTAAGGTCATCACAAAGATTTGTCATTTTCATCACTTCAAGTTTAGGGAAGCCATTGAAATTGAGAGGTCTTCTAATAATATTAATAGGGGTGAGGCTCGAAAATTAGTAGCTATTGGATTCCCGCTCTCTCTTATTAGTTTTTCTTCTCTTTGTCGAGCTTTATATCCCAATTCTTATTTGTTTTATGTTCTTTTCCCCCTTTTTATTGCTCCTTATTAATTTTCATTAAAAAGGATTACCCTCACTTTTTATTTATTTTACTAATTTTTATTAGTAATATTATTTTTGTATTCATTAACAATATTTTTATTTATTACTATTGTTATCTTCATTATTATCACTATTACTATTATAATTATAAATTTTTTAAAGAACACCCTCGTTTTATTTTTTTATATATTTTTAATAATTTTATTGTTATTACTTTTTTATTTACTTATTTATTTATTTTTTTTTTTAAATACAAACACCCTCTTTTTATTCTTACACATTTTTTAATTTTTTTTTGTATTTTTTTATTTATGTATTCACTTTTAATATTTATTTATTTTTATTTTTATTTATTTTATTTTATTTTATTTATTCGTAGTTATTATTTTTTCGAAGTGGGATAAAATAAAAATTAAAAAATTAAAGAATCAATAAATTAATTAATTAATTAAATAAACAAATATTTATTAATTGTTAATTATTCAAACAATTTAACTAATTCCCTTCGTTAGTCAAATATAGCAATTTAGTTTATAATAATAGTAATAATAATTTATCAATAAATAAATAAACAATTTAATTTCCTTCTCTAGTCAAATATAGTTGTTTTCCTCTAGCTATTAGGCTGATCTTTCTTCCTATTTAGCCTTCTTGTGAGATTTGTCTCTTGATCTTGTCCTCAAGATAAACCACACTGGCTAGTTCGAAACACGTCAACCAAATATTTTCTATGTAATTGTTTCTGAAAATCTTTATAAATTAACAAATAATTTCATTTATTAATTAGATTAAACTATATATATATATATATATATATATATATATAAAATTAAATTAAATTAATAATAATAATATTTTTTTTTTTTTTTTAAGAATTGCTCCTCTTTTTAAAATCATCATTTAGAAAAGATATTGTATAAGGGAAGATGTTTCAGAGAGGTTTTCCAAAAATATTCTTTTTGTATTTCTAATAAATTAGATTTGGATTAAATTTTAGTAGTAAAATAAATTTTTAAACATATGATTTTGTTTTTTTAATTATTTAGAAGAGTTTTGTTTAGAAGGAAACTAATTGGTTCAAGTTTGCTTTTGTTTTTTTTAATTAAGTTTAATAATTTTTATTTTCTATTTATTATTTTTATTTTAAAAATAAAATATATTTGTATAAATAAAATTGGTAATCTTAAAAAAAAATAATGGTAGTCTTACCAAGAATAAATAAATTTAAGTATTTTGAAAACGAATGAGTTGATAAATATATTTAATATTGTGAAGAAAAACTATTTTTTGAATTTTTTTCTTTTTATGAATTAAAATTTTATTTTAATGAGCATTTGTATTAATTCATTTTGAAAACACACATAAATATGTTATGTAAAATATTATGACATTTTTGGTTCAATGTTCCAATTTACCTTTGTCCACATTAGGGACAAGCTAGATGCATCTAATGGTTGTAGTATGGTTGTAGTTCTAGCAGATGAAATCATCCTTGTGTCACCCATGTGGTTAGTACCATTAGTGAAAAAAAAAATTACATTAATTTATTTATTTATGTTTGAATTTAGAAGAGAATTAATATTATCTAAGCTTTTTATAAATTTAATATATCTTGTTCTATAAAACAAAAAATGTTTTCCAAAATGATAGAAAAACAAAGTAACTATCTACTCTTTTTCCAAATTTATTATCATTGTTTATTAATATTTATTACCAATCTAGATAAAATTATAACATAGAAAATATAGACTTTTAATATTGAAATTAATAAGATATATAACAACATATCCAACATTAAACATATGTATTTTTATAAGAGATTTATTACTATATATATTTACAATTTATTCAAGTGAAATATCCATCCTCTATATAAATATCTACTGAGTAATTTTGATAAAGCCATCATAGATTCATTTGTATGGATCTAACATGAGTAGGGAGGGATCAAATCAAATTTCTTCATCTTCAAGCATTTTTAGAGTGAAAATACAATGTGTTATATTTCATTGTTTAAATTGTATTTTTGAATGTTAAATAGAACATAAATAGGACCAAATAAAGATTTTAACAATAATTTTATTTTCTATATATAGATATATGTGAAGTTGATATTGACATAAATTAGTTAACTTACATCTTCAAATAGCTTATTTAAATCTCTTATTCAATTATTTTTGAAAAGTATAAGATTTCAACATTGATTCACACATTTTTTTACTTTTAATTACTTTACAACATATTTTTATTTTTTTAATTTATAGCTCATATTATTTTTTTATTGAGACATAATTTTTATTTCTATTTTGAAAGGGCATAAATGGATGGAAAAACTTACACATCCCTTCATACTGGGTTGCAGAATGAACCTCTCAGCTTAATAAAAAATTTATTTAAAATTTTATAAAATTATAAAAGTTTTATTTACATTTATAACATAGCTTTTGCTAAAAAGCTATTTATCTATATAATATATAAAAAAATATCTTTAAATACATTTATTTTACTAACAAAAATTTTATTCAAAAATTTATAAAACATAAAAATTTCATCCACATTTATAACATATTTGTTTCATAAAGCCTAGCACTTTATATAAAAATAAGTTCCACAAAGGAAAGGCTACTTTACGGTTAAAAGTTGCCATTTGAATGAGTAACAACTTGTCTTACAAATTATTTTTAAAATTTACAATACCAATATGTACCTTGGAAAACCTTCAATGCTTTTATGTGTGAATGAGAAAACAAATAGTAAGGAGTGTTATTGAATTGAGGCTTTTGTGATCCATATCAAGTTTATGAGAGATTTTTCGGCGTAAATCACAAGAAATTTCATTTGTCGACGCGTTTCGAACCAACCAGTGTGGTTCATCGTCAGGACAAGTTGAAGAATCAGATCTAGCTTAGCATCTTAAATAGTTAGATTAGAAGAACCAATGGCTATAATTCTTGACCAGATAATGGCTATATTGTCTAACGGTAAATTTGACTGGGAAATGGTTAGAAGGAAAATTTGGTCCTTCTAACCATTTCCCGGTAAAATTTAGCCGTTAGACAATATAGCCGTTATCTGGTCAAGAATTATAGCTGTTGGTTCTTCTAATCTAACTATTTAAGATGCTAAGCTAGATCTGATTCTTCAACTTGTCCTGACGATGAACCACACTAGTTGGTTCGAAACGCGTCGACAAATGAAATTTCTTGTGATTTACGGCGAAAAATCTCTCATAAAGTAAGCAGTGTTATTCACTTTCTTCAATATATTGACTGCTTGAGGATAAAGGTACTAATATATACTTTTGTCAAAAGAATCTGATGCTAAAGTGTGAATGTAAAGAGAAGCGGTGATCATTGATTCATATTTTCTTCAATAAATTGATTGCTTGACGACTAAGGTGTAACCCACATTTGAGACAATGCACCAAATATCTAGAATATACACCTAACTTCAAGACATGAAAGGAAGCATTTTTAACAACAAAGAGATAAAATAATGGAGGAATCTGCCTTCTTGGAAAGAGGGAGGAATGCCCAGCAGAAGATCCTTGAAGATGGCCCCTCTTTCTAATGGTTCTGCTACCTTCGTCTCCATCTGAAATCAGGTCAATTGTGTCTTTCGTCGACTCCGTTTAACACAACAGGAAATGGATCAAAAATCAACTAAAATGGGTTGGGACACTACTATTCAGAGGACTTCCACTAAGAAGTGCATCATATTTCAATGCAATTGTTGAATCATTTGGATGGGAAGAACATACATATGTTGGCTTAGCTTCAAGGACCACGGTCGAAGGAAGGGTTTACACTGCAAACGAAGATCCTATGGATTAACCAATCAAATTTCATCATGAGATGGTTATGGTAAGTTCATCCTATTTTCATTCCACACTATAGTTTCCTTTTCTTCTTTCTAGCTCTTCAAACTGATTGTTGGCACTTTTTTGGGTTCCCCTTTTAGTTCGATAGTTTTCCTCCCAAATTAATTTTTTCTTTGAGATTGCACCTTTAGAGGGAGGGAAGACAACGATTGTTTTAAGCACTAAGATCAACCAATGAATGGAACAAAAATTTCCACAACTTGTTAAAAAGATAGAGCAGGGGGGTTTGATTTATTCCTATAGAATCTCTCAAGAAGACGACCCTCAATCCTTTTTAAAGGGATGGCAGTTTTGACGAAACTACTACCAGGAAGGAAGAATAAAGGAAGTAAGAATAAATTGAAGTTATATGCAGTATGTATAAAAAAATCTAGATTGTGTGGATGCAGGTTTTCATAGTTAGTCATTTTGTTTTATTGCTTCTTAATGTAAATTATGTATGAATTTCATTGATTCATTTATATGCTGCCTATGGTGTTTGATATTGCTACTTGAGGATTGTGACTTTTCCTAAAAGTGGAAAGAGCATGTTGATCTTGCTGACATGAGATAAAGGAGATGAGTTACTAATAGAGCTTGATTGCACAATCTTATGTAGTGATTGGTTGATGATGATGAGTTCATGATGTAATCATTGTTGTTCGAATCTCTCATTGATGAGAAGATATATATGTGTGTGCGTGTGTGTGTGTGCGTGTGCTCTTTTAACTATGTCATGGGTTATCAATGATGGATGAATTGTAGATAGAGATCTTATGGATGATTACCTGAGTTTCATTTCGGTGAAGTTGTTTATGGTGTGATAATTCTACTCAATACACTTGATGAAGTATATGTTATGGTCATTATTCATGTTGAAGGTTCTCCTTTTATTTGATGGATGCACAAAGAAAATATGATGGCATAATGGTTCAAGACATTTTTATGGTTTCCTATGGATTATGGCTCTTCTTATATGTGGAAAAAGCATGTTACATGAATTGAAGAGGATGTTTATTGAGATGTTGTTGCTACAAATGCTCGGTGATGCTTGGAAACATTGCATATATATGATGATGTTGGAGAGATTGTTACTACATCATCTTATCTTACATAACTTCTTGATGAGGATGTTCGTGTTGTTCTCATTATGAGATCTATGTTACTGCTATCAGATGTTTATGTTGCATATTCCTCTATGGTGAATGATGGTTCCTAATGACTCTCATGGTCTTGCTATCTCATTATTGAGCTCCATGGTTTTGGTTATAAGTGTCATATATGTATCATGATGTAAAGGTCATGAAAAAGACCCATGTTGTAATTATCATAAAATTTAGTCATGTATGGGCTATTAGGATAAAATCACGACATGTGTGTAATCCCATTATCTTGGGACATTAATGTAAAATTTGGGTGTAATATGTACACTTAATATGATAGGTGTCTGATGTAATCATGAGTCAATGGTGATAGAAAAGGTCATGTTGGGTGAGGTCATAAAGCCTTGTACTTTTATTGTATACTTTAAGAACGTCTAATATATTCTCATGGAGAGCATGGTCAACCAAAACAATCTTATAATAGTCAACACTACAAGGGAAGCAATTTATTTGACCTGGTTCAACCCTTTTCCCTTGATGTCAAAGGGGGATAGATTCTTAGTGTTTGGAGAAGAATGAATGGAAAGAAGCTTGGTGTTTTTGAGAGAACACCTGATGTTTATAGGTGGTATCCAAAAAGCAAAGTGGTTTCCATCAATTCCAAAGGTTGATATTGTTGGAATTATGGATAATGTGTTTTCCTTGATGGTAGACTACTTGATACATATGTACCTGATGTCAACAATGATAATATGATGATTATGGAACTCATGCTGATTGGTATAGATGCTACAAATGGTATGAGCAGAGAAATGAAAATTCAAAGAGAGATGGATGTTAAAGGTGAAGTTTCAGAAAGTACATGTGGATCCTATGAAGAAGGGATGCATACATACAGAGGTCATATGAGTAAAAGTCACTTACAGAAGTTGAACCATGAAATATGGATGTTGGGGTCATTACCATGGTATTGGACCATAGTAATTGGAGCAGAAAATATTATTTAATCCTGTCAAAGAATACTAATGACATTACCAATGGATTTAGCTAAGGTATTGGCTAAGGCTAATATATATATATATAAGCAGATGGAGATCAAGGTATTATGTTTGCAAGTTATGGCTCATTCATGCGTAATTTAGTATAAAACAGGGATGCACAAGGGAGTAAGACTAAGACTAGGATATCAAAGATGTAAATGTATGTTGACATATATGCTTTATTGAGATACTTATTGAAAATTTCAAAGTATCTAATAATGATGAATCTGTGATTATTGTGATTTTGTGATCAAAATAAATTATTCAGAAGTCTAAAGTTTTGACAGTGAAGGTTGAAAAAGGTGAAGTTGTGTTTGCAGCAAAAGTGGTCAAAGTTGTATGCAAATTTTTCTCTAGATAGTCGTGTACATACACAAATGTGGTTCTGGAAAGTCACATATATATTATGAGATTTGATCTTCAGTAAGTTGACATCTGTATGTAGGTGTTATGCATGGTAGTCATGTACATACACTAATATTTTTCATGAATGTCGCGTATATACTCTAGGGCTTGTAGTTCTAGTAAATGATGGCATTTGATGAGTTATGTTTTATTCATTGTTGTCTATAGATGAATTCTTGATCATGCTTATATTTTTCTAACATTGTTGATTGGCCTGGTTGTTCATGGTTGGAATATTGGTTAGTAATGATGCTATAGTGATATGTGATCAGTAATTTGTGATTGGTTAAATGATATATGTATGGTTCAGTGGTTGATTCAGTGTTACAATGCTCCAATAATTTAATGTTTAGTATTTTGAGAGTTGTATGCAGGTGTGACACAGAGGAAGCATGTATATGTGTGGGTATGCTTCAGAGGAGTAAAGTATACATTCTCTAGTAAATTTAATCAGGGTTTTGTAGTGACAACATTTTGTTTCTGTATAGCTTGGTATATTTATAAGTAGTTATGCATTGGTATTATTTGGTTACGATGATATCGTTTGGTTTGATATCGTTTCAATAGTTGGCTGAGGTTCAATTCAATGATTGGTTTACGAATGATACAGTGATTCATTTGGTTTTATGACTGTAGTTTAGTTTCAGTATTCAGTTCTGTATTGAGGATAATGTTGGGTGTGGGTCTATTATGAAAATATGATGAAAGGTGGCCTAAAGTATTTGATGCCTTTGAGTCACATGGATCCAATATGGTCACATTGTGTAGATCAAAAGGGATAACCACATAACTTTGTCATAGAATAGATTGTGACATACTTTTGCTATAACTATTAATGTGCATTCAATTCATATCATAAGGAAGTATACCTATAATGATCAATGTACAATAAATAACACTATAAGGAATTGATGTACAAGTCTATTTATTAAGGGATGATCACATAATTTGTTTATGAAAAGGAATTGAAACACAAACTAATTGCAAATATTTACATTATGCCATAAAGGGTCAACAGACATTTTGGTTGTAAAATATTGGTTATATATGCTACTTATGAAAAGGGATTAACACATGATATAGCCACAATCTAAAGATATAATTACATAAACACACACACAATGAATGAAAATAAAAATACTAAGCTACAAGACAATGAATATGAAGGGAAGCATGAATAAATTGGTGGTCCCTTACTAACCAACCCATGCTACTTGAAAACAAAACTACGTTACATACAATTAAACCACAATCAAGACATTTAAAATAAAACATAGTTAGAAAATATGTTTATATTACTATCTCTCAAAAGGCACATAGATATGTGGAAAGGCCCAATTATCGAATCAATTGATCAACAAACTTAGCACTATAATTTTATTATCTACAGACTGATCAACCTCTATAATGTACACATATATAGATTTATTATTGTTTACATGGAAAATGTGGTAAGAAGGAGGATTCCACAAATCCCATGTCCCATGCCTGAGAGTGTACGAAATATTACAGGATGGAAAAAAACTAGGTAATCTAGGAAATTCTCTAACATCTTTGGATCTAAACAACCATATGAGTTATAAGAACTTTGTTGGTGTGTAAATTTGGGCCAAATTTTTGTGCATGCCCAATACCCTATTGATATGATTTTTTGTTGATCATTACTTTGACAAGCTTCCCACATGTCCCTTGAGTGACCTAGGGTTTATTTGATGAACACAAGTGTTATGCAAAATTTTCATTATTGTGGACAAAGGTGAATTCCATAGATCTAATGGTCTCATCTGGAACAACATAATAAAAAATGCATAGAGTTTTCAATAGAGAAATTAGACAATGGTAAATAAGCCTACCTTGGATTTGTAGTGAGATTTTCTTTCCTCCTCCCTATTAAGTCCAATTTCAGCTCCAAGTGCTATAATCAGAACCTACATATATGAATAAAACAAGAAAAGGATCTGCAATATCTACGTAGCATAATCTAAATCTTTATCCAATGTGTCAACATGGAATTGAAATATATGAGTGCAAACATAACACAAAAGATATAGGAAAACAATATACTCTCTGTATTAATAAATATTAGAGAGACTTTACAACTGTAAATAGAATTTTCACTTTATAGATGTCTCCCCAAATTCATTTTTCCGTCCTTGTCACAAAGCACACCTCAACACCATACCTAATGCATAAAAGTGATTAATCCTCTAGGTTCAAAGCAACAACATGAGGGAACAATCACTCTCCAAAATCCCACCTAGACCTTATGGGGGACAATAAATTTATAAGAGGTGGTAGTTTGGGAATTGTTATCCAATTATCAATATAGGCTTGAGATCCACTCAAGAGGGGAGGGTCAAGGGATAATATATAAGGTCTCCAAGGTAGGATTCAAGTTCTCTATTCATGGTAAATGGTTAAAGCTAGGTTGGAAGCTTTTGGAAGAGGAACCTTGAGAAATATTTTTATTTTTCCCAAATTTCTAGAATCAACACACTTACAGAAAGGAGCAACTTATGATGGTGAGTGTTGGTGATCAGGCATGTAACCTACGTTTAGCACATGTGGGCTAACGCGTCAGGTACACTGGGGCTTGAAACAACTATTTTGGATAGGAAGTCCCAGAAACTTAGAGTTATTTGGAGAAGTGATGTTTAGATGTTTGTGAAGGGATGACGACAAAATGTATATGGATGTTGAATGACCCAGTTTGTATGCCTATTATCCAGATGTGACAAAATCGTTTATAAAAATGATATAATCACAAAGGTGTTGGGAATAAAGGTCATCTTGTAGTATTTTCTCTGCAGGTATGAAACCATGTTCATCATAAAGGTGGGTTACTAGATTCCATGTTGGTTACAATATCTGGCTAAAAAATTATCATTAGTGGAAATAAACTTCAATTAAGTCCCTTTTACTTATTAAAATAGTGGAATTCATAAAAATCAACAAAACATTATCATAAGTCTCTTTTAAGTTTATCATTCTCATCAATAGGGAAAGAGGATGATGCTCAGATAAGAGTGGGTTTTATAGTAGAAAAGGGTTGAATAGCAGAAAAAGAAATGTCAATTGAGAGCCTTAACATATTCCCATGAATAAGTATTTATGTGTTCACATGTAAATAATCATGTAAACCTTATTCTATTATATTTCTTGATCTAAATTGGGCACAACTAAGAAAAATTGCAGAAAATTTTGTCAAAACATGATTTGTAGTCTAGTGATTTCCAATGGAGATATTCAGATTGTCTCACTCCTTTCCCTTGCTACATGAAGCTTCTTTCCAAAGCCATGTTTTTTGTGTTTAGAGGAATCAAAAATGGGGTCGATTATCTCGACTTATGCATGAATGAAACACAATACATATATAAACATAAACACAAATATGTAGTAGAAAAAAATCTTCATTTTATTAATATCAAAGAACTTAAAGATGCTTACATATAGAATGGAAATAAACTAGCTCGAGTGATGGTAGCTTATCTATGAGACTAGATGTGGTAGCTACACGCCTCTGAACTATGTTACAATGAGGCTCAAGGGAATTTCTATTATTGAACAATAAAGGGAGCCCTAAACAACCAAAATCCTCACCCTAGGAGATCGAACACTAAGAGTTTGTGGGCCTGTTGGGGTTAGTTGGGAAACCAACTTACTAGGGTCATAACATGTTCATATGATCTCTATTTCGCGCGTATAATATGTTGTTAGAAAGGATCTCTTAGTACTAAAATATTTTCGGAAAGCCCCTAACTACATCTACAAGCCTACCGCGGACCTCAAAAATGTTGTTTAAGGGGTCAAAACAACTCCGGAGGTTCAGGACCTGAACATTCTCTGAAAGTAGTAAATTTTGCTATAATCAAGGAAACTAATGAAAGTGACAAGAGGTCTTGGCAGAATAGGAGGGTGGCCACCATTAGCCACCTATATTGTTCCTCCCCCCTTAGCAAACAATGGTCCCCATTGTGTGTAGAGCCTCAATGAGGTGAGGAAATTCCTAGTGAGCCAATTACCCTGGTAAGGCACTTGCCCTAGTGAAGGAGTTGGCCTGCTTTGACAAATTCATATGGTTGGATCTTCTAGTGGAAAGTGTTATTTATAAATGAGTCTATGATCCTATCGTTTTTGACCTATTTGATATAGATTCGGTTGAGATGTGTTGGTGCTAGCTACTCAACAATGTAGGATGTCTCCAACAATGGGGGAAAGTATGGCCGCAACCGGTCTGCATTAAATACTGGGTGCAAGCTAAGTAACAATGGAATGATAAGGTGAAAATAGTTGTCCCCTACAACAATAGTGATGATGTAAGGACCATATCGATGCGGGTGAACATTGTGGTGGACCCCATCAAGGCGCTCCTCCTGCAAATGTAACCAAACATTATTTCCCACTTGGAACTTGTGTGGCACCCGATGTTGATCATGACATTGTTTTTAATTACAATTAACTCTGTCAAATATGTCATGGACCTTCTTGTCAATGTGTTGAGATGAGGAGAGCTCTATTGTAGTTGTGTTGGACAAAGGGGAGGCTTTCATCCCATTTGCATGTATGCTTCTAGTTGTAAATGTGTAATATGTGCATGCTCATCTTATTGAGGACCTCTATCTAGCCATCAATTTGGGGGTGGAAGGTCATGGACTTCATGAGCTTGGTATCCAATAATGACTAGAGGCTTGACCAAAATATACTTAGGAACCTATTGTCCCGATTTCAAATAATGGACTGTGGGATCCCAAATTCTACCCATCATCTTTAAAAAAAGAGTTTGGCAGTGGCTTCTGATGTGATGTTCTTCTTGTAGATTGCTAGATTGACCATCTTAGAGAGTATGTCGATGACTATGAAAACAAAGTCATTTCCATGCTTCGTATAAGGAAGGCCTGACATGGAATCCATGGATATGGATTACGAGGGCCGATTAGGAGTAGGTAGAGGAGTATACATGCCTTGTTTCTTGATTGTAGCTTTGGCAATGGCATAAGCAATGTAGGATCTGATTTACTTCCCAACATCATGTCAAATATTTTTCCAATAAAAATACTTCTCCAGCACTATCACTATCTTTTCTACCCTAAAATGTCATGTCACCCGACTATACTACACCTCCCAAATAATCTTGGCATGCTCGCTCGAGGAAACACATAGGTGTCCTAGCTGGCATAATAGTGCATCCTAGAGGTGAAATTTTATAAATTTCTTAACTTCCAAGACCATCTCATATGTGGTGCCAAATTTTCGATCACTTATAAATATGCATCCATCCCAAAGTCTCGTTTCTATAAGAGTAGAGCATAGTGGTTAGTGAAATAACTAGTGGTTGACTGAGGGAATATGAAACATTATTGGTGTTTCCCTTCTTGTACTTAACGTTCAAAAAAAACCGTTGCATATATGTGGACCATTTCTTATGGCGATCATTCTGAAATTTCCCTTATGTCTATATGAACTACATGGATCAGTGGTGTATGTGAATGATCATGTCCTTCCCCAGAATGTAATGATTCTTTTTTGGCAGGCCTTTGCAATTGAATAAATCTCTTTTTCATTAGTGGGAGACTTTCAAGTTGTATCTGAAAGTGTCTCAGTGCAATATGCCATGGGATTCCCTTGCTGGGTAAGAACTGCACCAACAGTATAGTTAGATGCATCTGTCTCAATTTTAAATGGTTATTGTAGCCTTGGTAATGTGAGCAATGGTGCAGAGCATAGGTGATGCTTCAACTCGAAAATAGCCTTCTATTGGGATTTGGAGCTTTGTTATAGTGGTTGGGGCTGGCCAATCCTGAATTACTTATATCTTGGTTGGGCCCACATGCACACCCCGATCATAACTTATGCACCCTAGATATTGAACCTCGTTCATATCAAAAGTCCATTTCTCCAAATTGGTACACAATTTATATTGTTGCAGGGTTTTGAGGACTTGTCGAATATGGTGTATGTTCTCTTCCCAACACTGGTTGAACATTAGGATGTCATATAGATATAATACCACGAATGAGTTGGTGAAGCTACAAAATATTTAATCCATCAACTGCATGAATGTTATAGGGGAATTCGTCAACACAAATGGAATGACCAACCATTCAGAAAGGGACCCCTTGGATTTGAAGGCAACCTTCCACACATCGAATGGTTCAATTGGTACCTGGTGATAACCAAAGTTCAAGTCAATCTTGTTAAAATATTACCCCCCTTGAGTTAGTCTAGAAGGTCATGAATCTATCGGATTGGATACTTGTTATGGACAATGATCTTATCCCACACCCGATAGTCAATAAAGAGCCTCCAAGTTCTATCCTTCTTCTGTGCCAATAATATTGGGCTTCCATATGGTGATGAACTTTTCCTGATGTGCTCTTTCTACAACATCTCCTCAATTTGCCTCTTAATTTCATCAATCTTCATAATAGAGTGTTGGTAGATTAGTCCATTAGGTAGTGGCATGATCGGGTTCAAATCGATGGAGTACTTGACTTGACAGTGTAGAGGTATCCATGTGGTTGAGGTGAAGATGTCACTATATTCCTCCGTGACCTTGTCCATCTGCTACTACCATGCATAGGAGCCTTGTCTAGAGGCTGTGGATGTGGCCACAATCTCCCTCTTGTTCTGAGGGAAAATCATAAGTAAGACAAATTTTTCAGTTTTGGAAATTATCTTACAACATTGTTTAGCAGAGATAAAATAAAATTCGATAAGTGACGCTACCTCTAGTATCCTATAAAATTTCTAACCCAAAGTAATAATAAATGAATGACGTCAAGATTCATATATAGCATGATGCTTCCATAGGTATGGTTAATCTAATGAAACATCACAGACTTATAGAGGGGAAACATCACACAATAGCTCATATACAAAGGGGTTGATGCTATATGGTAGGTGCCATTGTTGGCTGACATGGATATATCACCCTTGGTTGAAGCACCTGATGGTGTATAGTTGTGGGTGTCATTTTGTTGGTAGCTTCAATCTCTTAACGACATTAACTGCGATTAGGCTCTTCTTGCTCCCATTGTTAAAGATGAACTACATTGGCGAACCCTTTAACCACATCTACAAGCAGAAGAGGTGCTCCCCCTCCTATGGATCCTCAAGTTCTACCTTTTGGAGCTTGGCAGTGGCTATCATTGCGGTGGGTTCGACGTTAATGATCTAGTTTCTGTTGTGAGTTCCCTTGTTGGGTTCTCGCTCAAAATCAAAGCATGCATCTGTCTTTGAGTCTTTTAGCTCAGCCACGGTGTCTTCTTTGCATGCCATTAGTTCATGTTGTTAGTGGGAGTTTTATGGAACTCTCACCACTAGTCTGTGTCTTTATTCACCTTCCTATTATTCTTGGCTTATGGATTCAAGGTGTTGTTCTAGGGGGTCTTGTCCTGACTCTTCCTTTTTCTCTATGGCTTGGGGATGCCTTTTCCCTACTTCGGGTTTGTAGATACAAATCCTTCGCTTCTTTTGCTTGAATTTATGCTTAATCTTGGCAACATGGCGATATGTTGCACTAATAAAGGAGATGTGTAGGAACTCCATCTTCTCTTGAATGTATTTGTGAAAAAAACTCTGGTACTTGAGCTCTAGATGTTACTTAAAATATTTGACACCCAACTTTATGAATAGGGTATGCAAAAGATTCATCATCGCATGCAGATCTTTGTCCCTTTTCTGTCACAACATAGTCCATTGCATGTATTTTTCGTCATAGCTCCCCAAGGGGTAACACTGTTCATTGATGGAATCTCGGAAAAAATTCCATGTGGGTGCAGCTAAAATTGTGAGGGTTCTCTCTTGTCCCTCTCTTCATAGTAGGTTTCCCACTAGTCCTTGACATGGGGGGCAACTTTGAGGAGTGAAAAAGTAATATTTTCGCTATTGAAAAATCATGAACAAAAAAATATCCTTCCAATAGATTTAACCATCAATCTTCGACATTTACATATATATGGCCTTCCAATATGGGAATGTCAAAGCTTACTAGTAACTTGAAGGGAGTGGAACCTCTAGAGTGGTTGCTAGATAAAATGAATTGTCCCTGGGCATCCTCCAAAGGATCTGGGAAACGTTGTCCATCGTCGCATTCTTTTATCACTCAAGGCCTTCTTTGAGCAATATTTTGAAAGGATCTCCTTCTGCCTTGTCTTTCTTTTCTCCTGCCATGGGAAGTCATCGGAGTTTTCAAAGATTGTCTTGCAAAGGTTCAACCAGTTCAAGCCCTTACTCCTTATACCCTGACCTCATTGGCGACATGCAAAGAAAAATAGAGAAAGAGAAGATCACTTTGATAACACTGGTCTGAACTTATGCAAGAACGAATAGAATACATATATAAACATAAACACATATATGCAGCATAAATAAATCTCCATTTCACTAATATCAAAGAACTGACAGACGCTGACATACATATTGGAAATAAACTAGCTCGGGGGATGGTAGCTTATCTCTAAAAAAATATGTGGAGGCTATATGCCTGTGACTTGTGTTAAAATGGGAATAGTTGGAAGGGAGAGCGATTGAGGACGATAGAGAAGAGGGATGAGGAGGGTAAGGATTTAATCCAAACAATTTAGTCATGAGAAAAACCAAAAACTAAGAAAATACTAAAACGATAAAACCAAATAAATTTATCAAAAACCTAAAAAGATTCAATTTAAGAATCATACATGGTTTTTTTGATAATTCTTAAATAATGAATGACTTTATAAATCACATAATACCATCACCTTCCACACAACCAATCTTCTTAAAAAAAATCAAGTAAAATAGTAAAAGTTTAACGCTCCAATATATTATAAAATCTACTAATTATAGACCACTCGTATAAAAATATATAAAAACTTTAAGTAGAGAATATAGAAAATTAAACACAGGATGTTTGAAACGACTCTTAACTTCCTTCTTTTACTCTATCTTATGCAATTTCAGTACTCTTACAACCTTATTACCTGTATAGTACACTACTACATGCTTCACCAAATATTGTGTAACTAACGTGGTCCCAATTGTCTCTTGCTTAACCAATGACTTTGACTCTCCCTAATGGCATTAAAGATATCAAGCTCATCTTATGTTTTCTTGACACGGTCTTCGCCAATCTGTTACGTTTCATGTGTTAAAAATTCATATCTATTGATAGGAGAGAGGAACCACCATCTTATCTTGCCACGTCAGAACACAATGTCAACCATAATAAGATGCATCGCACCTTGTCTAGGTGAGGTATGGAAGTTAAGTGTCTTATTTCACATGTGAAGTAAGAAGGAGATCACTGGGGAAGATTAGGCAAATATGAAATGACGCTGAAAGGAAATATAAAATTTCCCTGAAAGGAGATATAATAATCGGTTAAGTTATAAATTTTCCATGGAAGGAGTTATCATAATCCGTTAAGTCTTTGCCTATGCATGCATTTGCTTTTGTCTTATTAATTTTATTTTAATCGTAAATGACGAAAGAATTGTATTTAAATGTTATTTTAACATGATGTAGACTTAGTGACACAGGGAAGTAAAATTAATGTAGAATGGGCCATAAAGTAAGATTTTTATTCTAGCGTTAATAAAATTTGAATTTTATTAAATTAGGTTGAAGTCATAGTTAAATTAGTATGTGGAAATGAGTTAAATGTATTTGAAAATTTGAATAAAAGAATAAACAATTGTATTCATATTTTATATTAAGTGAGAATTGAGATGTTAGTGTTAATAAAATTTAAATTTTATGAAATTAGGTTGAAGTCATAGTTAAATTAGTATGTGGAAATTAGTTAAATGTAGATGAAAATTGAATAAAAAAATAAACAATTGTATTGCATATTTTATATTAAGAAAGAATTGAGATTTTGTTTTTATTAGTGTATATAATGTGTTATATGATATAGGATTTACCACATTCAAATTGTGTTTGTAGATAATGAGTTATATGATATACGATTTATCACATTCAAATTTAGATAATTATTAAGAAAAAATTTACAAATTAGAGTTTCATGGTTTGCTAAATAATTTTTGATTGTTACTCTATGAAAGCTTGTTTTTAAGAGAAGAATAATTTTATGAATATGGTTTTGTGTAATTTTTTACCACTGACATTTAGAATGGTTAATCATTGTTATTTAATTATGTTTAAATGAAAACTATTTATATTAATATTAATTTTGATAAAAAAAAAGGCCATAAAGTAAAGATAATGTTTTGTTTTAGATATAATAGCATAGAGTATATGTTGATGACCAATGAAGCCTTTTCATATAGAAGCATACAATGTACCAATTAATATATACGGGTAAACGAGGAAAAGTTATTTTTGTTATAATAGAGTAGATTAGATGTAGATGACTGATATATCTATTCCAAATATAAATATGGAAAGTGTCAAGTTAGGAGGATAATAGATAGCTAGGTGAAAAAGTTATTTGATAAGAATATAAATTTTAATGTGGTTGTTAGATGAGTGGTATGTTACGAGTTTAGATTCATCTTAACTTAGGATCAACCAAGAGGGATCAATTCTCTTTTCACTCTAAAAGAGGTTTCTAATAAAAAGGGATCAAACCTCTTTTCACTTTAAAAAAAGTTTACATCTCAATAGATTTGTTTGCTCTAAACACTTGGATACTTGGTAGATCTAGAGTTAAGATCGATCTAAATTGGCTTAATTATTAGTTAATTAAAAATATACATATAATTTTATTTTAAATTTATTTTCACCAAATTACTATACTACATAACAAAAAATTTAAAATAAATTTTTCATCCAAAAGATATCTATATATATATATATATATATATATATATATATATATATATATATTATTTTATATATTTGAGAGATAATTTAAACAAAATAATTTTTTTGTTTAAATCTTTAATTTATAAATTTTATAATTATTTTAATTAGTGAAAAAAAAAAAAATCTTAATTAACAAAAATATATTTATTTTTTATATATATTTTCTAGAAATAAATATAATGGAATCATTTTTATTAATAAAAAAAAACAAATGAATAAAACAATGATAATATTATTGATTGAATCCAATATTGGATTTTCTGTGTTATTTGCTTCCTAATTATTAATCAGTTTAAATTTATTTGATATTTTTCTATCAAACATTATATGTATATATATATATATATATAGATATATAGACACACACTTTACAATCAAATATAAGAGAGTTGTGTTATTAAAGCTTAAGTATTATTACTTGTAAAATAATTAAAAATAATTATATTAAAAATAAATTAATTAAAATGACTTTAAATATGTTAAAGTATGTGATGAAATATGGCGTAAAATATAAAGTTCAAGATTTAATTCTTGGATATGTTATTTTTGGGATATTACTATTTGGTTGGAAATAATGCTTACATTAGTAAATAAATCACATTAGTTTGTTGGTTGTTGAGTTTTGTTGAGAAATTTTCTCAACAAACAATTAATTGCCTTGAATTGGTTGGATATTATAATCACTATTAATGTGGCTTGTAGTTTGGCTTTGATGGAAATATACGAATAGTTTCATGTGCACAATTTCTTCTCCTTCAATTTCTTTTTCAGTATCAAAGCCTCTATGGGCTTGAATCAATCTAGGAAGGGCCCATGAAGATGGGAAATTTCTGATGATTAAATTAATATTTTGTACATAATTATTTAGCATGAGTGTTTGATTTTCTATTATTTAGTGTTGAATTTAATATTGCTTGTAGTGTCTCCCTAGGGAGTGATTGGAAGGAGTGACTAGAGTAGAAGGAGCCACTAAGTGTTCATGAAAGGGTTGTATTCCTTTGTGTGTACGGATCCAACATTCTGCAATAGGTCTCTGTTGTGTTAAATCCGTGATTATCTAGTGTGGTGGGTTATACACTCTGGTATGTTTCCTTCCAAGGAGATGTGAAAATTGAATGCTGCAAAAAATCATTGTTTGATGTGAATGGGAAAGCACACCAATTTTGTCTCCGGTTGGGTCCTCACTTCCCCATAGAACGACATCTTTCGACACTTTCTATTCTGGAAGATAGGAATTGATGTTGGAATTGCCTCTCTGAGACTTTATATTTTCAAAATTATGAAGAGTGCTCTCTGTTCACGAATCTATAATCTTGGCATAAAGTGAAAAACCAATGCTTTCATTGACTTGAGAGGCCTTTCCTCTATGGCTAACTACATGTTTAAAATCATGTAAGAAACCATTAAAATGTATGATAGTCTGATTCCTTCTACGTTAGCTAGAAGATGTCCACATTCTCTAGAATTATCAATAGAAGATCCAACAAGAGGTTTCTCTATGTCTGTCATTTGAGATAGGGAAGTCCAACGTCAGCAGAGGCATTTAAATCAAAGTGTCGGCAAAATTTATTACTAATATTTTGAAGGTTGAGAGGTTAAAATCCAATGGGGATTGCCTTGCAATGGTCATGGATTTTGCAGATGATAAGCGACATTGAACATGTCATCCGAAGCTTGTCTGTTGAACATAGAAACAAGACAAAAGCGTATAGGTATTGTATGGATTGTGAGCTTGTCCACAACCTTTCGAAGGAAACTAAGCTTTCTATAGGACAAATTTGACTCAGCTAAATTATAATAGATCTCCCTAGGTGATTTTTCAACGTGATAGATGCTTAAGGGCCATCGGGATATAAATTCATTTGTTAAACAAACAATGCAGAGAAAAAAGTTGATTTGTCCAATGGTTGCGCTAATCTATGTAGGAGGCATGTATTTAAGTCATTAATTATTGGTATATGTAATATTTATTTTTTTGGGTAAAACTATATGAAGAACCAATTAATGAACACAATAACATAATTAAACTTGTGGTTCTCAACGTTCTTTGATGTTGACAGAATGCATCGTTAGATTAATTGTGTGAATCTATTATACGCTGATGCATCACATTGTGCTTAGGGTTTCAAGAGCGTCAGTCACTGTTATGTCATGAGATCCATGTGTGTAGAAAGGTCAATTGCATAATTTACTTCTAGATACAGTCAAGTATGTATGGAGATTGAGTCAATTATACAAAGTTTGTGGAAGGTTGTTAGAGGCGATTATGTCTTAAATGAGTTGAATGGGAAGCTCGAAGATTGTGGTGGTGAAAAGAGCATTGTTGTGGAGACTTTAAAGTCGGTTAAGTGTCAAGGAAGACTAGCCACACAAATGTGACATGTAAATTGTAATTTTTCATTCTTGTAATAATCTTTTTAATGATGTAATGTAAGCATTAAAAAGGAGACTTCGAAATAATGCTTACATTAGTATATAAATAAAATTATTTTGTTGGTTGTTAAAAAATTTTCTTAACAAACAATTCTTTATTTAGAATCTCTTGAATCTCATAAACACTATTTATGTAGCTTGTAATTTACATTTAATAACATATGACTTGTAATTTAGCTTTAATAAAAATATATAAATAATTTTGTATGCACAATGTCTTCTCATTCAATTTTCTTTTATTTGAATCCACATTATCATCATTCCATATTTATCGATTGAATTCATTCGAAAATAAAATCCTCATAAATACTATATCGATGAAACCTGATTTTTCTTTATTTTCAATCTCGATTAAGATTATTGTGGTTTTTTCCTATTTACATGGCGTCTCTGGCTTTAGGATTTGGGGTAGTCTCATGAGAAACCCTAAATTGCTGCTTTTTTCTTTTTTGTCAACGCATTTACGACACAATGGGATACTTCTATTTTCTCCCCACGTGCTTTCCTCGTTATTATATGGAAAGCTTCAAACGAACACGGCATTCGATCATCGAAATTTCAAAATGAAAACCTGGTCGAGTAAATTTCACTTTATCCCTACGCACTTTGCATTTAATATTCTTAATAACAAACAATGAAATTGAACTTCTTCGAGGAATGTGAATGTTAGGCCACAGCACGAAGCTGCATAATCCTTGTCCATAGAAACAATTCAAAAATACCATAATTAGTGAAATATAATGGGATATTTAGCATAGAGTAAGCAAGTTCATTACTTGTTTAAGATATCCTGAATACGAAGTATTGTCTAAATTTTAGAAAAAGGAAAAGGCAGATGAATAAATTTATTTATAAATATAGTTGTTCTTTGTGTATTTTGTATTTAATATTTTTAATCAGTTAATGAGAATAACAGTTTGGGAGTTTCTGGGTGCTGTATTTACAAATGTTTTATTTGGCTATATTTAAGATAAAGTAAGAAGATGGATGGAATGGGATAGATAAATTTTAAGATATTGATAGTTCGAAATTTTAAGTAGAAATATTTTATATGATATTTAATATTTATAAATTGAAAAGTATAATATAATTAATGAATTAAAAAAAATTATTAAATTTTAGTATGCGTTTTTAAAAATTTCAAAGTTTAAGTTATTTAATTTATTGATTAAGTGTTTTGGAAAATTTTCAAATTTTTAAAATTATTTATATATTCAAAATCATATTTTAAATAATAAAAATCTCAATCTTATTAAAAATTATATAACTAAATTTCAATGAACAATAATTTCGTTTATTAATAAGATTAAACCAAATTATATATATATATATATATATATATATATATATATATATATATATAATTAAATTAATAATAGTAAATCTAAATTTTTAAAAGAATTGTTCTTTTGCTTTTGAAATCAAATTTATATATATATATATATATATAATTAATTAAATTAATAATAGTAAATCTAAATTTTTAAAAGAATTGTTCTTTTGCTTTTGAAATCATCATTTAGAAAGGATATTGTATAAGTGAAAATGTTTCAAAGAGGTTTTCCAAATATATTATTTTTGTATCTCTAATGGGATTAAAGTGTAGTAGTAAATTATCTTTTTAAATGTATGATTTTGTGGTTTAATTATTTAGAAGAGTTTTGTTTGGAAGGAAGATAATTGGTTGAAGTTTGTTTTTTTAATTAAGTTTAATAATTGTTTTTTCTATTTATTATTTTTAGTTTAAAAATAAAATATGTGTATAACTAAAATTGGAAATTATAAAAAAAAATGGTAGTTTTAGGAAGAATAAATAAATTTAAGAAATTTTTAAAATAATGAGTTCATAAATATATTCAATATTTTGAAGAAAAACTATTTTTTTGAATTCTTTTATTTTTTTTATGAATTAAAATTTTATTTTAATGGGCATTTGTATTAGTTCATTTGGAAAAACACATAAATATGTTATGAAAAATATTATGACATTTTTGGTTCAATGTTCCAATTTACCCATGTCCAAATTAGGGAAAAGCTAGATGCATCTAATGGTTGTAGTATGGTTGCAGTTCTAGCAAATTAAATCATCCTTGTGTCACCCATGTGGTTAGTATCATTAGTAAATAAATAAATAAATCACATTTATTATTTATTTATTTTTCAATTTAGAAGAGAATTTTTATAAATTTAATATATCTTGTTTTATAAAACAAAAATTATTTTCCAATATGACTCAAAAACAAAGTAACTATCTACTCTTTCTCTAAATTTATTATCATAGTTTATTAATATTTATTACTGTCACATATCCACATGAAAGGGATAAATACATATTATTATTTTTTAATTATCAAAGATTTAAATCTTTACTTGAAAACAACTACTATTGACAAATATACCACCTGGAGTTAGTTTGATAGTCTTACCGCATGCGGTTATGTATTGGTACATTTCTTATAATTACAAGGGGTCAACACAACATATAATTATTATAGTCATTACATATTGGTTGCCATCGCAAAATTGTTTAATCTATTTCATAAACCCTTACCTTAGTCGTTTTGTACACAAATACAAATATTTTTACACTGTGTAAGCTACAACTGGTACCGCCTCCTTTATGGTAGTCTTTAATAGGGTCTGGCCACCTTCCTAGGGAAGCGAGGCCGCTCCTTTGCAAGTCTTCATTATGATCTATAGCTGGCCTCCAACTACATGGTTGACCATGCCCCATCGAGGGCTTTCCTTCCTGTTGATCATCCGACGGTGGAGGCTGAGACGAAAGTCTTTAAGCCATAGACAGGTTCGGATTGGGGTTTTCTGTTGGCATTTTTGTTGTGCAGCGGATCGGCTCCAGCTTTCGGAAGAGGGTTTCATAGTGAGTAACGCTTAGCCCCTTCGCATATGTTAAATTTCTGATAGCTTGTTATGCTTGGTGTGGCCTTGCCGTATCTTACTGTCTCTACTCACCATCAGTTTATATCATGGCTATAAAAGCTAGACTAGGTATGCTGGGGAAGCTTCTCGACAAGCCGGAGGTATTCAACAACTACCTGGGTAAGTGACTGCAAATTATTTTATGTTTTTTTTATTTTGTTTTCGGTGTCTGCTTCTCATTATGTTTATGAATCCCTGACTTTCGCAATGCTTTGCAAGGTTTCACAGGCTTTGATCCTGGTGGTTTCTCTTTGGCTATCACTTATCTACGTCCATCCATCAACTTTAAATGGGTATGATATACAGTGAAAATTATTCCAAGGTTTGAGTCTTCATATTTGTCATAAGTCTTGGACCTGTCTTTTATTTATTTGTTCTATGCTATTTTCATGGAGTTGGAATTCTCCTACAGGCCTGACTCAGTTTTGTTTGAATTATGTAGACCTTCATTTCATGAGGTTCTAGGTCTCTTCATCTTTCTGAAGACATGCTTTAACTGGTTAGGGTTAGGCCTTAGAGATTTAGAAATATTTGTCTGGTTATAGTTGTTTTTATGTAATTCTATAACCTAGGGTCTACACTACTTATTTGACCACTGCAAGATTTGGGGTCTGTCGAGCGGGGTTTTGGCTATGCCAACATTTCGCATATGTGTCCTGTTGAGAAAAAAGTTATGACATTACTATTACTGTATTATTTCTTTGGTGAAGGAGAGGAATACTCGCGGAAATCTGACTATTCATTTTGATACTTGCAAAACATTGTACTGTACAAGAGTTTTCCTTATGCATTGTGTGGAAATTTTCTACTGTGTTCCTCTCTAAATTTTCCAACGGTTATTGTTTCCTTTCTTCTACTGAAGTATCAATGGCTGAATTTTCTGAAAGATCTTTATGCATTTTCTATTAGTTATATCAAATCTTCAGGAAGATAGCCTAATGATTTTTCTAGTAAGGGTTTTTTTTTATTTAAGGAATAACAAGGATGTGTTCTTTTTTCTTTTATAAAGATATGCATTTATCTACTAGGTTCTTAGAGAACATTCCTTAATTATGTTAATGTATGTTGTAGTTGTATTTCTGTTTCATGCTCCTCCTATGGAGGTTTTACTTGCTACCTAAAGGAATAATATCTAGCTTCATTGTCGTTTTTTTCTAATTTATTCTACTGAGTATTCATTATTTTATATTGTATTAAAATGTAACAAAGTTACCTTCAGATTTTCTTTCGCTAATATTTAGATGTACAAATACTTAAAGCATAAATATATTTATAACCATGTACTTAATGAGATGTAGAGTAGCTATACTAATTCTAATATTGGAACTTAAATAGCTCAATTATTAGCTAAACAAAATAATCTTTCCAAATTTGTACTTATCTGACTATCAGAACCGAATAGAATTGTTAAACTCAACTTGCCTCCTATCCTTGAGACTTGCACTACAGTTCCCTTGTCTCCCCCTGAGCTACTCATTTCCAGCTCTTCATTTCAAGAAGTTTCGATCTTGATCCATAGTAGTTATCTAGTCTTGACCAAACTTAACTACAACAGTTCCTGCCTATCTTTACAACACAGTTCTTTCCTTTTTTCCCTTAAGTGTTTCTCCTTCCCTGATCTCAGATCCCCTCATCCTCTTGATCTTTTGGGATAAAACCTTTCTTAGGAGTAGTTAGGGTTCGGTAACTGCCCAACCTAACTATTTCTTGAGAGTTACATCCATCACCCTTTGACATATTTCTTCTCATGAAATTATAATAAATCACCCTTTTGCCAAAATTCTAGTACTACATTTCTCTTTATAATTTAAAACATAAATTCTATTTATTAAAAACTTAAGTCAATTTTCCAGTTTGTTTTAATATGTAGTAAATAAAAAAATATTCACATTTATGGGGGATATCAAATCCCCCCCCCCCCCACCCCCCACCACCCTAAGATTGAACATAGTCCCGATGTTCTTCTATGCGAAATAACTGAGGGTAAGCTTCCCTCATGGTCCGCTCATCTTCCCAGGTGGATTCTTCCGGCAAAAAATACTGCCATTGAATTTTAACTTGGGTGATAACTCATCTCCACAACATTACTTCTTTACGATCGAGTATACCCACTAGTTCTACCAGGAATCCTCCCTCTTGTTCGACCTGAAATAAAGGAAAACAAAACTTTTGTCAAAGTATAAAATGAACAAGAAAAGGTTCATTCAATTGTAAGCACACCACTTACAAATGTATGTATATATATATTTTATATATCTAGGACATTTTATTTTCCGAGAGTTCGACTATTCTGGCTCACCTGAATGTCTTGCCAATTTATTATATGTTTAGCATCATAAATGTATTTCTTAAGTAAAGAAACATGAAAAACGTTGTGTACATGTATATGACTGGGTAAGGCAAGATGGTACACCACTGGCCCAATTTGAGCTAAAATTTGAAAAGGCCTGCAAAATTGGGGTGCTAGTTTAGCACATTCAGTCCACTACAAGGTACTTTTCTTAGCTTGTACCTATATGTACACATGTTCTCCCACCTGAAATTCTTGAAAGCTCCTTTTTTGATCAAAAAAATTCTTTTGCGAGTCCTGAGCAACTTTTAAATTATTTCGTACACTTTTCACCATATTGTCCATCTCTTCTAGGATATCTGGTCCCAACATTCGTTTGTCCTTTGGGCCGCTACAACACAAAGGTGTTCTACACTTACATCTATATAGTAATTCAAAGGGATGCATCCCACTTAGATGGTTGTTGCATCACATAGGTTCGCAACATGTCTTCGACTACTTGATTGACTCTTTCTGTCTGTCCATCTGTTCGAAGGTGACAAGTGGTACTAAAATGTAGTTGAGTGCCCAATCCCTCAAACAGGGCCTTCCAAATGGCTCACATAAATTTCACATATCGGTCAGAAATGATCATCTTGGGTAGGTCGTGCAATTTAAAAATATTTTGCATGAAAATATTAGCAATTTGTACCACTTTAGAAGTAGATTGAATGGGTATAAAATGGGTAGATTTTCTCAACTTATCTACAACCACCATGATAGAGTCGTTTAATTTTTTTGATCTAGGTAAATCAGTGATGAAATCAATAGATATAGTCTCCCACTTCCATTCAGGAATAGGTAGTGGGTGAAGCAGCCCTGCTTGGTGTTGGTGCTCTGCTTTTATCTGCTGGCACTCCAAACAATGTCCTAAATATTCTGCTACTTCTTTCTTCATTACGAGCCAACATAATTCCTTTCTAAGGACAGGAATCATTTTTTGATACCTTGGGTTCCCTGCATAAGGAATTTTATTTTATTCATCTAAAATTAGATCTTTAAGTAATTTTTTGTTAGGTACATATAGCCTTTTTCTATAAATCAGTAATTCATTCGGAGTAAAGTCTATCCTATCTATTGTTCATGGATTTTTACTACTTTTTCTTGCTACCATAAATGTTTATACACTAACTCTTACATAGTTGTTTCATGAATCTGCTCATAGAAAGAAGTGCGTGACTCACTAAAAGAAATTTCATATAAGAAATTTACCTTTCGACTTAGGGCATCCATAACCCGGTTTTCCTTTCCTTTCAAATGTCTGATTTCAAAATCAAATTTTCTTAGGAAATCAACCCATTGAGCTTGCCTAACGTTTAATGTGGCCTATCTGAAATAGCTTTTCAGACTGTGATGATATTTTAATAGAAAAAATCTCTTGCCTAATAAGTAGTGTCGCCACACTTTCAAGGCATGAATCACTATTGTTAGCTCCAAGTCATATGCATAGTACTTTTTCTTATATTCCTTGAGCTTTCTTGACTAATAGGCTATAACTGTTAGGTCCCTATAATAATAGTGACTCCCCCATTACTATTGTCATTGTATCCCTTATTTTTATTATTGTGCCCCATAGAATCCCACTATTGTTATTTTCGTGCCTTTATATTATTATTCTTAGGTCATCTTGGCTATATTGTGGCCCCTTAGACTCCTATATATAGAAAGGAGGTTTTGTCATTTGTATCATCCAAGAATTTTTCACTTTCGTAATGTAAAGGAGGTTGCCCCCTCGAAGAGGCTGAATTCTAAGGGGTTGATCTATCGTTTCTATCTTTTTGTGAGATGGATTCATAACATTTGGTATCAGAGCTTTGGATTCTAGGGTTTTGTTGCTCCAAACAGGTGATCGTTGAATTTTCTCTATAACTTTTTCTCCGCAATGTTTCAGAAGCAAAAAAAACCCATGTGAGATGAAATCTTGATGAACCTCTGGTCTGAATTTCATATCTTGTCTCTCTATATTTTCAGAGATATCATCTGAGGAAGTTAGGGTTTTGTAAGCTCTAGAATTTCATCTAAAATAGGTCATCATGGAATATTCGCTATAACATTTTCTCTATGAAGTTTTAGAAGATAAAAAAAAAACAAATTTGAGAAGAAATCGGTGTGAACATCGGCTCCAAATTTCAGATCCTGTCTCGATATATTTTTGGAGATATAATCTGAGGAAGTTAGGGTTTTTGCAGACCCCTGAATTACATTCCAAATAGGTCACCTTGGGAAAATCGTCATAAATTTCTCTTTGAGCAACATATTGAATATTCGTAAGAAGTTGCAGAAAGAGGATGGACTGTAGTGTTTTGGGCACAATTTTCAGAACCTAAGGTTGAAACAGTGACCCACGGAATGTCGTACAAGTTCACTCTACCGAACAAGTCTATACTCAGGTCATCATGGGAGATTTGACATAACACTTCATTGGAGAAACCAATCTTGATTAGACTTGTGAAGTTAGAAATATTACTCAGAGGGTTACAGCATGAAGAAATTTCAGACCTTCGAGATCCAAATTACAGAAATACACCATATTCAATATGAAGCTGGTACAAAGTGGAAAAAAAAGGTGTGTATTTTTTTTAAGTTTTTGCATAAGCTTGGTTTGAAAAATTAGTCTGGAGGAATTCAAAGGGCATAGTGAAGAATTATTATTGGTAATAGATGCCCTGAATAAAGAAAATGGAAACACCTAGTAAGCAACCTGAAAGCTCTAGCATGACTCATGAAGAAGAGGAAGAAATGCAACATGATATATCAAAATTACGATACCAAGTGCAACAAATGTCACTCGCACAAAAAGTAACAGAATATAATATGGATGGTTTAAAGAAAGACATAGAAGCTAAGAGGTATGGCATGGAAGCTAATATGGATGGTTTAAAGAAAGGTGTGGAAGCTAAGATGGATGGTTTAAATAAAGGCGTAGAAGCTAAGATGAATGACGTGAAAGCTAAGATGGATGGCATGGAAGCTAAGATGGATGATTTGAAGATAGATGTGAAGACAAGCATGGAAGATTTGAAGACAAATTTGACAAAGTTTCTACAAGAAATTCGCACTAATGGCGAAAGGGTAGTAAATAAAACTCATGATGAGAACAAAATAAATGCTAATCATGATTTCATAGACTCTAACATTGGATCAAAGAACCAC
The DNA here is from genome assembly GCA_031772625.1 of Pinus tabuliformis. Classification (NCBI taxonomy): domain Eukaryota; kingdom Viridiplantae; phylum Streptophyta; class Pinopsida; order Pinales; family Pinaceae; genus Pinus; species Pinus tabuliformis. The sequence goes on from CM062804.1 coordinate 1,392,500,167, forward strand.
CATGTTCCAAGGATCGACATGAGGAAGATTGATGGCAAGGATCCTGGAACATGGATACTACAGATGGAGCAATTTTTTGATCTCCATAATGTGCAAAACACACAAAAGGTACGAATTGCAACTTTATATTTGGAACCAAATAAGTTTGTATGGTATCGATGGCTTTGCTCTCGTAAATAAATTGTCACTTGGGCCATTTTTACGGATGAAAGGATAGCACATTATGAGGATACAAAAAGCAACACCTTTTTTAGCCAATTGATAAATCTCAAACAAAAGGGTTCAATGATGGAGCACATTGAGGACTTCCAAAAATTGAATATAAGGGTAAAAGATATTCTATAGGAGGACAGGATTGATGTGTTTATAGGGAATTTAAAAGATAACATCTGACATGAGGATCGCATTTGGGACTAGATTCATTGGAGAAGGAATTCAGGTTGGCAAGAAAAATGGAAAGCAAATTTATGGAAATAAGGAATCCTACCATTCACAATCATAAAGATGGAAGTGTTGTTGCCCCTAGCCGTCCACAACCTACAAGGCTGACACCACAAAAATTGGAAGAAAAAAGAGGAAAAGGGCTTTGTTACAGTTGTGATAGCAAATACACTAAAGGCCATAAGCGTGTCAAGAAGAAATTATTTTATATAGATTGTGAAGAGGAGGAATAAAAGGAACACGAAACGTCAAAAAAGGAGGATATACACCAAGAACAAACCCTAGAAAAAGAAGAAATGAATCCGACCATATCTTGTAATGCATTGGCTAGAATTACTACTCCTCAAACCATCAAGATAGAAGGGCATATCAATAAGAAATAGGTAATAATGTTGATTTTCAGGAAGTACCCATAATTTTATTCATTCTAAGATAGCCAAGGAATTGAATTGCTTCCTGTATCTAGAAACAGAGAGTCAAGTGATGGTTGCAAGTGGAGGAACCATAAATTGCTCAAGAAAGTGCCATAATATCAAGATAAACATGGGAGAATATGTATTGAATAGCCCAATGCTTTCCATTCCAATGGGTGGTGTTGATGTTGTACTAGGAGTCCAATGGCTATAATCGTTGGGTACAATAGCTTTTAATTTTCAACAACTTTTCATGAAATTCTCTGTTGAAGGAAAGGAAGTTGAATTAAGGGGTATCGCAGGGAAACTAGGAAAGATAATCAACTCTAACGGAATGAAAACTCTTCTAAAGAAATAATAATGAGGCATAATTGCATAATTATGTTCACTAGAGGTTCCCACATCGAAACAGTCCATTTCTCCAGATCTCCAAAAAAGTATTAGATAATCATTCCAAGGTATTTGAGACTCCCAAAGGCCTCCCACCTATTCATGATCATGATCATGCTATCAATTTGATTCCAGGATGTGTTCGTCCAAACATCAGGCCTTACAGATATCCCTATGTCCAAAAGAATGAAATTGAATGTATGGTTACAGAAACGTTAGAGGCTGGTATAATTCAACCTAGTCAAAGTTCTTTCTCTGCTCCAGTAGTATTGGTTCACAAGAAGGATGCATCATGGCTATTTTGGAGAATTTAGCATCTACAGATAAACAATAATTCACTAAACAAGTAGTTGTGCCTAGAACAACAGTTTAAAGTGTTTTAGACTTTCCCTATAAGCAATAGATAAGAAGGGAGGATTGCAGGCCTACTTGTAGTTCTGCATTCCTCTCGACTCCCCTGTATCAATTTCGTTTCTCCTTCCCATACTTAAACCGCTTCAAAAGTACCCTGTCAACACAACAAAAGATGAAAACTGATCAAAGCATATGATCCATTGAATACAAATGAAAGGAGTCAAAAGCAATTCATACATATAAGCATTATGAAATATCAAAAATATGGAAAAAGATTCAAACAATTTATTAGATAGAAGAAGGAATTACAACCATCAGTGTCTGATTCAAAGTCATTCCTCCAGCTTGGATCCCATCCACATCACATCAAAAGCAAGACAAGCTTGTGGCATCACATCATTTGCTTCAAAGTCAAGTCTCATAGTAGCATTATCACCTTACAATTCAACATAGTCTAGCCCGCCATTGATCACTTAGATGAGTGGCCAATTTATAGGAGCATGAAGGAGATTTTGTCATAAATGGTGTCATTGAATGGCTTTCCATACTTACAATTAGTTCCATGGAGGAAGGGATGAGAGGATAGGATGCCCCTTAACTCATTCCTCATTCATTTTCGAGCTCATAGGAGTAGATAAGGTAGGGAAACTTCTAGATGACTCCACAAGATAAGAATATTCCCAAACGCTATGTGAATTTCACTCATTCTCGCCTAGCGTAGGTGAAAGGAAGCCTAAGTGCTCTACAATGCACCCTAGAAGTGGACTTAACTGCTCTGCAACACACCTTCATAAGAGCATACCTGTTCTGGTCCCTCTAGAGGAAATTTCTGGATGTCTTCAAGTCATGAAACAGTTTGGGAAGGAGGAATTCAAAGGGTTGACTTCTTTAGGGCATGAAAAAACTGATTTTAGGGTTTGATGAGTCCCAAAACACTGATATGAATGTTGGGATTTGATGTACCCAAATGGATCTGTAGTAGTTTCCCCCTAAAGCATGAAGTCGGAAAAATGCTAATGTTGAATGAAATGTTTTACGATGTGATGAGGAAGTATCGAAGTGGAAGGTGACTTGCATCAATTACAACACATATATCATGATATTTGATTTTACATGAATAGCTTAGGGAAGGCATACCCATGGTCAGCTTATAAAATCTCATTAAATGTACTTAAACAGTCGTCTATAGATATAGATCCATGATCAGAACGATTATCAATGTAAGCCATTGTACATATGATTTAGTACTCCTGATATTGGAGCCTGGATGGATGAAACTAGATCTGGGGTCTTCAATCTCATTCAACTGTTCGCTCAAGTATGAGTCTAACCATGTGAATATGTGAGCTGAAGTCGAACATGGGAAGACACCATCTGATTACCAGCCGATGATGTAAGCTGTTAACAAATGCGAGAGAAATCACAGATAATGATATTGATCCTCAAGGTACTGTAGTACATTCTCCATGGTGTGAATGGATGATTTTATGTTGAACACCATACAAATTCTTTTGGTCGAAGGCCATTGATGTATGCCTATCGCCGAAAGCGAGAAACCTGCCATTGATGCATGCAAGCCTCAAGATACTAAATGGGTGTTTCTATGTCAACTTCTTAGATAATGAGTTGATGTCGACAAGAAGCGACTCATCACAGGAGGGCCTTGATGTATCCCACATCAACAAAACAAAACAAGTGTAGTGATTGCAGAGATGGAATTTGACTAACAACACAAAGTTCAAGAATGGAGGTCATGAAAATGAAGGTTTATGGCATTGCAAAAGATGGATTTTGAATTGATTACTTATCTTGAACATGTTGGCGACACTAAAGTGAATTGGTAGCATTGGCACAAAACAAAGCAATGGATGGTATGATAGACCAATGGTGTGATAACCATCAAGCTAATAACCCAACCCAAGTAGTCACAGTGATGGAGTGAATCTGTCATGTTCAAAAGTGACCTGCTACCATAATGTGGTTTTCTCCTTTTTCCATTTTCCCCAGTCATTGCTGACCAGTACCTCTTAATTTTTTATCAAGCTTGAGGAGGACAACATATGCTTGTTATATAATTTCACCCTTCGGGCAAATCCATCGCTATTTGATGTTTTAACAAGTCTAGCGAAGGTGAAACTCGGTCTTGTCTAGATGGACAAGTTTGTCGCTATTTGATGTTTTTCAACGAGTTTAACGACAAAGATAAATTGGTCCTTTCCATGTTTAGAGAGTTTGAAAAGGTAAAAAAAGAAAACTCCACAAGTTCTTTTTCATAAATTAATCTCTCAAGCCCAAAAAAGCATAAAATAATATAGGAGAGATATCATTTCCAATCTGTTAACAAGCTGGAAAGGACAAGTGCTTGACAATCTTTTCATATTTAGAGAGTCTAAAAATAGCTTGAAGAGGACTCCACTTTGAGGAACAAGTGGTGTCTAAGATAGCAACTGGTTCCGGTGATGTTGGAACTTCTCAAAACATCTTTATTTATGTGAAGAGGCTGGCTAATAAGACCACTCATTGGAACTGTTCCTCTAAACGGGTAAAACAACCAAGTGAAAGCGTATGATTAGCGAAAGGGATGGTGGTGATGGGATGAAAACAACCAAGGCTCATCTGATGAAAGAGGCTAATAGAATGGAAATCACAAGGGTTAAAATGGAAATGGGTTCATTTTTATACAAGATTGAACCATTGGGAACTGTGCTTGGATATAGTTTCATGTTTACACAAACTTGAAACGAAAACTATGCTTGTATTCAGTTTCATTTTTACACAAGCTTAAAACAAAGAACGATGCTTGAGATTAGTTTACATGCCCCCAACATGATGAAAGGGAGAGTCTCCTGTAACCAAATGGATGTCGTTGCGGTGAAGCATGATGGTTATCCAACACTTTTTGGCTTTGTCCATATATGAACAAAGGTGTATGGGGTCATTCCCTTCACATAACCTACAAACAAACTTAACTTTACCACTAGGTGCATGCCCCTCAAGCTTCATTACATTCACCTAAGTAGACTCCATGCAGCTATCAAGTGGATGGAATGAAGGTTCATATATGCGATCAAGTGGAAGACTCTAGTGGGATTTTACGAGATCTACTCAAAGACCTCGACTTGGAACTTTTCTCTAGGGGACCTCGTTTCATTTTTTAATGATCTTGACACAAGACAAGGAGCTCTGCTCAGATTCCTTGTTTCATTTTTTAATGAGGTTGACACAGTAAAAGAACTATCCTCATATCCTTGGTTTCATTTTTTAACGAGGTTGACACAAGATAAGGAACTATCATCATGGGAGTTGTTTCATTTTTTAATGAGGTTTACACAGGAAAAGAACTATCCTCATATCCTTGGTTTCATTTTTTGATGAGGTTGACACAAGATAGGGAACTATCCTCATATTCCTTGTTTCATTTTTTAACGAGCTTGACACAAGACAAGGAACTATCCTCGTTGACCTGTTTCATTTTTTGATGAGGTTGACACAGTAAAATAACTATCCTCATATTCCTTGGATCACATCTCATAAGAGGTCTTGAAGGAGAGATCTGGTTCCAATGCCCCTAGTACATGTTGTACAACATCATTGAATTAATCGTCAGTTGATGTAGGTGTGGAATGGGTTGCCACATAATTAACCCTTGGCGGGGATGATACAATTGGTACAAAAAGAACACTTAGGGAAGATGGTTGACTGGAACCCATATTTGGACCAATAAATGAAAGTTGGTCCATGGTGACAATTCTGCCTTCATGCGGGAAACAAGTCCCTTGAAAGAGTGTTAAAACAATAGCTCCAATGTCATAAACATAGTCACGCCCAAGAAGTGAATTGTAACCTAAAGGGCCTTGGACTACCATCACATTCAGATAAAGGATTTTTCCTCCCAAAGTAATAGGTAACTGAGGAAGGATCCCTAATGGTTGACTGGTTCCTCTATTAAAAGCCAACAAATTCTTGGTAACTAGCACAAGTGGTGGAGAACCGAGCGTTTTCCAAGTACTTGAGGAAAGGATACTCACTGATGCACCTTCATCTATTATAGTTCCAGATACATTCATATTACAAACTTATACTATGATCTGGAAAGGCACATAAGAAGGAAGACAGAATCCTTCCAGCCGATTCTAATAAAAGGAGGTGACTAGACCACTTGGAGGGGGTACTATAGAAACGGGAGAATTAACCCCTTGAGTTACGAGAGTGGGAGGATTTTCCTCCTATATTGATGGAACAGCAAGACTACCTCAAATCTCATTAGAATTTGAAGAAACAAAAAATAACTTGAGTGGTATCAAACTCACTCTCTTCGGGATAGGTACGATTTACTAAAGGTGCAATCAGGTCTACTGTTACCTCGACCTATTCATTTGGGTTAGGTATAGACTCATAGGATTCACTTTCAAAGAGAGTGGGTTTGACCAACGATTGATTTGAGTTAGTCAATTCATCAACTAGTGAAGGATTTAGGCATATTTTCTTGTAACCAGATGGAATTCACTGCGGTGAAGTAGGACAGTTATCCAACACTCATTTGGATTCATCTAAATAGGGACAAATTTGAATGTGGTGATTCCCTTCACATAACCTACAAAGAAACTTAACTTTACCCTTCTTTCCAAGAACTTTTCTATCACTAGTTGATGGTGTTTCACTAGCATGATTTGCAGAAGTTGATGACACATGATGATGTGAACGAGAAGAACATTCTTCTAAGATCTGAGGAATATCAGGACAATTTCTAAGAAGATGGTCTCCCGCACAAATTTTGCATGGATATCGAACTTTTTGAGGCTTGACGAACGTTTTCTCATCATATGTTGCATTCAAAGCAAAGCTTTCTTGATTGTCCCTCTGCTAAAGTTCTTTCTTCTTCTTCATCCCTTTCTTCTTCTTCTTAGCTACCTGGTTACTAGTACCAATACTTTCACCAGGCAAGGAGGAAGAAGGGGAGGAAGAAACATCTGAGGAAGAAGGCAAAGGGTCAACTTTAGGATCAACTGGAGATTGATTTTGTCTAGTTGGAGGAGTACTCGATTGTGAAGAAATCATGACATTTTGAACCAAGGAGATTGAAAACAACCATACTGGAAAGCCAATGGTAAATCTTGGAAGGGACAATGTAGCCATATATGGAGCACCAATATTTCCAAATGGAGGAAAAGGACTAGGATTCCCATCAAAAGGAATTCCTTGATCGGTGAACTCCGGATTTGTTGCCATATGTTTCCACCTAAGATCAACTAAGGAGTGAGTGTGGAGGATTTTATCCGCGTCAATTAATTTTATTTTAATCAAAGCAACATAACAAAACAAAAGAGGGATAATCTAGGCAAAAATTTTACCAAGCAACTGTGAACTGCATAATACCTCCTAACGAACCGAGAAGTACGGGCAGGCAATCTCCCCGAATGTTGTGTTTGGGGTATCATAGTGTACAAGGCAGCTGACTCAGTTACATAAGGATGGATACCAACCTAGATTTGTCCTCCCATATATACCTAAAGGTACATGGAGGCCCAATTCATATTAGCATTGTCTAATGCAAAACCGCATAGTGAGAGCATTCCCATATACTTTACATACTGTAACACCGCCCTATGTACCCAAAGGTACATGGACGAGCTACAATATACTCATGTACATGGAATGAGGTATCACACCTTGGATGTATTGTAGACAAGTTAGCGATAACTGCTTTGTTTTACGATGCCAGAACACATCTCTAGCCTAGACCTATAAATGTTTTTCGTTAGGTGACAATGCTCCATTAAGTAAATTCAGATAAATTTTAAGTTGATATTCTTTATAATTTTCCTTTCAAGGTTCATGACGTGATGTATTTTTGAAATTCCTAAAATGAAACTAATATGATAAGTATTATTTCCATTCAATTTATCAATGAAAATCCTTAACTAGTCGGGATAGAGCAATCATATTTTGGACAAAGAGCAAAGAGCACAATCTAAATGCGATTTGCCTACACTGTTCCTATCAACACACACAAACTTTTTCAATGCAACATGCATTTATTTCTTTTAAATTCTCTTAATATGAATATGAAGAAAAAGGAAATATGCACATACAATCAATCAATCTTTCATATGAATGAAGACTTTTACAACAGTTCAGATTCGAAGTAAGAGAAGACTTTACGACACTTTCTTTAGAATGAATGATTAATGAATTATATCCTAACTTTTACTATTGATCGATAATGACAAACAAAACATGAAGAATCATTAACCAATCCAATCAAAGTCGGGCTAGACCAAGAGATAAACACTCATTTTCAGAAACATAACATTCATTGATCAATCAACAAATAATCAAACAGAGAAAACTTTCCAAAAACTCTTTACAAAGGTGTGAAACTGATCCTAGGTTGATCAGCACAGCCTAGAGTGGGAGATAGTGTGCTTCACAACACTATCCCTAAGCCAGGGATGCTTTGCAGTGCACTGTCCCTCAGAAGCCTGCGCAGGGGACAGTAAGCCATTTCAAGAGGCAATTTGACATAGTTTTGACCAATTTTTTCAATGTAAATAGCTGAATTATAATCCATGAACATAAATAGAGTCTACAAGGATGTCTTAGGAGGTGAATAAGCTAGTAGGAAAGAGGATTCTTCCCCAGTATGGTCGCTAATTTGTTTTGGAGAATTAAGAATGTACGGATAAACACTAATTCACTAGACAAATAGTTGTGCATAGAACAATAGTTTAAAGTGTTATGGACTTTCCCTATAAGTAATATATAAGAAGAGAGTATTGAAGGCTTGCCTGTATTTCCGCTTTCCTCTCGACTCCCTTGTATCTATTTCATTGCTTCTTCCCATACTTAAACCGCTTGAAAAGTACCCTGTCAACACAATAGAAGATGAAAATCGATCAAAGCATATGATCCATTGAATATAAATGAAAGGAATCATAAGAAATTCATACATATAAGCATTATGAAAGAACACAAATATGGAAAAAGGTTCAAACAATTTATTAGATAGAAGAAGGAATTACAACCATCAGTTTCTGATTCAAAGTCATTCCTCCAGCTTGGATCCCATCCACATCACATCAAAAGCAAGATAAGCTTGTGGCATCACATCATTTTCTCCAAAGTCAAGTCTCATAGCAGCATTATCTCCTTACAATTCAGCATACTCCAGCCTGCCCATGATCACTTAGATGAGTGGTAAATTTATAGGAGGATGAAGGAGGTTTTGTCATAAATGGTGGCATTGAATGGCCTTCCATACTTATAATTAGTTCCATGGAGGATGGGATGAGAGGATAGGATGCACCTTAACTCATTCCTCACCCATTTTCAAGCTCATATGAGTAGATAAGACAGGGAAACTTCTATATGACTCCACAAGATAAAAATATTCCCAAACTCTATGTGAATTTCACCCATTCTCACCTAGCGCAGGTGAAAGGAAGCATAAGTGCTCTGCAGAGCACCATGGCAGTGGACTTAGCTGCTCTATAGTGCACCTTCATAAGGGCTTACCTGTGTTGGTCCCTCTAGAGGCAATTTCTAGATGTCTTCAAGTCATGAAACAGTCTGGGAAGGAGGAATTCAAAGGGTTGACTTGTTTAGGGCATGAAACAACTGATTTTAGGGTTTGATGAGTCCTAAAACACTGATTTGAATGTTGGGATTTGATGTGCCCAAATGGATCTATAAAAATGGTGCATGTGTCTAGATTATAGGGAGCTCAACAATCTCACTATTAAAGATAAATTTCCCATTCCTATCATTGATGAATTATTGGATGAATTGCATGGATCAATTTACTTCACCAAGTTGGATCTTCGTTTAGGATATCATCAAATCAGAGTGAAGACTGAAGAAATTCTGAAAATAGCATTTAGAACTCATGAGAGTTAGAATGAATTTTTGGTCATGCCTTTTGGCCTTACTATTGCACCTTCTACACTTAAAGGTTTGATGAATTCCATTTTCAAACCCTTACTTAGAAAATTTGTGTCAATAGTTTTTGATGATATACTAATCTACATCAAGTCTTTGAAGGATCATGTCCAACATGTTAACATGGTGCTCAAACTATTGGAGGAGAAACAATTACATGCAAGAATCTCCAAATGTTTCTTTGGAGTACAAGAGGTGGAATATCTGGTTCATATTGTATCTCATGAAGGTGTTAAGGTAGACCCTAGCAAAACTAAAACCATTAAGGAATGGAAAATCCCCACATCCGTAAGGCATCTATGACAATTTCTCGAGTTGATAGGGTATTATCACAAGTTTGTTAAGAATTATGAGAGAATAACAACACCTCTAACAACATTATTGAAGAAAGATGCATTATCATGGACTGTAGAAGAAATAAATGCCTTTGAACATCTTAAAGAGGCAATGTGCGTAGCACCAGTCTTAGCTACATCGGACTTCACAAAAACCTTTATTTTTGTTGGGTTGTGTTATATTCTTTCCACGACTAGCCCATGTAGTTAACTGGGGGTTAGAGGGGGGGAGGCCACAGGGGGTTTGAGGCGCCAGAAAATTTTGGTTTTGGACCCTATGTTAGGCTGGGCAGGCCCACCTATGGTTTTGTGCATGATTTTCGCACATGTTTTTGGACGTGATGGTTTTCCGTCCATGGTATTGGGATCCAGGAGAAAATCTTTGTGTATATGTGTTTTATGTGTTATGCTCTCACATTGTTTATTTTATGTGTTTTAGAATTCGTATGCAGGTAATTTTTGTATGGGGTTAAAACCGACATTTGGTATCATAACTATTTTGGCTTCAAGTGGACACCTTTGTTGCTGAGGGGTTTCGCTGGGGCCTGTGGTAGAGCCTGTTCAATGGGAGATCTGTGAGATCAATTCTGGTGGTGAAAGGAGATAGTGAGCAGTGGAAAGATAGAGATCGAGAAATTTAATGGTAAGAGTTTTCAGTGGTGGAAACTCAAGTTGGAGGATCTGTTGATGGATAAAGATCAGTGGATTGTAGTAGATTTGGGTACTAAACCAACGGGAGTGTCCGATGAAGAATGTAAGAATTTAGATTGGAAGGAAAAGAGCATAATACGATTGTGTGTCTCAGATTCAGTATTTCTGAATGTATCAGGGGAAGCTACGACGAAGGATTTGTGGGACAAGTTAGGGACTTTGTACCAATCTAAGTCTCTGGTGAATAAACTATTCCTGCGGAAAAAGCTATATAACCTGAGGATGAAAGATGGAGACTCAGTGATAGAGCATCTGAATGCATTTAATAATGTGGCAAGTTAGTTAGCATCTGTTGATATTAAAATTTCAGATGAAGATAAGTGCATTAGTTTGTTGTGTTCTCTACCAGATTCATGGGATAGTCTGGTTATTGTAATAGGTAGCAATGCAACTGCCTTGTAGTTTGATGAAATAGTCTCATCCTTTCTAACGGAGGTGATGAGATGGAAAAATATTGAGAGCCAGAATGTTGATGCCTTGTCTGTATGAGGACAGTCCCAGAATAGAAACAAAAATAGGTCATCGAGTGGGAGATCTAAATCTAGAGGGATATCTAAATCTCCAGGAAAACATGTGAAGGTGGTGTGCTAGAAATGTGGAAAGGAAGGGAACTACAAAAAGGACTGTAAAGCTAAAGCTCCTGATAAAGGAAAGGGATCTGATGATGCTCCTTCTATAGAGGAAAAAACCATTTCAGATGAAGGTGGGGATGTGTACTTGGCTTCTTCAAGTACACATGTAGATCATGAGGCATGGTTAATTGAATCAGGGGCATCATTTCACTTCACTCCCCATAGAGAGTGGTTCTGCGAGTATGAGAAATAATATGGTGGTGATGTCTTCTTAGGGGATGATAGGAAGGCTAGAATCATTGGTCGTGGAAAAGTAAAGTTGACGTTGCGAGGCGGAAGGGTTAGAACACTTCCGGGTCTTCTACATATTCCTGCATTGGCTAGAAATCTGATTTCTGTAAGCAAGCTGGATGATGTAGCTGTAAAAAGAGTGTTCCAGAAGGATGCCTGCAAGATAGTTCGGGGAGCACTGGTATTGATACAAGGAGTTCGGATTGGAACTCTTTACAAGCTACAAGGTAGCACTGTTATTGATGGGTGCAACGGTTCTGTGGTTCCTGAAATTGGAGCAGCAAATGTAGTGGTCTCTGGAGAGAAGACCATGCTGTGGAATCAAAGGCTTGGACATATTGTGGAGAAGGGCCTTCGAATGCTTCATGGTAAATGCATGGTAGAAGGTATGATTAATAGCTCTCTGGATTTTGATTTCTATGAAAATTTTGTATATGGGAAGCAGAATCGGGTGAGTTTCCCCTCTGGTGGTAAGAGGGTGAAACATATATTAGAGCTTGTGCAGAGTGATGTGATTGGACCTGTGAAGGTTTCATCATTGGGAATGTCTGTGTACTATGTATCATTTATAGATGACTTCTCAAGGAATACATGGATATATTTCCGTAAGAAGAAATTTGAAGTCTTTGACGGGTTTAAAGAATTTAAGGCTCTCGTGGAAAATCAGATAGAGAAGAAGATAAAGGTGTTGAGGACAGATAATGGTGGAGAGTTTTGCAACAAGGAATTTGAAGAATTCTGTAAGAAGTGTGGTATAGTAGAAGACTACTCCATATACACCTCAGCAAAATGGAGTTGCAAAAAGAATGAACAAGACGTTGATGGAAAGGGCAAGAAGCATGCTCTGTGGTGCCTGGTTAGGACAAGAATTCTGGGCAGAGGCGGTGGATACTGCATGTTACCTGGTCAACTAGTCACCTTCATCAGTGTTGGAGGATAATACTCCACAAGAGGTATGGACTGGTAAGAAACCCTCTCTTTCACATCTAAGGGTATTTAGATGTGATGCCTATGTACATGTTCCAAAGGAGAAATGAACCAGGTTGGAGAGTAAATCTGAAAAGTGCATCTTTATTGGGTATAAGGATGGTTTAAATGGTTATAAGCTTTGGAACCTAGTAACAAGGAAGGTTGTGTATAGTCGAGACATGGTGTTCAAAGATGTGAAAGATGTTATTAAACATGAAGTCCAACAAAAGGAACCTGACAAGATAGAGTTTGAGCTAAAGGAGGGAGAATCAGACTCTACAATAGAGGAGGAATTAGAAGATGAAGAGCCACAAACTCCAGTTGTGAGAAGGTTAGTTCGAGAAAGAAGGCAGCCAGAAAGGTATAGTCCATCGCTTTCTATTAAAATTTTGCTTTGTCTATTACTGATGACGATCCCAGAATTGTGAAGGAAGTAGTGGATTCAGAGGATGGAAAACTCTAGAAAGAGGCCATGGTTGATGAAATGGCATCTTTGCACAAAAATGAGGCTTGGGATCTGGTAGAGTTGCTGGCTGGAATGAAACCCATTGGTAGCAAATGGGTGTTCAAAAAGAAGATAAATGCAAAAGGAAAGGTGGAGAAATACAAAGCTTGGTTGGTAGCAAAAGGTTATTCCCAGGTGGTGAGAATTGATTTTGGTGATATTTTTTCTCCTGTTACCAAGGTAACTTCTACTAGGTTACCTTTATCTATTGAGGTGATTTTGATTTTGAGGTAGAGCAGATGGATGTGAAGATAACATTTCTTCATGGGGATCTGGAAGAGGAAATATACATGAAGCAACCTGAAGGTTTTGCGGTGAAGGGGAAGAAAGAATTGGTATGCAAGTTAAAGAAGTCTCTGTATGGGTTAAAAGAGTGACCAAGGATGTGGTATTAGAAATTTGATACATTTATACGGGGACTTGGCTTCACCAGAAGAAAAGAAGATCACTGTGTGTATTTTAAATTAATTGGTGATCATGTTATTTATCTAGTCTTGTATGTGGAAGATATGTTGCTTGTTGGAAATGACAAAGAAATTATTTAGGATTTGAAGACTCATTTTTCCTCCAAATTTGACATGAAAGATCTTGGTGCTGCAAAATATATTTTGGGCATGGAAATTAAAAGAGATCATATAAAGAGGAAGCTCTGGTTAAACAAGTATGTTGAGACAACACTATAGAGGTTTAATATGAAGGATAGCAAATCAGTGAAAGTTCATATTCCTGTAGGTGTGATATTATCTGCTGAATAGAGTCCCAAAACACAAGAAGAGGAAGAGGACATGTCCCATGTTCCATATGCAAGTGCAGTCGGTAGCCTGATGTATGCAATGGTTTGTACTAGACTAGAAATTCTACATGCAGTAGGAGTATTGAGCAGGTTTATGTCAAAACCAGGGAAGGAGCACTGGAAAATAGTGAAGCAGGTTTTCAGGTATTTGCGTGGCACTAGTGATTATGGTTTGTGCTACCAAGCAAGTCCAGGATTGGACAGAATGTTGGATATTCGTGTCTTTGTTGATGCAGACTGAGCTGGAGATCTGGATCAAAGAAGTTCTACAAGTGGGTATGTGTTTAACCTTCTTGGAGGTGCAATTAGTTGGATAAGTAAGAAAAAATCTATACTGGCACTATCAACTACAGAGGTAGAATACATGGCAGCCACTCATGCAAGCAAGGAAGTAGTTTGGTTGCAGAGATTGTGTTCAAGTATGGGGTTAGTACAGGAAGCTATAAGAATAGACTGTGATAACCAAAGTGCAATTTTCTTAGCAAAGAACCCCACATATCATTCAAAGACAAAGCACATTGATGTTCAATATCACTTTGTGAGGAATATGATAGAAGAAAAAAAGGTGCTTCTGGTAAAGGTGGACACTTTGAAGAATACTGCAAATGCATTGACAAAATTTGTGATCTCTAAGAAGTTCTCTTGGTGTAGAGAAACAATGGGCATTGTAGGGTTGGATAAATGACTAAGCTCTCTTGTGGCTCCTTGTGGAAAGAAAAAAACAAGTGGGAGAATGTTGGGTTGTGTTATATTCTTTCCACAACTAGCCCACGTAGCTAACTGGGGGTTAGAGGGGGGGAGGTCATAGGGGGTTTGAGGCGTACCCATAACCCCACTTTATGGGGTCTGGGGGAGCACCCAGAAAAATTTGGTTTTGGACCCTATGTTACGTTGGGTGGACCCACCTATGGTTTTGTGCATGATTTTCACATATGTTTTTGGATGCAATGGTTTTTGGTCCATGGTATTGAATGCTTTGGCATGTATAAATATGTATTATAACATTGAAAGGAACATAATGAAAAATCAAGCTAGCAGTCCCGGTTTTGGGATCTAGGGGAAAATCTCTGTGTATATGTGTTTTATGTGTTATGCTCTCACATTATTTATTTTATGTGTTTTAGAATTCATATGCAGGTAATTTCTGTAGAGGGTTAAAACCTACAATTGTGGAATGTGAGGCCTCAGGAAATGGAATTGGTGTTGTTTTAAGTCAAGAAGAGAGACCAATTGCCTTCGAAATTCATCCAATCAGAGGAAAGTATTTACATAAAGCTACTTATGAGAAGGAAATGCTAGCAATACTACACACACTTAAGAAATGGTGACCCTACCTAACGGGAAGACACTTCAAGGTAAAAACAGATCATGATAGTCTTAACTACTTTTTAGAACAAAGATTATATTCAGAAGAGAAGAAAAAATGGGACATAGAGATGTTGGGCTATGACTTTGAAAACATCTACAAAAAAGGAAAGCAAAATGTTGTGGCAAATGCACTCTCAAGAAAGGATGAGGATGTGGAATCATTTCTTTGTGTCATTTCTATTATCCAACCAGATTCAATAAACGAAGCAATGGATGAATGGAATAATGACGAGGAAGTGTGGGCACCCATTCAAAAGATACAATAAGATCCCAGTACATATGATACATTTAGATGGAAAAATGATTCATTATGGTACAAGGATCGGTTATACCTATTTAAGAATTCCCAACTCAAACAAAAGACTCTTAGGGAATTGCACACCTCTCCCTTAGGAGGGCACTTAGGATTTCTAAAAACCTACCACACAATTAAGAAGGGTTTTTTTTTGGGATGGCCTTAGATAAGATATTTAAAAGTTTGTGGTAGAATGTTTGGTTTGCCAACAAAATAAAGTTGAAATAATTAAGACCCCAGGACTATTACAACCTTTATCAATTCCAAGCCAACGTTGGGAGGAGGTTTCAATGGATCTTATCATAGATTTACCCAAGTCTGAAGGAAAGAGTGTTATCATGGTGGTAGTTGACAGACTTACCAAGTATGCACACTTTTGTGCATTATCTCATCCATTTAAAGTGAGTACAGTGTCTACTACATTTATGGAAACAATTCAAAAGCTACATTGAAACCCAAAGATTATTGTAAGTGAAAGTGATCACATTTTCAATGGAAATTTTTGGACAAAATTATTTTCTTGTCTGGGTACTGAGTTAGCTCATAGCTCATGTTATCATCCTCAATCTAATGGGAAAACTAAGATAGTAAAAAAATGTTTGGAAGGATATCTTCGTTGCTTTGTATCTGATAAACAGACAGAATGGGTCAAATGGTTGCCTCTAGTTGAATGGTGTTATAACACTTCCTTCCATACTGCAAAAAAAATGACCCCATTTATGGCACTTTATGAATATCATCCACCATCCATCACATCATATTTAAGGGAAAATTATAAGGTTCACGCAGTGGAAGATCACATCGAGCATCAACAACAAGTTCTCCAACTCTTAAAGGATAACCTCACCTTGGCACAGAATAGAATGAAACAGTGGGCAGATCAACATCACAGTGAAAGAAGTTTTGATTAGGTGATTGGGTATTCCTATGGCTGCAACCATATAAACAAATGTCCCTAATGAAAGCTAATAAGGATAATAAATAATCACCAAAGTATTATGGTCTGCACAAGGTGTTGCAAAAGATATGTACTATGGCATACAAATTAGAACTTCCTGTAGCTTCCCAAGTGCACCTAGTTTTCCATGTTTCATGCTTAAAGAAGGTTATAGGTAACAAGACTCTAGTTCAAACAATATTGCCATAACTTGATGAGGAAGGAAAAATCTTATTGGAACCTGAAGCAGTCAAAGAAACAAGAACTTGACAGCTACGAAATCGATCAATTTTAGAGTATGTCATCAAGTGGAAGAACTTACCCGTCGAAGATTCC
The DNA here is from genome assembly GCA_031772625.1 of Pinus tabuliformis. Lineage (NCBI taxonomy): Eukaryota > Viridiplantae > Streptophyta > Pinopsida > Pinales > Pinaceae > Pinus > Pinus tabuliformis. The sequence continues at coordinate 1,392,516,815 of CM062804.1, forward strand.
ACATCGGAGGATGAGAATTTTATACAAAAACATCCAGAACTAATCAAGCATTGAGGAAAATACTTTTTTGAAGGACAGGGGCATGCTAGGTCCCTATAATACTAGTGATTCCCCCATTACTATTGTCATTGTATCCCTTATTATTATTATTGTGCCCCATAGAATCCCACTATTGTTATTTTTGTACCTTTTTATTATTATTGTTAGGTCAGCTTAGTTATATGTGGCCCATTATACTCCTATATATAGAAAGGAGGTTTTTTCATTTGTATCATCCAATAATTTTTCACTTGTGTAATGTAAATGATTTTGCCCCATCAAAGAGGCTGAATTCTAAGGCGTAGATCTATCTTTTCTATCTCTTTGTGAGCTACTTTCATAACTATAACCCTGCCTTCTTGGGTTAGTATGCCACCTACCCCTTCCTTGCTAGCATCTGTAGGTACCACATACTCTTTGTTAGGATCAACAATACTCAAAATTGGGGCAGTGGTGACTAAATGTTTGAGCTGGTCAAAACTCCTTTGGTAGTCAAGGGTCCATTTAAAGGCTCTTCCCTTTTTTTGCAGAGAGGTAATAGGGTATTCCACCCTAGAAAAACCTTGCACAGATCGCCTATAATATCCCACTAGACCCATGAATGATCTTATGTCTGCCACACCCTTTGGTATTGGCCATTCCATGATGGTTTTTATTTTCTCTAGGTCTACCGTGATTCCCTCCTTGGTGATAATATGTCCCAACTATAGGATTGCTTCTTGAAGAAGTCACATTTACTTTGTTTGGCATAAAACTGGTGTTCTCTTAGAACTTGAAGAACAATGCAGAGATGCTCATGATCTTCAATGCTCTGGGAGTAGATCAATATGTCCTCAATAAAGATTAATACAAACTTGTCTAGGTATAGATGGAATATGTTATTCATGAGACACATGAAAGTTGCAGGTGTGTTAGTTAGTCCAAAAGACAAAACTACAAACTCATAATTCCCATAACAAGTTTTGAATGCAGTTTTCGTTATATCCTCCTCCTTTATCCGGATCTAATGATAGCATGATCAAAGATCAATCTTGGAGAAGACAGTTGCCCCCTTAACTTAGTCAAACAGTTTGTCTATGTGAGGTAAGGGATATTTATTTTTAATGATCAGTTTTTTAAACTCACGGTAGTCCATAGACATTCGCAACATTCCATCTTTCTTCTTAATGAACAATACTGGAGCTCCCCAAGGAGACACACTAGGTCGAATATACTTCTTATCTAGCAGCTCCTATAGTTGCATTTTTAATTCTGTTAATTCAGGTACACTCATGCGGTAAGGGGCTCGGGAGACTAGGGTAGCTCCCGGAATCAGCTCAATGGTAAAATCTATGTCTCTTTTCGGCGTTAAACTCAGGGAAGACATCTGGAAAGTTTTGTATCACCGATATATTCTCTAGAGCAGTAAATTTCTCCTTAGAGTCAGCATAACCTACCTATATGGTAAAAATATGGTAGCCTTTTTCTTATTCATTTTGCTAGCTGGAAGGTTGTTACTAGTCTTATTTGCAGAGGCTTCTGTATGCCTTGCATTTCTTGTCTTTCTCCCTTGTCATCCCAAAAATTAATGGTCTTAGTTTTGCAGTTAATAAGGGACCAATGTTTTTCTAACCAGTCCATACCAATAAGGACGTCGTAAGATCCTAATGGTAATACATTCAAATCTACCATGATGGACTGATTAGCTAGCTCTAGCGGGCAATTACTAACTTTGGCCAAAACTCTTCTTTTGGCTCCTGTGGCTAGTTGTACCAACCATGAATTTTTAAACTTTTCTGCTTGTAATTTACATTGTTCCACAATCTTAGGGCTAACGTAACTCAAATTAGCCAGGTCAATCAAAATAGACACAGCTTGGTCAAGAATTTCACCTTCAAATTTTATCATTGCTGGCTAAAATTCTGCTTGGTGACCTTTCAGGGCCGCAATAATTTTGGGGAGACTACTTGCTATCTCTCCCACTGTAGAGGCTTCTTATAACTAAGATATCTAGTAGTCTCCCCTGCATTGTGGGTAGTGCTTGATATAATGTGGGCTTTCACATCCCCAACACTGTATAGGGGGCCTAGTAGCTAATTCCACTCCAGTTCTGCTTGGTTGTTTGTTAGTTCCAACTTCGCTTGGTACTTTAAATATGTGCTGATTAGTATTAAAATTCCTATTGGTTTGTCCTTTATACACTCCTTTGCTACCAAAACCTTTATTTCCTTTTTGATTGGGGAAAAATTTATTTCATTTCTTATCATTCCATTTATTTCTCATGTCTCCTTTTGGCCTATTTTGCTGATAGCAAATTCATGCCTTGCGGATCACCTCGTCCATGGTCTTTGGGTTGTCAAATTCTAGTCGTTCCTTCATGAATAGAGGTAAGCTATTGAGGAATCATTGTACCTTTTATTTTTCTTCCATATGCACGGCACGTATCGAAGTAATGATGTGAAATTTGTTATGAATTCGTCCATGGACATTTGTCCTAGCCAGAGATCATGAAATTCTTTAGATTTTTCATCATAGAATCTTTCTGTTAGGTATTTTTCTTTAAAATATCTTTGGAATTTTTCCCAGGTGATACTTTGTTCATCCACTCCCCGAACAGTCTTTACTTCCTCCCACCATAGTGTGGCCTTTCCTTGTAGTTGAAAAATAGCCAAGTGAGCCTTCAGATTCTGGTCATATTCGTATAGCTGGAAGTATTTATTCATATTTATGAGCCATGCTTCAGCCGCTTCTTCCTACTCTCCATCAAAGAGAGGGGGCTTTATCTTTTGAAACTCACCCTATATTTCCACTTTCTTCCTCTTCTGTGTTTTGCGATTGGACACAGTATCTGACTCCTCTTCATGATTTTCTTCTTCACCATCGGTTTCCACGTCTTCTACCCGGAATTCTTGTTCCCCTGATGCGTTTCTATGTTTGGGGCTGGGAACTAGTAGTTGATTATTTTTTCTATCAGATAGAGGCTTCATAATTTTTTCTTGTTCTTGCATTAATATTTCTTTATCTGCCCATAGCGAGGCCATTTCATCCTTTAACTCTTGTACTATCTCCCTAATATCTGTGCCAGTGTTTTGTGGCTCCTCGCCTAGTTGTACTCACACTTCAGGATTACCCTCTTGAAATGACGTGGCTCCTGTCCCTATTGTAGATCTGAGTGGTGGGTTACCTATTCTCCTCATACTAGTTATTCCTACTTCCTATGTGCATATCATAGAATTTGTTATTTCCTTTATTCTAGTGGTCTCAGTTTAGGAACCTGAGCCGCTCTAGTACCATATGCCACATATCCATATGAAAGGAATAAATACATATTTATTTTTTTATTATTTTTTTAATTATAAAAGTTTTAAACCTTAACTTGGGACCAGCTGCTATTGACAAATATACCAACTGGAATTAGTTTGATAGTCTTATCGCATGCGGTTATGTACTAGTACATTTCTTATAATTACAAGGGGTCAACATAGCATATAATTACTATAGTCATTATATATTGGTTTCCATCACGAAATAATTTAATTTACTTCATAAAGCCTTACCTTAGTTGTTTTGTACACAAATACAAATATTTTTACATTATGTAAGCTGCAACTGGTACCACCATCTTTATGGTAGTCTTTAACAAGGTCTGGTCACCTGCCTAGGGAAGTGAGGCTGCTCCTTTAGGAGTCTTCATTATGATCTACAGATGGCCTCCAACTGCATGGTTGATCATGCCCCATCAAGGGCTCTCCTTGCTACTGATCATCCGACAATGGAGGTTGAGTCGAAAGTCTTTAAGTCATATTCAGGTTATGATTGGGGTTTTTCTGTTGGCATTTTTGTTGTGGAGTGGTTCGAATCTAGCTTCCGGCAAAGGGTTTCACAGTGAGTAATGCTTAGCCCCTTTGCATCTGTTAAATTTTTGAGAGCCTTTTATTTCTAGTTTGGCCTTGCCGTATCTTACTGTCTTTGCTCACCATCAGTTTTTATCATGGCTGTAAAAGCCGAACTGGCTATATCAGGGAAGATTCTCGACAAGCCAAAGGTATTCAATAACTTCCTGGGTAAGTGAGTGCAAATTAGTTTATGTTTTTTTTGTTTTTGATGTCTCCTTCTCATTATGTTTATGAATCCCTAACTTTTGCAATGCTCTGTCAGGTTCCGCAGGCTTTGGTCTTGGTGGTTTGTCTCTGGTTGTCACTTCTCCAAGTCCATCCATCGACTCTAAATAGGTATGAGATATAGTGAAAATGATTCTAGGGTTTGAGGCTTTGTATTTGTCATAAGTCTTGGACTTGTCTTTTATTTATTTGGTCTACACTATTTTTGTGGAATTGAAATTCTCCTACAAGCCCGACTGAGTTTTGTTTGAATTATGTAAACCTTCATTTGATAAGATTCTAGGTCTCTTAGTATTTCTAGAGATAGTGCTTTAACTGGTTAAGGTTAGGCCTTAGAGATTCAGAAATCTTTGTCCAGTTATAGTTGTTTTTATTTAATTCTATAACCTAGGGCCTATTGTGCTTATTCGACCACTGCAAGATTTTGGGTCTGTCAACTAGGGTTTTGGCTATACCCGTATTTCACATATGTTCCCTATTGAGAGAAAACTTATGATATTACTGTTACTATATTATTTTTTTGGTGAATATGAGGAATCCTCGTGGAAATCACACTGTGGATTTTGATATTTGCAAAACGTTGTACTATACAAGAATTTTCCTTATGCATTTTGTGGAAATTTTCTAAGGGTTATTACTTCCTCTCTATTGTGTTCCTCTCTAAATTTTCCAAGGGTTATTACTTCCTTTCTTTAGCTGAAGTATCAATGGGTGGATTTTCTAAAAGATCTTTATGCATTTTCTATTAGTTATATTAAATCTTCAGGAAGATAGTCTAACGATTTTTCTAGTAAGGGTTATTTTTTTTATTTAAGGAATAATAGAGCTGTGTTCCTTTTTCTTTTATAAAGATATGTATTTATCTGCTAGGTTCTAAACATAGTTGTGTTCTTCTTTCTTTTATAAATATATGTATTTATCTGCTAGGTTCAAAACAAAGTTGTGTTCTTCTTTCTTTTATAAAGACATGTATTTATCTGGTAGGTTCTCAGAGAACATTCCTTAATTCTGTTCATGTATGTTGTAATTTTATTTCTTTTTCCTGCTTCTTCGATGTAGGTTTTACTTACTACCTAAATGAATAATATCTAACTTCATTGCCATTATTTTCTAATTTATTCTACTCAATATTGGTTATTTTATACTATATTCAAATGTAACAGAGTTACCTTCAGATTTTCTTTCGCTAGTATTTACATGTACATATATTTAAAGCATAAATATATTTATAACCATGTACTTAACCAGATATAGAGTAGCTATACTAATTCTAATATTGGAACTTAAATAGCTCCATTATCAGCTAAACAAAACAATCTTTCCAGATTTGTACTTATCTAGCTATCTAAACTGAATATAATTGTTAAACTCAACTTGGCTCCCAACCTTGAGACTTGCGCTACAGTGCCTCTATCTCCACCTGAGTTTTCGGATCTTCTTTTCAAGAAGTTTTGATCTTGATCCATAGTAGTTATCTGGTCCTGACCAGACTGAACTGCAATAGTTCCTTCATTTCCTTACAGCGCAGTTGTTTTCTTTTATCCCTTAAGTGTTTCTTCTTCCCTGATCTCAGATCCACTCATCCTCTTGATCTTTTGGGATAAAACCTTTCTTAGGAGTAGTTAGGGTTGGGTAACTTCCCAACCTAACTATTTCTTGAGAATTACATCCATCACCCTTTGACATATGTCTTCTCATGAAATTATATTAAATCACTTTCTTGCCAAAATTCTAGTGGCATTTCTTTTAATAATTTAAAACATAAATTCTATTTAATAAAAACTTAAATTAGTTTTCCAGTTTGTTTTAATATGCAGTAAATAAAAGAAATATTCACATTTATGGGGGATATCACAATTACCAATCTACATAAAATTATAACATAGCAAATATACATTTATAATATTGAAATTGATTAGATATATAACATGTCCATCATTAAACATATGTATTCTTGTAAGAGATCTATTACTATATATATTTACAATTTATTTAAGTGAAATATCAATCTTCTATATAAATATCTAGTCAGTAGTTTTGATAAAACCATCATAGGTTCATTTGTATGGATCTAACACGAACAGAGAGTGATCAAATCAAATTTCTTCATCTGCAAGCTTTTTTAGAGTAAAAAATACAATGTGTTATATTTCATTGTTTAAATTGTATTTTTTAATGTTAAATAGAGTATATATAGGACCAAATAAAAATTTTAACCATAATTTTTTTCTATATATATATGTATATATATATGAAGTTTATATTGACATAAATTAGTTAACTTACATCTTCAAATAGTTTATTTAAATATCTTATTGAAATATTTTTGAAAAGTATAAGATTTAAATATTGATTCACATAGTTTTTTACTTCTAATTACTTTACAACATATCTATATATATATATATATATATATATATATATATATATATATATGTATATATATATATTTAATTATAGCTGACATTATTTTTTTATTGAGACATAATTTTTGTTTTTTATTTCTATTTTAAAGGGGCACAAATGGATAGAAAAACCTACACATGCCTTCATACTGGGTTGTAGAATGAGCCTCTCAACTCAATAAAAATTTTATTTAAAATTTTATAAAATTATACAAGTTTCATTTACATTTATAACATAGTTTTCTCTTAAAACCTATTGCTCTATATAATATATAAAAATTCTATCTTTAAATATGTTTATTTTATGATTTTATTTTATTAACAAAAGTTTGATTCAAAATTTTATAAAATATTAAAATTTCATTCACATTTATAAAATATTTGTTTCATAAAACCTATTACTTTATATAAAATTTATTTCTACAAAGGCAAGGCTACTTTACAGTTAAAGATTCCATTTGAATGCATGACAACTTGTCTTAGAATTTTTTTTAAAATAAGAAATACCAATATGTACCTTGGAAAAACTTCAATGCTTTTATGTGCGAATGAGAAAACAAATACCAATATGTACATTGGAAAAACTTCAATTCTTTTATGTGAATGAAAAAACAAATAGTAAGCATTGCTATTCACTTTCTTCAATATATTGACTACTTGAGGATAAAGGTGCCAATATATAACTTGGTCGAAAAACTCCAATGCTAAAGTCTGAATGTAAAGAGAGGCGGTAATCATTGATTCCTATTTTCTTCCATAGATTGATTTCTTGAGCACTAAGGTGTTACCCACATTTGAGACAATGCAGCAAATATCTAGAATATACACCTAACTTCAATACATGAAAGGAAGAATTTTTAACAACAACGAGATAAAAAAGATGGAGGAATTGGCCTTCTTGGAACAAAGGAGGAATGCCCAATAGAAGATCCTTGAATATGGCACGCTCTTTCCAATCATTTTTTTGCCTTAGTCTCCATTTAAAATCATGTTGATTGTCTCTTTGGTCAACTCCATGGACCATCGAATACAATAGGGAATGGATCAACAATCAACTAAAAGGGGTTGGGGCAAAACTGTTCAGAGCATTTCCACTGAGAAGTGCATCATATTCAATGTAGTTGTTGAAGCATTTGGATGGGAAGAACATCATTATGTGGGCTTCTCTTTAAGGACCAGGGTTGAAGGAAAGGTTTACACTGTAAACGAAGATCCTCTGGATCAAGCAATAAAATTTTATCCTGAGATGGCTATGGTAAGTCCATCCTATTTTCATTCGACACTATAGTTTCCTTTTCTTCTTTCTAGCTCTTCAAACTTATTGTTGGCAATTTTTTGGGTTCCCCTTTTAGTTCGGTAGTTTTCCTCCTGAATTAATTTTTCCTATGAGATTGCACCTTCGGAGGGAGGGAATACAATGATTGTTTTAAGAACTAAGAGCACCCAATGAATGGAACACAAATTTCCACAACTTGTTGAAAAATTGGAGGAGGGGGGTTGATTTATCCCCATAGCATCCTTGAGGAAGACAATCCTCAATCCCTTTTAAAGGGATGGAAGTCTCAACGAAACTACCACCAGGAAAGTAGAATAAAGGAAGTAAGAATAAATTGAAGTTATATGTAGTATGTATGAAGAAATCTAGATTGTGTGGATGCAGGTTTTCATAGTTAGTCATTTTGTTTTATTGCTTCGTGATGTAAATTATGTATGAATGTCATTGATTCATTTATATGTTGTCTATGGTATTTGATATTGCTACTTGAGTATTGTGACTTTTCCTAAAAATGGAAAGAACATGTTGATCTTGCTGACATGAGATAAAGAAGATGAGTTACTAACAAAGCTTGATTGCACAACCTTATGTGATGATTGGTTGATGATGATGAGTTCATGATTTAATCATTGTTGTTGGAATCTCTCATTGATGAGAAGATATATATGTGTGTGTGTTGTTGTCACTATGTCATGGGTTATCAATGATGGATGAATTGTAGATAGTGATCTTATGGATGATTACTTGAGTTGTATTTTGGTGAAGTTGTTTATGGTTTGATAATTCTACTCGATACACTTGATGAAGTATACGTTATGGTCATTTTTGATGTTGAAGGTTCTCCTTTTATTTGAAGGATGTGTGGTGATAATATGATGGCATTGTGGTTCAAGATATTTTTATTGTTTCCTATGGATTATGGCTCTTCCTATATGTGGAAAAAGCATGTTACATGAAGTCAAGAGGACATTTATTGATATGTTATTACTACAACTACTTGGTGATGCTTGGAAACATTGAATATATGATGATGATGTTGGAGAGATTGTTACTACATCATCTTATCTTACATAACTTCTTGATGATGATGTTCATGTTGTTCTCATTATGACATTTATGTTACTCCTATCAGATGTTTATGTCACAAAATCCTTTATGGTGAATGATGGTTCCTAATGACTATCATGGTATTACTATCTCACTATTGAGGTCCATGGTTTTGCTTATAAGTGTCATATATGTCTCCTGATGTAAAGGTGATGAAAAAGACCCATGTTGTAATCATTATAAAATTTAATCATATATGGGCTATTAGAATAAAATCATGACATGTATGTAATCCCGTTATGTTTGGACATTGATGTAAAATTTGGGTTGAATATGTACACCCAATATGTTGGGTGTCCGATGTAATCACGAGTCATTGGTGATAGGAACGGTCATGTTTGGTGAGGTCATAAAGCCTCGTACTTTTATTGTATATTTTAGAAGGTCTAATATATTCTCATGGGGAGCATGGTCAATATGAAGTTATTCACCAAATCAGTCTTATAATAATAAAAACCACAAGGGAAGTAATTCATTCGACCTAGTTCAACCCTTTTCCCTTAATGTCAAAGGGGGAGAGATTCTTAGTGTTTGGAGAAGAATGCTTGGAAAGAAGCTTGGTGTTTTCGAGAGAACACTTGATGATTACAGGTGGTATCCAAACACCAAAGTGGTTTCCATTAAGTCCAAAGGTTGATATTGTTGGAGCTATGGCTAATGTGTTTTCCTTGATGGTAGCCTACTTGATACATATGTACTTGATGTCAACAATGATAATATGATGATTATGGAACTCATGGAGATTGGTATAGATGCTACAAATGATATGAGCAGAGAAATGATAATTCAAAGACATATGGATTTTAAAGGTGAAGTTTGAGAATATATATGTGGATACTATGAAGAAGGGATGCGTACATACGTAGGTCATATTAGTAAAATTCACGTATAAAATCCGAAACATGGAAATATGGATGTCGGGGGTCATTACCATGGTACTGTCCCATAGTACTTGGAGCAGAAATTGTTATTTAATCCCATTAAAGAATACTAATGACATTACCAAGGGATTTAGCTAAGGTATTGGCTAAGGCTAAAAGCTATATAAGGAGATGGAGATCAAGGTGTTATGTGTGCAAGTTATGGCTCATTCATGTGTAATATGGTATAAAACAGGGATGCACCAGGGAGTAAGGATAAGACTCAGATTTGAAAGATCTAAATGTATGTTGACATATATGTTGTATTGACATACTTGTTGCAAATTTCATAGTAGCCAATAATGATGAATCTCCGATTATTGTGATGTTGTGATCAAAATAAATTATTCAGAAGTCTATAGTTTTGACAGTGAAGGTTGTAGAGAGTGAAGTTGTGTTTGCAAAAAAAGTGTTCAGAGTTGTATGCAACTTTTTCTCTATATAGTCATGTTTTATTTGTTATTGTCTATCAATGAAGTCTTGATCATGCTTATCTTTGTCTGATAGTGTTGACTGGGTTGGTTGTTTATGATTGGAATATTGGTTAGTGATGATGCTATAGTGATATGTGATTGGTAATTTATGATTGGTTCAATGATATGTGTATGGTTCAGTGGTTGATTCAGTGTTACAATGATCCAGTAATTTAATGTTTAGTATTCTGATATTTTTATGCATGTGTGACACGGAGGAAGCATGTATATACGTGGGTATGCTTCAAATTAGTAGTGTATACATTCTAAATTCAATTTGATCGAGATTTTACACTAACAACCCTTTGTTTCTATATAGATTGGTATATTTATGAGTAGTTATGCATTGGTATGATTTGGTTATGATGATATGGATTAGTTTGATATGGCTACAATAGTTGGTTGAGGTTTAGTTCAATGATTGGTTTACGGATGACACAGTGATTCAATTGGTTCTATGATTGTAGTTTAGTTTCAGTGTTTAGTTTTGTATTGAGCATAATGTTGGGTGTGGGTCTAGTATGAAAATATGATGAAAGGTGGCCTATAGGATTTGATGTTTTGAGTCAGGTGGATCCAATATGGTCACATTGTGTACATCAATATGCTCATATTGTGTACATCAAAAGGGATAACCATCTAACATTGTCATAGAGTAGATTGTGACATAGTTTCGCTATAACTATCAATGTGCATTCAATTAATACTATAAGGAAGTCTACCTATAATGATCAATGTACAATAAATAACACCGTAAGGAATTGATGTACAATTCTATTTATTAAGGAATGTTCACATAACTTGTTTATGAAAAGGAATTGAAACATAGACTAATTGCAAAGATTTACATTATGCCATAAAGGATCAGCAGACATTTTGGTTGTAAAAGAGTGCTTGTATATGCTATTTATGAAAAGGTATTAATACATGATATAGTCAAAATTCAAACATATAGTTACACAAACACACACGCAGTGAATGAAAATACAAATACTAAGCTACAAGCCAATGAATATGAAGGCATGCACAACTAAATTGGTGGTCCCTTCCTAACCAACCCATGCTACATGAAAAGAAAACTATTTTACATAGAATTAAATCACAACCAAAACATTTAAGATAAAAAGCATCGTTAGCAAACATATTTATATTACTATCTCTCAAAAGGCACATAGAGATGTAGAAAGGCCCAATTATCGGATCAATTGATCCACAAACTTAACACTAAATTTTATTATCTACACACTGATCAACCTATACAATGTACATAGATATAAATTGATGAGTTTTTACATGGAAAATGTGGTAAGAAGGAGGATTCCACAAATCCCATGTCCCATGCCTGAGAGTGTGCGAAATATTACAGGATGGAAAAAAACTAGGTAATCTAAGAAATTCTCTAATACCTTTGGATCTAAACAGCCATATGAGTTATAGAAACTTTGTTGGTGCATCAATTTCGACCAATTTTTTGTGCATGCTCGATACCCTATTGATATGTTTTTGCGTTGACCATTACTTTGACCATGTTCTCTCTTGTCCCTTCAGTGACATAGGGTTGATTTGATCAACACAAGTGTTATGTGAAATTTTCACTATTGTGGAAAAAGGTGAATTACATAGATCTAATGGCCTGACCTAGAACAACATAAGAAAAAAACATACATTTTTCAATAGAGAAATTAGACAATGGTAAATAAGCCTACCTTGGATTTGTAGCAAGATTTTATTTCCTCCTCGCCTGTAATTTCCAATTACAGCTCCAAGCGCTATAATTAGAACCTACATATATTAGTAAAATAAGCAAAGGATCCACAATATCTCCATAGCATAATCTGAAATCTTTATTCAATGAGTCAACATGGCATTGAATTATATGAGTGGAAACCTAACACAATAGGTATAGGAAAGAATATACTCTTTGTATTAATAAATATCAGAGAGAATTTACAAACCTAAATATAATTTTCACTTTATAGATGTCTCCCGAAATTCATTTTTCCTTCCTTGTCACACTGCACACCTCAACGCCATACCTAATGCATAAAAGTGCTTAATCCTCTACGCTCAAAGCAAAAACCCGAGGGCACAATCAATCTCCAAAATCCCACCTAGAGCTTATGGGGACCACTAAATTTATAGGAGGTGGTCGTTTGGGAATTTTTATCCAATTAGCAATCTAGGCTTGAAATCCACTTAAGAGGGGAGTTTCAAGGGATAATATATAAGGTCTCCAATATAGGATTTGAGTTCTCTATGCACGGTAAATGGTTAAAACTAGGAAGCTTCTGAAATATTTTTATTTTTCCCAAATTTATAGAATCAACACACTTGCAGAAAGGAGCAACTTGTGATGGTCAGTGTTGGTGACCAGGCATGTAACCTACGCATAGCACATGTGGGCTAAAGGGTCAGGTGCACTAGGGGTTAAAACAATTATTTTGGATAGGACGTCCCAGAAACTCAAAGTTATTTGGAGAAGTGATTTTTAGAGCTTTGTGAAGGGATGATGATAAAATGTATATGGATGTTGAATGACCCAATTTGTAGACCTATTAACTAGACCTGATGAAATGGCCTATAAAAATGAGATAATCCCAAATGTGTTTGGAATAAAGGTCATGTTCTAGTATTTTCTCTGCAAGTATGCAACCATGTTTATCATAGACATGGGTTACTGGACTCCGTGTTCGTTACAATATCTGGCTAAAAAACTATCATTAGTGGAAATCAACTTCAATTAAGTCCCTTTTACTCATTAACTTAGTGGAATTCATAAAAATCAACAAAACATTATCTTAAGTCTCTTTTAAGTTTATTTTTCTCATCAATAGGGAAAAAAGGAGGGTGACACTCAGATAAGAGTGGGTTTTATAGTAAAAAAGGGTTCAATTGCAGAAAAGGAAATGCCAAGTGAGAGCCCTAACATCTTCTCATGAATAGGTATTTATGTGTTCCCATGTAAATAACCATGTAACCCTTATTCTATTATATTTCTTGATAAAAATTGGGCACAACTAAGAGAATTTGGGGAAATTTTGGTCAAAACATGATTTGTAGTCCAATGCTTGCCAATGGAGATATTCACATTGCCCCACTCCTTTGCCTTGCTACATGAAGCTTCTTTTCCAAAGCCATGTTTTTTTGTGTCTAGAGGAATCAACAATGGGGTCGATGATCTCAACTTATGCATGAATGAAACACAATACAGATATAAAAATAAACACAAATATACAACATAAAAAAATCTTCATTGCATTAATATCAAAGAACTAAAAGATGATTACATATAGAATGGAAATAAACTAGCCCGAGCAATGGTATCTTATCTATGAGAAGAGATGTGGCAGCTACATGCCTCTGAACTATGTTACAGTGAGGCTCAAGGGAATTTTTACTATTGAACAATAAAGGGAAACCCTAAAAAACCAAAACCCTAACCCTAGGAGATGGAACGCTAAAAGTTTGTGGGCACCATTGATCTCTGTTTCACATGTAAAATACCTTGTTAGAAAGGATATCTCAGTACTACAATATTTTTTTCCAGCCCCCACCTACGTCTACAAGCTTGCAGCAGACCTCCAAAATGTTGTTTAAGGGGTCAAAACAACTCTGGATGTTTAGGACCTGAAAATTTTCTAAAAATAGTAAATTTTGCTATAATCAAGAAAACTAATGAAAGTGACTAGAGGTCTTCGTGGAATAGTATGGTGGTCACCAATATCCACCTATATTATTCCTCCCCTCATATTCCACTTACCCTAGTAAGCCACTTGCCCTGGTGAAGGAGTTGGCCTGCTTTGACAACTTGATATAGCTCGATCCTCTAGTGGAAAGTGCTCTTTATAAATGCGTCCATGATACTATGATTTTTGGCATATTTGATATAGATTAGGTTGAGTTGTGTTGGTGCTAGCGACTCAAAAAAGTTAGATGTCTCCAACAATGGAGGAAAGTATGGCTGCAACTGGTCCACATTGAATACTAGGTGCAGGCTAAGGAATAATGGAATGATAAGGTCAAATTAATTGTCCCCTACACCAATAGTGATGGTGTAAGGACCATATCAGAGCGGGTGAAGCTTGTGGTGGACCCCATCGAGGCACTCCTCCTACAAATGTAACCAAACATTATTTTCCACTTGGAACTTATGTGGCACTCGATATTGATCATGAAATTGTTTGTAATTAGAATTTAATATATCTAATATGTCATGGAACTTCTTTTTGATGTGTTGAATGCACTCAATGAAGCCATTATCTTTGTCAGCTTCAGATTAGACATAAGTTGAATCTATCTAAGTAGCTACAAGTGATATGACAACATCAATGGGACATAGTTGTCAGAAACCAAATCACACTTGAAAGGAGCTATAACCAGTTGAGATGTGGAGAGCTTTGTTGTATTTGTGTTGGAAAAAGTGGAGGCATTCATCCCATGTCCATGTATGCTTCAATATGTACATGTGCAAGATGTGCACGCTCATCTTGTTGACGACCTCTATCTAGCCATCAATTTGGGTTTGGAAGGTCATGGACTTCGTGAGCTTGGTATCCAAGAATGACTACAGTCTTGAGTAAATTGTACTTAGAAACCTATTGTCATGATTTCAGAGAATGGACTGTGGGATCCGAAAGTCTACCCATACATGTTAAAAAAAGAGTTTGGTAGTGGCTTCTACTATGATGTTATTCTTCCAAGTTGCCAGATTGACTATGTTATAGAATTTATCGATGATTGTAAAAACAAAGTCATTTCCATGCTTCGTATAAGGAAGCTCTAAAATGCAAATCCATGGATATAGATTATGATTACCGGTTAGGAGGAGGCAGAGGAGTATATAGGCCTTGTTTTTTATTGTAGCTTTGGCAATGGCATAGGCAGTGCATGACCTGATTTACTTCCCAACATCATGTCAAAGGTTCGGCCAATAAAAATACTTCTCCAACCCTACCATTGTCTTTTATACCCTGAAATGTCTAGTGAATATAATGCGCCTCCCAAATCATCTTGGAACGCTCGCTTGAGGGAAACATAGGTGTCCTAGGTGGCATAACAGTGAATCCGAGAGGTGAAATTCTATGACTTTGTTACCTTCTAGGAGCATTGAGTGTGCGGTGCCAAATTCTACATCACTCTTTGAAAGATGCACCCATCCTGAAGTCTCGTGTCTACAAGAGTAGAGCATAGTGGTCAGTGCAACAACCAGTGGTTGACTGAGGTAACTTGCAACATTATTGGTGCTTCCCTTCTTGTACTTAACGTTCAAACAAAATTGTTGCATATATGTGGACCATTTCTTATGGCGATCATTCTGAAAGTTTCCTTGTGTCTATATGAACTACAAGGATCAATGTTGTATGTGGATGATCATTTTATTCCCTAGAATGTAATTATTCCATTTTCGATAGCCCTTCACAATGGAATACATCTCTTTTTCATTGGTGGGATACTTTCAAGTTGTTTCTGAAAGTATCTCAATGTGATATGCCAGCAGATGCCCTTGTTGGGGAAGAATTGCACCAACAATATAGTCAAATGCATCTATCTCAATTTTTAATGGTTATTGTAGGTTCGGTAATGTGAGCACTGGTGTAGAGCAAAGGTGATACTTGAACTCGAAAAAATCCTTCTATTGGGATTTGGAGCTTTGTTAGAGAGGTTGGGGTTGGTCAATCCCGAATAGCTTGTATCTTGGCTGGGTCCATATGCACACCTCACTCATAATTGATGCACCCCAGATATTGAACCTCAGTCATACCAAATGTTCATTTCTCCAAATTGGCACACAATTTATATTGTTGCAAGGTCTTTAGGACCTCTCGAATATGGTGTATGTGCTCTTCTAGACATTGGTTGAACATCAAGATGTCATATAGATATCATACCATGACTGAGTTGGTGAAGGTACACAAGATTTAATCCATCAATCGCGTGAATGTCGTAGGGGCATTCGTCAACTCAAAAGGCATGACCAACCATTTGAAAATTCCCTCCTTGGATTTTAAGGCAACCTTCAACACATTGAATGGTTCGATTGGTACTTGGTGATAACAAAAGTTCAGGTCAATCTTGTTTAAATATTCCCCCCCCTTGAGTTAATCTAGAAGGTCATGAATCTGTGGGATTAGATACCTATTATGGACAATGATCTTATACCGTGCTTGATAGTCAATACAAAGCCTCCAACTTTTGTGTTATTCTGTACCAACATGATAGGGCTCCCATATGGTGATGAACTTGCCCTGATGTTCCTTTTCTACAACATCTCCTGAATCTACCTATTAATTTCATGAATCTTCAGAGTAGAGTGTTTGTAGATTAGTCCATTGGGTATCAGTGTACCCGAGGTCAAATTGATGGAGTTCTTGACTTGACAGTGTAGGGGTACCCTTGTGGGTGAGGTGAAGATGTCCCTGTATTCCTCCACGAGTTTGTCCATCTGCTACTACCGTACATAGGAGCCTTGTCTGGAGGTTGTGGATATGGCCACAATCTTCCTCTTTCTATGAGGGAAAACCATAACTAAGACAAATTTCTTGGTTTGGGAATTTATGTTACTGCATTGTTTAGTAGAGATAAAATAAAATTCAGTAGGCGACACTGCCTGTGCTATCTTGTAAAATTTATAACCCAAAGTAATAATAAATGAATGAAGTCAAGGTTCACATATAGAATGATGCTTCCATAGGTATGGTTAACCTAATGAAACATCACAGGCTTCTAGAGGGGAAACATCGTACAATAGTTGAACTACAAATGGGTTGATGCTATAATGTAGGCGACATTATTGGCTGACATGGATATCTTTCCCTTGGTGGAAGTGCGTGATGGTGTATAGTTGTGGGTGTCATTTTGTTGGAATCTTCAATCTCTTAATGACAATTACTGACATTAGGTTCTTCTGGCTCCCACTGTTAACGATGAACTACATTGGTGAACCCTTTAACTACATCTGCAAGTGGAAGAGGTTCTCCCCCTCCTGTGGATCCTCAAGCATGGATTGGGGATGCCTTTCCTCCACATTGGGTTTGTAGATCTAAAGCCTTTTCTTCTTATACTTGAATTTATGCTTAATCTTGGCAACATGTTGATATGTTGCACCAAGAAAGGAGATGTGTAGGAACTCCACCTCCTCTTGAATGTATTTGTGAAAAAAACTTTGGTACTTGAGCACTAGATGTTTCTTAAAATATTTTAGACCCAACTTTCTACGTAGGGTATGGAAAAGGTTCATCATCTGATGTAGATATTGGTCCCTTTTCTATGACAATGTAGTCCATTGTATGTACTTGTCCTCATAGCTCCCAAAGGGGTAATACCCTTCCTTGATGAAATCTTAGAAAAATTTCCAAGTGGGTGCAACTGAAATAGTGAGCGATCTTTCTTGTCCTTTTGTTCACAATAGGTTTCCCACTAGTCCTTGACATGGGGGGTGACTTTCAGGAGTGAAAAAGTAATATTTTCCTGATTGGAAAAATCATGAACAGAAAAATATCCTTCCAATAGATTTAACCATATATCTACGACGTCTACATCTATCTGGCCTTCCAATATGGGAATATCAAAGTTGACTAGTAACTTGAAGGGAGTGGCATGTCCGGAGTGGCTACCAAATGAAGATGTAGTGTATGTGGACATATTCCAAAGGATCTAGGAAATGTTGTCCATCATTGCAGTCCTTTATCACTCAAGGGTTTCTTTGAGCAACATTTTGAAAGGATCTTCATCTCCCTCGTCTTTCTTTTCTTCTACCATAGGAGTTCATCAAAGTTTGCAAAGATGGTCTTGCAAAGGTTCAACTGGTTCGAGCCCTTACTCCTTATACCCTAAACTCATTGGGGACATGCAAAGAAAAATAGAGAAAGACCATATCACTCTGATATCAATGATCTGAACTTATGCAAGAACGAAATAGAATACATATATAAACAAAACACATATATGCAGCATAAATAAATCTCCATTTCACTAATATCAAAGAACTGAAATATGCTTACCTATAGAATAGAAATAAACTAGCTCGAGCGATGGTTGCTTATCTCTAAAAAAATATGTCGAGGCTATATGCCTTTGAACTGTGTTAAATTTAGGCTTAAGGTTCTTTTTATTTGTTAAACACACACATGGCAGAAAGAGTATGAAATATAAAACATGAGAGTACATTTTTTTTATTAACGAATGATATACATTTATAGTACATTATGTGACCATTGGGTTCCACATCCCAAGGTCTCTTGGACTTCCTTAGTCTATTCAGCTTCCACACTAACCTGTAGAGGATTATGTGTCCAACATTCCCCTCCTTAATCCAAAGGGTTATGTATGAGTCCAAGAAGAGAGATGTAATACAAAACATGCAAAAATGCATGGCAACACTAGGTTGAATGTGCTCTCTGAAATGTTGGCATAAAGGGCAGTGGTTTAAGGATGACCACCAACACTGGAACACTTTGTGCAATTGTTAGAACTCTTCCAAAATTGGAAAGAGGCTGAGGTCTTCTGCTAGATGAAGTGCTCCTCTTGTTTTGAAGAGGGAAATCTTCAACCATGAAAGGGAGGTCTCACCCCGCATAAAAGGGAGAACTTCAACCTGAAAAGGGAAGTCTCAACCTGTGATGGTTTAAGGATGACCAACAACTCTAGAATGCTTAATGCACTTCCTGGAACTCTTCAAAAACTAGCAAGAAGCTGGAGTCTTATGCTAGAGGAAGTGTCCCCAATTCTATTTTTGGAATTCTTCTAAAACTACCAAGAAGTTGATGTCTTCTGCTAGAGGAAGTGTCCTAGATTACAAAGTGAAGGCATGCTCAGGGGCATCTTTGTCTCTGGCTACAACTCTGAATCGGGTATGGCAAGTTGTGGCTCAGGCTCGCTTGATGTGGCTTTGAAGCTTGTAGATGACCATCATTCCTCCCCTATCAGATACAAGGTGAGATGATGGAGAAAAATCAACTGCAACACTGTTCAATACTCTAGAACAAGTTCTGACATATGACTAGAATATCTTCTTGGTTGTTGATGCCCATTGCCAAGAAGCGATCCATCCAAGATGAATCTTTGTTCTTGCAGGAGTTTTGTTTCTGAAGCATCTATTTGAAGAATGATTGGTTTTATCACAGTGCTTACATGGATGAAGATCAAAACAGTGATCTTTTGGATGGCCAACTCGGTCACAGTGTTGCCATTTCATAATATGTTGTTGTTATTGTTGTTGTTGAAGAGAAGCAGAACCTGGAACAGATGAAGGTGAACTGTCATGTGGAGCAAGTGAACTGTCATGAATGAATCCAACACTTTGAAATTGGATTGGTTTGGAGTAGTCTGTAATATGAAAGGACACATCCTTGTCATATCCAAGACTAGTTTTGTGCTTGTTGTGGACAAGCTCTTCCCAAACTCTGATGATGGGCTTGGGAAGTGTAAGCTGAACTTCTGCATCTTCATGTAAGCTTGTTGTTGATGGGTTATTGTCTCAATGTTCTAAACAAAAATAGGTTCAGAATGATGATTCCTCTGTTTTAATTCTTCTTGTTGAAGATGAGATTCAAGCTGTAAAAAGTCAATCTTTTCATGTGCATCTTGTAAACAACTATGAATATCGGTGAGAAAATCCTTGCTAATTTTGAGTGTATTATCCATAGTAGAGAGTATTAAATTATCTAGTGACTCTAATATTGCACCAATTGGAGCCATTTTTAGCCTCAAAAAATAGTAAAACAATAAGGAAAAGATGGACACCAATTTCTCTTTTATATAAACTTATGGCAACAACTTCAAATCAATCTTGGCAGCTTGCAATAGATTCAACACATAAAGAATGGTGATATTCAAAAAACAAACTCCTCATTCAGAAATGAATTTTCTCCAATTCACCTGAGAATTTAGCTTCCAACAAGGCAACAAGCAAGTCAAGCCTCAAAAAGATATGTTCCTGTACCAGCCTTGAATCCAAGAGAACTTGTCCCGGCAAAAACTTCAATCTAATTCAATAAAAATCCTTGATATAAATAACCTTTAAGAAAATACACTAGTTCAATCTACAAAGGATAGTCTTGGCCTGAAACAATTTCCACTGAACTCCTAAATAATGCCAAATTGCTGCAACTTTAAAGAATATAAATAGTCCCCAATTTTTCACATAAAAGGTGGCTTACAAACATGTACATAATCTCATAAACTGCCAAGCTGAAAGCACATAAGAAGCACCTTACATTTTCCAATTTTGAAATGGCAGATGATGAAGTGCTCACCCTAAAACTCTAGGATGAAACTTCGTTACATGTTTTTCCAAAACAAGTGCTTACAATATCATCAATTTCTTCATAGAAAATAATCAAGACTGTAGCGAATGGCAGCACTCAAAAACATGCATCCTAAGTACAAAAGCTTAGCACATTCAGGAGGTCATCTTTGTTAGCCCTTACAGGAAATAATCATCTTTTCTCCATGATATGAAACTATTGATCTTCAGTTCAACATCGAGCAATGAATTAGCTTGCTCGAGATCTAAGAGGCCAAATAGTGATAATTTTTTTATTTGATATCATGAATTTTGACATCAAATCACCAAGGCTGGAAATTAGAAACAACTTTCTCTTCATTTACTCCCTCGAGAAATAAATATGCCTTGATTTTTTCATTATCCTAATCCTAGCTGAATGATCCGACTGTTGTGTAGGATGCTTCCAGTCTTTTCTTGCAACAGAGGTTTGTAAAGGTGTTGCTATCTTTGCTGGATCTTTTGACTCCACAACTGCTAAAGCTCGTCAGTGGGAAAGGCCAAAATTGTAGGCCATTTCAAAATGGTTAGCAACTAAGAAAGCTCCTCAATGTCTGCATTCAAATCGCTCATTGTGGTGTGCCAAAGATGAACAACGTATATATGCCAAAACAGTATTTAAAAGCAACGCATATATATCAAAACAACAACCACAATAATATGACCCTCTAAGATTTTAATTTTGTAAACAATGATCCATTTTGACATCCTTCCATGGGAGAGTGCAACAACTTATAGGTTAAATCAGGAGTTAATGCAGAACCATAAATATGACCATAATATATCCGCATATCTTTCAATGCACATTTCATTGTTATGCATCTCTACGCTTGCCAATGCTTGAGGTTCTACTCTAGCTACAATGGTATGACAGGCCCATGTTGTTGGCTCGACTCTACAAATTTCACGTAGGAAAACCAAACATTGCAACGGTTCTTTAATCAAGTTAATCCGCAATCCTCAGTCCTTCAAATAGCACTTCAAGAATATCTTATAAAAACGTTTGGCAATGGAATAGTGCTGATAGAGTCCATATTCTCAATCATAATATTGATGTTTTGACATTCAAATGCCACAACATTCGACTATGAACTTGGCAATGGAGGTGAAAGGTTCACATAAGGGGGGGCCTCTCAAGCGATGCTGAAATGGAATTCCCATCTTACTGTGACGTGAACCACGAGAATTTTGAGAGGGTATTGATCAAAAGAACTAGCACAACTCTGGTTGAAACAATTGACACAACCTTTTAAGCTTAGTTTTGGGCACAATTCACTTGAGAAGACTGCAACCGATAGCCTAAGTTTTCAACGACGGGTCTCTCAACAAGGACACATGCATACAATTTGCAGTAGTAATAAATAGACCATTTCAAGGTAGAAAAGACCCAAATTTTAAATCCTCCATAGCACTGCAAAGCGGCAAACAACTTCGTAATACAACAAGAAACTCAAAAATAACATTTTGGGGTCTTGGGATTTCATTCCAAATCAATTTTATAAAAACAAATCCTACAATTCATTATTTCATCACTCTATTCTAAGTAATGCTTCAACACCACCATACAGAACTCAACACAACTGACTGAAGTGAATGCAATGTCTAAGTTTTCAATGTTTTCAACCAAATTCATAGCGTCCAACACAATTCAATGTATACATCCCACATATTAAGAGAAGCGACCAGAATGACACATTGAGAAAGGTCACACACACATAGTGGCTCACACTTGAGCAGGGCAGGAATTCGCCCAACGTCCATGCAATCCAGGCCGAGATAAACTCACAACTATGTCCTCACGATTCTTTTGGAACAAGAGTAAGCCAGAAATGGTGTTGCTACATCTTTGAAGTGCACTCAATGCAAAAATGGGTATTGATTCACATAGAGGGAATCAGGAAAAACTGTCAGATACATTAGGGTGGCAAGGAAAATTTTGGTGTTGTCTGAGCAAGAGAAGTAGAGGTCAAAGAGACGTTGACTAGAGTAGTTGAAAAAGAGATGAAATGGTCTACTGGAGGAGTTACAAAAGAATATATTTGATACCTGCAAGAACTGCGAAACTAGGTAGGAGGAGAAGATGTCAGTTTTCTATATCAGGAAAATGGGCAGAGTTGCAAGATAAGTATGCACAAAAAGGCCATAAAACAAATGGCTCAAAGTAATTATGCAGGCTAGGAATACGCCTCCTCTGATACCATGTTAAACACACACATGGCAAAAAGAGTATGAAAGATAAAACATGAGAGTACATTTTTTATTAGCAAATGATATACATTTATAGTACATTGTGTGACCATTGGGTTCCACATCCCAAGGTCTCTTAGACTTCCTTAGTCTATTCGGCTTCCACACTAACCCATAGAGGATTACGTGTCCAACATTATTATTGAACAATAAAAGGAAACACAATGGAGGTTAGGGTGGAATAGGTAGGTGACAACCAATATTCACCTGGATCAGTCGAGCTCATACTCATATGACAGAAGATCAATTATGACCGCTACCACTAAAAAATATAGGTGAAGCCTTACATGCCCACACATGTGTCCCACATGGTAAAACATGGGGAATCTAAAAATTGAACCTAAAACTTCATAAAAATTTCATATCATGACGATCACCAATCGAGTGGCCCTCTTAGGGGGATGTTCCAAAGCCCTATTATGTATTGGTAGATAGTGATTTCTTTTAAACAACATTCTAGTCAACTAAAAGGTATTTTTATTCGTCATGTCAACCTACCAATTTTGTCTTGTAGATAGGATTTTTTCCTCTTTATAATAGAGTTCTCATTTTTAATGTAACCTATACAAGACTTTAAACTCTTCAACCTCAATCTTTATTTTCTCATTCTTTTTATTCTTATTATTGAGTTTGGAGGTCAAAGGTGTGATTGGAGTGATTGAATACATAATAGTGTTAATGGGCTCATAATGATTAGTGGTATGCTCATGGCCCAACCAAGTCATCGAAATGGAAATCATCGGTCTTAGGTCTTAAGGGCTTACTTCGAGTTTTTCTAAACAAGGACATTACAATTCCTTTTGTATGACATGGGCTACGTGTAGTCGGCATATGCTCAGAAGTGGTACTTCTGGAAGGTGTTAGTGTTAGTATTTTCTACCTATCACCAGTGATAAAATATGCTTTTACCAAGTCTGTCAGGACTCTGAAGGGCAAATTTTATCATGTCACTAGGTTTTCAAAGTAAAATTTAGTCACTGGCTAGTTTGTCTAGAAAGGTCTTCATTCTTTTGGAAAAATCACACGTGGGTCGCCTACCTCACTTTGATGAAGGAATCATAATAAAAAGGATGGTTTCATTATATCAGTCGTCATCATTAACATTCCATTTAATCTCATGTCTGCATTAAGTCATTAGGGTTTCAAGGTCCATCCTCATCATGTGTAAATCCAGCATTAAATGAGTTGTAACAAGCAGCTCTTTGGCATAAGTTTGATGAATTTTCATAAGTTCTTCATGGTTTCAATCTCAAAGGTTCCAAGGAAGAGGTCACACTATTCAAAAAGCTAAAAAGAAACTCATGTTTTAGCAATCCAAAGTGGCTCAGTTTTAAAGGTGAAAAATCAGCTTTTGAAATGGTATGTGGGGCCCATTTCTATTCAAAAGGGAATCATACTTGCCTATAAAAACCCAAAAGGTTCTAAACTCACTTCATTTTCATTTTATTCTCATTTATTCATCGAGATCTCCCCACCATTGGTGAACAAAACATGGGTTTCTAGGCAAATTTGGTCAAAAATTGGTAGCGTTGCACTCCGAGAGACTGCGCTATGCTTCTGAGGCTGGCATTGTGCTTCCAGACACTATGCTGCACTTTGGCACTACACATCCAAGGACTATGATGTGCTTGTGCCAAAGCAGCACAAAACTCTTCAAACCTTACCCAAATTTAATTTTGAAGCTGGCAAACTTGTTTCTTGCTATCCTAAGCTTATTCCCAAGTTAGTATAACATGTTGCTTACCTTTTTCCTTTAGCAAGTTGAATTCAAATATAACATCTCTTCATCTAGGGTTTTAGGTGAAATTTTCATGCTCCAAGCTAGGGTAACTAATGTTTTTTGTAGTTTTGATATTCTAAACATGAAAATATTCCACCTCACACCTCTGTACATGTTTAAAATGTACTTTGATTCACTAAACAACCTATAAATCATTAAATTGCCTCACCTTTAACTAAACCCTAGCTCTTACCCAGCAGTTTGAGCAGAT
Source organism: Pinus tabuliformis (assembly GCA_031772625.1). Lineage (NCBI taxonomy): Eukaryota > Viridiplantae > Streptophyta > Pinopsida > Pinales > Pinaceae > Pinus > Pinus tabuliformis. The sequence goes on from CM062804.1 coordinate 1,392,541,655, forward strand.
TTCCTAGAAGCTATGTTATACAATTTCTCATAAGCATTATTTTCCATCATTTCACTTCATTTAAGATTAATAAGTTGCTTGCAGTCCCTATTCATCTCCTAAAAATTTCCCTAACATCATTTCCATTCGTCAAACCCATCATTTCATCTTTTCACTCATTCCTCACTGTTTTTTCCATTTTCCTGTTTCTAGGGTTTCTACCATCATGGAGGGAGATTCTTCACCAGAGAGGAAAAATCACCACAAAGGAGGCAAAATCCTTAGATGAGCCTACTAACTGCAATGAAATCAACTCATCACCCTTCATCAAGTAGTGTTTTGAAGATGTAAATTATCTAAAGTTTTGCAAAAGGGTATGTGAAGTAGGTATTCATGAACAGTTGATAGATTAGATTGCCACTCATTTGAGAGGGGAAAGAATCATCATAACAAGGGTTGAGTTTACATTTTCAGTGGTTGTTATTTCACTTGCTATAGGGATACCTAATCATGGAGAATATTGGTTTAAGGGTATGAATTTGGATCTTGAACATTAAAGGTCTTTCTTGAAAACACCCTATAGGGAGACCCATACACACATTATCCCATTTAGGTACCTATTGGAGAAGTATGCTCCATTAATTAAGGTTGTCCTCAAAATTTTCACCTGTGAGAGAAGGTTTTTCAGATTATATGCATATCACATTTGGATTCTAATGCACTTCATAGCTCAAATACCTCTCAACATGTGAAATTATCTATGTAGAAGCCTTGTCAAAATGTCCGAGAAGGTACATGTGAAAAACAAAGAACACTGCCCTAGCCTTTTTCATCATACCTTGATAAATATTGTAGTTCTCCATCAGCTTGTAGAGAAAAACATGACATGGGATTCTTTCATAGAAACAACGTTGAAATGTCATGAGACTAATGTTTCACTTCAGCATCAAAACATACCAACATAGTAGACGGAGGTAGGATCATCAAGAAAATTAGTGGAGGTTCCTAAAGCACCTAGACCTAAGGTGACTAGAATGTATCAAAGAGGAAAAAGGCTTGTGTTTACTTCTATGGTTGAGAAAAAGGCCAAGCCTTCTACACCAGTAAAATAGGGATTAGATATATAGGACGAAGACTTTTTTGAGCTTAAATTTGAATTGGTGAACTTGGAAATAGAAAATGAGCCTTCAAACATGAAACAGACTATCAAAGAGAGAGATTCTTAGATCAGAGAACTCATGGACAACATCGGAACAACAAGGTTTGTTATCTCCTTCCTAGAACAAGAAAACAATCAGCTTAAAGTTAGACAACTCATCATGGTGAAAGAGCAAACTAAATTGTTGTAGCAAGCAAGCAAATGCAAAGATATTTTTGAGCCTAGTGAACCTAAGGAATCTAAAAAAAAAGGAAAGAAAAATAGGCCAAGGACCCATGGACTCAAAAATGCATTCAACGAGGAGAAAGGACATAGTTTGCTAGATGAAGACGTAGACATGGAGGATAGAATTGCCTTAGAGATCAATGAGGAGAGAGATTATTGGCTAGCTAACATCAATTATCACTTGGAAAATCTTCTTGACAAAACCAACAGAGATAACCAACTATTAAGGCACATGTTACATCACTATCAAACTAGAAACATGATATGTAATATCAAGCTCAAGCAGTTGGAAAACAAGCATAAGGAAACCCTAAAGGACAAAAATAAAAGGGATAAAATAGATATTCTTGCTGAAGCATCCATGAGGGCTTGAAATATCTTATTTTTCAGCCCATGAAAAATTTTGAAGGAATTCTGAGAATTTTTTGTTTTTTGGCTTTTTTGGTGCCAAATTCATAAAATTGGCTACTTATAGAAGCGCAATAGCTTGGTGCTGTGCTTCTTCCTCAAGCCTCCAAATGAAAAATGGTTTGAAGTTTTGGAAATCTCATGGCCTCCCCTCAAAACCCATTTCATTATATTTTTCATAGAGTGCCCAAATTTTGAGAAAAAGGAGAAAAGGGGTAAAAAATCAACATTTTGCCTCTGTTTTTGACATGTGATGCGCTTTTGGAGACACCTTGCCATAATGCTTTTTTGAAGTTCTTCACATTGGTAATTTTAAAAACTTAAAGGTGATATGGAAACTTCACTCAAGAAGCTAGGTTACCATTATTTCAGATCTTCATTTGGACCTAAGAAAGGAACCTTAACGTCGGCTCAAAGTCGACGTTGTGCTTCTGCAAATTTCTATGTTTTTCATTTAAATTTCACTTTGTAATTTCCTAGTTTTTAGTTTAACTTGGTTAAAGTTAAAAATCTTGATGTAATTGAAGTTTGTTGGAGCTTATATGACATAGTCATGAATAAATATACATGACAGGTTGTTTTTATGGTTTATTAGGCCTCATTAAGTAAGCAAAATCCAAAACAAAGTCTAAAAGAAGTGTTTGTATTTGACCTTCTCACTCTCACCTGTTACTTGAGAGAATTTTGGAAAGAGTTCCACCACCTAGTAATTCAATTCATGAAGGTGGGGAAGTGGTTCAATTGAGTCTATATGTATCATTTCTCATTCAAGGAGAAGGTTTGGACTTTTGTGGAGAAGGCTTGTATCTTATGTTCTCTTCAGCTAATATAGGAGCAGATGTAGCTATATTTCAGGAACTCTAGTTCAGTGAGTCTATGGATTTGTTTTCCTTTCGTATAAATTTACAATAGATAAATAATCTCCCTTTACATGATTTATCTTCTTCCTATGAAATTCCTTGCATTTATATGGACAAAAATCTTGAATTTAAACTCTGTTTATGTGGAATTCATACTTGTGTTTCTTTTTCTTATAAAGATAATGAATTCAAGGTTTCAAATGCTCCTTAGGTTCTCTGAAACTAAAAATTATATACTACATTCATAAGCACTCTAACTGTGCCATCACATACTGATATCTAGCTCCTATTTATTCTTTTCTTTGCATACTTGAGTCCCTGACCTAATTATCTGTTCTAAACCCTAGTCCAACAAACCTAAAAAACATAAATTCACAAATACTCCAAAAAAACTTATATATCTAGCCTAAAACCTATTTCTTTACATATATTCATTGACAAATCCTTTGAGAGATTACTCTCTGGTTTAGTAGAGCTAGCTACTGAGCTGAAAGTGGTTCGAGGTTACCTCTTTCAATCTCCTCCTCAGCCTACGAAATTGTAGAGGATAAAATTTTGGCACTGTTGTCGAGGAAAAGATAGGTAAATAATTCCTAGGATTTATTTTAGAGCTTCCAAGAAAATTGGTTTTGTAGTTGACAGTTTCCAGTATCTAAAGATAGGCTGATTTTAAAAATTTTGTCAAGCTTAAGGTAAAAAAAAATTCTAGCTCCTAAAAGACATACTAGGTCAAATCTTGACCCAAATCCACCTTTTATTATTGAATACCTAGAAAAAATGTTCAGAAAAATCAAGTTACCCATCTCTAAAAGTGAAGTTCAAAAAATAATAAGGACAACTTCTCTGGCTAAAAATCTATTTACTTTTGAGAAGCTTCCTTTTGATATTCAGTTAGAATTGTCTCTTTCAAGGTCAAAATATGAGTCTTCCATTTCTAAAGTGATATCTGAACCTCTTGAATTTGAATCTCATTCCCATTCTTCAGAATCTCTATCTGCTAGAGCTAATCACAAGTTGTGGTTGAATTTTGACAAACTTCAAAGTGTTCCTGACCAGCTCCAAATCACTACTGAAAAAGCCTATATGCAATATCAGATTGAATACTTAATTGTTTTTACATCCTCTACTACACCTCCAAATACATCTACTACATCTCAAATTACCTCAGCTACCTCATGCTTTCTTCCACCACCTACATTAGTGTCATCATCTTTACCCACACAGCCCATTGTACTACTTCCACCACCTATAACAATTATGGCATGATTTGCACCTCTTATGCTACCTACTCAACTTGTTGCTCTACCTCATAACTATGGTAAAAGACTCCCTCTATTTGATGGAAGCTCAGAATTCCCAGCCCAGGATCATGTTGATAAATTGATAGATTTTATCAATTTGGAAGAAATTGATGAAGATGATACTCAGATGAGAATAATAGCTCATAGTCTTTCTAGAGATGCGAAGAAATTGTTTCACAATTTGGCTGCTAATTCTATCAATAATTCTTAGAGACTGATAGAATTGTTCTCAGCACATTGGCAAGAAAAGGAAAGTCCACTACAGATTTTGGCTCAGTACAATTCTATGAAAAGGAATCAAAATGAGACAATATAAGAGTTCACAGCAAGATTCAATATGGTATACAATTCTATTCCTAATGATATGAATCCTCCACCTGGTCTAGAACTTCTCCATTATCCTCATGTTTTCGACCTAGACATGGCATATTAGCTTAGGGAGAGAGACCTTGCAACTCTTCAAGAAATGCAGCAAAATGTAGTAAGTGTGGAAGCTAATATACTCATCAAGAAATCCAAATCAAAGGTTGAGAGGACTAAGAAGAAATTTTTTTTTTAACGAAGAACCCTCATCATCTTCAGATGTAAATCTTGACATTCTGATAAAACCCATGGAAAGAATGATGGAGAGAATGTCCATAACAGATCAAAAAGCAGAGCATTCAGTGAGGAATCCGAACTTTCGTGGGCAGCAACAACAATAGTTCAGAAATAGACTAAAAGAGCAGTGAAATCAAGATCCTCAAGGACAAGTAAGAGCTCCATTTCAATATAATTATACCAAAGGGCAGGAAGAAGGTGAGGAAGGGATTGTAGAAGCAAATCATTTCTTATAAGAACATGAGCTACCTACCTTTTTAACAGAAGAATATCAGTTCTCTAAAGAGTCTTTTATACCAAGTGATCAATAGCTTGTACTTGCAAGTGATGATTTATGGGCTGTGCAAACTGAAGAATAGCAAAGAGGATATCAGAATGCTCGTAGTCATTTGCAAAAATAGTACAAATTAAGGAAAAAAAATATACCTGTTACATTGAACCAGAGGAGGAAAATGCACAGAAAGACACAGGAAAAAAATAAGGAGCTCCTGCAAATCAGAATAAATAAAAAGAGATTGCCATACTAAGCTGGGATAAAACCAATGAGGCCTCTACCAACAATGTGAGAAAAGATAAGGAGTTTCAAAGTGAAATTCAAAAGAAGGAATCTCAAGCTAAAGGGTAGGTTGAAAAGAAGGACATCACTGCAAAAGAGGTAGAAAAACAATATAATTTATTTAGTAAATTTCTAAGTTGAAAGTTTCAATTCCTCTCACTGAATTAGTGAAGAATGATAAGTATAAGTTTTAGATTGCAAAAATGATTAAGGTTGACTAAATTTTAGATACAATAAATGTGGTTGATGATGAGCTATCAATTCTTTCTGGTCTAGCCTTAGATGGAAAACCCGAAGATAGTGAAATCCCAAATTTTTATCTTAGTCTCAAAATTCATGAATTTATCCTCCATAACACCACGGTAGAATCTGGTGCCTCACATAATCTTATGCCTAAAGTCATCATGGACAAACTAGTATTGAGTATCTCCCAACCTTATCATGACCTCTACTCTTTTGATTCAGGTAGAGTAAAATGTCTTAGCCTAATTAAAGATTTAATGGTGTCCTTGTACCAAACTCTAGCTAAGAATGTGCTGATGGATGTCATGGTCACTAATATTCCTCGGTTTGGTATGTTACTTTCAAGGTATTGGGAAAAAAACTAAAAGGCACTCTACAACTTGACTTTTCATATGCCACTATCCCAGTAACTGAGAAACTCAGAAAACTCTATCTAGAAAAGAAGATGAAATTCATGATTAGCAGCAAGGAAAAACCAATAAAACACCCTATACATGTTGTGCATATTGATCTTTATTCCTTCATTTTGTATCATGATATTATTTCAGTTGATGATGAAAGTCAACTCGCAGAAATTTCAGAAGTCTCAGATGTTATAACGAGTGTGCAGAAAGTTATGATTACTGAAGGAAAAGAGATGAATGAAGAGTGTTTGCAGCGAGTAAACCCTCTTGAAAATATTGCTAAGATAGTACAGAAAATAGAGTATCTTGAGATAGCCGGCCATCCTCCAAATGATAAAATTTTTCAAGCTTTACAAATTCTTTTTCCCGATGAAGAAAATGGTCTTTGGACCATAGAGTTTGATGGTGCATTGGGAAAATAAGGAGTTGGCATTGGTCTTTGGATTCATGGTCCATAGCACCATTCATGTAAAATTACACACAATGTAAGAATGAGTTCTTACATGTTAGCTTTTCATTGCTCAAACAATGAGGCAGAGTATGAGGCATTGATTGTTGGCCTTAAGATTCTAAAGAAGTTGGGACCAAAGATTTTTTTTTTTTTTTTTTTTATGGCGAATCTAAGTTGGTGATCAAACAAGTAAAAGGGGGATACCAGGCCAAGAATCCAAGAATGAGAGCTTATCGCAATGTTGTATTTGACATCCTAAATTTTTATGTAAAATATACTTTGTCTCTTATTCCTAGAACTCAGAATGTTATAGATGACTCTCTTGCTACTACAACTAGTATGATGAAGATTCCCGTTCACTCAAATCAGAAGTATTTTATCCATGTTAAACATTGCCTAGTTGTCCCAGATAATATGAGATTTTGGCAAGTGTCTTGGGATGATAAACAAATTAACAATTTTCTGCAAATGGAAGGTGAATTCCAGAATTCTCGCATTGATTATACATGTAATATGAATGATGCAGAGATTCAATCAACTGAGATTGAAATATTACAGCTGAAGGAGAACAACATTCCAAGAGGTCTTGTACCTTTGGAATAGTTGTTTGATTGTGACGATGTTCCGAAAAATCCCACTGTGCTCCCTAGAGAGAAGATGTTGAAGATGTAAATATTGGCGCACATGAAAAGCCTAAGATGGTCAAACTATCATAGTCGTTATCTCCTGAAATGGAAAGTAAGTACATAGCTTTGATGACAAATTTGTCTTATGTATTTTCTTGGCACTATTCAAATCTAAAGTTTTATGACAAGAATATCATTCAGCACACCATTCTGGTCAAGCCTAATCAAAAGCCATTTCACTAGAAACTAAAAAGAATTAATCCTAAGCTGCTACCATCAATTGGAAAAGAGATAAATAGGCTTTATAAGTCTGGCGTCATATTTCCTATTCGATTTTTTGAATGGATGTCTAATCTAGTGCTAGTAAGAAAGAAGACCTAGGAGATTCATCTTTGCATTGAGTTCAGAAATTTAAACAAAGTGTCCCTAAAAGATAATTATCCCCTGCCAAATATGGATCACATTTCAGAGGGTAGTTGGGTCTCCTAGGATGTCATTGCTAGATGGATATTCCAAGTACAATAAGATATTGGTAGATCAAGATGATCAGCTCAAAACAACCTTCATAACACCATGTGGTACATTCATGTACGCCAAGATGCCATTTGGATTAAAGAATGTAGGAGCCACTTTTTAGTGGGCTATGGACATAGAGTTTGCTAATGAAGAGGATGTATTTATGTTTATATCTTTTGATGATCTCACGGTTTAATCCAAGTCTGATGAAGATCATTTACATGATTTGAGAATTATTTTTCAGAAATGTAGAAAATTTGGTATTTCGCTCAATCCAAAGAAGAGCCTATTTGCCATGCAAGAAGGTAAGCTGTTGGGACACATTATCTCCAATGATGACATTTGCATTGATCCTGCAAGAGTCGAAGCCATTCATAAATTAGATTTCCCAAGGAATAAGAAAGAAATTCAATATTTTAATGGAAAAATCAATTTTTTGAGAACATTCATCCCCAACCTTGCTGAACATTTAAAAGAGATGACAGCCATGCTAAAGAACGACAACAAGGTAAAATGGTATTTAGAGGCTAATAAATCTTTCCATGCAGTCAAATTTTCATTATCTACTGCTCCTATTCTGATTAGTCCAGATTATACTTCAGATTTTATCATTTTTTCATTTGCCTCTAAGCATACATTAGCAGTAGTCCTAATGCAAAAGAAAGATCAGAAAAATGAGCAGCCTATAGCATTCTTTAGTCGCACAATAAGAGATACAACACTAAGATACAACATCATTGAGAAGTAGGCTTTGGCATTGGTGAAAGCTCTCAAAGATTTCCGAGTTTATATTCTGCATTCTCACACCATTTCTTATGTTCCCACAATAGTGGTAAAAGAAATTCTTGTGCAAATAGATCGTGAAGCCAGAAGGGGAAAATGGATTGCAGCCATGATGGAGTATGACTTGGAGATAAAGCCCACAAATCTCATCAAGGGACAAGGTTTTTCTAAGCTTATGGATGAATCTAACCTACATGCACTAGACATCAATTTGGTTGCAGCACTTTCTGAAGAAGAAGAGGAAGAAGAAGAAGACTCATACTTACGGGTATCTGATATGTTCATTTCATCTCCATGGTATTCCGACATTGTTTATGTCTTGCAACATTAAAATCCTCCACCGGATGTTCCCAAAGGTAAAAATAGATATTTAAAGATCAAATCTTCAAAGTATTGTGTTATTGATGGTGTTTTATACTAGAAAGACCCTGGTGGTGTGTCGCTGAATTGTTTGGTAGAAAATAAAGCAAAGAATGTGATGAAAGATTTTGAAAAAGGAGACTGTAGTGGCCGTTACTTCTGGAAGACTACAATAAATAATATCTTAAGGGTTGGTTTCTATTGGCCCAATCTTTTTTCTGATGTATATAAAACAGTGATGAGTTGTCATGAAAGTAATATTTTCCAAGGAAAAAGAAAACTTTTGCATTACCCTTGCAGCCCATTTCAATCACAACTCCTTTTTAGCAATGGGGTCTTGACTTCATTGCCAAGATTCATCCTTCATCATCAGCACAACACCAATGGATCATGACAACCACAGACTACTTTACAAAATGGATTGAGAAAATTCCAACCAGGCAAGCTATTGATTCTATTATCATTCAATTTATTGAATCTATTATCTTGTCTAGATTTGGCTACCCACAGAAAATAATCACTAATAATGATGATGCTTTTAAGTCAAAAAGGATGGTGGATTTTTGTGCTAAGTACCATATTGTATTGGGACACTCTACTTCTTATCATCCACAAGGGAATGTTTTGGCTAAATCTTCCAATAAATCTATGTGGCTATCATAGGAATTTGAAGCTTGAGGAGAAGGTCATAAGGCTTCTTTGATCAGTTGCTACTTTTATTTCACTTTTCTAGTCCTATCATGTCAAATAGTCAAAGACTTTTCAGTTACAATTTAATTTTCTGCATTTTGACTCCATAGCCCAATAAATAAGGCTACTTGATCTACAATGTTCTTGACACCTCCAAGGAGCTTCCACCCCAGCTGGAGCCAATATTAGTGTTAGTATTTTATGCCTATCACCAGTGATCAAATATTCTCTTACCAAGTCTCTCAGGAGTCTCAAGGTCAAATTTTGTCATGTCACTAGGTTTTCAGAGTAAAATTTGGTCACTGGCTAGTTTGTGTAGGAAGTTCTTCATTCTTTTGGAAAAATGAAACATGTTGGTCTCCTACCTCACTCAAATGAACGAATCATAATAAAAAGGATTTTTTCATTACATCAGTCATCATCATTAACATTCCATCGAGTCTCATGTCTTCATTAAGTTATTAGGGTTTCAAGGTCCTTCCTCATAATGTGTAAATCCATCATTAAATGAGTTATAACAAGCAGCTCTTTGGCATAAGTTTGATGAATTTTCATAAGTTCTTCATGGTTTCGATCTCAATTTTTCAGAGAGAAGAAGTCACACTATTCAAAAAGGTAAAAATAAACTTAGGTTTCAGCTCTCCAAAGTGGCTGAGTTTTAAAGGTGAAAAATCAGGTTTTGAAAAGGTATGTGGGGGCCATTTCTATTCAAAAAGGAATCATACCTGCCTATAAAAACCCTTTAGGTTCCAAACTCATTTAATTTTCCTTCTATTCTCCTTTATTCATTGAGCTTTCCCTCCATTGACGAAAAAACACAGGTTTCTAGGCAAATTTTGGAAAGAAATAGTGGTGTTGAGCTTCCAGAGACTATGCTGCACTTCTGATGTTAGCGCTGCACTTCCAGACACTGTGCTATGCATCTAGAGATTATGATGCACTTGTGCCAGAGCATCCTAAAACTCTTCAAAACTTACCCAAATTTGATTTTGAAGCTCGCAAACTTATTTATTGCTATCCTAAGTTTGTTCCCAAGTAAGTATAACACTCTACTTACCTTTTTCCTTTAGCAAGATGAATTCAAATGTAAGTTCTCTTCATCTACGGATTTAGGTGAAATTTTCTTGCTGCAATCTAGGGTAATTGATGGTTTGTCTAGTTTTGATATTCTAAACATGCAGATATTCCACCTCACACCTCTATACATGTTTAAATAAACCTTAGCTCTTACTTAAGAGTTTGAGCAGATTTCCTAGAAGCTTTTTTTTTTAATTTCTCATAAGAATTCTTTTCCCTCTTTTCACTTCATTTAAGCTTAATAATTTGCTTGCAGTCCCTATTCATCTCCTAAACATTTCCCTACCATTATTTCCATTACTCAAACCCCTCATTTCATCTTTTATCTCATTCCTCATTATTTTTTCCATTTTCCTGATCCTAGGGTTTCTACTATCATGGAGGGATATTCTTCACCAGAGAGGAAAAAACACCATAAAGGAGGCAAAATCCTCAGATATGAGCCTACCAACTGTAATGAAATCAACTCATCTTGCTTCATCAAGAAGTGTTTTGAAGATGTAAATTGTCTATAGTTTTGCAAAAGGGTATGTGATGTAGGTTTTCATGAACACTTGACAGATTGGATTGCCACTTACGTGAAAGGAGAAAGGGCCATCATAGCAGGGGTTGAGTTTACATTTTAAGTGGATGCTATTTCTATTGCTACATGGATACCTAATCATGGAGAATATTGGTTTAAGGGTATTTATTTGGATCTTCAACATTATAGGTCTTTCTTTAAAACACCCTACAGGGAGACCCATACACACATTATCCCACTTAGGTACCCATTGGAGAAGTATGATCCATTAATGAAGGTTGTCATCAAATTTTTCACCTGTGAGGGAAGGTTTTCCAGATTATATGCATATCACATCCGGCTTCTAATGCACTTCACAGCTCAAAAACATCTCAACATGTGCAATTATCTATGTAGAAGAATTATCAAAATGTCTGAGAAGGTACAGGTGAAAAACAAAGAACACTACCCTAGTATTTTTCATCATAGCTTGATAAAGATTGTATTTGTCCATCAGCTTGTAGATAAAAACATGACATGGGATTCTTTCATAGAAACAAATTTGAAATCGCATGAGACTAATGTTCACTTCACCATCAAAACATACCAACTCAATAGATGGAGGTAGGATCATCAAGAAAATCAATGGAGGTTTATAAAGCACCTAGACCTGAGGTGACTAGAATGTATCAAAGAGGAAAAAGGCTTGTGTTTACTTCTATGGTTTAGAAAAGGGCCAAGCCTTCTACATCGGCAAAACAAGGATCACATATACAAGATGAAGACTTGATTGAGCATGAATTCGAATTGGTTGACTTCGAAATAGAAAATGAGCCTTCAAACATGAAATAGACTATCAAAGAGAAAAATTCTCATATCAGAGAATTCATGGACAACATGGCAATAGCAAGGTTTGTTCTCTCCTTCCTATAACAAGAAAACAATCAACTTAAAGCTAGGAAACTCATCATGCAGAAAGAGCAAACTAAATTTTTGCATCAAGAAGGCAAAGACAAAGCCGTTTTGGAGCCTAGTGAACCTAAGGAAACTGAAAGGCAAGGCAAGAAAAAAAGGCCAAGAACCAGGGGACTGAAAAAGTCATTGAAGGAGCAGAAAGGACATAGTTTGCTAGATGAAGACCTAGACATGGAGGATAGAATTGCCTTAGAGATCAATGAGGACAGAGAGTATTGGCTAGCTAAGGTCAATGATCACATGGAAAATCTTCCTGACAAAACCAACAGAGATAAAAAACTACTAAGGAACATGGTACATCACTACCAAACTAGAAACATTATATGTAATATCGAGCTCAAGCAGTTGGAAAACAATCTCAAGGAAACCCTAAAGGAAAAATATAAAAGGGATAACTTAGATATTCTTGCTGGTGCATCCATGAGGGCTTGACATAAACCATTTTTCAGCTCATGACCAATTTTGAAGGAATTCTAAGCATTTTTGGTTTTTTGGCTTTTTTGGTGCCAAATTAAAAATTGGCTAGTCACAGAAGCACAACACCTTGGTGTTGTGCTTTTCCCCAAGCCTCCAAATGAAAAATGGTTTGCAGTTCTGGAGAGCTCATGGCCTCCCATTAAAACCCATTTCATCATATTTTTTAGAGAGGGCCCTAGTTTTGAGAAAAAGGAGAATAGGGGTCAGAAATCAACATATTTCACATCTTTTTGACATGCAATGCGCTTCTCCAGCCACCATGGGAGAATACATTTCTGAAGGCCTTCGCATGGGTAATTTTAAAAAATTAAAGGTGTTGTGGAAACTACAGTTGAAAATATAGGTTATCATTCTTTCAGATATTCATTTGGACCTTAGAAAGGCACCTTAACGTGTGCTCAAAGTCAGCATTGTGCTTCTGCAAATTTATGTGTTTTTCATTTAAATTTCACTGTGTAATTTCCTAGTTTTCAGTTTGACTTGGTTAAAGTCAAAACTCTTGATGTAATTGAAGTTAGTTCAAGGTTAGATGATATAATCATGAATAAGTAGACATGATATGTTGTTTTTATGGTTTATTAGGTCTCATTAAGAAAGCAAAATCCAAAACAAAGTCTAAAAGAAGTGTTTGTATTTGACCTTCTCACTCTCACCTGTTACTTGAGAGAATCTTGCAAACAGATCCACCACCTAGGAATTCAACTCATGAAGGTGGGGAAGTGGTTGAATTTAGTCTATATGTATCATTTCTCATTCAGAGAGAAGGGTTGGACTTTTGTGGAGAAGGCTTGCATCTTTTGTTCTCTTTAGCTAATACATGAGCAGTTGCAGCTATATTTCAGGAACTCTAGTTCAGTGAGTCTATGGTTTTCTTTTCTTTTCTTATCAGTTTCTAATGGATAAATCATCTCTCTTTACATGCTTTAATTTCTTCCTATCAAATTCCTTGCATTTATATAGACAAAAATCTTGAATTTAAGCTTCGTTTATGTGGAATTCATACTTGTGCTTCTTTTTCTTATAAATCTAATGAATTCATGCTTTCACATATTCATTAGGTTCTCTGAAGCTCACAAATCTATACTACATTGGCAAACAATCTAATTGCGCCATCACATACTGATATCTAGCTCCTAATTATACTTGTCTCTGCATACTTGAGTCCACAACCTAATTTCTAGTTCTAAACCCTAGTCCAACAAACCTAAAAAACCTAAATTCACAAATAGTCAAAACAAACTCATATATCTAGCCTAAAACTTATTTTTTTACATATATTCAATGACAAAACCTTTGAGAGATCACTCTCTAGTTTATTAGGGCTAGCTACTGAGTTGAAAGTGGTTAAAGGTTACCTCTTTCGATCTCCTCCTCAACCTATGAAAATGTAGAGGATAACGTTTTGGAACCATTACCGGGGAAATGACTGATAAATCATTCCTGGGAGTTATTTTAGAGCTTCCAATAAAATTGGTTTTGTAGTTGATAGTTTCGAGTCTCTAAAGATACGTTGATTTTACAAATTTCATCAATCTTAAGGTAAAAAAAAAAATTAGCTCCTAAAAGACATACTAGGCAAAATCTTGACACAAATCCACCTTCTGTTGTTGAAGACCTAGAAAAAATTCTCAGAAAACTCAAGTTACCCATCTCTAAAAGTTCAGTTCAAAAAATAAAAAGGACAACTTCTTTGCCTACAAATCTATTTTCTTTTGAGAAGCTTCCTTTTGATATTCAGTTAGAATTGTCTCTTTCAAGGTCAAAATCTGAGCATTTCATTTCTGAAGTGATATCTGATCCTCTTGAATTTGAATCTCATTCCCATTCTTCAGAATCTCTATCTGCAAGAGTTGATCATGAGCTGTGGTTGAATTTTGACAAACTTCAAAGTCTTCCTGACCAGCTCCAAATCACTATTGAAAAAGCCCATATCCAATATCAGATTGAATACTTAACTATTGTTTCATCCTATACTACACCTCCAAATACATCTACTACATCTCCAAATACCTCATCTACCTCATGCCTTCTTCCACCACGTACATTAGTGTCATCATATTTACCTACACAGCCCATTGTAGTACTTCCACCACCTCTAGCAATTATGGCATGATTTGCACCTCTTATGCTAGCTACTCAACTTGCTGCTTTACCTCACAACTATGGTAAAAGACTCCCTCTATTTGATGGAAGCTCAGAAATCACAACTCGACATCATTTTCATAAATTGATAGATTTTATTGATCTGGAAGAAATTGATGAAGATGATGTGAAGATGACAATAATAGCTTAGAGTTTTTCCGAAGATGTGAAGAAACGATTTCACAATTTGGCTGATAATTCTATCAATAATTCTTAGAGACTGATATAATTGTTCTCAGCACGTTGGCAAGAAAAGAAAAATCCACTACAGATTTTGGCTTAGTACAATTCTATGAAAAGGAATCAAAATGAGACAATATAAGAGTTCACAACAAGATTCACAATGGTATACAATTCTACTCCTGATGATATGAATCGTGCACCTGATCTAGCACTTCACCATTATCCTCATGCTTTCGACCCATATATGGCATATCAGTTTAGGGAGAGAGACCCTGCAACTCTTGAAGAAATGCAACAAAATGTAGTAAGTGTCGAACCTAATCTACTCATCAAGAAATCTAAATCAAAGCCTGAGAGGACTGAGAAGAAATTTTTTCTTAAAGAAAAACCCTGATCATATTTAGATGTAATGCTTGACGCTCTGATAAAAAACATGTAAATAATGATGGATAGAATGTCCATAACAGATCGACAAGCAAAGCCTTCAGTAAGGAATCCGAAATTTCGTGACTAGTAACAACAACAGTTCATAAATAGACTAAAGGAGCAACAAAATCAAGAGCCTCAAGGACAAGTAAGAGTTCCATTTCAAGAGAATTATACCAAAGGGTAGGAACAATATGAGGAAGAGATTGTAGAAGAAAATCATTTCTTTGAAGAAGATGAGCTACCTACCTTTTTAACAGAAGAATATGAGTTCTCTGAAGAGTCTTTTATACCAAGCGATCAGTAGCTTGTACTTGCAAGTAACGATTTATGGATTGTGGAAACTGAAGAATACCAAAGAGGATATCAAAATTCTCTTAGTCATTTGCAAAAAATAGTACAACTTAAGGAACAAAAATGTACATGTTACATTGAACAATAAGAGGAAAAATGCACTGAAAGACACAAAAAAAAAATGAAGGAGCTCCTGCAAATCAAAGTAAATAAAAAGAGATTGTCATACTGATCTGGGATAAAACAAATGAGGCCTCTACCAGAAATGTGAGAAAAGATAAGGAGTTTCAAAGTGAAATTCAAAAGGAGGAATCTCAACCTAAAGGGTAGATTAAAAAGAAGGGCATCACTGCAAAAGAGGTAGAAAAGCAATATAATTTATTTAGTTTGGAAAATGAAATTTCTAAGTTGAAATTTTCAATTCCTCTCACTGAATTAGTGAAGAATGATAAGTATAAGTTTCAGATTGCAAAAATGCTTAAGGTTGACCGAATGTCAGATACAGTAAATGTGGCTGATGATGAGCTAGCAATTCTTTTTGGTCTAGCCTTAGAAGGAAAACCTGGAGATAGTGAAGTCCCACCTTTTTATCTTACTCTCAAACTTAATGAATTTATCCTCCATAACACCATGCTAGACTCTGGTGCCTCACATAATCTTATGCCTAAATTCATCATTGACAAACTAGGACTGAGTATCCCCTGACCTTATCATGACCTCTACTGTTTTGATTCAGCTCGAGTAAAATGTCTTGGCCTCATTAAAAATTTAGTGGTGTCCTTGGACCAAATTCTGGCCAAGAATGTGTTGATGGATGTAGTGGTCACTAATATTCCTCCCAAGTTTGGTATGTTACTTTCAAGGTATTGGGGAGCAAAACTAAAAGGCACTCTATAGCTTGACTTTTCATATGATACTATCCCTGTAATTGGGCAACTCATAAAACTCTATCAGGAAAAAAATATGAAATTCATGATTAGCAGCAAGGAAAAACCAATAAATCACCCTATACATGTTGTGCATACTGATCTTGATTCCTTCATTTTGTATACTGATCACTCTATAGCTTGACTTTCAGTCGATGATGAATGTCAAATTGTATAAATTTTAAAAGTTTCAGATGTTATAAGAAGTGCAAAGAAAGTTATGATTATTGAAGGAAAAGAGATGAATGAAGAGTGTTTGCAACAACTAAACCCTCTTCAAAAGATTATTGAGATAGTACAGAAAATAGAGTGTCTTGAGATAGGCAGCCATCCTCCAAAAGATCAAACAATTCAGCCTTTAGAAATTCTTTTTCCCAATGAAGAAAATGGTCTTTGGGCCATAGATTTTGATGGTGCATTGGGAAAAGAAGGAGATGGTATTGGTTTTTGGATTCATGCTCCATAGCACCATTAATGTAAAATTCCACGAAATGTAAGAATGAGTTCTTAGATGTTAGCTTTTGATTGCTCAAACAATGAGGTGGAGTATGAGGTATTGATTGCTAGCCTCAAGATTCTGAAGAAGTTGGGAACAAAGAAGATTTTTGTTTATGGCAACTCTGAGTGGGTAATCAAACAAGTAAAAGGGGACTACCAAGCCAAGAACCCAAGAATGAGAGCTTATCGCAATCTTGTAATTGGCATCCTCAAAAATTTTGCAGAATATGCTCCCTCTCTTATTCCTATAACTCAGAATGTTATAGATGACTCTCTTGCTACTACAACGAGTATGATGAAGATTCCCATTCAGTCCAATTAGAAGTATCCTATCCATTTTAAGCACCACCTAGTTGTTCCAGATAATATGAGATTTAGGAAAGTGTTTTGGGATGAAAAACAACTCAACAATTTTCTGCAAATGGAAGGGGAATTCCAGAATTCCCACATTGATGATATCTCTAATATGAATGATCTAGAGATTCAATCAACTAAGATTGAAATATTGTAGCTGAATGACAACAACATTCCAAGAGGTCTTGTACCTTTGGAATAGTTGTTTGATCATGACGATGTTGCCAAAAAGCCCACCATGCTCCCACAAAAAAAGTTGTTGAAGATGTAAAAAATGGTGCAGCTGACAAGCCTAATATGGTCAAACTGCCATATTACTTATCTCCTGAAATGAAAAGTAAGTACATAGCTTTGAGGAAAAAATTTTCTGATGTATTTTCTAGGGACTGTTCATATCTAAAGGTTTATGAAAAGAATATCATTCAGCAGACCATTTTGGTCAAGCCTAATCAAAAGCCATTTCGCTAGAAACTAAAAAGAATTAATCATAAGTTGCTGCCATCAATCGAAAAAGAGGTAAATAGGCTTTATAAGTCTGGTATCATAGTTCCTATTTGATTTTCTGAAATGATGTCTAATCTAGTGCCAGTAAGAAAGAAGATCGAGGAGATTCATCTTTGCATTGATTTCATAAATTTAAAGAAAGTGTCCCTGAAAGATAATTATCCCTTGCCAAATATGGATCACATTTCAGAGGGTAGTTGGGTCTTCCAGGATTTCATTATTAGATGGATATTCCAGGTACAATTATATTTTGGTGGATAAATATGATCAACTGAAAACAACCTTCACAACACCATGGGGTACATTCATGTACGCCAAGATGCCATTTGGATTAAAGAATGTAGGAGCGACTTTTCAGTGGGCTATGGAAATATCTTTTTCTAATGAAAAGGATGTATTTTTGGTTATATATTTTGATGATATCACATTTTAATCCAAGTCTGATGAAGATCATTAACATCACTTGAGAATTATTTTTCAAAAATGTAGAAAAATTGTTATTTCACTCAATCCAAAGAAAAGCCTATTCGCCATGGGAGAAGGTAAGCTGCTGGGATACATTATCTCCAAGGATGAAATTTGCATTGATCCTGCAAGAGTCGAAGCCATTTATCAATTAGATTTCCCAAGGAATAAGAAATAAATTCAATCTTTTAATGGGAAAATCAATTTTTTTAGAAGATTCATCCCCAACTTCGTTGAACATTTAAAAGAGATGACAGAAATCCTGAAGAAGGAAAGGAAGGTAAGAGGCTAAGAAATATTTCCATGCAGTCAAATTTTCATTATCTACTGCTCCTATTCTGATTATTTCATATTATACTTTAGATTTTATCATTTTTTAATTTACCTATGAGCATACATTAGTAGAAATCCTAATGCAAAAGAAAGATCAGAAAAATGAGCTGCCTATAGAATTCTTCAGTTGCGTAATAAGAGATATTGCACTGAGATACAACTTCATTGAGAAGCAGGCTTTGGCATTGGTGAAAGCTCTCAAAGATTTCTGAGTTTATATTTTGCATTCTCACACCATTTCTTATGTTCCCACAACAGCGGTAAAATAAATTCTTGTGTAAATAGATCCTGAAGGCAGAAGGGGAAAATGGATTGCAGACATGATGGAGTATGACTTGGAGATAAAGCCCACAATGCTCATCAAGGGACAATGTTTTTCTAAGCTTCTGGTTGAATCTAATCTACATGCACTAGACATCAAATTGATTGCAGTATTTTCTGAAGAAGAAGAAGAAGAAGAAGACACATACTTACAAGTATCCGATATGTTCATTTCATCTCCATGGTATTCCAACATTGTTTATGTCCTGCAGCATTTAAATCCTCCACCAGAAGTTCCCAAAGGTAAAAATAGATCTTTAAAGTTCAAATATTCAAAGTATTGTGTTATTGATTGTGTTGTTACTGGAAATACGCTGGTGGTGTGTTGCTGAATTGTTTGGTACAAAACAAAGCAAAGGATGTGATGAAATATTTTCACAAAGGAGACTATGGTGGCCATCAATTCTAGAATACTACAGCAAATAAGATCTCAAGGGCTGGTTTCTATTAGCCCAATCCTTTCTTTGATGTATATAAAATAGTGATGAGTTGTCACAAATGTCATATTATCCAAGGAAAAAGAAAAGAATTTCCATTACCCTTGCAGCCCATTTCAATCACAGCTCCTTTTTAGCAATGGATTCTTGAGTTGATTGGCAAGATTCATCCTTCATCAGTAGCACAACACAAATGGATCTTGACAGCCACGGACTACTTTACAAAATGGATTGAGGAAATCCCAACCAGGCAAGCTATTGATTATGTTATCACTCAATTTATTTAATCTAATATCTTGTCTAGATTTGGCTACCCATAGAAAATAATCACTAATAATGTTTCTACTTTTAAGTCAAAAAGGATCGTGGAGTTTTGTGCTAAATACCATATTGTATTGGGACAATCCACTGCTTGTCATCCACAAGGGAATGGTTTGGCTGAATCTTCCAACAAATCTTTGATCAACATCATCAAAAAGGTTTTAGAAATGAACAAGAAGAACTGGCACAAAAATCTCATTAATTCTTTATGGGAAAATAGAGTCAGTACTAGGAAATCCATAGGTATGTCTCCTTTTCAGTTGGTGTATGGGATTGGCACTATTTTTTCTTCATCTCTTACTATCCCAGTCATGAAAATTTTGCAGGAATTGGATATCAAAACCAATGATATGCAAAGAAGAATAAACCAGATGATCCATCTACAACAGACAAGAGAGGAATTTTTTCAAAACACCTCTAAACTTCAGGAAAGAATAAAAAAGATCTATGATTGCAAGACAAAGGAATATAATTTCAAGTTGGGAGATGTGGTTCTTTGTTGGGATGCTAGAAATGAAGAAAAAGGAAAACATGGAAAAGTTGAAAATTTGTGGAAGGGACCCTATAGAATTTCAGCTTTCAGAGGGAAGAATGCTTTTCTATTGGAGGAAATAAATGGAGAATATTATTTAGGAGGATATATCAATGGTAGGCTTCTCAAGCACTACCATGTTTGAAACAATTTTTGCAAAATCTCACCACCATTCTACATACCGGTTTGTTTTTTATCTTCAAGTATCTAAGTGGCTACCATAGGAGTTTGAAGCCCTGGGAGAAGGACATCAAGCTTATTTGATCAGTTGTTGCTTTTATTTTACTTTTTCAGTCCTATCATGTCAAATAATCAATCACTTTTTAGTTATAGTTTAGTTTTCTGCATTTTTACTCCATAGCCCAATGAATAAGGGTACTTGATCGACGATGTTCTTGACACCTCCAAGGAGCTGCCACCCCAGCTGGAGTCAATGTTAGTGTTAGTATTTTATGCATATCACCAGTGATCAAATATGCTTTTACCAAGTCTATTAGGAGTCTCAAGGTCAAATTTTATCATGTCACTAGGTTTTCAGAGTAAAATTTCGTCACTGGCTATTTTGTCTATGAAGGTCTTCATTCTTTTGGAAAAATCACACATGGTGGTCTCCTACCTCACTCAGATGAAGGAATCATAATAAAAGGGATGTTTTCATTATATCAGTCATCATCATTAACATTCCATTCAGTGTCATGTCTTCATTAAATCATTAGGGTTTGAAGGTCCATCCTCATCATGTGTAAATCCAACATTAAATGAGTTATAACAAGCAGCTCTTTGGCATAAGTTTGATGAATTTTCATAAGTTATTCATGGTTTCAATCTCAAAGGTTCCAAGAGAAGAATTCACACTATTCAAAAAGGTAAAAGGAAACTCAAGTTTTAGCTCTCCAAAGTGGCTCAGTTTTAAAGGTGAAAAATTGGGTTTTGAAAACATATGTGGGGCCCATTTCTATTCAAAAGGGAATCATACTTGCCTACAAAAACCAAAAAGGTTCCAAACTCATTTCATTTTCCTTCTATTCTCCTTTATTCATCGAGCTCGCCCTTCATTAACAAAAAAACAAGGGTTTCTAGGCAAATTTGGTCAAAAAATGGTGGTGTTGAGATTCCAAAGATTGTGTTGCATTTCTGAGGTCAGTGCTATGCTTCCAGACATTGTGCTATGCATCCAGAGACTGCGATGCACTTGCGTAGAGCATCCCAAAACTCTTCAAAACTTACCCAAATTTTATTTTCAAGCTTGCAAACATATTTATTGCTATCCTAAGCTTGTTCCCAAGTAAGTATAACACTTTGCTTACCTTTTTCCTTTACCAAGATGAATTCAAATGTACGTTCTCTTCATCTAGGGTTTTAGTGAAATTTTATTGCTGCAAGCTAGCATAACTGATGGTTTCTCTAGTTTTGATATTCTAAACATGAAAATATTCCACCTCAAACTTCTGTACATGTTTAAAATACACTTTGATTCACTAAACGACCTATAAATCATCAAATTTCCTCACCTTTAACTAAACCCTAGCTCTTACCCAACAGTTTTAGTAGATTTCCTAGAAGCTTTGTTTTAAAATTTGTCATAAGCATTCTTCTCCCTCATTTCACTTCATTTAAGCTTAATAATTTGCTTGCAGTCCCTATTCATCTCCTAAAAATTTCCCTACCATCATTTCCATTCCTCAAACCCCTCATTTCATCTTTTCACTCATTCCTCACTATTTTTTCCATTTTCCCGATCCTGGGGTTTATACAATCATGGATGGATATTCTTCACGAGAGTGGAAAAAACACCATAAAGGAGGCAAAATCCTTAGATATGAGCCTACTAGCTACAATGAAATCAACTCATCATGCTTTATCAAGAAGTGTTTTGAAGATTTAAATTGTGTAGAGTTTTGCAAAAGGGTATGTAAAGTAGGTTTTCATGAACATTTGATAGATTGGATTACCATGTATTTGAAAGGAGAAAGGGCCATCATAGAAGGGTTTGAGTTTAAATTTTTAGTGGTTGCTATTTCACTTGCTATAGGGATACCTAATCACGGAGAATACTGGTTTAAGGGTATGAATTTGGATCTTGAACATTACATGTCTTTCTTGAAAACACCCTACAAGGAGACCAATACACACATTATCCCATTTGGGTACCTGTTTGAGAAGTATGATCCATTAATGAAGGTTGTCATGAAAATTTTCACCTGCGAGGGAAGGTTTTCCAGATTTTATGCATATCACATTCGAGTTCTAATGCACTTCACAGCTCAAAAACCTCTCAACATGTGCAATTATCTATGTATAAGCCTTATCAAAATGTTTGATTAGTTACAAGTGATAAACAAAGAACACTACCCTAGTCTTTTTCATCATAGTTTAATAAATATTGTAGTTATCCATTAGCTTGTAGAGAAAAACATGGCATGGGATTCTTTCATAGAAACTTCTTTGAAATGGCATGAGACTAATGTTTCATTTCAGAATCAAAACGTACCAACAAAGTAAAAGGAGGTAGGATCATCAAATAGATCAGTGGAGTTTCCTAAAGTACCTAGACTTGAGGTGACTAGAATATATCAAAGAGGAAAAAGGCTTGTTTTTACTTCTATGGTTGAGAAAAGTGCCAAGCCTTCTACATCAGCAAAACAGGGATCACATATATAGGATGAAGACTTGATTGAGCATGAATTTGAATTGGTGGACATGGAAATAGAAAATGAGACTTCAAACATGAAACAGAGTATCAAAGGGAACTATTCTTAGATCAGAGAACTCATGGACAACATCACAAGAGCAAGGTTTGTTATCTCCATCCTAGAACAAGAAAACAATTAGCCTAAACCTAGACAACTCATCATGGAGAAAGAGCAAACTAAATTGTTGCAGCAAGCAGGTAAAGGCAAAGCTATTTTGGAGCCTAGTGAACCTGAGGAAACTGAAAACGAAGGCAATAAAAAGAGGCCAAGGACCAAGGGACTCAAAAAGGCATTGAAGGAGGAGAAAGGACAAAGTTTGCTAGATGAAGACCTAGACATGGAGGACAAAATTACCTTAGAGATCAACGAGGACAAAGAGTAGTGGATAGATAAGGTCAATGAACACTTAGAAAATCTTCTTGACAAAGCCAACAAAGGTAACCAACTATTAAGGCACATGGAACATCACTATCAAACCATAAAGATGATATGTAATATCGAGCTCAAGCAGTTGGAAAACAAGCTCAAGGAAACCGTAAAGGAAAAAAATGAGAGGGATAATAAAGATATGCTTGCTGAAGCATCCATGAGAGATTGAATACATTTTTTTTCAGCTAATGATCAATTTTGAAGGAACTCTGAGAATTTTTCGTTTTTTGGCTTTTTTTGTTCCCAAATTTAGAAAATTGGCTAGTCACAGAAGCACAGCCCCTTGGTGCTGCGCTTTTTCCTCAGGCCTCCGAACAAAAAATGGTTTGTAGTTCTAGAAAGCTCATGGCCTACCATGAAAACCCATTTCATCATATTTTTCAGAGAGGGCCAAAACTTTGAGAGAGGAGAAAAAGGTGTCAAAAATCAACATTTTGCCCCTCTTTTTTACAGGAGCTGCTCTTCTAGAAACACCTTGGGAGAATGCATTTTTCAAGACCTTACCATGGGATAATTTCAAAAATTCAAGGTGTTCAGGAAACTAAGCTAGAAAATCTAGTTGACCATTCTTTCAGATATTCATTTGGACCTAAAGAAGGCACCTTAAAATGGGGTCAAAGTCGATGCTGCACTTCTGCAAATTTATGTGTTTTTCATTTAAATTTCACTGTGTAATTTCCTAGTTTTTAGTTTGACTTGGTCAAATTCAAGATTATTGATGTAATTAAAGTTAGTTTGAGATTATATGATGTAATCATGAATAAATAGACAAGATAGTTTGTTTTAATTGTTTATTAGGACTCATTAAGAAAGCAAAATCCAAAGCAAAGTCTAAAAGAAGTGTTTGTATTTAACCTTCTCGCTCTCACCTATTGGTTAAGATAATATTGGAAACAATTCCACCACCTAGGAATTTGACTCTTGAAGTTGGGGAAGTGGTTAAATTGATTCTATATGTATCATTTCTCATTTATAGAGAAGGGTTTGAATTTTGTTGAGAAGTCTTGTATCTTATGTTGTCTTTAGCTAATACAAGAGCAGTTACAACTATATTTAAGGAACTCTAATTCATTGAGTCTATGACATTGTTTCCTTTTCATATAAATTTCTAATGGATAAATAATCTCCCTTTTCATGCTTTATATTCTTCGTATGAAATTCCTTGCAGTTATATAGACACAAATCTTGAATTTAAGCTCTGTTTATGTGGAATTCATACTTATGTTTCTTTTTCTCCTAAAGCTAATGAATTCATGCTTTCACATGATCATTAGGTTCTCTGAAAATCACAAATATATACTACATTTATAAACACTATAAGTGCACCATAATATACTAATATCTAGCTCCTATTTATGGTTGTCTCTGCATACTTGAGGCCCTGACCTAATTACCTATTCTAAACCCTAGTCCAACAAACTTTAAAAACCTAAATTCGCAAATGCTCAATTTTTTTTTATATATATAGGCTAAAACCTATTTCTTTACATATATTCATTTACAAATCCTTTAAGAGATACCTCTCTGGTTCAGTGGGGCTAGCTACTGAGCTGAAAGTGGTTCGAAGTTACCTCTTTTGGTCTCCTCCTCAGCCTAGGGAATTGTAGAGGATAACAGAATGTGCAAGGAATATAGAGGCAATATTTTTAGAGGGTTGAGGAAGAGGAAATAGGGCATTTTCAAAGGACTGAAGAGGAGTAAATGGACACTTTTAAAAGGACTAAGGACAAGATGATCAATATTTTCAATCTATTTTGAAGGTTGTCTCTTAGCCATGCTTCTTGTGACCCTTCTTAATGTGACAACATGTTATCCAACCTTCCTCTCAACTCTCTTAGAGCCCTTCCCACAGGGAATAAAATCCTAAACTTCATGAATATTATCATCCCCAATTTGACCTTTGTTTCCATGCTCAAATTCCTCTTTATCACCAACTTCTTTGGGTGTTTCTTTGACATACTTCTTTGGTGTTTCCCCTAGTGGTTTTGACAACCCTTAGGGGTAAGTTAGTTTCTTATCTAGAAGGAATCCCAATTTTTACCCTATTTATGTAGTTATTATCTCAAAACACCATGCATCCATTGGATGAGTCTTTTTCATGTGGGGATGCATATGGATTATTGTAACATACTCAAGAAAATTAAGCAAATTCTAGTGTACATGTTTCGAGAAATTGACCTCCATCACCTACAACCATTTTTTATTTTTCTTGAGATTCGTATATCCATTGAACGTTATTTTTTATGGGAATATGCATAAGGATGATGCAAACATTATCACCAAATTTTATGTCAATCCAAGCTACCATTTGAGAAATATGGATAAAACAATCCCCACACAAGAGATTGTCCTAAAATGATACAAGAGGAAAATATCATTGGAGAAAGGTGCCAAAAGGACATGCCTTCTACAAGAAATTTTGGGATAGGTCCACCTCTAGCACTTTCATTAGTAATCCACTCCATCTATATATGATTCGTCTTCAAATTCCACTCTGCCTTACAAGAAAAAAAATCAGAAAAAATTCTGTCATCAACTTTTCCACCACCTACACCACCTCTTGATGAATTTAACCTTGTCATTATACCTCCTATGAATTTACATTAATCCCACATTAAGTAATAAGGTCTTGAAGAGGAATTAAATGACTGCCATAGGAAGAGGATTCCTCCTGTGGAAGTTTGTACAATTACAAAAAAACTCAACATCAATTCCTTTTTCACCTGTAGAGAAAAAGGTACAACCACCTTGATTATCATGAATCCATTTTTAAAGTTAAGAAGGGGCACACCCTTGTTAGGAAGAAATACGTCCACTCCACTAGTAGTAGATTGGACACTAGGAAGAAACATGAACACACAACAGTTTTATCAGTAAAAGTATCATCAAGCTAAGAAAACTTGTGCAGAAGAAAACAAAGGAAACCAACACTTTCAATATCATTGTATTATGAAGTCCAGTTCCAACATCCAAGCATCTCCAACAAATCGACATCACTGGTAGGTACATGTATGCAATATTCATCACCTCTTCTCTTGAGTGCGTTATGGTGAGAAATTTGTTGTAAATTCATAAGTGATGAGGTTTTATAAGCTAAGTATGGGTCAGCAGTCTCGACCACCCTCAAGAAGTTAAGTGCAACTAACTACCTCACTCATGCAATATGGAAATGCTAAATTAAGAAGGGTGATGATTACAAGGAGTGGGGACAACAGCTAACAGAGGGAATTCATGCAAAGGCCAAGTCACCAAAGCTCTATGAGTCATTACCACAAAAGGAAATAAAAGTATGAGGCTGCAATTCACTTATGCAATTACTCATTCCCAAGAAACAGTTGGAGAAACCCATTAAGGTACAAATCGACGAGATAGATTCTACCAGGGGCTACCTAGGGTGCTACATAAGAGATATAAATTTTATTTGTAGGTGCTATAGGATCAAGCATAGTTTCTATAGGAGAAACAAGGTTGCTACATGAGAAACAAGACTACTACATGGGAGGCACACTATGTTCTACAAGAGAAACATATTTGATACGGGAGAAGACAATGTGCTACACGAAGGTCTAGAGAGCTACAAAAATTCTAATTTTGAGTGAATTTACTATAAATTTGAAGAGGTACATCTAAGAGAAGGGTAAGTATAAATTTTTCTCTGCCATCTATGGACGAGAAACCTACAAAACCTCTCATTCCCTCAAGCAAAATTCTAATAGTATTTTGAGAATAAAAAAATTGAATGAGAACGTTTCTTTTGAGTTAATGAAGATAATAAAAGAAATGAATTTTTTTTTGTGTTATGTCTAAAGTTTTCATTACGCTAACCCGTATGGATAAAAATACTCTTTTACCCCTGTAGCATATTGGGACCATTAGTTTCCCAAACTTTGGAAAATCATAATGTAAAAACATGGAGGGAATAGTTTGAAATGAAAAGAGTCCACAGACTCATCAAGGATTCTAGTTACCACGTATGTTGTGGAGAAAGCTCAAAAACTTTTATCGTGGGCAAACATTGTGGACATGAACAAGGATACTTTTCTTAAGACAGAAGCACAAGCCTAATTAGAACTTGGAGAGAAGGATGGATCTACAGAAGGAGCTAGAGAAGAAGAGGAAGAGAATAGATCAAGAGAAGATGTGCCCAAATTCCTTCTGAGGTAGCTCGGGATGTTAAGGAGGCTACCAGGGCGATGAATGAGGCACAGTTAGTACACTAAGTTTCTTAGAGGATGAGCAACGCTTTCAACAAGGAGGTTTGACGAGCCTCCAAATTAGACATAAATTAAGGCCCATATGACAATCCTTTAACACATTAAACCTCTTTTTTCATTATATGATGTATTTTCAGCTTTAATATGTCCATTAGGAAGGTTTAGAGATAATTTCATATTTGTGCCTCATATTATTTATTTTTATATAATATTGTGAGAATATTGGGCAGATTACAAAGATTTGGAGGAGGAGATAATATAGGGACATCCTCCCTACTATAGGAGGATCAATATTGGATGATAAATGAACAATATATCATGAAATTATTGACAAATTCTAGAGCTCTAGTGATTGAGGAAATCTAGGAATGTGTTCCCTATCATTTAATGCAGATTCCCAGTGTTAGGAACTAGATCCACTATTTGAGGGATTTTGGAGGGGAAATATTCCTCCTTTCAATGATAATTCTTCCCCATAATTTTTTATGAGTACTAATTCGAATTATCCTCAAGAGGTATGCATTTCTTAGTCTTCTTGCGTAGAAAACTTGTTCCTTAGCAACTCCACTTCCATTTCTAGTAGCAATGTACTTGGATTGATTCAAACATTGATGTTTGGTGCCATTTTTAGCTTTTAAAGCTATGTTTTCTTCATATGACTCTGATTTTCCTTGTGATTGACCATCATAGGTGCCTCAGATCCCTCTTGTATAATTTATTTATTTCCTTTGAAAGTCTTTTTCACTTGCATGATCTCTTATTTCTACATTTACTATTCATGCTTATTTTGTTGTAGGTTACATTGGTTAAATGATTGATGTGATTTTTTTTCAATTTATTTATAGAGTCACAAGAATGATGCATCCTTATAACAAATTTTAAAATCCACATTCATCATTGAGCTACTTGGATTGTGTTACTAGTTCACAAATCTAGAATTTTTGGCAGTCCCTTGTAGCAAAATAGTAGTAATTGTATGCTATTTTTTAGAACTTTTTAATGAGTTTCATTTGGATTCATTCCAACTTTTTAAGGCAATAAAAAAATTTAAGCTAATAAGAAAATTTATCCCATATAATTTTCACTTGATGAGGTTAGACATTTGGTAGGTTAACTAGCTCACTAGTTCTTGAATTTCCAATTTTTAGAGTAGTAATTTTCTACTATTTTTTAGTACATGATAATAGGGGTAATTTGGAGTGATTTCACTTGGAAAGGAGTCTTAAGAAACCTAATTAATAGAAGAAATAAAAATCCATCCAATTTTCATTTGATTTACTTGTGCATTCAGTAAGTTAAACTTGACTATATTTGTCCAACAGCTTGGTTTTTGTCTCTTAGGATTTAATAATCACCCCTAGGATCTAAATAAATGATTATGGAAGAATAAACACCACTTAAGACTTTCCTTTCTACAAAATTTATTAGGCCTATTTCCTTGAATTTATGCTCTTAGGATTTCAATTACAAATTGTTTCTCTTTCATAGGATTAGTTTCTTTTGAAGGAAACTTTTCACATTCTCCAATTAGACTAATGATTAAAATTGTTGCAAGTAGCACAAGGTTTACATTCTTCAAATAGAGAATTACTTATCACTCTTACAAAGAGACTAACCTTTACCTTCTTGCAATTATGATTAGTGTTTACATTTGAGCAAGTAGCATTTTCATTTATTGCAAATAGAGCCACATTTCCATTTTGGAAATTACTTTATGCTTTGATTTCATGACAATCACTCCATTTCATGAGTTTAGTGAAATAAGGACACATTATATGCTTCACATATAGTGCCGACATCTCTTAATTTTTTACAAACCCCAGGTTGATATTTTAAGTTGGTAGCCTTGGGAGTTGCAGCATTCTTGTTGTAATACCGGGGCTCATCACCATGCATCATTGATAACTCATGACAACAACAGATGTATCTTTAGTAGAAACCATAGTAACAACCATACATTAACAATGATATGTATTCATCATAAACCCATCAAACAACAAGAAGTACTCAAGCAATCATAATGCTAACAATGCATTGTTAGAGGCATAAGAATTGCTCCCATTGAAACAAAAAGCCAATAATAAGTGATTGAACCATACAAAAATATGCCCCTAAATTTGTGCCACTATTTATTCATATTATATAAACATATGTGATTGTCTAGATCAAAATTTCATATACACACAATTTTCCTTCACGTGATCCATGTACAAAAAGTTAAATGTTGAACTTTCATAACCATAGGTCTCCTTGAACATGTCCTTTATGTTTCATGTTCACATTCTCTTCATCAATGCAATGTCAATAGTATAAGCATCAAATGAATAAGAAAACAACATAGGGAATCATTATCAGGATATACAAGCATATCTCCGCCTGAGATCATACATTACTAGTTATATGGACATGATAATCATCACCTAGTCTTCATGAGTTCATGTACCTCTCATTCACTTATGTTTTCACTATTTAAACAAAATAAATTGTAGTTGTCACCATATTCTTTTCCTCTTTATGTGGAGAAGAGGAACTATATCTCTTAATTCTTCCTGAATTCTTTTTTGCTAGCACATAAAATTTGTCTGGATTTCTGTATCCTATTGCTATAACCTTTCGAGTTTCTTCTTTTATAAATTTTCATTTAGTTTTTGTGAATAAAATTATACATCGTTTGTTAACCATTTGACCTACACTTAGAATATTTTGTTTTATCCCTTGAACTAATAATGCAATAACTACTTTTTCATACTTATCAAATTTCATTCTACCTTTTTCTGAAAATGTTTTCTAGAGAACTTTTTTTTATATTAACCTTACCATATTTTTTTTTCTTGAGACACTAAAAATTGTTCTTATCTTCAGTCATGTGATGAGAGCATCCATTGTCTGTGTACCATTCATCTTCATCTTCAAATGAGAAAAGAGCAATGCCACACCTCATTTGTTCTTCTTCCTTTTGATTTATATGAGAAGTGCTATTGGATCCTTCCTTCTAATGTCTTCTTGTAACAATATTCTTGTCTGGTTACTACCCTTGTTGTCTGTGAAAATCTATTGACTTGTTCCTGCATTGTTT
This sequence comes from Pinus tabuliformis, assembly GCA_031772625.1. Classification (NCBI taxonomy): domain Eukaryota; kingdom Viridiplantae; phylum Streptophyta; class Pinopsida; order Pinales; family Pinaceae; genus Pinus; species Pinus tabuliformis. The sequence goes on from CM062804.1 coordinate 1,392,571,995, forward strand.
TGATACATTCCCAAACTTGTTATAAGTATAAGATCTTACATGACTAGAATAGGGACTAGAGGAATTATAATATTTATGTTTCATATTCCTCCTATTTCACTTAATAGATTTGTGACCAAAAATGTTGCAAGAAAGACAATATCCCTTAAAGAAACCTGAGTACTTAGGAGTTGATGATCTTCCTGTGAAGTGGTTATTTTCTTGAGATCAAAACCTGTTTTTTCAATTTGCTACAATGTGTCCATAGTTATCACATTTAAAACATTAAACATCATTGATTAGAAGATAGTATTGATTACTATTTCTATTATTAGGAGAAAATTATTTCCTTCAAAAATTCATTTTCCTTGGATGTTAATCTGGTTCACTTCTTATCTCTTTATCCTTCAAGTTCCTTGCATGAGCCTGTGAAGTAGATTCTCCTTTTAAGCTTTCATGAAAACCAAGACTAGATTTAATGTAAAGAGACCTTTGACTACTTGAAATCTCAAATGTTTATCCTTTTCTTCTAATTTTCCTTTTAGAATTTTACCTCAACCTCCAGCCTTTGGTATTGCTCTTCCTTTTATAGATATCGCTTCGTTTCTCGTTCTTCAACCTTTCTTCCTTCATCCACTTGCTCTTTTATTTTGATAATCTCTTCCTTAAATCCATTCTCTTGTTCTTCAAATACTTGAAGTATCTCTTCATTTCGGTTGTTTGACTTTTCAAGATCAGATTTGAGAGAGATGATTTATGCTTCTAGTCCTACGCAATAATTTTTTCGTTCTATAAGGTGCTCAATTCTTGAATCAATTTTCGTTACCTCTTGTATATGGGAGATTTCCTTTTTGAGTTGATCCTCCAGTATTTGAAACTGGCCTTCCTTTTCTTTATACTCCTTCCTCATTCCTTGTTCAATTTTCTTTCCGTCTTTCAAATGGTTTTTTAATGTGACAATATCTTCTTTGTAAGCACTCTACTTTACATCAAACTATTGATGTAACTTTTCTTGCTCTCTATTTTCATCTATAAGCCATTTAATTTATTCTTATAGGGCCATTAGTTTTGAATCTATTTTTTTTGCAGAATGATTACTTTAGCTTTTGCCCATAAGAGAAATTTTAGTTGATTCACTATCACCTTCACTATCATCATAATTACAAAAATAGGGAAATGGACCAAAATTAGAACAAAAACGAACACCTAATAATTAATTGTTACTATCTTCTTCATTCTTAATCAATAGAAAGCGGGCTGCTCCCAATGTTGTATATTTACTGACATCTCCCACTGCATCTAATATATCACTTTCACTGCCACAATTTTCTTAAACTAACTCATTCATTTTAGTTTCCTTATTTTTCACTTCTTTTACATTGTCCCCGATCCACCCTCAAGTGGCTAAGCTTATGTTAGAGCAATATGCTCTGATACCAATTGTGAGGAAAAATAATGAGAGACAGAGGGGGTGGTGAATCAGTATTCTTAACTCACTTTAACTTTTCCTTTTGTTATTCTAAATTTTGTACACCATTGTTCTTTGTACAACTAGTGTATGCACGTGATTTAGTGAAATAAAACAACATATATCAAGTTAAATACCTTTTCATATATTCCATCAAATATTTATCATTATCGAGTGCGTCATTCTTTCATTATTCATTTTTTAAGAAAAAGCCATTAGAATTAAAGAGAAAATAAATCATCAACACATAAGAAACATATCAACACACATGAACACCAACATTTTTAGGTGGAAACCCAATGTGGGAGAAAACCATCATTGTCGTTGTCTCTACCTTCTTCTTTTATTAGTAATACAACTTTATTACATCTTGTACTAGCACAAACTCTTACCAATACGCAGACACCCACTCGCGGGAGGCTACAAACTCCACTCATGGTTCAACACCCATTGGAATGGAACTCCAAACTGTCGATCTCGTTTATTGTCTCCTACTGAAAGGGGGGACCTAACCCCTGAAGAAATTTACCAACTACCACTAGGCGGAAGCTCTGACTCCCTCACTGAAGGATACAACACCCAACACCCTGTTGTGAAACACATTTCATAATATTTTATACTCGGTCCACCTGACTGAAAACATCAAAACCTGTAGGTCACCTTTCATCATATTTTCATGCTGGACCCACACCCAACATTATGCTCAATACCAAATTGAATATTGAAATTGAAATACAATCATAGAACCAAATAAATTACTATATCATCATTAAACAAATAACTAAATTCAACCTCAACAATTATTCCAACCAAATCAAACCAATCTATATCATCAAAACAAGATCATGCCAATGTACAACTATTCATAAATATATTAAGCGATATAGAAAAAAAGAGTTATCACTGCAAACCTTGAGAAAATTTATTTCAAAATGTATACACTACTTCTCTAAAGCATACCCACGTATATATGTGCTTCCTCTTTGTCACACAGGCATACAGATCTCCAAATAATGAATATTAATTATTAGATCACTTTAATGTTGAATCAACCATTCAACCATACATAGATCATTGAACCAATCACATATTACTAATCATAGATCATTGTAGCATATTTGTGAACTCATATTTCAAATATGAAAAACCAACCCAATAAACATTGTCAAAGAGAGATCAACATGACCAGGGCTTCATCGAGAAAAAGCAACAAACAAAACAAAGCTCATCAAATGTCATCATTTATCATCACTGCAAACATTAGAACATATACACGACATTCATGAAACATATGAGTGTATGTACGTGACTATAATGCATAAGACCCACATACGGATCTCAACGTATTGAATCCCATATGAAAGAATATATACAATACCTTACATAACCAAATTCACATATGTACATGACTATCCAAAAATAAACCTGCGTACAGATCTAAAAAATTTCAGTGCAAACAAAATTCACTCTTTGTAGCCTTCACTGTCAAAACTACAGACTTTTGGATAATTTATTTCAATCTCAGCATCACAATAATCACATATTCATCATCATTATCTACTTTTACATTTGCAACAAGTAAGTCAATCAATCATATATGTCAACATACTTTCATATCTTTCAAATCTCAGTCTTCTCCTTGCTCCCTGGTGCATCCATGTTTTAGACCAAATTACACAAGTAACCCATAATTTTGACACATAACACATTGATCTCCATCTCCTGATATAACTTTTAGCCTTAACTAATAGTTTAGGTAAATCCCTTGGTAATGTCATTAGTATTCTTTGATGGCATCAAATAATCATTACCACTTGAGTTACTATGGATTAATACCATAGTAATGAACCCTAGTATCCATATTTCCATTGTTTGGATTATGTACGCGACTTTTATTCACAAGAACTGTGTATGTACGTGGCCATTCTTCATAGGATCTGTGTATACCTTCTCTAACTTCACCTTTAACATCCATCTATCTCTGAAATGTTATTCCTCTGCTCATATCATCTGTACCAATCTGTATGAGTTCCATAATCATGATATTATCATTGTTGACATCAAGTACATCTATATCAAGTACGTTGCCACCGAGGACAACACATTACCCATAATGCCAATAAGGGGATCTGCGACAGATTCGCGAAATATCATGAGAATACTTGAAAGGAAGAGCCATTGAGGAGGATAGATAAGAGGGATGAGGAGGTGAGGGATTTAATCCAAACAATCTAGTCATGAGAAAAACAAAAGCTAAGTTAATACTAAAATGATAAGACCAAATAAGTTTATCAAAATACCTAGAAAAGTTCATTTTGAGAATTATACATGGTTTTTTGATAATTCTTAAATAATGAATAACTTTATAGGTCACATAATACCATAAAAAATTTGGCGACCTTCCACATAACCAATCCTCTCGAGAAAACTCAAGAAAAATAGTAAAAGTCTAAAGCTTCAATATATTATAAAATCTACTAATTATAAACCACTTGTATAAAAATAAATAAAAACATTAAGTAGAGAATATAGAAAATTAAACACAGGATATTTGAAATGACTCTTAACTTCCTTCTTGTACTCTAGCTTATGCAATTTCACTACTCTTACCACCTTATTAGTCCCTGCCTTCTGTGGGACTATAGCAATTGCTCGATCGTTGACCTTCAATTAATTCATCTTTTGACCGAAATTTTTTTTTCCGCCTACTTAAATTTAACCAAAGTTTGATATTTACAATTTCACTCAATTCAATTTTAATGAAGGTTTTTGGGTGATAAATATTCCACCCGTTATTGCAAACTTCACATGCCCCCATGTAGTAAGGTTGCAACAATTTTATTTTGTCCAAAGTGGGTTATGGCAAGGCTTTCTAATATGCAGCAATTTTATTTTATCCAAAGTAAGGTTGTGGCAAGGTTTTCTAATATCTAAAGTCAAGTTTTTTCTTGGAAAGGTTTTTTATATCTAATATTTTTAGAACAAGAGGCAATTTCTTTATATACAAATTTACTACCAGATGGTTATCTTCATGGCTATTTCTATATTTATTTAAGAACCCTGATGTGTAACCCACGAAGAAGAGCATAAGAGTATTTAAGTGTTAAGTTTCTTTTCCCTCCAACTCAAATCAATTCATAATAGAAAGAAAGAAAGAATCCCTTTGTTGATGAACAATTTGGAAGAGATTTCCGAAAGAGTTTTTGTGGAGGTCATCATTAGCACAACACTGTGCATCATCAGCACCACAGCATGGCGTTTTTAGAATTTTTGAAGAAACTCTTTCTCTGGTATGTTTTCTGCAAGCTTGAGCTCTCTGCAACCTTGAATGATATATATTAGATGTATTATGCACAACTAGTAAAACAATATCTCAAAAACATATCTCAAGTACGCTTTCTGGTAATATTTCTGGAACCTTGAGCAATATATAATGAATATACCAATACAAAGAGAAAATACATCTAGGAAGTGTAATAGATAGATTCCACTTTATGCAATAGATTCCAAGTTACAAGTTGTTGTTTATGTTTGATTTTCTCTTACATCTATACTACAGTAAAAAAACAATAGGAAATTTTTGTGTACCTTTGAAGAGATTAATGATTCAGCCTTGAGTTGTATCTGTAGCACTTACAAGTTCTGAATGAATCACCATTTACCCACCAATGAACCTTAAATCTGTAGCTCTTGCAAGTTTTGAATGAATCACCATCTACCCACCAATGAATCCTATGAGCTCGGGTTGCTATGTAGGTATTTAGACTAAAAACCCAAGGTTGAAAACATGTATGCATTTTTTTTCTCCTATTTTTGGAGTCATCGAGCCTACCACATCCACACCAAGTCCTTTCCACACCAAGCCCTTATAACACTCACCAGAGCTTGACAAGAGAGAATTAGGCCTGCATAAAGAGAATTAAGCCTACATAAAGGGCTATATATCATAGTGCTCCTACTTTCTTAGAAAGGAAGCCATCACACTGGTTGTGACCAAGGGCAGCCATCAAACCCCATGTGACCAACACTGTACGAAGATTGTTTCAACATTTTTCTTTATATGATATCTTTTACCACAAGTTTTACCCATAATGTCCCATAGTGTCTTCTTTGTCGTATCCCATCCCATCTTTGCCCTTGCGATCCTTCTTTTAACCCATTCACTACAACAAACACCCTCTTTGTGGAACTTAAACCCACTTTCTCCCACTCCTCAAAAAATAACCTATTCACTGCAACAAACACCCTTTTCGTGGAACTTAAACCCACTTTATCCCACCCCTTCTCAGAAAACAACCCATTCACTACAACAAATATCCTTTTCTTGGAACTTAAACCTACATTCTCGTATCTCTTCTCAGAAAATTTCCGCGACCCCTTTCTAGTTCTTCGCTTTGTACATATCTAGCGTGTATTGCATGTTGGGTTTTTAGGGATCCAAGTCAACAAAATTACTGATGTTCTAAAAATGATGAGTGGAATTAGGAATTGGCAATGGCATACCAAAGTAAAAAATAGGATTGGAGCAAGGGATCTGAGTGCAAAATAGGGAAGCTGAGAGCAGTGGAGGGAAGAAAATTTTTGTGTTGTGTTGGCGAATTTGTAAAGGCCAGTAGGGTGGCACAATGCATTACCTCACGTCCGCCTACTCACCTACTCCATTGCATGCATGTAACCAATGTGGCATCTGCATGTTGCAGGTAACGGACCACCAGCAAACGAAGAATAGGGGGAGACGTGGGATGGAAGGAAATGGAGGACAGTGGACAGGGGGAAACATACACCAAGAAATGGTGGGAGATCGTGATGGGAGAGGGGGTCGAAGATATAAAGATTCGACTGCCATGAAAGTAAAAAGGTAACCATAACCGCTTAAAACATACAATTTTATTAATATTTTGTCATTCTCAAATAGGACATCATATTTTATTAATATTTTGTCATTCTCAAATGGGACCTCCATGATGGGCATAGACTTTGAGAGACCATGAATGTTGGCTAAGAATTTGTTGTAGTTCATTATATATTATGTATCTTATGCCTTTAAATTTACCCGCTTGATTTTCAATGATAAAAATTTAGTTAATAATTTTTTTACATTGCAACATAGTTTTTACCACAAGTTTTACCAATGGTTTGATTTTTAAAATGTTAAACAGATTTAACTAGTAGTTAATTTATATATTTAACTGAGATTTATTCATTTGTTGCTTCTATTTTTACCACAAGTTTTACCAATGGTTTGATTTTTAAAAAGTTAAATAAATTTAACTAGCAGTTAATTTACATATTTAACTGAGATTTATTCATATGTTGCTTCTATTTTTGTTTATAAAATTGAAGAAATTGCTTCTAAAAATTAAAATGAACAAAATCATAATATACATCCAATAGAATATAAATCAGGTAACAATAATCTATTTCAAAAAAAAAATTCTTACAATCTGTTTTTCACTCTAGCCTTGTGTTTTTTTACTGCAGGCTTCACTATTTAAACCTCATTTCTCAAGAATCATTGAAAGGTTTTGAAGTTTCTAAAAGTTAAATAAATCTAGGAAACTCCCTGAGTATGACTTATTAATTCATTCCTTCATTACCTTAGATTTTTTACACTGATGGATTCCATCTTTAGTGAGGAAATATTTATGCATCTTAGAAACACTCTTGTGCAGATTTGAAACCACGGTCCTTTTCTTTGCAATGAATATTCCAAGCTTGAAAGCTTGCTAATCATTTCTTTGCAATGAATATTCCAAGCTCAAAAGACTACTAAAAATTAGCATGTTTCCTTAAATAATACAACATAAGTTCATTGGCACATGGTTGAAGCATTGTTTTAAATTATGCAACACATAATTGTGAGCATTGATGTGTCTTTTGATATCACTACATTGCATAACATTTTTTGGTTAACAAATTCGTCCATGAATTATTTTAATTAAAAAATTATTAAAGTGATATTTTTCCTTTTCCATCATCACTTTTGTACGTGATGCTATAAAACTTGAAAAAAATAAAATATTAAATTACTATTCTTCCTCTTCATCTCATTTGATGAAACATATATTTCATACATCAGTTCTATGTCATTTTATGAAACTTGCGACTTACGTTTGATAAATCACTTCTATGTCATTTTATGAAACTTGCATTTGATAACAGCTGGTTTAACACGAAAATCATTTCCTAATCATAAAAAATAAAAATGTGACATTTCATGAACACTTGAGTTATTAAAAAAAAAACTAAAAATGTGCCATTTCGTGACCACTTGAGTTATTCAAAAAATAGTTTTGCTGAATACTATAAATAAATAAGTTGATGGGCCGACCATTTTTACTGCAACACATTATTCAAAAATTTTTCTTTCATTATATTCTTATAATTTTTTTTGATGGACTCACATAGTTTTGTTGAATACTATAAATAAATAAGTTTATGGGCCGACCATTTTTACTGCAACAAATTATTCAAAAGTTTTTCTTTCATTATATTCTTATAATTCTTTTTTGATGGACTCTTTGACTGATGTACATATATTCATTGACTAATGTGTCATTTCATGACCATTTGAATTACATTATTCAAAAAATAATTTCACGACCACTTGAATTACATTATTCAGAAAAATAGTTTTGCTGAATACTATAAATAAATAAGTTGATAAGCTGACCATTTTTACTACAACGCATTATTTAAAAAAATTTCTTTCGTTATATTCATAAAATAAAATTCTTTTTTATTGACTCTTTGAGTGATGTACAAATATTCACTGACAAACTAAGTCGAGTTTGTAAACAAAAAATTGAATCTTGCAGTGGGCCATCTGAAATGTTGCCCATCATTTTCATCTTCTTCCTCGGCCTACTCTTAGCTTCCTAACTTTCTGCAGTGGCTTGCAACAACTGTTCAATAATGTCTTAAGCCCAATATTGATATAACAAGTGCCCGGAGAAAAGATCGTGCTAAATTATGAAAACTTTGGATATTTGATTTTGGCTGGCTCGCTGGTAATTTGGAACTAACTTTGGATATGTATGTCGACATAGACTAGTTTGTTAGAAACTGCTATTAGAAACAGCAAAAGGCTCATTGCTTTTTAACGTTAAAGCAGTTTCTAATCTTAATGTGACCCGATCTAATCTTAAAGCATTTAGATTTTATCCTAAAGCAGTTTCTAATCTAAAGCATTAGATCTTAAGCGTTGAATTGGTATATGATGGACGTACCAGATTAGAGTTAAATAATATATAAAGGATTGGGTCCTCTCTCTCCCACACACAAGAGTTGCATTCTTCTCCATCAAGAAGCACATAAAGAAAGTGAGGGCAAGAGGAGAGAAACCGAATTCTGAAGAAGAGGAACAGTCACGAGTCAGATCAAAGTAGATGGCAGCCATTACATCTTCCGCTGTTGATCAAGGTATGTCATCTCATATAAAGTTCTGATTGTGAAATATTCAGTATTGATGATCTTTGGGCTGTCACTTAAGACTTTTATATTTGGTATCAGAGCCAATCAATAACTGAATATTTCCTATGATTGCAATTGATTTGTTTGGTGCTTTACTCATGTGATTGAGCCTTCGGGAAATTGTGGGGTTTCATGAATGGTATCAATGTTGTTCTGTATGTACCAGAGCACGCCAAACCCTAAACGGCTTTTTGATTGTTCCCAACAATGGGTTTCCTTCGTTTGATTTTAACACTATGAATTTTCATGTTTGAGGAAAGGATTTCTCATCAACTGGTTGCTTCCTCATTTCTGTTTTCCAAATGGCTTTGAGAATTCACGCCTTCTTGTGTCCACCCGGTATTCTCCCATTCATAGTAACAGCTAAAGTCGATTCCAAAGAGTCTTGCCTGGTAACAGCAGCGTATCGCTAATGTATGTTTCGACATTCACCCATCAAGGAAATGACTTGAATTTTTATAGTTATCTTCTGCATACGAGTGCGTGTATGACCATTCGATGAGGATAGTCCTTGCAGTATTTGTTTATGAGCTCCCATCCGAGTTCAATAAGGATTAGCTTGAGAACAGCCGTTGCGCCAGTCATTTGTTCGCTACAGAGGTCGCCATACACCGTGCTCTGTTGAATAGATCAGTGCGCGTGTTACTATCTCTTATCATGTCACTAAGGTGGTCATTGCCTTGAGCTTCTCCATTGTAATTCGTTTGATAGCCCGGAGCACGCTCAATTTAATTCGACAATCATCGCCTCGAAGGAAAACTCATCCTTGGAACTGTATCATTGTTCGGTTGTCACAACCCTATTGCATGTCACATAACCATAACGTCGGAGCCTTTAGCTTCCATACATTGCACAAATTCTTGCTTGGACTAGAACTCTGAATTATGCTCCGCGGTGATCCTTGGGTTTCGATGCTCTTTGTATTTTCGAGATGCCATATAATGATGGATCCAGGTCACCTAGAAAATTGCCGCATCATTGTGTGTTCGCTGTGTATGTTGGAATGAATATGCGGTGAATATAAGTTATTGAATCCTGGTAGATAGTCAAATTTGTGCACTGTAAGAAGACTAACAAAGCGATCATTTTTGTACAGAGTTGAGTAGAACTCCTGTAGGAAAGTTACAGTTTCGATTGAATTTGAAATTTGGGCATAAAAGTAATTGCTCTATGACTGATTTTTTTGCATAAGGTATGTGCTATAAATTATTTATGCACATGAGATTTATGATCACCAAAGTGGTCAAAATCAGAATGTTGTTTCGCATCAAGTATGTGTTATAAATCATTTATGCACATGAGATTTATGATTTTGTTAATCACCAAAGTGGTCAAAATCAGAATAATCATTTAGTGCATAATTGACATAACGATTATTGATAGAAATTGCCAGTTATAAAAAATACCAATTAAAGCTGGCGTCACTAATGATAGAACCTGAGAACTTACCCAAAGGAAAGTCTTGTTCTATAACTAGTTGACATGATGAGGTTTAATAGATATTTTGATTAAATAAATATTGATCATCCAAAGATGTCAGTTCTATTTGATTGAATATATTTATTACCTGCTTATGTTTTGGTATTTAATTATGTTAAGTATAAGATAGTATCTACCCAAAGGAGTGCTATATTATACTATTATGTCTACATCTGAATCGCGTTAGTTATGAGCTTATAGTGATTTCATTTTAATTTGCAGGAGTTACCATGAACACACATGCTTCATCTGTTACATTGTTCACTGGTGTTAATTTTTCTGAATGGAAAGAACAAGTCAATTTCCATTTAGGTATTCAGGATCTTGACTTGGCACTCCTTGTGGATAAGCCTGCTGCTCTTACAAGAGATAGTACTGAGGCAGAAAAATCACACCATAAAGCATGGGAACGGAGTAACAGATTGAGCCTTATGTTTATTAAAATGACTGTTGCTAACAACATCAAGTCAACAATTCCACAAACAGAAAGTGCTAAGGAATATATGCAGTCTGTGGAAGAGCGTTTTCGTTCAGCTGATAAGTCACTCGCTGGTACTCTTATGGCAGAACTCACGACCATGAAGTTTGATGGGTCGCGAACTATGCAAGAGCACATTATAGAGATGACTAATATTGCAGCAAGGTTAAACTCCCTGGGACTTACAGTAGAGGATTCTTTTCTTGTCCAGTTCATTCTGAACTCGCTACCTTCTGAATATGGACCTTTTCAGATTAACTATAACACTATAAAGGATAAGTGGAATGTTAATGAATTGGCCAGTAGTCTTGTTCAGGAAGAAGGACGTTTGAAAAATCAAGTGAATCACTCAGTAAGTTTTGTGAGTAATAAAGCTGGTAAAGAAAAGAAAGGAAAATCAAGTCATTTCAAGAAGAAACAGGCACCTGCTAAGAATGGGCAGGATGAGGAAAAGAAGGAACTAAAGAGTGTTCAATGTCGTATCTGTAAAAAGAGACTTATCGTCTAATTCTAGAAAGTGGATATGTATTAAACTTATACAGTACCCTTTATGTACCTTCATTATCTAGTAACCTTATTTCCGCAAGTAAATTGGATATTTCTGGTTTTAGATGTATGATTGGATCTGGTTGTTTCGATTTATATAAGAATGCTGATAATGTTGGTTCTGGTATTCTAATTGATGGTTTATATAAATTGAAACTGAATGACACTTATGTGAATTCCTTGTTGAATGTAGTAAATAATGTTGGATGAAAACGTAGCATGTTGAATGAAAATTCTGCTTTCTTGTGGCATAAACGACTAGGTCATATATCCAAAGAAAGAATGATGAGATTAGTAAGTAATGAAATTTTGTCAAATTTGGACTTTAGTGATCTAGAATTATGTGTGGATTGTATTAAAGGTAAACAAACCAAACATAATAACATAATAAGAAAGGAGCCACTAGAAGCAGCCAGCTTCTTGAACTAATACACACTGATATTTGTGAATGTCCTTGAGACGTTTGTAAATGAAGTTGAGAGGCAATTAGAAACTGGTAATGCAAGATTCATTGAGAATGGTGAAGTCAGTGGGAGTACTAGAAGAGAAATAGTAGAAATAAAGGAAACAAGGGTAAATGTTACATTACCTAGAATAGTTCCTCCATCTACTATTACTCCAAATGTTGTTCCAGCTGTTGTATAACAGCATGATGATAATGAACAACATATAAATGAAGAAGTACTTCCTGAAGGAAATGACTTACATAATGCTGATATGCATGAACCACAACAAGTAGCATTAAGAAGACCTCAAAGAAATCGTAGGTCAGCTATTTCTAATGATTATGTAGTTTATATGCAAGAATCAGATTATGATATTGGAATCAATAAGGATCCAGTTTCGTTTTCACATGCTGTAGAAAGTAAAGAGTCAAAGGAATGGATTAATGCCATGAAAGAAGAACTGAAATCCATGCAACAGAATGAAGTTTGGGATCTCGTTGAGTTACCACATGGCTGTAAAAGAGTCGGATGCAAATGGGTTTTTTAAAACCAAACACGACTCTAGTGGTAATATCAAACGGTATAAAGCTAGACTTGTTGCTAAGGGTTACACTCAGAAAGATGGTGTTGATTACAAGGAGACATTTTCTCCTGTTTCGAAAAAGGACTCACTAAGAATAATAATGACATCAGTAGCTCATTATGATTTGGAGTTGCATCAAATGGATGTGAAAACAGCTTCTCTGAATGGAGATCTTGATGAGGATGTTTATATGGATCAACCTGAGGGTTTTTCTATAGAAAGTAAAGAACAATTGGTGTGTAAACTTAAGAAGTCAATGTATGGGCTTAAACAAGCATCCCGACAGTGGTATATTAAGTTCAATACCATTATTACATCTTTTGGTTTTAAGGAAAATACGGTTGATCATTGTATATACCGAAAGATCAATAGGAGCAAGTTTATTTATCTGGTCCTTTATGTTGATGACGTCTTGCTTGCTGCAAATAATTTAAGTATATTGCATGAGACTAAGGAATTTCTCTCAACAAAAGATTACATGCTCATCCAATGAATCGGAAGTGATTGGATATAGCGATTCAGATTTTGCTGGATGCATCGATACTAGAAAATTGACTTTTGGTTACCTGTTTATGTTTGCTCAAGGTGCCATATCATGGAAAAGTGCGAAACAGACTATCGTTGCTTCATCCACTATGGAGGCAGAATTTGTGGCATATTTTGAAGCCACAATTCATGCATTATGGTTGCGGAACTTTATTTCAGGACTTGCGGTTGTCGACACCATTAGCAAGCCGCTGAAAATTTATTGTGATAACTCTGCAGTAGTGTTTTTCTCAAAGAACGACAAGTACTCTAAAGGTGCCAAACATATGGAACTGAAGTATCTTGTTGTGAAAGATGAGGTTCAGAAACAAAGAATGTCAATCATGCACATCAGGACAGAACTTATGATTACAGACCCTTTGACGAAAGGGTTACAACCAAGACAATTTAAGGAACATGTTCAAAGAATGGGTCTTGGTTGTATTAATGATAATTGATGTGTGACATTCTGAGCTCTTTTATGTGTTTCTGATATACAATCATGTGTTTCTTGTTTTAATGTAGTAATACGTATTTTATGTAATTTTAAACAAGAAAGAGTCTTATAAAGATATTATGTTTAATCATTATGATATAAGACATTATGTGGACCATTATGCTGTTTTATATAAATTATGAGTATGAATTGATGGATTGCTGGTATTGTAGTATATGGAAGGGAATGCATTGAATTAATAGTGCACAACCGCCATAACTCTCAGCAATTTATCATAGTATGATGTTCAACACTTAATATTATGAATAGTCGGGTCAAGTGGGAGAATGTTAGAAACTGCTATTAGAAACAGCAAAAGGCTCATTGCTTTTTAACGTTAAAGCAGTTTCTAATCTTAATGTGACCCGATCTAATCTTAAAGCATTTAGATTTTATCCTAAAGTAGTTTCTAATCTAAAGCATTAGATCTTAAGCGTTGAATTGGTATATGATGGACGTACCAGATTAGAGTTAAATAATAGATAAAGGATTGGGTCCTCTCTCTCCCACACACAAGGGTTGCATTCTTCTCCATCAAGAAGCACATAAAGAAAGTGAGGGCAAGAGGAGAGAAACCGAATTATGAAGAAGAGGAACAGTCAGGAGTCAGATCAAAGTAGATGGCAGCCATTACATCTTCCGCTGTTGATCAAGGTATGTCATCTCTTATAAAGTTCTGATTGTGAAATATTCGATATTGATGATCTTTGGGCTGTCACTTAAGACTTTTATATAGTTCTCTGGTAATTGTGAAATTTGGATAAACATTTAAGAATTCAAAAAGATAACAAACATTGGCAAATTCAACAGGCTAATAAATTTAAGGATTTCATCTCGCAAGTAATTTTGAACTAACTTTGGATATGTCGAAGGCGGAAGGATTTCGTCATGCCGGTATTTAAATGTTATATATTTCTATTTATTTTAATCGTAAATGACGAAAGAATGGTATTTAAATGTTATATATCTCTATTTATTTTAATCGTAAATGAGGAAAGAATTGTATTTAAATGTTATATATTTCGAAGATGGAGAAATATGTTATATGCGCTTCACCAACTACTTTGCTTAATGGCATTAAAGATATGAAGCTCATCTTATGATTTCTTGACAGTCTCCGCAAAAAAAAATTCCTTATCTATTGAAAGGAGAGAGGCTCCACCATCTTATCTTGCCACGTAAGAGCACAATGTCAACCATAATAAGATGCATGGAAGTTAAGAGTGTCTAATTTCACATGTGAAAATATGAAAGAGATCATTAGGGAAGATTAGGCAAATATGAAGTGACGCGTGGCTTACTGCGCTGAAAGGATTATATTTAAATGTTATATATTTCAAAGATAGAGAAATATGTTTAACCTGATGTAGACTTCGTGACACAGGAAAGTAAAATTAATGTAGAATGGGCCATAAAGTAAGTTTTTTTATTCCAGTGTTAATAAAATATGAGTTTTATTAAATTAGGTTGAATTCATAGTTAAAGTAGTACGTGGAAATTAGTTAAATGTATTTGAAAATTTGAATAAAATAGTAAATAATTGTATTTCATATTTTATATTAAGTGAGAATTGAAATTATGCTTCCATCAATGTATATAATGAGGTATATCATATATGATTTATCACATTTAAATTGTGTTTGCATATAATGACTTATATGATGTAGGATTTATTAGATTTAAATTGTGTTTGATAATTATTAAGAAAAAAATTACAAATTAGAGTTTTATGGTTTGTTAAATAATTTTATGGATATGGTTTTGTGTATATTTTTTATGGTAGACATTTAGAATGGTTAATCATTGTTATTTATTTATGTTTAATGAAAAGTATTTATATTAATATTAATTTTGATAATGAAAAAAGCCATAAAACAAAGATAATGTTTGGTTTTAGATATAGTAACACAGAGTATATGTTGATGACCAATGAATCTTTTCCGTATAGAAGCAAAGGATGCACCTAATGTTTGGTTTTAGATATAGTAACACAGAGTATATGTTGATGACCAATGAATCTTTTTCGTATAGAAGCAGAGGATGCACCAATTAATATATATAGGTAAATGTGGAAAACTTATTTTTGTTATAATAGAGTAGATTAGATATAGATGACTAATATATCTATTCTAAATATAAATATAGAAAGTATCAATTTAGGAGGATAATAGATAGCTAGGTGAAAAAGTTATTTCATAGGAATATAAATTTTAATGTGGTTGCTTGATGAGTGGTATATTAGCAGTTTAAATTCATCTTAACTTCGGATCAACTAAGTGGGATCAAATATGTTTTCACTTTAAAAAGGTTTGCATCTCAATAGATTTGATCGATTGACTTAATTATTAATTAATTATAAATATGCATATAATTTTATTTTAAATTTATTTTCAGCAAATTACTATACTCAAATAACAACATTTCTACATACTAAATTAGAGAGCACATCTTGGTGTGATAAATAACAATTTTAAAATAGATTTTTTTTTTTTTTAAATATCTTTATTTTATTATATATTTGACACATAATTTAAAAAAAAAAAAAGTTATAATTTTTTAATTTATAAATTTTATAATTATTTTAATTAGTGAAAAAACAAAATTTGTATATATATATATATATATATATATACTTTCAGAAATAAGTATAATGGAATCGTTTTTATTAATTAAAAGAAACAAAAAAATAAAATAGGTTATAATATTATTGATTGAATCCAATATTGGATTTTCCCGGTTATTTGATTCCTATTTATTAAACGATTTAAATTTATTTTAGATTTTTCTATCAAACATATATATATATATATATATATATAAGAGTTGTGTTGTTAAAGGTTAAATATTGTTGAAAAATAATTAAAAACATTTATATTAAAAATAAATGAATCAAAATGACTTTTAATATGTTAAAGTATGTGATGAAATATTATGTAAAATATTAAGTCAAGATTTAATCTTTGGATATCATATTTTTGGAATATTATTATTTGGCTTGGAAATAACTCTTACATTAGTAAATAAAGCAAATTAGTTTGTTGGTTGTTGAGTTTTGTTGAAAGATTTTTTTCAACAGACAATTCCTTGCTTGAAATTGGTTGGGTCTCATAATCACTATTTATTTGGCTTGTAATTTGGCTATGATGGAAATATACGAATAGTTTCATGTACACAATGTCTTCTCCTTCAATTTCTTTTTTGGTATCAGAGCCTCGATGGGCTTGACTCGATCTAGAAGGGCCGAGGAGGATGGGAAAATTTTGAGGATTAAATTAATATTTTGTACATAATTAGTTATCCTAAGTGTTTGTTTTGCTATTATTTTAGTGTTGAATTTAATATTGCTTGTAGTGTCTCCCTAGGGAGTGATTGGAAGGAGTGACTAGAGCATAAGCGACCACTAAGTGTTCATGATAGAGTTGTATTCCTTTGTGTGTGTGGATCCAACATTCTACAATAGGCATCTGTTGTGTTCAATCTGTGGTTATCCAGTGCAATGGGTTATCCAGTGTGGTGTGCTTCCTTCCCAAGGAGACGTGAAAATTGAATGCCACGAAATATCATTGTTTTCCGTGAGTGGAAACGTGCACCAATTTTGTTTCCAGTTGGGCCCTCACTTCCCCATAGAATGACATCTTTCGACACTTGCAATTTTTGAAGATAGGCACTGATGTTGGAATCACGTTTGTGAGACTTTATATCTTCAAAATTGTCAAGAGTGCTCTCCGTTCATGGATGTGAGATCTTGGCATAAAGTGCAAAACCAATGCTTTCATTGACTTGAGAGGCCTTTGCTCTATGGCTAACTACATGTTTAAAATCACGTAAGCCACCATTAGAATTTATGTCACTCTGATTCCTTCTACGTTAGCTAGAATATGTCCATGTTCTCTAGAATTATCAACAAAAGATCAAACATGAGGTTTCTCTATGTCTGTCATTTGACATAGGGCAGTCCAACGTCATCGGAGGTAGTCAGATCAAAGTGTCGATAGACCTTATTACAAATATTTTGAAGGATGAGAGGTTAAACTTCGATGGGGATTGCCTTGCAATGGTTATGGATTTTGGAGATCATAAGCGACATTGAACATGTCATCCAAAGGTTTTCTGTTGAACATAGAAACAAGAAAAAGGGACAGAGGTATTGTATGGATCGTTAGGTCATCCAGAACCTTTGGAAGGAAACTGAGCTTGTTATAGGAGAAGTTTGACTCAACTAAATTTTAATAGAGCTCCCTAGGTGTTTTTTCAATGTGATAGGTGCTTAAGGGCCATGGGGATAGAAATTCATTTGTTAAACAAACAATGCAGAGAAAAAAAAATGATTTGTCTAATGGTTGCGGTGATCTATGTAGGAGGCATGTATTTCTCATTAATTATTGGTATATGTTATATTTATTATTTTCAGTAAAACTATATGAAGAACCAATTAATGAACATAATAATATAATTAAACTTGTGGTTCTCAATGTTATTCGATGCTGACAGAATGCATCATTATATTAATTGTGTGAATCTATTATATGCTGATGCACCTCGTTGTGCTTCGAGTTTCAAGAGCATCAGCCATGGTTAGGTGATGAGATCCATGTGTGTAGAAAGGTAAATTGCATAATTTACTTCTAGATATAGTCAAGTATCGAGATTGTCGTTCGGAAGATCGAGAAGCCTCAATTATACAAAGTTTGTGGAAGATGGTTAGAGGCGGTTATGTCTTAAATGAAATAAATGAGAAGCTCAAAGATTGTGGTGGTGAAAAGAGCATTGTCACGGAGACTTCAAAGTCGTGTAAGTATCAACTAAGACTAGTCACACAAACGTGACACATAAATTGTAATTTGTCATTCTTGTAATAATCTTTGTAATGATGTAATGTAAGCATTAAAGGGGGACTTGGAAATAATACTTAATTCGTATATAAACACGATTAGTTTGTTGGTTGTTGAAAAATTTTCTCAACAAACAATTCTTTGTTTAGAATCTCTTAAATCTCATAAACACTATTTATATGGCTTGTAATTTGCCTTTAATAATGCGTGACTTGTAATTTAGCTTTAATAAAAATATATAAATAATTTTGTGTGCACAATGTCTTCTCATTCAATTTTCTTTTATTCGAATCCACATTACCATCATTCCAGGTTTATCGATCCAAAAATGTAGAATTCATTCGACAATAAATTCGTTATAAATACTGTATCACTGAAACATGATTTTTCTTTATTTTCAATCTCGACTAAGATTAAGGTGGTTTTTTCCTATTTGCATGGCGTGTCTGGCTTGTCTCATGAGAAACCCTAAATTGCTCTTTTTTTAAGTTAACGCATTTACGACACAATACGATACTTCTATTTTCACAATACGATACTTCTATTTTCTCGTTATTACACGGAAAACTTCCAACGAACACGGCATTCGATCATCGAAATTCCAAAATGGAGACGTGGTCGACCAAATTTATTTGTAGAGATACTTTGCATTTAATATTCTTAATCAGAAACACTGAAAATGCCATTTTGAGTTCCAAGGGATGAAATTGAACTTCTTCGGAGAATGTGAATGTTAGGCCAGAGAAGGAAGCTGCATAATCCCTGTCCATACAAACAATTTAAAAATAATATAATTAGTGAAACATAATGGGATATTTACCAGAGAGCAAGCAAGTTCATTACTTGTTTAAGATATCCTGAATACGAACTATTGTCTAAATTTTAAGAAAAGGAAAAGGCAGATGAATAAATTTATTTATAAAGATAGTTCATCTTTGTGTATTTTGTATTTAATATTTTTAATCAATTAATGAAAATAACAGTTTGGGAGTTTCTGGGTGCAATAGTTAAGATAAAGTAAGAAGATTGATGGAATGAGATAGAATAAATAGATTAGTAAATGTTAAACTATTATTAAGAGATTATAATCTGAATCATCATCATATATATTTTAATTCAATTATAAAGTATGTAATATTTTATGAAGATAAATTATAAGATATTGATAATTTGAAATTTTATGCCCAAATATTATATATATATAAATCTAAAGGTATAATCTAACTAATGAATTATATATATATATATATTAAAATTTAATATATATTTTTAAAATTTTCAAAGTTCAAGTTATTTAATTTATTGATCAAGTGTTTTGGAAAATTTTTAAAGTAGTGAAACTATTTATGTATTCAAAAACATATTTTAAACAACAAAAATCTCAATCTTATTAAAAACTATATAACTAAATTTCAATGAACAATAATTTCATTTATTAATTAGATTAAACCAAATTATATATATATATATATATATATATATTAATAATAAATTTAATATTTTTAAAAGTATTGCTAGTTTCCTTTTAAAATCATCATTTAGTAAAGCTATTGTATAAATGAAGATGTTTAGAACAGGCTTTCCAAATATATTCTTTTTGTATTTCTAATGGGTTGGATTAAACTGTAGTAGTAAAATAAATTTTTAAATATAGGGTTTTGTAGTTTTACTTATTTAGAATAGTTTTGTTTGGAAGAAAAATAATTGGTTAAAGTTTGTTTTGGTTTTTCTTAATTAAATTTAATAATTTTATTAATAAGAAAAAAAATTACATGTGAAATTTTGCAAGAATTTATAACAGTCTTGCAATGAGCTATTTATAAGCTCAATGTCCTAACTACCTCTTAAAAGCTATTCAAACAACTTACTAACAATTCTCCTAAATTAGAGCTTAATATACGATATATTTGTAGAGTCATATCTTCTTACAACAATATACTAATTCTAAATGTCTCCATTAAATAATTAAATGTTCTAGATTAATAATTATTAATTTAATATCTTAAATTAATAATTATTTTATTCTAACTTTATAGCCTACGATAATATTTATTTTGGATCATCTAACATTCCCCCCATGATCTAAAGATACATTACAACAGATACCAAGTTCATCCATGAACTTAGTAAATTTTATTATGCCAAGAGGTTTCGTGAAATTGTCGGAGATCTGATCTTCTGAAGGACAATAAATTGGCTTGAGGACATCTTTGGCAATGAGAGATCTGATATGATGATACTTGGTGTCCACATGCTTTGTCCTTGAATGAAAAATTGGGTTCTTGGCAAGCTTGATGGCTGACTGGATGTCAATGAATAATGACGTAGCTTCTGCCTGAGAAATGCCCAAGTCCTACAAAATTCTGTGCAACCAAACAATTTCACATGCTTCTTCCCACGCTGAAATGTACTTTGCTTCCGCTGAAGAAGTGGCCACTATAGCTTGTTTCTTACAACTCCAAGACACTGCTGCTGACCCCATGTTCATTAAATAACCTAATGTTGATGCTCGATCATCAATACCTCCAGCAAAGTCGGCATATGAAGATTCACCAAGTAAAAATATTTTGGTCTTTGTGTAAAGAAGACCAAAATCTTTTGTTCCTTAGATATATCGAAGAACTTTTTTGGCGACATTCCAGTGACTGTCTCTTGGCTCCTGCATAAAAAGGGAAAGAATACTAACTGCATAAGATAGATCAAGGTGAGCATTTGTCAAATAAATCAAGCTGCCAATTAATTGTTTATAAGTAGTGTTGTCCACCATGTCCCCCCCTTCAAATTTTGAAAGTTTCAAGTTTTACTCCATGGGGGTAAGAACATGCTTGCAATCCTGCATTCCAAATCACTGAAGAACCTCTGCTGCATACTTACTCTGCGAAATGAAAATATGATGTGGACATTGGAAGACTTCAACTCCAACATAGTAGTCAAGTAATCCCAAATCTATCATCTTAAACGCTGCATGTAACTCCGTTTTCACTTGTGCAATGTGATCATCATTGTTTCCAGTAATGATCAAATCATCTAAATACATACCAAGAATCACCAGATATTTACCCTGTTGTCGCACATATAAAGTATTATCATATTCACTTCGTTGAAAACCAACTTTCCTAAGGTATTCATCCATTTTTACATACCAAGCTCGAGGAGCTTGTTTTAATCCATATAAAGCCTTGATCAATTTGCAGACTTTATGTTCCTGACCTTTAATTTCAAAACCTAGAGGTTGTGTCATATATACTTCTTCCCATAAATCTCCATTGAGAAAAGAACTTGTTACATCCATTTGATGAACTTTCCATCCTTTTTGAGTGGCTAATGCAAGTGTTAATCAGATGGTGTTCCATTTAGTTGTAGGAGCAAAAGTTTCCTCATAATCAATGCCTTCCTGCTATGCAAAACCTTTAGCGACAAGTCTTGCTTTATACTTTTCATGTTCTCCCTTTTGGTTGTACTTAATTCTATAAACCCATTTGCATCCTATGGGTTTAACATTTTGAGGACAATCAACAAGTTTCCAATTGTTGTTATCAATTAGTGCTTCATATTCTTCAATCATAGCCTGTTGCCATTCTTTATGTTTGACTGCATCGTTGTATGTGGAAGGTTCAGTAAAATCATTTGCTATCAATGCAAAATTTGCTTCACTTTTGTGTGACTTCCTTGTTCCTGTTTTATTCTGCTCATCAGACCTTACATCTTTCAAAAGTTGAACTGCCCATTTTGGTAGTTGATGCTCACATGTTTGAGATTCTGAAAAGTCACCATCATTGTAAAGAGGATTAATCTAAATTGATGTTCATCGATCAGTTGAAGACTCTGGAGGTCAGGGAAAATTTTAAGAACCCCCCCTAAATTTATAAATATAATAAATGGGCGAATCTCCATGGTATATAGGAAAAATGGAAGGCGATTTTATCGATAATATAATATGTATATATAATTTTTTGGCGAATCTCTCACCAGGCATGGCGAATATTTTGCTCAATTATAAAATCTTGTAAGATGTTGGCGAGTCTTTCACTAAATAATAAAACATTGTAAAGTCCTAGTGAATCTTAGCATAGGCTACATGCTGGTTTAATTCCCCCATTTAAATAGGCTACATTCCAGGCGAATACCATGGGTCAATACCATGTGCCATTTTGGTGAATACCATGGGTCAATACCATGTGCCATTTTTATTTTTATTAGAATATTTTACTCAATTATAAAATTGTGTAAGATCTTGGCAAGTCTTTCACTAAATAATAAAACTTTGTAAAGTCCTAGTGAATCTTAGCATAGGCTACATGCTGGTTTAATTCCCCCATTTAAATAGGCTACATTCCAGGTGAATACCATGGGTCAATATGTCACATACCCCGGTAACCTCGCAGGTAAAAGTAGGGAGTTAGAATTAATTTATACAATTACCACAAGTAATTAATCAGTTCACAACTCCACAAATCATCACTAATGATTAGATATAACATTCACTAATACATCAAGTAAATCGCAGTGAAAGACAATAAGTTATATATCCATTTTCATAACCATTAACCATCTATGTGGTAGTGTTCTGACATAAGCTGTCTCATGAATCCCTGCATCCATTTCTTCATATTCTTAACCATATTAAATAATCATGCACTAAGACATTCTGCTTGTCACAACAAATAAAGAACCATCATCATCAAGGACCCATCATCTACAACGGACACATAAGGCAATCACATCAATTACGCCATTGAACACGGAAATACCCTGGAAACCCCGTAGGGTGAAAACCAGCAAATGTTTAATCTTCTTATTAAACGCTCGTGAGGGTTTTCACCCCTCACTCAATGGCTCATAAGGGATTCCATCCCTTAACCATTGTTATTAAAAATCTTTACAATGAATTATCATTAAGCTGTCACATAACTAGCTAAAGCTAATACAATTTACATGTAATCTTTTATTTACATACCGCCACATGCAACATTCCTTGTGGCATAATTGTTCTAGCATTGGACAATACTGCAGCTTGACTTCATCTGCATGGACGAATAATCCTTTTTCCTGCCATAATGCCAAACATCACTTTCCTTGGCACCATCTGCCATCGTTTCCTTTCCTGTCAAAGCAGTTATCAACAATCTTGGCAACAAGATTAGTTACATTATTATTCCAACAATAATCAACATCTAAAAAGATCTTTTAACATCTACTCATATGCATGAGCACGCATAACATACTAGCTAACTAGCATAGATACCAGAACATAAATACATGGTCTTGCAACCAGATCTATAACAACATAACTACATGCATGTGTTTTCGGGCTAAGCTTCTGTTACTTTTCCGAAGCACCTCCTTACAGGAGTAGCCATAGATCAGATTAAAAGAGCAGGGAATTAAGACCATTGTTCAAGTAAACAAGCTGACTAATCTTTCACCGCATGCAATATCGTATGTTTTTCTTCACCAAGAAGAATATATCAAATAAGCATTTCTATCTGCATGCACTAACAAGTTTTCTACTAAGAAAACATATAATCTAAACATTCTTTTACAGCACACGCACAAGAATGTTTACAGCACACACACAAAGAATATTTCGTGAGGTCAACTTATCTCTCTTCGTCGCCATAGCGCATGTTCAGGTCCTAAAACTTGGATTGGAGCCCACATGACGATCCTCATCGATGTATCGTAAATCTTTTGAGAACTGCAACAAATATAACACGCAAGAACTCTACGTTTTGAGAACTGCAACAAATCAAGCCCAGAAACCCTTGGGCGAGCGAGAGCCGATGTAAAACTTGAGGGTTTTATAATTTTAAAACTCTTGGCTGTGAACAGTATTATTGACAGCAAAATTTTGAATGCCGAGTGGTAAGGAAAGGAAGCCCGGTGAAGTAACGATAGACCCACAAAACAAATTGGTTAGCGTTTTGTAATGATGCCGCAAGACTGAAACGGACATTACCATGCCTCTTTTCCTTAAATCCTTTACTGTTCCATCTTTCAGTTAACAGAAAACGATGTTTCATCTTTAAGTGAGCACAAAATTACAGAATATGTGCATAGATGTAACCACATGACGGAGGCACAATGCAAACATAGAGACCACACAACAAAAACAGACAAACCGTTGGCACGGGCGTTGGCTTTGATGCAGCGCATAGACTGCCCTCGTTTTTGCACAGTGAGGAAAACAACTGGCTACGGTCCATGCTAGACTCTTATTTCCACTTCTATTTCGGTTCACAATGACTCTACTCCACAGGCACGCCCTCTCAATCAAAATGCAGACAGAGACACCCACGATCCCTCAACAAGTATACCGATACAGAGGCAACAACATTGTCGACCCTGTGACTTCACAACTGCATTCATTTTGCTAACCGTTGGACCGAAAAGAGCACAAGAAGCTGCAGCAACTGCCTCACCTTTTCAGCGATTCCTCAGGCTTCCAACCAAATACACGCAGAAGATAACTTTTACTGCCAACCTATTTCTTTGCAAACGGAAGGATCCGAAATACATCATCTCCTCTGCCGAGTCCCTGCTTCCAAATGGAAAACCTTAACACAAGGCAGCAGCCCCGACTTTCGTGGAACGCACTATACCAGCATTCAATGAAACGTTAAGGTATACCACCTGCCATTTAATTAGCGCACCCTCCTCAACACAACACAAGATTTCCGGTTTTAATAACAACCGCACCATGAAACAGAATACCAAGAATCCAAGAATCAGTTTTGAATGATAACTATTCATAACTGATAATCACACTGAGCTACTATGCACCTTCAGTTTATAACCGACCCGTAATATCTCATACGGTTTACTATGACGCGGTAGGGATGTTACATAATACCATGTTCCATTTTGGTGAATACCATGGGTCAATACCATGTGCCATTTTTATTTTTATTAATTCTAATATTAGGGTTAATAATGGTTTTTTGCATGGTATTAATAACAATCTAGTCCATGGTATTTGTCCCATAGTATTTTGGCCATAGGTTTCACCTAAATATAACCCATTTTTTGAGTGTTCTTAAATATAAGGTGACTTATGGAGTAAATATAAAAAAAAATGTTTTATTTGTTTACCATACCTCTGGTTTATTTATATTTTTATTAATTTACCATACCTCTTTTACAAATATGGTATTTGGCCCATAGGATTCACTTAAATAAAACCTCTTTCTTGAGCCTTCATAAATAGAATGAGGGTTATGGACTAAATATAAAAAGAGGTTTCATTTATTTACGATACGTCTAGTTTATTTATATTTTTATTTATTTACCATACCTTTTGAGTAAGTATAAAAAGACGTTTTATTTATTTACCATACCTCCACTTTACTTATATTTTTATTTGTTTACACCCTTATATGTATATAAGGTGACTTATGGAGTAAATATAAAAAATGTTTTATTTATTTACCATACCTCTCATTTATTTATATTTTTATTAATTTACCATACCTCTTTTATAAATATGGTATTTGGCCCATAGGATTCACTTAAATAAAACCTATTCTTGAAAATGGGCGAATGGAAGGTTGTAAGTCCTAATTTCAAGGGCTAAATTTACCTTTTTTACCCTCTCCCTTAAAATAAGGTGGGCTATTTGAGGTGATTTGTAAAAATGTACTATGATACAAAATATTCGCCCACTAAAAATTTAAAACGCCTTAATTTCGCCAAAGGGCGAACATTCGCCCCTAAAATTATCCTTGCTGGAGGTGGAGAATCACTGTTTGAAGAACTACTGCTACTTGGAGATGTGGATGAACCGCTAGAAGATCCTGATGGTGTTGTTGAAGTAGATGGACTAGATGAATCATCTTCAAATGAAGGAAAATCAAGTTCATACCAATTTGGTGAATTTGGTTGACTTTGCATATTTCCTTTTCTTTGACTGCCTTTAATTTCTAACTTTTGAAGAAGACTTTCGATTTCTTCAACACTCTTACTCTCTATTTCATCAAAAATTACATCTCTGCTCACAATACATTTTCCATTGGTCAAAATATGGTACCCTTAACTCTCATCAGAATAGCCAATCATTGTGCATTTCATGTTAGCCTAACTTTCGTAAAAATCAATAATAAATCCAATTATTAAATTAAATAAATAAAATCATGAGAATTCCTCAAACCAAAGATTCTAGTTTGGATGAGAGATTCTCTCCAACTAACTCTCTTAAATTAGTGTGTAAGTTGAGAAATTGTCTCAACCAAATGAGTCTAAGATAGATGCACTATCTTAAGACCACTTACTCATGTATTTAAATGTATTATTATATTATTTGAATAATGAGAATTACATGAGTATGAGAGACCACATGATGGATCTCTGCCTTTTCCGCCAGTGTAATTTTTGTGTGTTAATTTGTTGTGCATATGGTTATATTGCTTTGTGATTTTTTTTCATGAGGTATCAGAGCCAACCTCAGAATTGAAGACACTTTCTGTAATCATAGGCAGGTGTAGCTACAGCTTGTCCTCAGGCCGCTGGTAGGAATGTAGTTGCTATACTGACAAGTTGTTGCTGGTAGCCATCTCCAACAGCCACCACAGGCTTATTGTAACCTGTAGAAACATTTGTTGTTGCAAATTGTTGGAATCCTGTGGCAGCAGACTGCTGCCAGTAAGGCTGAGCATTAGATTACATCTGAAGGAGCATGTGGAGAGAATGGATCTAGAATTTTAGTGTCTTGTGAAAAGTATTAAATGGGACATTGTGTAAAAGTAGTGTTTCCACACTGAGTTCCAGGGTAGGTTCAACTCTCGCTTCCCAGATCCCATTGTGGCAGTGGAAGAGTTGTTTACAGCTTGGTTTCTATTAAAACTTTCTTGACAGCAGAATCAACAGTCTTCTTCAAGTGCTTGGCAACTCCAAACATATAATTGATAGGTTATCGAAGGAAGCTCTTACTTCATGAAGACTTGATGATCACGTCAGAAGGGATAGAAGGAAGGTCTTCTCCCACAGAAGTTAAACGTGCATTAATGGCCCGTAGGGTGTGATACGACTGATTATGACTGAGAAATTTACAATAGAAAATTTGCAGTGTGTGTTCATCGTTGGGTGATTTCAAGTTGCATGGACATATCTATTTTTGAAGGCGCAACACTATGTGGTTGCGTCCAGCTATGTCAAAGAACCTATGCACCAGAGTGTTGTTGTTGAGGAGATTTGTATATTTAAATTTTTAAAGGGACACAAGAAATCGAGTGTGAGGAAATTCCTATATTAATGAAGGCTTCAGCGTTGTTTTCTATAATGTTTGCATAAAAAAACAGAAACCCTCGCCTTCCAGAATATTACAATCTAGTGGGTCTCTTGGAAAGAGGAGAGAACCTTCATTTACCCATAAACTGGAATTTACTAAGTGATTTCTTCCATGATTTTCTCCACTATTTGCTCACATTCTTGCGTTGATTTCAAGATTAAATATCTTGTCTTTTTTAAGGAGCTAGTCAAATGTGCAAGGAATGTTGAGAAATTAATGTGAATTCCTTCTCTCTGGGTTTATTATTTAAAAGTGAAGGTTTCATAGCATTACTGATAGAAAGACAATTTCGTATTTAGTACATACGATTTTTCAAATGAATGTGTAGGTGTGAGCAACTTCATTGTGGATTGGTGAGACTAACATTTAGCCATTTTGGGCTAGCAAAGACTCCCACCATGGAAGATCGCCAGATAGCGTGAAATCTATTTTTAGCGTGGAAGTGGCCTGCATCCAAGTCAAAGGAAAAATAATTACATGAATAAGGTCATAAGTTTTTTTTTTCAATAGCGTAAAGTTTAAAGTTGGAAAATCACTTTTTTAAAGGTTAAAAAAAAAAGTTTAAAGATTAAGGTGGACACTTATTATGATAAGGAAAACCCTTACTTTATGTTAAAAGTGTGGAGGTATATTTTGTTTTTAAGTGGAGTGATAAGGTTATAAAGTGTGATTTTTTAGAGATATAAAATGTGGAGAAATAAGGTATACTTTTTAAATTAAATGAATGATTTTTAGGAGAGATAAGGAGTGGATAAAATATTTTTTATGTAATGGAGTAATAAGTGATTTTTTGGAGTGATAAGGTGAAATTATTTTGTATTTGGAGCGATAAGTGTTTTGTATTGGGAGTGATAAGCGATTTTTTAGAGAAAGTCATTGTTGTAATCCAAAGTAATGTTTTACTTTGAGAGTGATTGAGCAAGTGCAGGCAATTTTTTGAAGACAAAAGTTTGCAAGTGTGACATTCTCATTGCTTGAGAAGGTGAATTTTGATCTACTCTCATATTTAAATAAAAACATATCTTTTTTGTGGTGCTTGTGTCCTAGATCCACCCGAAATTGAATAAGGGGATCTTAGGTACACCATGTGTATGTTTGTAATGGAGCATGATTCCTGCTATTATTTTTGTTTTGTGTCTAGTTTTTGACACTAACCTTCATGTGGTATCTTTCTAAGATGGTACACATGTAGCACACAACAAATTAGTGAATTACATGCACATAATCATTTCCATTCAAACTTATGTAATCAAGCAAACTACAAGCAATAAAGAATCAACAATACATAATCAAGTTGTCAACAACATTTCTACATCAACATCCAATCGAGTTAATGAAGTTGTAAACTCAAGCATTCCAAGGCAAAGTCTACATCCAGATTCAACGACAATTAGCAATTGTATAACATGCAAATAAATTTATTTTTTGTAAGTCAATTTGTAATCAAATTCAAGTAAATCTTCAACTGAATCATCAAGATTGAACTTGCCATTTTTCTCTTGGGTTCATTTTCGATAGTATTCGACACCCTTCTTTTGATTAATCAAGAGTGTAAGTTCAATCAAGTGAAAATATCACAACATCAAGCGAGCCTAAAACTGATTGAAGCAAGCATCAAGTGAGCATGAAAGCAAGCAAGTGTGAGTTCAAACAATCAATTATTAAAACAAGTTCAAGCGAGCATGAAAAAATCAACCAAACATCAAGCGAGCAAGTTCTACAAATCCATCAAGTATTAAAAGCAAGTGAGCGTGAATTCCAACAAGTTCACATGGCGAAAAGCATTCAGTTGTTAAAGCTTCTTAACAATTTGATCCTCTCAACTAATGAAGGCATGGTACAAATCAGAAAAGCCACTCTTGTTGATATTTCAAGGAATCTACAACAAGCACATGAAACAATGGAGTTCCTTCAACTGGAATCGCAACTACAAAGAGATGAGTTGCAACCAACTTCAAGTGTCGAAGTGGTCCCTGATTCAGTTCAACTTTCTTCCAAACCAATCATCAAGCTATGGGAAGAAATTCAAAGTAACAAAAATTGATGAGGATTAGGATATGACAAAGATGAAACAACTTGCATATCCCCGATTATTCTAAGCCAATAAAGTTCATCAGTGTAGTATTTCTTGATCAAATACAATCAACAAGCCATGAGAAAGTTGAAGCTAAACAATAATACATGCAAACTGAAGTTGCAATGAAACCAAAATGCCTTCATTGTCAAAGAACTGGTCATCTGGAAGATCGGTGTTTTGATCTCCATCCTTGTCACCATTATGGCAAGTCAAATCATTCATCAGAGAAATGCAGCAAACAACAAAAATCAAACAAATTTAAGGTCAATTATTCATGGATTGATCCCTGGGAATGTTCATTCATAGCCAGAAGATTGTACAACTTTTACAATCAGATTCACTCACACATAATGCAACCAACAGTAAAAATGCAGATGGTATTCTCGTGCAGTTGAATGGGGGAGTACAATAGTGAAACTCTCCTACACATGAAGGGGCAGAGTTAAGATATCAAATGCAAATTATTGTCTCTCCTTTTAGTTGACAAAGGGGGGAAATGTCAATGAAATTGAAAAGTGGTTCTCAGACTGAAATTCTTGACAACATTAGCGAAGCAGCCAGTGGGCATCTTCATCAGCCAGTGGGTGATCATCATCAGCAAATACGCCAATGGGTGTTCATCAAATTTTGTCAGTGCACACCAGATGTTGTTTTCAGGCAAAGGATAGTTGGATCCTTTTGTGGCTTAGCACATGATGGAGTTTTCAAGCGAAATTCAGAGATGAATAAGTCATGCAGCTGACTCATGGTCTCTTCATATTGTAGTTTCTTCAACATCCAGCTTTGGCAGTTTTTCAGGCAAATGTTTTTTTGAAGATCAACTTGAGAACTTGGAAGATGGTTCCTTGTTCATTTTGTATTTATCATTGAGGGGGAAAATGTTAGCCTCACTCTCTTAAAAATCAATAATAAATCCAATTATTAAATTAAATAAATAAAATCATGAGAATTTCTAAAACCAAAGATTTTAGTTTGGATGAGAGATTTTCTCCAACTAGCTCTCCTAAATTAGTGTGTAAGTTGAGAAATTGTCTCAACCATGTGAGTCTAAGATAGACGTACTATCTTAAGACCACTTACTCATGTATTTAAATGTATTATTAAATTATTTGAATAATGATAATTACATGAGTATGAGAGACCACATGATGGCTCTCTGCCTTTTTTGCTAGTTTAACTTTTGTGTGTTAATTTGCTGTGAATATGGTTATATTTTTTTGTGATTCTTCTTCATTTCAAACTTCTTGAGACAAGCTTACTTTGTTTTTCTTTCGAAACTAAGGCATAACATATTGGTCCAAAAACTCTAAGATTTTTAAGTCGAGGTTTGAAACCAAACCAAGCTTCATAAGGTGTGATACCGTCTAAAGAAGT
This sequence comes from Pinus tabuliformis, assembly GCA_031772625.1. Lineage (NCBI taxonomy): Eukaryota > Viridiplantae > Streptophyta > Pinopsida > Pinales > Pinaceae > Pinus > Pinus tabuliformis. Next base: position 1,392,603,034 of record CM062804.1, read on the forward strand.
AGTTGGAGATCTGTTTCTTAAGTAAACAGCTATATGAATTGCTTTTTCCCAATATGCTAAACTTAACTTTTTGAAAGTTAACATAGATCTCGCCATTTCTAACAAGGTGTGATTCATTCTTTCTACTACTCCATTTTGCTATGGAGTGTAAACATTTGTAAAATTTCTACTTATGCCATTCTCGCTGCAATAAGTTTTGAATTCATTTGAAGTGAATCCTCCCCCATTATCTATCCTGAGAGTGCCTATCTTTTCTTTGATTTCATTTTCAATAAGTTGGGGAAATTCTTTAAACTTTTCAAATTCTTTTGGCTTTTGCTTTAAGAAATAAACCCAAGTCATTCTACTGAAATCATCAATGAATAGTAAGAAATATTTCCAACCACCGAATAAAGTTTGTAGTGGTTCACAAACATCATTGTGAATTAGTTGCAGCAGCCTGTTTGCGTGCCATGAAATTGTTCAAAAACTTTCTCGACTTTGGTTTCCATAAATGCAAGCTTCACATTTTGCATTTTCCTTTTTGAAAGCTGGAAGTCCCTTAACCATCCCTTGTTTTCGCAATTGAGAAATACTATCAAAATTTAAATGTCCATATCTTACATGCCACATTCTGATAGGTGAAACTCCTGTAGTCATTGCCCCTAAAAAGTCAGAATGCCTTGGAATAATTGTCCCTTTCATCCTTAACAATTTTCCATCTTCATAATCTATCATCACTATTTGCAAGCTCTGTTTGACTGAATTAATCCTAACTAAGCCATCTTCCATAATTATCTGATGTCCTACGTGTTGAATTGTGACTAAAGATAACAAATTTTTCTTAAAGGTTGGTACATACCATACATTTGAAATAATTTTTTCTCCAATGCCAAGGAGAAAAACTTTAACTACACCTTTTCCATAAGGATTATGTTTTGTACCATCTACAAGAAAGATGGAATTAAAATAACAATCTTGAAAATTCCAAAAGAGGTCTCGTCGACAAGTCATGTGCTGAGTTGCTCCTGAATCCAAGATCCAAGCATCTTCATAATCACTTTTAAGATAGGAGGAAAGTTTTAATGCTGACAAAGAAGTAAAGACATATTCTGAACCATCATCATCTTGATCATTTGCAAATTGTGCTGAGTGCTGATGAAAGTTCGATAATCTTCAGCATAATGTCCAACTTTGTTACATCTTTGACACACAATTTGACTTAATTCTCTTCCTCTTCCTGGAGACTATCCTCTGCCTCTGCTTTGACTTCTGTTTTGAGGTTGTCCTCTACCTTGATCATTATTTCCTCTTCCTTCAAGATAGCCTCTTTCTGGACTGTTTCCTCTGCCTTGAAAATTACTCCTGCCTGAACTATTGCCACTATTAAAGTTGTTTCCTCTTCTTTGGCTTTGACTTCTACTTTATACATTATGTGCTTCTTGAGTCTGATTGAAATTCCCTCTACCTCTGTTTCTAGAACTATGAGTTGATGATTTACTAGTCCTGGTCCCTGTGAAAAGGACATCTTCACCAACTTTCTTTTTCTCCCCAAAGGTTTTATCATGTTGGGCCAACATTTCACAGAGCTCATCAAACTTTAGCTTCTCTAACTTTCCAATTAATTGTAGAGTTTCCAAAAAGTGTGTGTAGGAAGAAGGAAGTCCAACAATTAAAATTGTGACCATAAAACTATCATCTATTGCTTGAAAACTAGCATTAATGATTTCCTTCTTAATATTCTTAAGTCTGGAGATTTATTCAAGAGCATCACCCCCTTCAGTCAATTTTTGTTGCAACAATTTTAATTTTAGATCAACTTTCTTTGATTCAGGCTGAGTATCAATTTTTTTTTTTTAAATTCACAAAGCAGACCATGCATCCATAGCATTTGCTATATGGACATACATTTCATCATTAATAAAAAATTTAATGAGAGCTAATGCTTTGACATTCTTAACTTCCCATTTTGCTAGTGAAACTGCATTTGTGGGTTTATTTGGCTTAATATCACCATCACATATATCATGCCACGGTTCATTATAAATGAGAGTGCTTTCGATGAGGCGTTGCCATATTTTGTAAGATTTTGTGCCTTGAAGTTTGTCAAAATCAGAAAACAAATTAATCAACTTTCACATTGTAGTGTTGAAGTTTCACACCAAGAATCAGGCTCAGAAAAAAATATCAAGATGGGCAACACAACATGCAATGCACTACAAAAAAAAAAAATGATTTGTCGTGGCTTGGCCTTGACCCTCGTATAGTTATTGAAATAGGAGAAAAATGACTAAGCTTTGCACTTGGCTCTTGTCAATTTCTCAAATATTTACAAGGTAACTTTTGAAATTTGACTTTCACAATGATGCGTTTGCAAATCCTGGTAAAAAAATGTTACCCCCCCTCAAAGTAAAATTACTTTGAGTTACAATATCACACTTATCTCTCCAAATAAATAATTACAAATAAAATTTCCTTATTACCCCAAAATTTACAAAATTTACTCTTCCTAACATTTAGAAATAACCCTTACACCTTCTCACATCTTATTTCTCCAAAAATATTATAAATAATACTAAATTCCTTATATCTCCATATAACAAATAATGAAAAATTCTTTATTGAGTTACATACAAACAAAAAAAAAAATATGAAGACAAGTCCAAAAATATTATGAGAATGCCTCCCATAATAACCGTCCAATATTTTGATTAACTTGTTTCACTCCTCTCTGATGTTTTGTAATTCAAAAGCTTCTCGATGAGATCAACGAGTCATGAGCATACGCCTACAACAGTGTCTCACCAACCCCAATGCGTCAAGAGCATCCCCGGGAGAGGAAATGACGGTAACAGGTATTGCTGTGAGGACCCTGCCGATCCGGTAACCACCAAGCAGGATAATAATAAGCGTTATTGCCACACCCACTGCTCTTTCGATGGAGCCGTGTATATTGTTGATAGCGTAATATTATCATTTAATGAAATGGTGGGCAGTCTGGAGAATGGAAACGAGGCGAGCGTATTATTGCAGGCAACAGGCACAATGGTGGCCACAAAGAAAGCTAAAAAGGCTCATGAGAATATCAACAGCAGAGTGGCACTTGTCATGAAGAGTGGCAAGTATACAAGGACTAAGAAAGGAAAATTTATTATCACGACAAATAACTTCCCTCCTATCCATAGATCAAAAATATAGTATTATGCTATGCTTGCTAAGGTTCGAGTGCATCATTTCAATGGAAACTTCGTCATGGTTATAATCGGACTTCCACTCTGAGAAGAAGGCGCGGCTCTCAACATAGGGGTGCGGGATGATGAGCAAGTCAAACGGGCTACTCCAATTCTTAGATTCAAACTCTCAATGCCACAAACAATTGAAGAAATTTTTCATTTATGTTAGAAGCAATTTTTTGATTTTTAAATCTGCTAAATATAAAATTAAAAAAAAATTAGATACCAAATATTAACTGATTAAATTAATGGAGTTTTCCATGTTCCTGTAGAATTAGAATCTCTTCCTCACATCCGCTGCAGTATCATTGGAGCTCCGATACCACAATAATGGCAAAAGTGTCCTTAGACACGTAATTTTTTATTAATAAGAAAAACAATTACATCTGAAATTTTACAAGAATTTACACCCGAACAACAAAACACTCTTGCAATGAGCTATTTATAAGCTCAATGTCCTAACTACCTCTAATTATGGATCACTTATAAAATAACAAGTGTCCACTTACAATAAAAGCTATTCAAACAACTCACTAACAATTCTCCTAAATTAGAGCCTAAGATAACCACATATTTGTAGAGTCATATCTTGTTACAACAATATACTAACTCTAAATGTCTCCATTAAATAATTAAATATTCTAGATTAATAATTATTAATTTAATATCTTAAATTAATAATTATTTTATTCTAACTTTATAACCTATGATAATATTTATTTTGGATCATCTAACAATTTTTTTATTTTCTATTTATTATTTTTATTTTAAAAATAAAATATATTTTTATAAATAAAATTAGTAATTATAAAAGAGTAATGGTAGTTTTAGGAAAAACAAATAGATATAAGAAATTTGAAAGAAATGAGTTGATAAATATATTTAATATCGTGAAGAAAAACTATTTTCTTGAATTTTTTATTTTTATTTTTTATTTTTTTTTATGAAATAAAATTTTATTTTAATGGGAATTTGTATTAGTTTATTTGGAAAAACACATAAATATGTTATGTAAATTATTATGACATTTTTGGTTCAATGTCCAATTTATCCATGTCCACATTATGGACAAGCTAGATGCATCTAATCGTTGTAGTATGGTTGTAGTTCTAGGAGATGAAATCATCCGTGTGTCACCCATGTGGTTAGTACCATTAGTCAAAAAATAAATAAATTACATTAATTAATTTATTTATTTTTGAATTTAGAAGAGAATTTATATTATGTAATTTTTTTATAAATTTAATATATCTTGTTTTATGAAACAAAAAATATTTTCCAATATGATAGAAAAACAAAGTAACCATCTACTCTTTTTCCAAATTTGTTATCATAGCTTTATTAATATTTATTACCAATCTAGATAAAATTATAAAAAAGCAAATATAGATTTATAATACTGAAATTGGTAAGATACATAACAACATATCCATCATTAAACATATGTATTCTTATAAGACATTTACCACTATATATATTTATAGTTTATTTAAGTGAAATATCCATCCTTTATATGAATATCTACTCAATAATTTTGATAAAACCATCATAGATTCATTTGTACGAATCTAACATGAGCATGAGATATTCATTGTTTAAATTGTATTTTTGAATGTTAAATAAAGTATATATAGGACCAAATAAAAATTTTAACCATCATTTTTTTCGATATATAGATATATATGAAGTTGATATTGATATAAATTAGTCAAATTACATCTTCAAATAGATTATTTAAATCTCTTACTGAAATATTTTTGAAAAGCATATGATTTAAACATTGATTCACAGATTTTTTTACTTCTAATTACTTTACAACATATTCTTCTTTTTTTTAATTATCGCTGACATTATTTTTTATGGAGACATAATTTTTTATTTTTTTCAAAAGGGCACAAATGGATGGAGAAACTTACACATCCATTCATAGTGGGTTGTAGAATGAGCCTCTCAACTCAATAAAATGTTTATTTAAAATTTTATAAAATTATAAGAGTTTCACTTACATTTATAACGTAGTTTTTGCTTAAAACCTATTGCTCTATATAATATATAAAAACTCTATCTTTGGATATGTTTATTTTATGATTTTATTTTATTAACAAAAGTTTTATTCAAAATTTTATAAAACATTAAAAGTTCATCCACATTTATAACATATGTGTTTCATAAAGCCTATTACTTTATATAAAAATTATTTCTACAAAGGCAAGGCAACTTTACAGTTAAAAGTTGTCATTTGAATAAGTGATAACCTGTCTTACAAATTATTCTTAAAATATACAAGACCAATATGTACCTTGCAAAAACTTCAATGCTTTTATGTGTGAATGAGAAAACAAATAGTAAGCATTTCTATTCACTTTCTTCAATATATTTACTGCTTGAGGATAAAGGTGCCAATATATACTTTGGTCGAAAAAATACAATGCTAAAGTGTGAATGTAAAGAGAGGAGGTGATCATTGATTCCTATTTTCTTCCGTAGATTGATTGCTTGAGGACTAAGGTGTTACCCACATTTGACACAATGCACCAAATATCTAGAATATACACCTAACTTCAAGACATGAAAGGAAGCATTTTTAACAACAACGAGATAAAACAATGGAGGAATTGGCCTTCTTGGAAAAGGGAGGAATGCCCAACAGAAGATCCTTGAAGATGGAACACTCTTTCCAATAGTTTTGATGCCTTCGTCTTTATTTAAAATCCCATCGATTATGTCTTTGGTCGACAACATCTAACAAAACAGGGAATGGATCGACAATCAACTAAAACGGGTTGGGGCACTACTATTTAAAGGATTTCCACTTAGAAGTGCATCATATTTCAATGCATATTTTGAACCATTTGGATGGGAATAACATCCATATGTGGGCTGAGCTTCGAGGACTAGGGTTGAAGGAAGGGTTTACACAACAAATGAAGATCCTTTGGATCAACCAATCAAATATCATCATGAGATGGCTATGGTAAGTCCATCCTATTTTCATTCCACACTATAGTTTCCTTTTCTTCTTTCTAGCTTTTCAAACTAATTGTTGGTGATTTTTTGGGTTGCCCTTTTAGTTCAATAGTTTTCCTCCCAAATTAGTTTTTCCTATCACATTTCACATTCAGAGGGAGGGAACACAACAATTGTCTTAAGCACTAAGATCACCCAATGAATCGAACACAAATTTCCACAACTTGTTAAAAAACTGGAGGAGGGGGGGTTGATTTATTCCTGTAGCATCCCTCAGGAGGATGATCCTCAATCCTTTTTAAAGGGATGACAGTCCCGATGAAACTACCACCAGGAAGGAAGAATAAAGGAAGTAAGAATAAATTGAAGTTTTATGCAGTATGTATGAAAAAATCTAGATTGTATGGATGCATGTTTTCACAATTAGTCATTTTGTTTTATTGCTTCTTGATGTAAATTATGTATGAATGTCATTGATTCATTTATATGCTACCTATGGTGTTTGATATTGCTACTTGAGGATTGTGACTTTTCCTAAAAATGGAAAGAGCATGTTGATCTTGCTGACATGAGATGAAGGAGATGAGTTACTAACATCACTTGATTGCACAATCTTATGGAACGATTGGTTGATGATGATGAGTTCATGATTTAATCATTGTTGTTGGAATCTCTCATTGATGAGAAGATAGATGTGTGTGTGTTGTCACTGTGTCGTGGGTTATCAATGACGGATGAATTGTAGATAGTGATCTTATGGATGATTACTTGAGTTGCATTTTGGTGAAGTTGTTTATGGTGTGATAATTCTACTCGATACACTTGATGAAATATATGTTATGGTCATTATTGATGTTGAAGGTTATCCTTTTCTTTGATGGATGCAAGGAGATAATATGATGGCATTGTGGTTCAAGAGATTTTTATTGTTTCCTATGGATTATGGCTCTTCCTATATGTGGAAAAATCATGTTACATGAAGTCAAGAGGATGTTTATTGATATGTTGTTGCTACAAATACTTGGTGATGCTTGGAAACATTGCATATATGATGATGATGTTCGAGAGATTTTTACTACATCATCTTATCTTACATAACTTCTTGATGAGGATGTTCATGTTGTTCTCATTATGACATCTATGTTACTGCTATCAAATGTTTATGTTGCAGATTCCTCTATGGTGAATGATGGTTCCTATTGACTATCATGGTCTTACTACCTCACTATTGAGGTCCATGGTTTTGGTTATAAGTGTCATATATGTATTATGATGTAAAGGTCATGAAAAAGACCCATGTTGTAATCATTGTAAAATTTAGTCATGTATGGGTTATTAGGATAAAATCATGACATGTATGTAATCCCATTATGTTGGGACATTGATGTAAAATTCTGGTCTAATATGTACACCCAATATGTTGGGTGTCTGATGTAATCATAAGTCATTGGTGATAGGAAAGGTCATGTTTGATGAGGTCATAAAGCCTTCTACTTTTATTGTATATCTTTAGAAGGTATAATATATGCTCATGGGGAGGATGGTCAATATGAAGTTATTCACCAAATCAGTCTTATAAAAATCAACACTACAAGGGAAGTAATTCATTCAACCTGGTTCAACCATTTTCGCTTGATGTCAAAGGGGGAGAGATTCTTAGTGTTTGGAGAAGAATGCTTGGAAAGAAGCTTGGTGTTTTTGAGAGAACACTTGATGTTTGTAGGTGGTATCCAAACACAGAAGTGGTTCCCATCAAGTCCAAAGGATGATATCATTGGAATTATGGCTAATGTGTTTTCCTTGATGGTAGACTACTTGATACATATGTGCTTGATGTCAACAATGATAATATGATGATTATGGAACTCATGCAGATTGGTATAGATGCTACAAATGATATGAGAAGAGAAATGACAATTCAAAGAGAGATGGATGTTAAAGGTGAAGTTTGAGAAAGTATACGCAGATCTTATGAGGAAGGGATGCGTACATATGTAGGTCATATGAGTAAAAGTCACTTACAAAATCTGAATCATGGAAATATGGATGTCGGGGGTCATTACCATGGTATTGGCCCATAGTAATTGGAGCAGAAACTGTTATTTAATCCCACCAAAGAATACTAACGACATTACCAAGGGATTTAGCTAAGGTATTGGCTAAGGCTAAAGGATATATAAGGAGATGGGGATGAAGGTGTTATGTGTGCAAGTTATGTCTCATTTATGTGTAGTCTGGTATAAAATAGGGATGCACCAAGGAGTAAGTATAAGACTCGGATCTGAAAGATCTAAATGTATGTTGACATATATGCTTTATTGACATACTTGTTGCAAATTTCAAGGTAGCTAATAATGATGAATCTTTGATTATTGTGATCAAAATAAATTATTCAGAAGTCTATAGTTTTGATAGTGAAGGTTGCAGAGAGTGAAGTTGTGTTTGCAGCAAAAGTGTTCAGAGTTGTATGCAAATTTTTCTCTGGATAGTCATTTACATACACAAATATAGTTCGGTAAGGTCGCATATATATGATGAGATATGATATTCAATAAGTTGAGATTTGTATGTTGGTGTTATGCATGGTAGTCATGTAAATACACTAATATGTTTCATGAATGCCATGTATATGTTCTAGGGTTTGTAGTTATAATAAATGATGGCATTCGATGAGTTTTGTTTTATTTTTTGTTGTCTGTCAATGAGGTCTTGATCATGCTTATATTTGTCTAACAGTGTTGATGGGGTTGCTTGTTCATGATTGAAATATTGGTTATTAATGATGCTATAGTGATATGTGATTGGTTAAGTGATATATGTATGGTTCAGTGGTTGATTCAGTGTTACAGTGATCCAGTAATTTAATGTTTATTATTCTGAGATTTGTATGCAGGCGTGACATAGAGGAAGCATGCATATACGTGGGTATGCTTCAGAGGAATAGTGTATACATTCTGAAGTAAATTTGATCATGGTTTTCAGTGACAACAATTGGTTTTTGTATATCTTGGTATATTTATGAGTAGTTATGGATTGGTATGATTTGGTTACGATGATATGGATTGGTTTGATATGGCTGCAATAGTTGGCTGAGATTTAGTTCAATTATTGGTTTATGGATGATAGAGTGATTCAGTTGGTTCTAAGATTGTAGTTTAGTTTCAGTATTCAATTTCGTATTGAGCATAATGTTGGGTGTTGGTCTAGTATGAAAATATGATGAAAGGTGGCCTATAGGAATTGATGTTCTGAGTCAGGTGGATCCAATATGGTCACATTGTGTGCATAAAAAGGGATAACCACATAACTTGGTCATAGAGTAGATTGTGACATAGTTTCCCTATAACTATCAATGTGCATTCAATTCATACCATAAGGAAGTATACCTATAATGATCAATGTACAATCAATAACATCGTAAGGAATTGATGTACAAGTATATTTATTAAGCGATGATCACATAACTTGTTTATGAAAAGGAATTAAAACACAAACTAATTGCAAAGATTTACATTATGTCATAAAGGATCAACATACATTTTGGTTGTAAAAGAGTGATTATATATGCTAATTATGAAAATGGATTAATACACGATCTAGTCACAATCCAAATATATAATTACACAAACACACAAATGGTGAATGAAAATACAAATACTAAGCTACAAGCCAATGAATATGAAGGAAAGCATGACTAAACTTGCGGTCCCTTCCTAACCAACCCATGCTACCTGAAAAGAAAACTATGTTACACACAATTAAATCAAAACCAAAAAATTTAAAATAAAAAGCATAGTTAGAAAATATGTTTATATTACTATCTCTCAAAAGGCACATAGACATGTAGAAAGGCCCAATTACCAGATCAATTGATCCAAAAACTTAACACTATAATTTTATTATCTATAGACTCATCAACCTCTACAATGTACATAGATATAAATGTATGATTGTTTACATGGAAATTATGATAAGAAGGGGGATTCCACAAATCCCATGTCCCATGCCCGAGAGTGTACGAAATATTACAGGATGGAAAGAAACTAGGTAATCTAAGAAATTCTCTAACATCTTTGGATCTAAAGAGCCATATGAGTTATAACAACTTTGTTGGTGTGTAAATTTGGGCCAATTTTTTGTTCATTCTTGTTATCCTATTGATATGTTTTTGTGTTGACCATTACTTTGACCAGCTTCCCGCATGTCCCTTGAGTGACCTAGGGTTGATTTGATGAATACAAGTGTTATGCGAAATTTTCACTATTGTGGACAAAGGTGAATTCCATAGATCTAATGGTCTGATCTAGAACAATAGAAGAAAAAAAGCATGTAGTTTTCAATAGAGAAATTATACAATGGTAAATAAGCATACCTTGGATTTGTAGCGAGATTTGCTTTCCTCCTCGCTTGTAACTTCCAATTACAGCTCCAAGCACTATAATTAGAACCTACATATATGAATAAAACAAGAAAAGGATCTGCAATATCTATGTAGCATAATCTGAAATCTTTATTCAATGAGTCAAAATGGAATTGAAATATATGAGTGAAAACATAACACAATAGATACAGGAAAGCAATATACTCTTTGTATTAATAAATATCAAAGAGACTTTACAACCATAAATAGAATTTTGACTTTATAGATGTCACCCAAAATTGATTTTTCCTTCCTTGTCACAAAGCACACCTCAACAACATACCTAATGCATAAAAGTGATTAATCCTCTAGGCTCAAAGCAACAACATGATGGCACAATCAATCTCCAAAATGCCACCTAGACCTTATGGGGGCCAGTAAATTTATAGGAGGTGGTAGTTTTGGAACTGTTATCCAATTACCAATCTAAGCTTGAGATCCACTTAAGAGGGGAGGGTCAAGGGATAATATATAAGGTCTCCAAGATAGGATTCGATTTCTCTATTAATGGTAAGTGGTTAAAACTAGGTTGGAAGCTTCTAGAAGAGGAAGCTTCAGAATTTTTTTTATTTTTCCCAAATTTCTAGAATCAACACACTTGTATAAAGGAGCAACTTTTGTTGGTCAGTGTTGGTGACCAGGCATGTAACTTGTGCTTAGTACATGTGAGCTAAAGGGTCAGATGTACTAGGGATTAAAACAATTATTTTGGATAGGAAGTCCCAAAAACTCAGAGTTATTTGGACAAGTGATGTTTAGAGCTTTGTGAAGGGATGACAAAAAAATGTATATTGATTTTGAATGACCAAGTTTGTATGCCTATTAACCAGATGTGACAAAATGGCATATAAAAATGATATAATCCCAAAGGTGTTGGGATTAAAGGTCATGTTGTAGTATTTTCTCTGTAGGTATGCAACCATGTTGATCATAGAGGTGGGTTACTGGATTCCATGTTGGTTACAATATCTGGCTCAAAAACTATCATTAGTGGAAATAAAATTCAATTAAGTCCCTTTTACTCATTAAAATGGTAGAATTCATAAAAATCATCAAAAAATTATCTTAATTCTCTTTTAAGTTGATTTTTCTCATCAATAGGGAAAAATGAGGGTGATGCTCAAACAAGAGTGGGGTTTAAAGTAAAAAGGGGTTGAATAGCATAAAAAGAAATGTCAATTGAGAGCCCTAACATCTTCCCATCAATAAGTATTTATGTGTTCACATGTAAATAATCCTGTAACCCTTATTCTAATATATTTCTTGATCAAAATTGGGCACAACTAAGCAAAATTGGGGAAAATTTGGTCAAAACATGATTTTTATTCTAATGATTTCCAATGGATATATTCACATTGCCCCACTCCTTTCCCTTGCTACATGAAGCTTCTTTTCCAAAGCCATTTTTTTTGTGTCTAGAGGAATCAACAATGGGGTCGATGACCTCAACTTATGCATGAATGAAACACAATACAGGTATAAACATAGACACAAATATGCAGCAGAAAAAAATCTTCATTTCATTAATATCAAAGAACTGAAAGATGCTTACATATAGAATGGAAATAAACTAGCTCAGGCGATGGTAGCTTATCTATGAGAAGAGATATGGTAGCTATATGCCTCTGAACTATGTTACAATGAGGCTCAAGGGAATTTTTATTATTGAAAAATAAAGGGAAATAATATACAAACAAAACCCTAACCCTAGGAGATGGAACGCTAAGAGTTTGTGGGCAGTGTTGGGGTTAGTTAGGCAACCAACTTCCTAAGTTTGTAACTTGTTCATAAGTTCTCTATTTCGTGCGTACAATACCTCGTTAGAAAGGATCTCTTAGTACTAAAATATTTTTGGCAAGCCCCTACATATGTCTGCAAGCCTACCGTGGACCTCAAAAATATTGTTTAAGGGGTCAAAACAACTCTAGAAGTTCAGGACCTGAACCTTTTCTAAAAATAGTAAATTGTGTTATAATCAAAGAAGCTAATTCAAGTGATTAGAGGTCTTGGTGGAGTAGAAGGGTTGCCACCAAAATCCACCTAGATTATTTCTCCCCCCTTAGGAAATGATGGTCCCCATTGTGTGTAGAGCCTCCATGAGGTGAGGAAATTCCTAGTGAGCCACTTACCTTGGTAAGCTGCTTGCCTTGGTGAAGGAGTTGGTCTACTTTGATAACTTGATATAGCTGGTTCCACCAGTGGAAAGTGTTATTTATCAATGTGTCCATGATCCTATCATTTTTGGCCTATTTGATATATATTGGGTTGAGTTTTGTTGGTGCTAGCTACTCAACAATGTAGGATGTCTCCAACAATGGGGAAAAGTATGGCACAACCAGTCCACATTGAATACTGGGTGTAGGCTAAGGAAAATGGAATGATAAGGCGAACATAATTGTCCCTTACAGCAATAGTGATGGTGTAAGGACCATATCAGAGCGGGTTAAGCTTGTGGTGGACCCCATCGAGGTGCTTAGACTTCTGCAAATGTAACAAAACATTATCTCCCGATGCTGATCATGACATTGTTTGTAATTAGAATTTACTCTATCTAATATGTCATGAACCTTCTTGTGGATGTGTTGAATTCACTCAATGAAGTTATTATCTTTGTCATATTTAGATTAGACATGAGTCAAATCTATCTGAGTAGCTGCAAGTGATATGACACCATCAATGGGAGATAGTGGCTGGAATCTCAATCACGCCTAAAAGGGGATATGACCAGTTGAGATGTGGAGAGCTATTTTGTAGTTGTGTTGGAAAAATGGGAGGCTTTCATCACATGTGCATGTATGCTTTCTGTTGTACATGTGTGAGATGCACACACTCATCTTGTTGACGACCTCTATCTGGCCATGAATTTGGGGGTGGAAGGTCATGGACTTAGTGAGCTTGGTATCCAATAATGGCTAGAGGCTTCACCAAAATGTACTTAGGAACCTATTGTCATGATTTTAGATAATGAACTGTGGGATCCCAAAATCTACCCATACTCATTAAAAAAAGAGTTTGGCAGTGGCTTCTGCTGTGACATTCTTCTTGCAAGTCGTCGAATTGACCATGTTAGAGAATTTGTCAATGACTGTGAAAACAAAGTCATTTCCATGATCTGTATAAGGAAGGTCTAACATGCAATCCATGAATATGGATTACGAGGGTTGGTTAGGGGGAGGTAGAGGAGTATACAAGCCTTGTTTCTTGATTGTAGCATTGGAAATGGCATAGGCAGTGCAGGATCCGATTTAGTTCCCAACATAATGTCAAAGGTTCAGCCAATAAAAATACTTCTCTAGCAATACAATTGTGTTTTCTACCGTGAAATGTCCAGTCACCCAGCTATAGTGTGCCTCCCAAATCATCTTGTCACGCTCACTTGAGGGAACACATAGGTGTCCTAGGTGGCATAACAATGCATCCTATAGGTGAAATTCTATAACTTTCTTACCTTCCAGGAGCATCTGGTATGTGGTGCAAAATTCTAGACCACTCTTATAAAGATGCATACATCCGGAAGTCTCGTGTCTACAAGAGTAGAGCACAATGGTCAGTTCAATAACCAACGATTGACTGAGGCATCCTATAACATTATTGGTGTTTCCCTTCTTGTACTTAACATTCAAATGAAATTGTTGCATATATGTGGACCATTTCTTATGGCGATCATTCTGAAATTTCCCTTGTGTCTATATGAACTATAAGGACCGGTGGTGTATGTGGATGATAATTTCCTTCCCCAAAATGTAATGATTCCATTTTCGGCATGCCTTCGCAATGGAATACATCTCTTTTTAATTGGTGGGATACTTTCAAGTTGTATCTGAAAGTGTCTCACTATGATATGCCACCAGATGCCCTTGTTGGGTAATAACTGCTCCAACAATATAGTCATATGCATCTGTCTCAATTTTAAATGGTTATTATAGGTCTAATAATGTGAGGACTGGTGCAGAGCAAAGGTGATGCTTCATCTCGAAAAAATCCTTCTATTGGAATTTCGAGATTTTTTAGAGTGGTTGGGGCTAGCCAATTCTGAATAACTTGTATATTAGCTGGGTCCACATGCTCACCTCGCTCATAATTGATGCACCCATGATATTGAACCTCGATCATACCAAAAGTGCATTTCTCCAAATTGGCACATAATTTATATTGTTGTAGGGCTTTGAGGACCTGTCGAATATGGTGTATGTGCTCATCCCTACACTGATTGAACATCAGGATGTCATATAGATATAATACCATGAATGAGTTGGTGAAGGTACACAAGATTTAATTCATCAACCGCATGAAGGTTGTAGGGGCATTCGTCAACTCAAAAAGGCATGACGAACCATTCAAAAAGGCCCCCCTTGGATTTGAAGGTAACCTTCCACACATCAAATGGTTCGATTGGTACCTGGTGATAACCAAAATTCAAGTCAATCTTGTTGAAATATTTCCCCCCCTTGAGTTAGTCTAAAAGGTCATGAATCTGTGGGATTAGATACCTGTTATGGAAAATGACCTTATACCATGCCTGATAGTCAATACAGAACCTCAAAGCTCTATCCTTCTTCTGTGCCAGCACGATTAGGCTCCCATATGGTGATGAGCTTGGCTTGATGTGCCCTTTCTACAACATCTCTGAATTTTCCTCTTAATTTCATTAATCTTCATAGTTTTGGTAGATTAGTCCATTGGGTAGCGTGTACCTTGGGTCAAATAGATGGATTGCTTGACTTGACAGTGTAAGGGGTACCCCTGTGGGTGAGGTGAAGATGTCCCTGTATTCCTCCACGACCTTGTCCATCTGCTGCTACCATGAATAGGAGCCTTGTGTCGAGGCTATGGATGTGGCCATAATCTTCCTCTTTCTCTCAGGGACAATCATAGCTAAGATACATTTCTTATCATGGGAAATTATCTTACTGCATTGTTTAGCAGAGATAAATTAAAATTTAGTAGGTGACGCTACCTCTAGTATCCTATAGAATTTCTAACCCAAAGTAATAATAAACGAAAGAGGTCAACATTCATATATAGCATGACGCTTCCATAGGTATGGTTAACCTAATGAAACATCACACAATAACTCGTCTACAAAGCAGTTGATGCTATAAGGTAGGCAACATTGTTGGATGACATGGATATCTCGACCTTGATGGAAGCACCTAATGGTGTATAGTTGTAGGTGTTGTTTTGTTGGCAGCTTCAATCGCTTAACACCATTGATTGATATTAGGTTCCTCTGGCTCCCGATGTTAACAATGAACTACACTACTAAACCCTTTAACCACATCTACAAGCAGAAGAGGTGCTCCCCCTCCTATGCATCCTCAAGTTCTACCTTTTGGAGCTTGGTGGTGGCTATCATTGCAGTGGGTTCAACGTTAATGATCTACTTTCCCCTATCACTTCCCTTTTCGGGTTCTCACTCAGAGTCAAATCATGCATCTGTCTTTGAGTCTTTTAGCTCAACAACAATGCCTACTTTGCACACCATTCGTTCATGTTGTGAGTGGGATTTTTATGGAACTCTCAGCACTTGCCAGTGTCTTTTATCACCTTCCTATTATTCTTGGCTTATAGCTTCAAGGTGTTGTTCTAGGGGGTCTAGTCCTGACTCTTCCCTTTTCTATGGCTTGGGGATGCCTTTGCTCTGCTTCGGGTTTGTAGATCCAAATCCTTTGCCTCTTCTGATTGAATTTATACTTAATCTTTGCAACATGTCGATATGTTGCACCAAGAAAGGAGATGTGTAGGAAATCCATATCCTCTTGAACAAATTTGTGAAAAAAACTATGGTACTTGAGCACTAGATGTTTCTTAAAATATTTGAGACCCAACTTTGTGCGTAGGGTTTGGAAAAGATTCATCATCTCATGCAGATCTTGGTCCCTTTTTTGTCACAACGTAGTCCATTGTATGTACTTGTCCTCATAGCACCCCAAGGGGTAATACTCTTCCTTGATGGAATCTTGAAAAAAATTCCAAGTGGGTGCATCTGAAATAGTGAGGGTTCTCTCTTATCCCTTTGTTCACAGTAGGTTTCCCACTAGTCCTTGACATGAGGGGGCGACTTTGACGAGTGAAAAAGTAATATTTTCCCTATTCGAAAAACATGAAGAGAAAAATATCCTTCCAATAGATTTAACCATCTATCTACGAAGTTTACATCGCTTTGGCCTTCCAATATGGGAATGTCAAAGCTTACTAGTAACTTGAAGGGAGTGGAACCTCTAGAGTGGTTGCCAGAAGAAGATGCATCGTATGTGGGAATCCTCCCAAGGATCTGGGAAACGTTGTCCATCGTCGCATTCCTTTATCACTCAAGGGCTTATTTGAGCAATATTTTGAAATAATTTCATTCTCCATTGTCATTCTTTTCTTCTTCCATGGGAGGTCATTAGAGTTTGCAAAGATGGTCTTGTAAAGGTTCAACCAGTTCGAGCCCTTACTCCTTACACCCTAACCTCATTGGGGACATGCAAAGAAAGATAGAGAAAGAGCAGATTGCTTTGATACCACTGATATAAACTTATGTAAAGATGAAATTGAAAACATATATAAACATAAACACATATATGCAACATAAATAAATTTCCATTTCACTAGTATCAAATAATTGAAAGATGCTAAAATACAGAATGGAAATAAACTAGCTTGAGCAATGGTAGCTTATCTCTGAAAAAATATATGGAGGCTATTGATCCAAGTGGATGTTGGTGGCCACCCGCCTATCCCACTTGGGCCCCCCACAACTGTCGCTTTAAATTTTTCAGTTTCCTTAATTGTAGCACAATTTACTATTTTTAGCAGTTTTTTGGGTTCTGAACTTCTGGAGCCATTTTGAGGCCCTAAATGACATTTTTTGGGAAAACTAGGAGCAACATGGACCCATGGACAGGTGTTGCTTATCGCAAAGTTGTAGTCCTCAGATAGATCTTTCTAGAGGGTATTGTGCACATCAAACGAAGATTGCATGCCAAAGTTACAACCCCGGGAAGTTGATGTACCAATTTACCCAAAATGGGGCCCATTGTTTGGCGCTTCATCTCCTAGGGTTAGATTTTTGGATGTTTAGGGTTTTCCATTGTTTCTCAACAATAAATAGGCCTTCAAGCCTCATTTTAACATAGTTCAAAGGCATGTAGCCACCACATCTCTCCTCATAGATAAGCTACCATTGTCCGAGCTAGTTTATTTCCATTTCTGTTTGTAAGCATATTTCAGTATTTTACATTAATGAAATGAAGTATTATTTCTACGACATCTCTGTATTTATCATTATCTCTATAATTTGTTTCATTCTTGTTTAAATCTGGATCAATGGTATCAGAGCGGTCTACTCTTTCTCTGTTTTTCTTTGGATGTCCCCAACGAGGTTAGGATATAAGGAGTTAGGGCTTCAACTGGTCGAATCTTTGTAAGACCAGCCTCGCAAATCTCGACAGCCTCCCATGGCGGATGAAAAGAAAGACGAGGGGGTAGGAGATCCTATCAAAATCTTACTTGAAGAGGCCCTCAAGCAACAAAAGAACGCGATGATGGACAAATTTGCCCAGATCCTTCAGCAGCTACCCAAGGGTGACACATCTACTTCCAGTAGCTACTCTGGAAGCGCCACACCCTTTAAGGTAAAAGTTAACATTGAAATCCCCATATTCGAGGGTCTGATAGATGTAGATGCCATAGATAAATGGTTCAATCTTCTAGATGGTTATTTTTTTGTTCATGATTTTTCCAACTTGGAAATGATCACTTTTGCACTTCTCAAAGCAGCCGCCCACGCTAAAGACTGGTGGGAAACCTACTACGAGCAGAAGGATGAAAGTATGAACTCACTGTTTTCAGCCGCACCCACTTGGAATTTGTTCTGGGATGCCATTAAGGAGTAGTAATACCCTGTTAAAATCTATGAGGATAAATACATAAAGTGGACCACGCTATGGCAGGGAAGGGACCAAGATGTGCCGGAGTTCACAAATATTTTTCATACCCTTTGCACAAAGTTGGGTATCAAGGATTCTAAGCTTCATTTCATACTCAAATATGATGACTACCTACATGGATACATCCAGGACGAGATGGAGTTCCTGAACATCTCCTCACTTAGCACAACATATCGATACACTGTCAAGATCGAGCATAAGTTTAAACAAAAGAAGCGAAACTTTGGATCTATAAATTCGAAGAACAAAGGACAAAGCCAAGGCGGGGTGACCCAAGAAAGCCCATCGAAGCCACAAGAAAAGAAAAACACCACGAAGTCAAAGAAAGACACAGGAAAGTGGTGTGAGCTCCATAAGAGCCCCATTCATAACACAAGTGTGTGCTGGACCAAGCAGTCACTGGTGGCTGAGTTGAAGGCTTCAGAATCAGATGTGTGTTCCGACCTTGAGTCAGAACCTGAAAAGAGGAATGTAAAAGGGAAGCAAATCATAGATTTGGAGCCCAGTGCAACTATTGCCACTGCGAAGGTCCAAAACAATGAGCCCGAAGATCCAGAGGAGGGGGAGCATCTTTTCCACTCAAAAATGTGGGTGAAGGGTTTGTCGCTGCAATTCATTGTCAACAGTGGTAGCTAGAAGAACCTCATTTTAGCAAAGGTCGTGAAGCAGTTGGGACTACCAATTGCACCAAACCTGCAACCGTACAACATTGTATGGCTTCACCGAGGACAAG
The DNA here is from genome assembly GCA_031772625.1 of Pinus tabuliformis. Taxonomy (NCBI): domain Eukaryota; kingdom Viridiplantae; phylum Streptophyta; class Pinopsida; order Pinales; family Pinaceae; genus Pinus; species Pinus tabuliformis. The sequence continues at coordinate 1,392,622,300 of CM062804.1, forward strand.
ATCTCCTAGTCCACCAGCAGTGTCGCCTTCGATACAACATCAAGCCCTTCATAGATGAGGTATTGTGTGATGTTGCATCGCTTGAGGTTTGTGATGTATTAGTATGCCAACCATATGACAAACCTCATAAATGGGTAATTATATGGCCTCATTTTACCTCCTAACCTAGCCAAATCAACCATTCTCTTAGCTTATCATATGATTTTTTGATTATATTTATGCTTATAGAGTGAGTTGAGTTAGTTATGATGCCATGTGGTCTAACATGTGTTTAATGCAGATTATTGATGAATTTTGTGGTCAAAGTCAAGGATCCAGTGGACAAATGGTAGTAATAACTCGAAGTGGACAAAGCAGAGGAATTCTAGGATGGAACCACCCTCATTTATTGCTCCTCACTTTGAATTCCCTTCATTCAGCTCAGAGTACAAGCAGCCAAGTCATGCTTTAGCAGGCAGCCGAGCAAGTGGAGGATGACTGATGATTATCTCGAGTTTTGGGAGCCAAGCCTCCCTGATTTTAAGGAAGCTATTGGTAGCTTCATTTTTATAAGTAGAGAGGCCTAGGGCCTCACTAGGGTCAGATTTTTGTTGGATTTTTCTTGTGTTTTTTCTTATGTAAACTCTGCTCCAACTTTGAGCTTATTTTTTTTTACAGTTCCATGTAATCTTGTTATTGTCGTGGAAATAAAGATGGAATCTTTTTCGAGCTAGCATTGAGTTACCTCAGAGGGCTAAATCTCTTGGGTTAGGACCCAATCCAAGCAACCAAGCTCCTCTTTACTTGTATTTGTATGTTTTGTTTCAATTTGTAGATTAGGTTGTTGTTAGATGCACTTCTTTTATGGTTAAGAATAGGTTGCTTTTGATGATTCAGTAGTTTGCTTCCATTTGTGCTTTCTCTAACAGGTTAAGTAGTGATAAAGAAAAGATTCAAAAGGCTAGCAACAATTCCTTTGCCTCTCTTCCTCCCTTTGGGACCATGATTTGAGGCAAAGACCCTCTTGCTGCCCCAAAAACACAGATTTTCCTCATTCATAGGACTTCTAGTGTTTGCATCTTTTTAGTTGGTTAATAGTTTAGTTTTGCTTTTCTTCATAAGTTTTTCATCATGCTCACTTCTCTATTTACAATATTCTTCTTTCATGATTTCCTTTCTTGTGGCATTTCTTAGCATTTCCTTTCATAGATCATAGTTTAGACTAGTTTGATGCAAAACTCTGTTTTTCTATATGCACTTATTTCATTGCTTGCTTAATCTCATTGGTTGACTGTTAGTTGTTTATGTAGCAGATATCTTCTAACAGTAGGTCAGCCTACCAGCCATCCCATCCTCCATCTGATCCATGCCCTATAGGTCACCCAAGTCTCCCCTCAATTCTGCCTTAGTTCCCTACATTTTCCATAGAATTTCTTCCTCTCTCCTTGAGAAAATCCAATCGTCTTTCTCTCTCCTAATGATTCTTGGTAGACCCTAGGTGCCCTAACACTTCATTCCAACCTTCATCCATATTTTCTACCCACTCTCACAACTTCAAAATAGTGAAAACTACTCTTGGCCTCCTCCTGAAGGCCTCTTGTAGAACGCTGTTTTTCCTCCTGTAGATTTCCTGTGTCCTCCTGTAGATTTTCCTATAGGCTTTCTTTTGAAGGCCGCGTGTGGGAAAAGCCTCCATAAGGCCACCTGAGACCTCCTAGGACCCATCCACACCACCCTATATCCTCCAAAGTCCCAAAACTGCCCTTTAACGCCACCTATTCACTGCCACATTCACAAACAAATAAATTACATTCATGTCAAAATCACATAAAAATACATAAAAATCGAAAAAGATGTTTTTTTCTCATTTACTTCCAGAAATAGCTTAGTCAAATGTTGTTTACTTCCTTGAGTAGGTAATGGCATCATTTTCATGGTTTTCATATTGCTTTCTGCAAAAGTAGGATTAGTTGGTTAATTAGGATTTACTTGGTTTGCTTTACATTTCAGTCTTTCTCCTTTCTATAGTTAAAGTAGTGTTTGTAGAATAGTCTTTCTATCCTTTCATCACATATAGAGCTTCTTCTGGAATCCATAGAAGTTGGCTTGAGCTCCTAGTGATCTTGCACCAACTAACCAAGTGACAACCTACAGTAAGAACTAGTACTTGTGCATATAGCACCGTCGCTTCCAAGTTTGTTACAAACTACCGAGTTGATAAGAGTAAAGTAGGCAGCCTAGGAGTTGCAGCATTATTGCTGCAACACTGGTGCTCACCACTTTTTGGCGCCATTTTCGGGGAAGCGTCATAGTATTCTGTGATTACTGCTTTCTTCTATTTCCTACTACAACATTCTGCTAATAGTTTATTTCAGCAAAAGTAGACTTGTCCTTTCTTTTCCTTCAATTCTGCATTTATTTGTTGTCCTTTTCAATTCTGAAAATTTCATTTTAGCAAGAGTAGACTAGTCATTATTTTCCTTCAGTTCTACACTTCTTTGCTTTCCTCTTCAATTCTACAAATTTCATCTCAGCAAGTTCATTTCATTTAGTTGCAATTCTTTTTGTTCAATCAATTTCAGTTTTGCAGGTACTATCAGTGTGGGGAAAAAGAAACAAAAACCAACCAAAAAGATTTCCTTTCATGCCTCATAAGAATAGAGATAACTCAGGAAAAATTTTTCCCAACACCCCCACTACTTCACACAACCAACCTTCTCTCTTCTTCAGTGGCTGCAATCAAGAAGAACCCTGAGTGAACAGCCAGACATATTTGAGGAACCTATAGGGGAAGAAGAAGAAGAAAACATTCCTTTGGAGCCAATGGCCAAACATAGAAATTCTAGGGGGAATGGAGAGAGAATAGAGGGTACCTTTCCCATTCGGGAGACCAATGGGGACACCAAAATGAATATAAGCCCTTCCACCCTACCTCATTTCCATGGTCTGACGACAAAAGATCCTAACACCTTTTTGTTTGGTTTTGTTGTTATCTGTCAAACCTATGACTATGAAGAAGATGAGCAAAAGTTGAAACTATTCCCTTCTACTCTCAAGGATGCAGCATTGTGCTGGTTCATGGGATTTCCTAGCAATAGTATCACAACTTGGGCTCAGATGCAACAAGCCTTTAACAACAAGTATCGAGACTATTTTAGGTCAAAAGATACTAAAGAAGAAATTTTTTGAATGACTATAGGAAGTGATGAGTCCCTAGAAGACTGTGAGGAGAGGTTCCAGCTTAGTTACAAAAGGGTCAGATGTACACTCAACCCTGAGTCTCTGAAGATTGTCTTGCTCAGGGGAATTCGGGAAGATCTTTTAGACACCCTCCATCTATTGGCCGGGGAAGACATCTACCAATTGTCCTATGAGTACATAAAGATTGTTTTTAGAAACCATTCTAGAGCAGCTAGAAAGAAAGGTAAGCGGAGTCAATGCATAGCCAATACCTCTTCCTCTAACTCATCCATTAAAGGAGAAATTGGAAACATGCTGGAAGACTTCAAGAGTGAGATGTTGCAAACTCTTCCCATGCAAATGGATACCTTACATATCAAAAGGAAACAAGAGGAAGTAGAGAGGTCTTTGGCCATTTTTTTCCCTAGGTGCACCAGGAGGCATCCTAGGAACGAATGCCCATTGAACTCTATATAGGTTTGTTTAGCCTGTGAAGAAAATCATTCTACAGATAAGCTCCCTTCCTTGCCCGGACGTAAAGTTGAATATCAAGGGGCTGAGGCAGTCACTGAACAACTCTATTACATAAACCAAAGAAGGCCGCATGGACCTAGACCATACCAACAGGGGATACAAGGGACATATCAGTCATACTACAACCCCAACCAAGTCACTTCCCCACCTTCTTGGGCCCTGCTGCTCATCCTTCCTGGTCCCCATCTCCTCCTTGGTCCTTCACATCTCAATATCATGCCCAACCAGCCAGCCATTCATTTCAATCCTATGCTCAGCCACCACCTCAGTGGAATGCACCTCATCAGGGGTGGAGGCCCCAATACAACTCTCTTCCCGCTCTTTTGCCTCCACCACCTGCCCAGCCACAACCGTTACCTCCTGCTTCTCCAAAGCAACCCCAAAGGCCTGCCCAGCCAAATCTGAACCCAAAAAATAGATAGGCTCAGCAAGTGTATACTGGGGAACCATCATGCCCAACTTATGCTGTGGAGATTCAGGAAATTAACTTGTGGTCTGGGAAAGGTCTCCCAGATAGCCAGGCTCCACCTAGGGAGGTTGAGGAAGATAAAGAGGAAAGTGAACCTAAAGTAATTCCACCCTTTCCTGAGAGACTATCTGTGATAGTTCAGCCCACCCTAAAAGAAATTGAACTCTTGGGGGAATTGAAACATTTATGTGTGTTGATACCACTTCTCCAAGCCATAAAAGATGTGCCTATCTATAATAGGTTGATCAAAGAGAAGTGCTTTATGCATCCAGTAAGGCACAAGGGAGATGCCCCAACCATCAGTGTCATAGGGAAACTGTCCGACCTGATGTTGGGGCAGGTAATCTGTGCAAAGTATCTGGACCCTATAAGCCTAGTAGTTGATGTCCACATCAATGGCACCATGATCCCACACACCTTGATTGATCTAGGAGCTGCCATTAATGTGATGACAAAGGACACAATGCTCAAAATCAACCTCCAGGGCTCCTTGAGGAAGTCCACGACCGTGCTGCAGCTAGCAGATCGCTCCATCATGACCCCTAAGGGGATTGTGGAAGATGTTATGGTCTCCATTGATTCTTGGGAGTACCCTACTGATTTCTTAGTTCTCCAGCCAAATGCAAATCTCACTAGATATCCTCTCATTCTGGGAAGACCCTGGTTGGCTACTGCTGATGCCTACATCAGCTGTCGAGCTGGGAACATGACCATAAACAATGGGCATATGTCCAAGTAGTTAATCCTATATCCTCATGCCCAACCCTTGTTATTACATGATCTACCTCTCTAGTTGGAGGAGGAAGATGGGGATGAAGTCTATTATACACCTCTTTGTGGATTAGGAATCACCACGGGAGGAAAACAACAAGATGAGGATGATATGATTGAAAATCTTATTCAGAATCCCCCTCCTAGCATATCGCCCTTAGAGGACATAGTAAGAGAAACCCAAAACAGCCCCTCAACTGATATTTGTGCAGCCGACTCCACCTCTCTCTGTGTTAAGAATATAGAGTTCGGCCTAGAGAGAACCTTGAAAATCAATCCATCCCTATCCACTTCCCAGGAGAAGGAACTATGTAGCCTACTGAGAAAACACCTAGATGCCTTCGCCTGGAGTTATAAGGAGATGAAGGGAGTGCACCCTTCAGTATGTACTCATCATATATACATCAAGGAGGGTTGCAAGCTAGTCAGGCAACCTCAAAGGAGGATGAATCCAGCACTTAAAGATATTGTTAAGGAAGAACTAAAGAAATTGCTTGATGCAGGATTCATCTATCCCATCTTTGATAGTGAATGGGTCTCTTGTTTGGTGCTAGTGCCAAAGAAAAATGGTAAGTGGAGAATCTATGTTGACTATCAGGAATTGAACAAAGCCACTAAAAAGGACCATTTTCCTTTACCTTTCATAGATCAAGTGTTAGACGATCTGGCAAGGAAGTTTTTTTTCTCTTTCCTAGATGGGTTTAGTGGGTACAATCAGATTTAAATCAGCCTAGAAGACCAAGATAAGACCACTTTCACTTGTCCTTGGGGTACCTTTGCATACTGGGTCCTTCCTTTTGGTTTGTGTAATGATCCCGCCACTTTCCAAAGAGCGGTACTAAGTATATTTTCTGAATTATTTCATGATGCCGTAGAGATATACATGGATGACTTTACGCCTTATGGCTTTGACTTTCGAGAAGCCTTATCTAATCTAGGAAAAGTTCTAGACAAGTGTATTGAGATGAACCTATCGCCTAGTCTAGAAAAATGTTAATTTTTGATGACTGAAGGGACCATGCTAGGTCATGCAATATCTCAACAAGGACTGTAGGTGGACCCCAAAAAAATTGCCATCATCCAAAGGGTCCCACCTCCTCAAAAAGTGATAGATGTCAGAAGTTTCCTAGGCTTAGCTGGGTATTACGGGAGATTCATTAAAGATTTCAGCAAGCTAGCCTCTCCTTTGTTTGGCCTCTTAGCTAAAGATGTCGAGTTTATATGGTCCGAAAACTGTGAAGAAACCCTAGATACCTTGAAGAGCAAGCTCGTGACTGCCCCAATTCTGGGAGGCCCAAACTGGGCCCTACCCTTCCACATTCACACAGATGCCTCGAACAAAGCAATAGGAGTATCCTTGGGACAAATTGATGAAAAGTTATCTTATGCCATAAACTTTATAAGCAAAAACTTGTCAAAGGCAGAGTTAAACTATATAATGACTGAGAAGGAGCTCCTAGCTGTCGTGCATTCCTTAAACAAATTCAGACATTATATCACAGGCTATCAAACATTTGTGCACACTGATCATGCTACAATTATATATTTAATGAACAAACTGGATGTAAATGCTCACATTATTAGATGGTTTCTTTTACTGCAGTAGTTTGATTTGACCATTATTGATAAGCCTGGTAAAGAAAATGTTTTTGTTGACCTTTTGTCTAGAGTAAATTTGCCTGTAGGTGAAGAAGGAATGGTGGATGACCAAATGCCAGATGACCACCTGTTTTCTGTCTTAGTACTCTCTCCAAGTTTTGCTGATATAGCAAACTACTTGGTTTCATCACAATTCCCACCACACCTGTTTTCAAAGGAGAAGAGCAATATAGTAAGGAAAAGCACCCCTTTCACCTGGATTGGGGCAATCTCTTCAAACTTGGCCCAGATCATATCTTGAGAAGATGTATCAGGGAGGAGAAGTCTTTGACATCCTCTTGACCTGTTATGATGGACCTTGTGGAGGTCATTTTGCAGAAAAAAGAACTGCCTTCAAGATACTGCAAGAAGGCTACTATTGGTCCACTCTTCATCAGGATGTGAGGAGATATATCAGCCAGTGTGATCGGTGTCAGAGAATGGGGAAACCTACTCCAAAGGATGAGATGCCCATGAAACCTCAAGTGACCTTTGAGCCATTTGAGAAGTGGGGCATGGACTTTGTGGGGCCTATCAGCCCTCCTTCAAAGAAGAATCAATACATCATTGTGTGCGCTGATTACCTGACAAAGTGGGTAGAGACAAAATCAATCAAAGCAGTGACAAAGGAAAAAGTAGCTGAATTTTTTAGAGAAAACATATTCTACAAGTTTGGGTATCCAACAGAGTTGGTCACAGATGAAGGTAGTCAGTTCACTTCCAATTTGATTGAGGACCTGCTCACACATCATAGAATCAAGCAAAAGACTTCGACCCCTTACCATCCACAAGCCAATGGGCAGGTGGAGGTCACTAATAGAGCATTGGAACGATCTTGACAAATGTAGTGAGAAACACCAGAAAAGACTGGGCAAACAGATTAGTTGAGGCCACTTGGTCCTACAACACAACATGGAAGACCACTACAAGGTTCACACCCTATGAGCTGGTCTATGGGAAGAAGACTTTGATGTCAATAGAATTTGAATTCAATACCTTGAGGATGGCATCTCAGCTGGACCTAGACCTCAGCCATGCACAGAAAGAAAGATTACTTCAGCTCAATAGAAAGATATGGCATGACAAAAATATTAAGGAGAAGAAATTCCAAAAGGGAGATTGGGCACTACTCCATGATTCAAGATACATAGATTTCAAGGGCAAGCTAAGGACAAGATGGCTAGGACTCTATATTGTGGAGAAATGCAATGACAATGGTTCAGTTCGGATTAGAACCATTGATGATGAAGCCATCCCCATGCTTGTCAATGGACACCGGTTGAAAGTATACAAGAAACCCCTCTCCAAGTTAGAGTGCATTGAAGATTTGAATAAGACAGTGATGGTAGTGGAGCATGCCTTAGCCTCCACTTCACCCACTCATTGAAGAAAAAGAAAATAAAAATAAGGACTCAAGTGAAAACCTGCATGAGGTGCTTGAGTCCCATCATTGGGTTGAAAAGCTCTTCTAAGGCAGCCCAGTGATGTAAAAAAAAAATAAGAGAGAAAAATAAGATCCCTGCGTGAAAAACTCCCTTGGAGGCACCCAGGGCAAGCAATTAGGGTGAAAACCTCCTTGAGGCGCCCTAGTTGTTTTAAAAAAAAAAAAAAAAGAGAGAGAGAGAAAAATAGAAAAATGAATTTTTAGTTGCATTGCAGGTTTGCAGGAGGACTACAGAAAGCAGTAGAAGGTGCCAAGGGAGCCCTGAAACCAACACTAGCACCTATCCTACCTTCCCACACCTTTCTCCATCATTGTTGGCATTCTTTTCACTTCACTATGCTTCTTTTTCAAAAACAATGTTTTCTAGAGGAGGTTCCTGTAGGAATTACAGAGAGCCAGAAATGGATATAAAGGGCAGTTTTAGGGACAGGGAAGCTTCATAAAAATATATAAATCCTCTTGTAGTATTCAAACCTCCTTGCCATTATTTCCAATCTTGCATCACATCCTAAGCATCATTCTTCTTCCTGTCCAAGAAAAACATAGAAAAAAAAACAGTTTTTCAGGAAAAGAAAAAAAACAAAAAAATAAGAAAGGAAACAACACATCCACCTCACCTGAAGCCTACCTATTACCTCTGCATCTCTATCTACCTCTCTGGCATCATCATCATAGCTCCAAGCACATAAAGAAACTGAAGTTTCAAGGGGAGAAGAAACTACAGGAGCTCCTGTAGGAATTCATGTAGCAGCTAATCCCATTAAAATCCAGCATCAGCTGCAAGAGGGTGCAAATATGAAGGTTGAAGAAGACACCTGAAGATTAGATGCAGCCAAAGAAGATCTTGCACAAGGAACAACCACACATCAGCAAGCAGACAACATGCATCAAAAGGAACAAAGGCATGCAACAGAGAGAGAGAGCCACAACACCTCAAAGAAAACGCATTCAGATCTCAGGTAAGTAACTAACCTTCTCCTCTATTTTCATTTGTGTAATTAGAAGGCATGAAAAAACAATGAGATGGTTGAGGTTGAAAGAGGGAAATGTGGCAAGTTAACTTGGCCACCTTCATCTAGTGGACTCCACTCATCCGAAGATGTCACCCACATGTGCGCACAGTTAACTCAAGAAAGATGTCAAGGACAAGTAGTGGAGGAAGTGTCAACTCCGATGCAACCATGAGGGATGATTACGAGGAAAGGGCCATGATGACAAGGCAGGTGGGGACCAATGGTCCGAATATGGCCAACGTACACTTTACCAACTCACCCTCCATCACCGAAAATATCCATAAAGGGCAATAAGTACTCCTCCTCGAGCACTCTCACTGCCTTTTCCTTCATTCTCTCCTCGAAACTCCGCTCCTGCGATCTCCTCATGCCCCCACAACCTCGTAACCATCATTATCCATTGATCTCTCCCACATTCCTACTCTCGGCATTTTCTACAGGAGCAGTTACAGGTTCTATAGAGCACGTATAGGAATTCTACAGGAGAGACAACAGTCTTCTACAGGAGGGCCAGTGAGTTCTTTTGAAGAGAGAAAACACGGGTTTTAGCATGATTTTGGGGCTAAGGATGTAGGTTCCATGCATAGCCCCATTGAATATCAAAATATGAGAGCAATGGTTTAAATTCGAGGGTGAAATCAAGCCTTTAGGTGGAGGAAATACATAAACAATTTCTGCTTATTTCTCAAAAAAAAAACACAGTCTCTCTGTTTCTATGTTTTTCTTCAAAATTTGTTGTCTCCATCTCTACATTTGGTTTCAAAAATAAGCATAAAGAAAATGATAGGAGGTTTTATGAGGAAGGAGCCCACCAACTCCTCCAGGCTCCATGCACATCCCTAAGTAGTGGACATATTCACAAGAGCAAATTGGATGAACTTTTTTGAGAAATTACGAGGGTTTGATGAGGAAATTGCTCAAGAATTTGCCCACTCCTTGTTCCCTCACACTAGAACACATGCCACTGTCACCTTTGGAGGTCTTTCCATGGGGATAACCCCTGAATTTATCAGTAGGGTCACTACCCTTCCTCTTGGGCTACCTTGGAGTAAGGATGAGAAACCAATTGGTGAGGCTGCTAAGAAAAACTTTTTCCAAAACAATGAAACCCCTATAGAGGATAAAAATGGCATTAGAAGAGCTAGCATACCATATCCTTGGGATGAGGTCAGCTACCAAATAATCAAATATATTTCCTGTGAGGTGAGGTACAACATTTTCTATGGTTACCACTTTCGAATCCTTCATGAATTAAGGTATGGCATGGACACTCCAACCCATCAAAAGCTCAGCATCCCCTACTTCCTCATGCAGTATCTCATTGACTCCAACACTAAAGTTCAAGCAGGAAATTCATAACAGCTATCTCACCATGGGTTAATCAAAATTTTAGTGGAAGAATCCCTCCATACATTTACACTGCCTATAGCATGGGAAATCTTCCGAAACATGACAATTGAGGATGACATAAAGACCCTAACCTATGATATCAGTCCTACTAGCAGTGAGGAGGAAGAGCAACAAGGGGGAGAAGGTGAAGTAATTGGTGACTTAGCAAAACAAGAAGGGAAGAAGGAAGAAACTAAGATAGAGGAGGAGAAAGCTGAAGAAACAGAGCAGGAAGAAGCAAAGAAAACAGAGACAGAAAAAGAGACAGAACGAGGAGAAAAAGGGGCAGAAAAGACAGAACAAGGAGAAGTGTCCCCTGAGACTCTGGAAAGAGAGGCAGCAGCTGCTCTCACTATCCTCAGTACACCCACGAAGCCAAAGTAGAAGAGGAAAAGGCAGGCCTCCATGTATTTCAGGGGTAGGAAGAGCACAAGAATCATACCGGGGAAACCCCAGCCTTCTTCAAAAGTGCCAATTATAATTGAAGATTCACCCTCTGCCCAAGGAAAGGAATCCCCTTCTAGGGAACCTATCACATATGAAAGGGGTACTCCTAGATCTCCCACATTGAAAGAAAATGTAGAACTACAGGACCCAAAAATAATCGTGTAGGAGGTACAGACTGTTCTACAGGAGACCCAAAAGCTTGAGAAAAGGATAGAAGGATAGTCATAGGGAAAGGAGGAAAAAACAGAGCTACAAGAACCTGATCCCTAGCCCAGTCTTGGATCCTACTACAATCTTCTTGAGGGGGGAAGAATAATTCCACAAAAAATTGCAATTCCATTATTCTTTGAATTAGAGAAAGAGAGAATAAGAACACATAGTTGGATGCAAATAGCCAAATCCAAAGGAGTTGAGGATACTGGCCATATGGAGAACAAACTCAAAGAAATGGGAAGAGAGTTGAGTTCTATCAGACACAGAGAAGCAATTACAAGAAGCCACCTTGAAACTGAAAATGAATTGCTAAGGAGGCAGTTGCAAGAGAAGGAGACCTAGCTGGCATGCATGGCCAGCTGGTCCATGGAGGCATTGCAATGTACATCACCAACAAAATCCTATGGCCTATATCTCCACGACCAATGGTTGCAATTTTAGATAATGATTTTGGCACAAAGAGGCACAATGCCTTTCCAAGACTATAGGCATTTTATGGACCTGTGTGACCAAAGCACATTAGAGGATAAGGCAAAGATGGAAAAATTCAACCTACATAACAGGGCCCTCATAGACATGAATGTGTGGGACCCCAATGCCAAGCTAGGGGACTTGCAACTAATGGCCATGGCTTCATGGATGAACCATGAAAAGTTAAGGGCGGTAGAAATAAGAAGGTTGATAATAAAGGAGCAGAATGAGCCATTAACAATTAGAGCTGAGCCATCAGACCCTATGGCACTCATCAACACACATAACCTACTTGCCAATAATCCTCAGATTACCCCTAGATATATAAGTGATTAGGTACAAGCCATTGCACACTTTGAGGATATGGAAAGGCTACTTGGGGATGACTGTGTGCATGCATGTATGAGGAGACAGAACACTTTACCACACAGTCTATCGATTAGGGAATATCATTCCCCAATGAGGATGAAGGAGGCATTAAGGAGAGTGCCAATGTACAAGCACTTCATGCAGAGGCTGAAGGTCAATTGGATTGGCCTCAAATTGAGTCACCCACTGCTAGGCATGCTGGAAGGCAGAAGAGAAGAAGAAGAGAAGGCACAATGGGAAGAGATAGACAGGAAGGTAGGATTCAATGACAAGGAAGAGGAGACCACATCAGAAGCATGGGATGCTAGGGAGGCCACCAAGGCCATAAAAGATGAGGAGATGGACTAAGTTTCTCAGAGGATGAAACCCACTTTTAGTAGGGGGTGATGATGAGCCTCATAAATTGGTAATTATAAGGGCTCATTTTACCTCATAACCTAAACAAATCAACCATTCTCTTAGCTTATTGTATGATTTTCTGATTATATTTATGCTTATAGAGTGAGTTGAGTTAGTTATGATGCCATGTGGTCTAACATGTGTTTAATGCAGATTATTGATGAATTTTGAGGTCAAAGTCAAGGATCCAGTGGGCAAATGGAAGCAATAACTCGAAGTGGACAAAGGAGAGGATTTCTAGCAGGGAATCCCCCTCATTTATTATTCCTCACTTTTAATCCCCCTTCATTCAGCTCAGAGTACAAGCAACCAAGTCATGCATTAGCAGGCAGCCGAGCAAGTGGAGGATGACTGATGATTATCTCGAGTTTTGGGAGCCAAGCCTCCTTCATTTTAAGGAAGATGTTGAAAAATTCATTTGTATAAGTAGAGAGACCTAGGGCATCACTAGGGTTAGATTTTTGTTGTGTTTCTGATTATGTAAACTCCGCTCCAACTTCGAGCTTATTTTTTCGATAGTTCCATCTAATCTTGTTATTGTTGTGGAAATAAAGATGGAATCATTTTTGAGCTAGCACTGAATTACCTCAGAGGGCTAAAGCTCTTGGGTTAGGGACCAATCCAAGAAGTCAAGCTCCTCTTTACTTGTATTTGTATGTTTTATTTTAGTTTGTAGATTAGGTTACTGTTAGATGCACTTCTTTTATGCTTAAGAATAGGTTGCTTTTGATGATTCAGTAGTTTTCTTCCATTTGTGCTTTCTCTACCAGGTTAAGTAGTGATAAAGAAAATATTCAAAAGGCTAGAAACAGTGCCTTGGCCTCTCTTCCTCCCTCTGGGACCATGATTTGAGGCAAAGACCCTCTTACTGCCCCAAAAACACAGATTTTCCTCATTCATAGGACTTCTAGTGTTTGCAGCTTTTTAGTTTGTTAATAGTCTAGTTTTGCTTTGCTTTAGAACTTCTTCATCATGCTCACTTCTTTATTTACAATAGTCTTCTTTCATGCTTTCCTTTCTTGTAGCATTTCTCAGCATTTCCTTTCATAGATAACAGTTTAGACTAGTTTTATGTAAAACTCTGTTTTTCTATATGCACTTATTTCATTGCTTGCTTAATCTCATTGCTTGATTGTTAGTTGTTTATGTAGTAGATATCCTCTAGTAGTAGGTCAGCCTATCAGCCATCCCATCCTCCATTTGATCCATGCCCTACAGGTCGCCCAAGTATCCCCTCAATTCTGCCTTAGTTCCCTGCATTTTCCATAGAATTTCTTCATCTCTCCTTGAGCAAATCCAATCGTCTTTCTCTATCCTAATGATTCTTGGTAGACCCTAGGTGCCCTAACACTTCATTCCAACCTTCATTCGAATTTTCCACTCACTCTCACGCCTTCATACATTGAAAATTGCTCTCAACCTCCTCATGTAGGCCTCCTGTAGAACATTGTTTTTCCTCCTGTAGATTTCCTTCCTGTTTCCTCTTGTAGGCTTTCTTTTGAAGGTCGAGTGTGGGAAAAGCCTCTAGAAGGCCACTTAAGACCTCCTAAGACCCATCCACACCATCCTACATCCTACCAATTCCAAAAACCACCCTTTAACGCCACCTATTTGATGCCACATTCACAAACAAATAAATTACATGCATGTCAAATTCACATAAAAATACATAAAAATCAAAAAAGATGTTTTTTACTCATTTACTTCTAGAAATAGGTTGGTCAAATGTTGTTTACTTCCTTGAGTAGTTAATGGAATTATTTTCATGGTTTTCAAGTGCTTTCTGCAAAAGTAGTATTAGTTGGTTAATTAGGATTTATTTGGTTTTCTTTACATTTCAGTCTTTCTCCTTTCTGCAGTTAGAGTAGTATCTGTAGAATAGTCTCTCTCTCCTTTCATCACATATAGAGCTTCTTCTGGAATCCATAGAAGTTGGCTTGAGCTCCTAGTGATCTTGCACTGGCTGACCAAGTGACAACTTGCAGTAAGAACTAGTACTTGTGCATATAGCACTGTCGCTTCCAAGTTTGTTACGAACTATCGGGTTGATAAGAGTAAAGTAGGTAGCCCGGGAGTTGCAGCATTATTGCTGCAATACTGGTGCTCACCACCATACTTATGGAAGAGACATGTTGTGTATGAGTCAAGGCCTCACTCCGTTATTATTTCTTTGTGTAATACATTATACAGGATACCAGATGTAGCCCCACCTACCGCCACTTCTTTGATCTCTGCTAGGAAAGGCAGTAAGATCATCTCCCAGACTAGGAAATTTATTTTCTGTCTGGTTCACTCTCAAAGTAAGGGGAAGATCATAGCCACATATATGGCCCCTGGGAATGGTTCCTCCACACAGCTGAAGTAGGTGGATACGGTCATGAAAGAAGACATGGACATCTTCTCCTCACCCGCAGGGGTACTATTGCACTGTCAGGTCAAGCATTCATCTAATCTAATTTTCGATGCACCTCTACCCAACAGGACGATCTATCACCACTCCATTATGGAAAATGCCAAGCACAAGCAGTGACATGATCATAATCGGGTACCACACGACTTTCAAGTGGACGAAAAAGTTTGGTTGCATCTTCAGAAAGAACACCTTACATGAGCCCATCAGAAGCTCAGAACACTCCGATATCGTCCTTACACCATTACCAAGGTTAATGGAAACAATGCTTTGGAGCATGGCATTCCCCCATTCCTTTGCTTGCACTGAGTGTTCAATATGGACAACCCTCAACCATTCTTCCCACCATTACTGGACACATGAGAGGTTGTAGAACAGCTCACCAGGGACCAAGTTCAATAGAAGTTTCTTCATCTCATGGAGGAACTCAACACAATGGGGACCATTGCTTCCTAAGGGTGGAGGAATGATCCAGGTGAATGCTGGTGGCCACCTGCCTATCCCACTTGGACCCCCCACAATTGTCTCTTTTAGTTTTTCAGTTTCCTTAATTGTAGCACAATTTACTGTTTTTAGCAGTTTTTCGGGTCCTGAACTTCCGGAGTCGTTTTGAGGCCCTAAACGACGTGTTTTGGAAAAATTGGGAGAAACAAGGGTTTCTACATTGATGTTTCCCATCCCAAATTTGTAGTCCTTGGATATATCTTTCTAGCGAGGTATTGTGTGCGTCAAACGGAGATCCTATGCCAAAGTTACGACCCCGGGATGTTGACGTACCAATTTACCCAAAACCGGGCCCATAGTTTGGCGCTTCATCTGCTAGGGTTAGGTTTTTGAATGTTTAGGGTTTTCCATTGTTTGTAAACAATAAATAGGCCTTCGCGCCTCATTGTAACATAGTTCAAAGGCATGTAGCTGCCACATCTCTGCTCAAAGATAAGCTACAGTCGCCTGAGCTAGTTTATTTCCATTTATATTTGTAAGCATATTTCAGTATTTTACATTAATTAAATGAAGTATTATTTCTATTGCATCTCTATATTTATGGTTATCTCTATAATTTTTTGTGTTCTTATTTAAATCCAGATCATCTATATGCCTCTAAACGATTTTAAAATGAGGCTTAGGGGCCCTTTTATTATTGAACAATAAAAGGAAACCCTAAACAACCAAAATCATAACCCTAGGAGATGGAACACCAAGAATTTGTGTGCCTCTTTGGGTATAGTTGGGAAACCAGCGTCCCAATGTTTTAACTTGGTCAGATGATCTTTGTTTGGCACGTACAATAACTTTTTAGAAAGGTATCTCTAAGTACTACAAGGTTTGTTGCGGGCGCCTGCCTATGACTATGACCTTGCTACACACCTCAAGAAAAAAATGGCATTTATGGGGTCAAAACAACTCTGGAAGTTTAGAACCCAAAAAACTATTAAAAATAGTAAATTGTGCTATAACCAATAAAAATTATGAAACCAAATGGAGGTCAAGGTGGAATAGGTATGTGGCCAGCAATATTCACCTGGATCAATTGAGCTCATACTCATATGACAGAAGATCGATTCTGACTGCTACCACTGAAAAATATAGGTGAACCCTTACATGCCCACATGTGTGTCCCACATGGTAGAACATGGGGAATCTAAACCTTGAACCTAAAACTTCATAAAAATTTCATATCATGATGATCACCAATCGAGTGACCCTCTTAGGGGATGTTCCAAAACCCTATTATGTATTGGTAGATAGTGATTTCTTTTAAACCACATTTTGGCCAACCAAAATGTATTTTTGTTCCTCATGTTAACCTATCAATTTTTTCTTGTAGATAGGATTTTTCCTCTTTATAATAGAGTTTTTGTTTTTAATATACCTATACAAGACTTTAAACTCTTCAACCTCAACCTTTATTTTCTCATTCCTTTTATTCTTATTATCGAGTTTGGAGGTCAAAGGCGTGTTTGGAGTGATTGAATACATAATAGTTTTAATGGGCTTATAATGATCAGTGGTATGCTCAAAGTCATTTGGTGTTGATGGCCCAATCAGGTCATTGAAATGGAAATCAACGGTCTCAAGTCTTCAGGAATTACTTCTAGTTTTTCTAAACAAGGACATTACAATTCTTTTTGTATGACATCGGCTATGTGTAGTGGGAATATGCTCAAAAGTGGTACTTTTAAAAGGTGCAAGGAATATAGAGGAAATCGTTTTAGAGGTTGAGGAGGAGGAAATACAGAATTTTCAAAGGACTGAAGAGGAGGAAATAGACACTTTTAAAAGGACTAAGGAGGAGGTGATCAATATTTTCAATCTATTTTGAAGGTTGTCTCTTAGACATGCTTCTAGTGACCCTTCTTAATGTGACAAAAAGTTATCGAACCTTCCTCTCAACTCTCTTAGAGCCCTTCCCACAGGGAATAAAATCCTAAACTTCATGAATATTATCATCGCCACTGTGACCTTTGTTTTCATGCTCAAATTCCTCTTTATCACCAACCTCTTTGGGTGTTTCTTTGACATACTTATTTGGTGTTTCCCCTAGTGGTTTTGAAAACCCTCAGGGGTAAGTTTGTTTCTTCCCGAGAAGGCATCCCAATTGTTACCCTATTTATGTAGTTATTATGAAATTAAAATATTTATCAAGCCATGTTGGTATAGACTATGAACAATGTTCTCAAGGTTTTGTTGAACTTTCTTTTCATGTGGCATAACCCCTTACAAAGATAAAATGGAAATTTCAAATGTTCTTTAGCCTCAAAACAGAGAATCAATCAAATATGTTAGAGAGTGGTGATGGCATACTTTCTTTCACACATTATCTATTTTCTCAAGAAGAACAAAGAGTTTGTCCACTTTTCCATGATCCATGATCGAGGCATTCCATTTCCCTAGCCTTGATTTAGTTCACTAGAGCACGTGAATCTCATCCATACCCCCTTCTCCACTTTCTTATTTTTGAACCTATTCCTTTTTTATGGGAGTATCATGTTGCACAAAAAACTCTATCACTGACATTATAAAATCACCTATTTAGGTAACCTGAGTATGAGAACTGTAATAGCCCCAAGTTAAATTTCCATATAAATAAATAATGTATGGACATTTCAAAAAAAAAAAACTAAGGTCATGGTAAATGTATTCCAGATTGAATGAGGGGAAAGCATTACATTGGGATCCACTTGTGGTTAATTATTTGTTGGTTATGGAAATTTTCATTCACAAGAGGCAAAAGGAAATAAATGGCAACTATTTATTACAGGATAGCAAGTACATGAGGAAAAGTGAAAAAGGGAATAAAATACACTGAAAGAAATCATAATTCAGTAGGTGGGGAAGAGGAAGAGTCAAGAAAAGGAGAAAAATAGTAAAATAGTATGCAGAAATTTTTTTAAGGATGGAAGTTTATCTTAAAGTGTAGAAATATTGGTGAATCTTACTAGCCCCTAATATGCAAATTGTAAAATTTTGGTGATATTTTTGTAAAAATATTTAGATTTTCAATGATTTCATGTTAGTTGATATAATATTTTGGTGATTTTTAATGTAAAATAATGGTGTACTAAAAAATTTGGGCGAATCCTTTTAGAAAAAAATGGAAATTGGAAAATCTTTTTTTTGGAAAAAAAACATGGAAAATTAGCCCACCTGCAAATATTAGCCCCTAAAATTTTCCCTGATAGTATACATGCAAGGCAAAATGAAGAAAAAGAAAAAGAAAATTGAACAAAATTTGGAGAGAATATTCTAGATTTTTTCTTTAGAAAAGCAAGGAAAAAATAGAGGGAGAGAACTTAGAGCACAAGGAACAAACAAGGAACCAACAAGAACAAGCAAGGAACACAAGCAGTGGAAGAAGAATATGTGTGGAAGCCAAGAGAAGATTTGCACAACAACAAGCAAGGGAAAAAAATAGTTGAGCATTTGCAAGTAATAATGTGAATGTTTGATTATATTGTTAGGATTTGAATGCACGATTCATGCGTTTTTTATTTGGCCTTTTTTGCTATCATTGGCGTGAGATTAACCTGGATTGGAATTCATGTACAATATTGCCTTATGCCATTTCCTGGATAGCCATGATGTAGTGGGTTACCTATTTGGTTGAGATTTGGATTCCTAATAGATTTTGGATATTGGTTGAGGTAGTCTTAGGAAAATCCCAGAGGTTGAGAATGGAGAGGGTTTTCATTAGGTAAGCTCTTAATAGGTGGGTGGTGACAGGAAATTTCCTATGAGTGTGGTGAAAATATTCTGAGGCATCCAATCTTATATTGGTTTTGGTGATTTTTGGACTCGATGTTCATGGAAATCATTGTGGCTTAAGGGTGGAGGTGGTTTCCCCTAGACTCCCTATTTAGTTATGTTTTGGTTTATCCCATGTAATTTGAAATTCAAGCTTTGATTATAGCACATGGGTGGATGGAATAGAAGAAATAATTGGTCCAACCCTAATCTATGGCCGAGTGTTAAGTGGAAGTCCGTGACATGGTTGGATTTATCCATATGTTAATATATGTTATTATTTAATGAGATCAATGAACACATGTATTGCTTTATATCGTTGATTATGTGACTGGTTTTTCATGGGTTCATTATGGTTAAATGATTGTTACATGCATGGTATATTTCTTTTTATTTGATGTGATCTTGTCATTGATCGATTTCCTGATTTGATAGGCTCTAGGATAAATTATATGAATGAATGAACTAATACATGTTTATTGCAGCTAGTATGAGAGGGAAACAAGCCCTCTTGTTGAACATATGATGAAACTTATGAAATGGTAAAAAATTATGCATTCATGACCTATATGTACAGTACTCGTAAAGTGTTTTTATAAATAATTAGTTTATGTTTGGCAAGTTTGAACAATAATAGAGTGTGGAACATAGAATATGGACAAATAGACATTGTTTATGGTGTTTTGGTGAGTTATAGGGAGTTCAGCTATATGCTAGCGCTAAAATTCCTGAACAAAGTTCATGGTCGCACTACCTGAACAAGGAAATTTCAGCTATGGCCACACTAAGGATGGGTTCGGTTGTGCATGTGCCTGGAGGCTTCTGGCCACATTGAGGACGGGTATGCATGTGGCTGGAGGCTTTTGGCCACACTGGCAAGCTTGCACGGATGTGGCTAGGGTGTAAACTAGATCAAAGGGTATTTTGGTCTCAGAAAAAATGATTACTAGCGAAAATGGATTGATAGTAGTATGACTATGTGCCATGTGTGTTGCAGTAAATTTTTAATAGGTGTACCCAATTTCCATAACTGAATCTTGGAATTTAGGTCATGTATAGTAACTCTCAGCTCATGTTAACTTGGTAAGTTTGTAAGAGTGGTTAAATGTGGGGTGGGTTGTTATAGAGTGGTATCAAAGAAGGTTCACAACACTAGACCTTGGGGTAAATGAAAAATACTATGTTGATCTCTATGGCTCACATGTATGCATGTCAGTTTTCTTTAGTTTCTGTCATGTCATTATTTTATTACTATTGATATTATATCCATGTACCAGATGTTTTTATAGTTTTTTGTTATTATCCTGATTCATGCATTTAATGATATGTTTTTGATATTATTATGTATCGCGCTAATATGGATTGACCTAGGTAGATGGAATAGACTCACGAGAAGTAAATTGAGGTAATGCTTTTGATTCTACCTTTTATTTGATTTATATAACAGTTGTATGTTGCAGGAAAATAAAAGACGAAGAGATGAAGACATGACATTTGAGTACAATTCATATGACTCCCTATATAGGCCAGAAGAGAAATCAATGGGATGGGAGAAACCATTTTGGAAGCAGGGAGAGCGAGACTCTCTTGATCTGGTGAACACATTAAGAAATATTAGGGTATAGATCAGATGTTGTATAGCTGATAATGAGCGATTGATTGAAGCTCGGGACAAGCTTGCGAAAGCTCAAGAAAATAAAATCAAGGTTAATGTGGTCAGTCTTCAAAGCATTTTAGATTTATTGAAGCAAGGAAAACTGGGGATGAGTCATGGAGATAGATAGGAAGAAAATGCTCATGGTGTAGATGGAATCTAGTCTCAAAAAAGGTATGCTATGGATGCTAATGATACAATAAAGAGTGGCAGAATCTTGGGTACTCTTGAGGAAGGGCTATAAAACATGGATTTTATTCTAGCTCTACTTCTAGGATACAACATCACCATAACCACTAGCATCATGATAAGTAGAGTGAGAAGTAGTATTTTCCAGAGGAATTCAAGAAATCCCAGCCCCTCAATTTTGATGGTTAGATGACCAAATCAAAAGATGATACATAAATGGAAATAAACTATCTAGGGAAATGGTATTTTATCTCTGAGAAGAGATGTGGCATTTAAATGCCTTTGAACTTTGTTACAATGAGAATCAAAGGCCTATTTATTATTGAGAAACAATTGAAAACCATAAAAATCTAGAAACCTAACTCTAGGAGATGAAGCGCCAAAATTGTGGGCCCCGTTTGGGTAAATTGGTACATCAACTTCCCGAGGTCGTAACTTTGGCATACGATCTCCTTTTGACCATCATAATACCTCGTTTTGAATTTCTCGAAGAGGAGGCTGAAAGAAAACTAAACACTCGATTTGGGATAGTTTTGGTCTCTCCATTTTCCTTAAAAATGTCTTTTAGTCCCTGAAAATGGCTCCAAAAGTTTAGGACCCAAAAAAATTCCAAAAATAGTAAGTTGTGCTACAATTAAAGAAACTGACAAGAAACAATTGTGCAGGTGTAAGTGGAATAGGTGGGTAGCCACCAATATCCACCTGTACCATTCCTCCCCCCTTAGGAAGCAATGGTTGCCATTGCGTTGAGTGCCTCCATGAGATGGCCAAACTTATGCAGAACTTGGTCCCTGGTGAGCCATTTGCCTTGGTGCAGGAGTTCGCCAGCTTTGACAACCTAATATAGTTGGATATTCTATTGGTGATTGTTCTAGAACTAGGTGTCCATGATCTAATCAGTTGTGGCATGTTACGTACAATCCAAGTTTAACTCTATTGGTGTGAACTATTGTGCAATTTATGATGTGTCTATTTATGGTGGAAAGTATGGTCGAAGGCGGTCCACATTGAAGATTGGGTGCATGCCAAGGAATGGTGTAATGCTTATCTAGGAAGGATTGTCCCCTACATTGTTGTAAGGCCCATATCAAAGTAGGAGAATCTTGCAGTGGGGCCTAGTGAGGCACTCCGTATGAAAATGTAACAAAACTTTGTCGCCCAATTGGAACTTGTGTGGCACCTTATGTTGATCATGACATTGCCTGTATTTAGCATTGGCTTTGTCCAATATGTCATGAACCTATTGGTGAATGTCCTCTATGTGCTCAATGATGTTGTTAGCCTTGTCATCTTTAGGCTAGACATGAGCCAAAACTTCTTGAGTAGCTACAAATGGTACCATCACATTAATGGGACACAGTGACTCAAATCCCAACCCCACCTGAAAGGGGTTGTGGCCAGTTGAGCTATGGAGAGCTTTGTTGTGGCTATGCTAGACATAGAGGAGGTTTTCATCCCATGTGCATGGATGCTTTGAATTGTACGTATGAGGAATGTGTACAATCATCCTGTTGACGACCTTTATTTGGCCATAAGTTTGGGGGTGGAAAGTTGTGGACTTAATGAGCTTGGTTTCCAACATCAGCCAAAGAATTGACCAAAATCTACTCATGAAATTTTTGTCTCGATCTGAGATAATGGATGGTGGAATCAAAAAATGTACCCACACTCAATCAAGGAAGAGCTTAGCAGTGGCTTTTGCTGTGATATTCTTCATGCAAGCCACCAGAATGGCCATCTTAGAGAATTTTTCGATGAACAGGAAAACGCAGTCATTTCCATGCTTAGTAGAAGGAAGGCCCGACATGTAATCCATGGAGATGGATCCCGAAGGTCAACTAGCAGTAGGCAGAGGGGTATATAGGCCTTGCTTCTTGATGTATGGTTTTTCAATGGCACAGGAATTGTGGGGTCTGATGTACTTCCCAACATCCTCTCGAAGGTTCGACCAATAAAAATAGTTCTACATCAATGCCATTGTTTACTCTACCCTGAAATGTCCAGCGACATGAATGTAGTGCACCTCCAAAATCATCTTGGCATGCTCGCTTGAAGGAAGAAATAGGTGTTATAAGTGGCATAACAATGCATCCTGGACATGAAAATTTGGAACCTTCTTTCCTTTCAAGAGCATATGGTATTTTTTTCCAAATTACGGATCGCTCTTTTAAAGATGTGGCCACCCTAAAGTCTTGGGCCCACAAGAGTCAAGCAAAATGATTAGCACCATGACTGGTGGTCAGCTGAGGTAGTCTACAACATTGTTGGTGTAACCCTTCTTGTACTTAATGTTAAAATGGAACTATTGCAGGTATGTGGACCATTTCTGATGGCGATCATTCTACAAATATCCTTGTCTTTGTATCAACTGCAGGGGTTGGTGGTCTGTGTGGATGACCATTTCCTTCCCCAGAATGTAATGCTTCCATTGTCAACAGGCCTGCACAATGGAGTACATCTCTTTTTCATAGGTGGGATACTTTCAGACTGTGTCTGAAAGTATCTCACTGTGATATGCCACTGGATTCCCATATTGGGTAATAATTGCACCAATAGCATAGTTAGAGGCATCTGTCTTGATCTCAAATTGTTTCAATGGGACTGGTAATGTGAGCCCTAGTGTAGAGAAAAGGTGATCCTTCAACTCACAAAATGCCTTCTATTGGGATTTAGACCAAAAGAAATTTTCTTTCACTCCTTCCTTGGTGACTTGACTCAAAGGCTAACTTATATGACATAACCCCAACATGAACCTGTAGTAGAAGTTGGCAAGGCCTAGAAAGCTATGGAGCTCTATTAGAGTGGTTGGGGCTCACAAATCCTGAATAACTTGTATACTGGATGGGTCCACATGCACACCCCGCACATAAATGATGTACCTTAAATATTGAACCTGGGTCATACCAAAGGTTCATTTCTCCAAATTGACACACAACTTATGTTGCCACAGGGTTTGGAGGATGTGTTGAAGATGGTGGAGGTGTTCTTCCCAACTCTAGCTAAAGATCATAATGTCATCCAAATACACCACCTCGAATGAGTTGGTGAAGGGTAGAAAGATGTCATCCATCAGCCACATGAAGGTTGTGGGGAAATTTTCAACCCAGAAGACATGACCAGCCATTTGAAAAGGCCCTCCTTGGATTTGAAGGTAGTCTTCCACACATCGTAGGGTCCGATCGGTACCTGTTGATAAACTAGAATTCAAGTCAATCTTGCTAAAATATCTGACCCCCTTTAGTTGGTCGAGAAGGTCATCAATCCATGGGATTGGATACCTATTCCGGACAGTGACCTTGTTCAATGCCCAATAGTAAATACAAAGTCTTTAGATCTTGTCCTTCTTCTTTACCAAAACATCTGGCTCCCACAGGATGATGAACTTGGCCTGATGTGCCCCTTCCATAATATCTGCCAAATATGCCTCTTTATTTCATCATTCTCCAGAAAAGAGCGTCAATATATCGATCCATTGGATAGCAGCACACCGAGGTCATATCGATGGAGGCTTGACCTAGCAGAGTATAGGTACCCTTGTAGGTGAGGTGAAGACATCCTTGTACTCCTCTACAACCTTGTTCATCTGTTACTGTCATGTGGAGGAGCCCTGTTTGGAGGCCATGGAAACAATCTTCTTCTTTCCCTTTGGGTGAATCATATGGAAAACAAATTTCATGGTCTAGGAAATGATATTACTACATTTCTTCACAGTGATCAAAGAAACAACGGTAGGTAGTGCTACCTTCGGTATCCTGCACAACTTATTGCAAAAAGTAATAATAACAATGCGAGACTTAGACTCATACACAACATGCTGCTTCCACAAGTATGGTTGACCTAATAAAACATCACAAACTACAAGAGGGGAAACATCACACAATACCTCATCTATGAAGGGCTTGATGCTATAGGAAAGGTGGCACTATTGGATGACATGGAGATCTCACCCTTGGTGAAGCCTCCTAATAGTGTACAATTGTCGATGTGGTGTGGTCCGTAAGCCCAACCGCTTCACGATGTCTGTGAAATGAGATTATTTTGGCTCCCGCTGTTGACAATGAACTGCAGTGGAGACCCTATCACCCACATTACTAGAAGAGTCGTTTCCCCTCCTCTAGATCTTTAGGTTCATCCTTCTTCATCTCAATTGTAGCAAAGGTGGCATTAGGCTCTACATCAATAATCTACTTCCCTTTGTAATTCCCCTTGTCGGTTTCTAACTCAGATTCATAACATGCATCTGATTTAGAAGCCTTTAGTTTATTTAGCAATGACTTCTTGGCTAGACACTCACTTCTATTGTGAGTGGGGCTCTTATGGAACTCATGCCATTTCCCTATGTCCTTCCTTGTTTTCATGCTATTATTATTTTCTTGCAGCCTCGATGGGTTGTCCTGGGTCACCCTCCCTTGGTGTTTTCCTTTGTTCTGTGGTTTGGCGGTGTCTTTCCCTTGCTTCGGAATGACGAATCCAAAGTCTTGCTTATTTGGTTTATATTTTGGTTTGACCTTGACAGCATATCTATAGGCGACGCCAAGTGAGGAGATGTCTAGGAACTCCATCTTGTCCTTGATGTACTTGTGCAAACAGCTACGATACTTGAGTACCAAATGCCACTAAGAATCCTTAATACCTAGATTTGTGTGAAGGGTATGGAAAACATTTGTGAACTTTGACACATCTTGGTCCCTTCGCTGTTGCAGCATGGTCCATTTTATGTATTTTTCTTCACAGCTCACGAGAGGGTAATATTGTTCCTTGATGGTGTGTGAGAAAGAATTCTAGTTGGGTGTGGTTGAAAACAGTGAGGATTCACTCTTGTCTTTTTGTTCACAGTAGGTTTCCCACTAGTCCTTGACATGTGGGGTGACTTTGAGGAATGCAAAGGTAATATTTTCCTGATTGGAAAAGTCATGAACAGAAAAATATCCTTTCAACATATTTAACCATCTACTTACGATGTCTCCATCTATCTGTCCTTCAAATATGGGAATGTCAAATCTAACTTGTACCTTAAAAGTAGTGCCTCTGGAGTGGTTGTTGGCTAAACATACGTTGCTTGTGGGTAGTTGACGAACGATATAGGCAATGTTATCCATCATCGCATTCCTTTATTTCTCAAGGGATTCCTTGAGAAATATTTAGAAAGGATCTCCTACCCCTTAATATTTATTTTCTTCCGCCATGGGAGGCTGTCGAGGTTTGCGAGGTTGGTCTTGCAAAGGTTCAACCAGATACCCTGAACTCATTGGGGACATGAAAAGAAAAAAAGGATCTGATACCACTGATCCAAACTTATGTCAGAACGCAACAAAGTACAAATGTACACATAGACATAGAGGTGCAGTAGAAATAAAACTTCATTTCATTAATATCAAAGAACTGAAATATGCTTATATATAGAAATCAAAATAAACAAGCTTGGGTGATGGTAGCTTATCTCTGAGAAGAGATGTGGTGAGTACATTTCTCTGAACTATGTTTCAATGAGGTTTAAAGGCCTATTTATTATTGAGAAATAATGGAAAACCCTAAACATCCAAAAACCTAACCCTAGGAGATGAAGCGTCAAAACTGTTGGCCCCTTTTGGGTAAATTGGTACATAAACTTCCTGGGGTCATAACTTTGGCATACGATCTCCATTTGGCTATCATAATACCTTGTTTCGAAGGTCTCAAAGAGATGCCAAAACTAGATGAAACACTGATTTGAGACTTTTCTAGTTTATCCGTTTTCCCTAATAACGTCTTTTAGTCCCTCAAAATAGCTTCGGAAGTTCAGGACTTGAAAAATTGCCAAAAATAGTAAGTTATGCTACAGTTAAGGAAACTGGAAAGAAGCAACACTGGGGGTCCAAGTGGAATAGGCCGGTGGCCACCAATATCCACCTAGATGAGAAGATGAAAAAGCATGGCTGCTTGGAATGAGAAAAAATTTCAAACGTCATGATCACCTAGAGAATGTGAGGGCCAATATAACTACATTCAGTCTCAAAGTGAAAGCACATATCTAGTGGGAAGATTTAATGCATGTTAGGGGCATTAGGGAAGAGAAACCGACTTGGGGAGAATTTGAGAGACTCTTCAAAAAGAGTCGAATGTAGCTGTCATAAGGAGTTCAATGTAGCTGAGAAAGGATCTGAGTCTCAACCTATGGAGAAGTAGAACAAAGGAAATGGAAAAGAACCATTGAACTGTTGGAATTATGGTGGAGACCATCCCAATAAATATTTTCCATCGTATCAATGTTGCAGACCCCATATTTATAGTGATCATGAGGTGCAGATAGTTGGGGACATAGGTTAGAGCATTCCTTGGATTTATGTAGCAATTAATCATAGGTAGGTAGACCACCACACATCTATCATCGAGATCGAAGGTAACCTTTGTGATGAATTTGTTTATATTTTGATTGATCGATGATCAAATTATAACCATAGTACCCCTGATCTGGTGGATCAATGTTGTTTGGAAAGGGCAGTGCATGCAAAATCTTGGTTGGTGCATTTAAGTACATGGACCAAGAGAAGAGTTCACCGTTGGGTGAAATCCTGTACATTTGAGCTTAATGGCATGGCTACATTAGAGATCCTAAATTTCCTTCCTTTTGGTGCATATAGTATTCTTTTGGGCATGGATTGGTTTGTTTATTCATAGGACCAAGGTAGATTTCTATGAGAAGGCCATTGAGTGGCTAGCTAATGGTGGAGAAAAGAGAGTCTTATAGTGAAAGAAGAAGCCCACATAAGTGACAATGGTTATTTCCATGGAAACTACGCAAAACCACTAGAAAGGATTCTTATTGTTTTTCATTCCAGTATCCAGTGATAAAGGGTTGGATAATGAGGATGTTTAAGTCCTGAGGAGGCATCCTATCTTACAACAATTTTAGGATGTGTTTCATGTAGAGATTGCACAGTTGGATCCTCATAGGGAGGTGGGCTTCTCTATTGAATTGATGCCTAAAGAAACATGAGCATCCAAGGCACCATATAGGATGAGCACTCGTGAGTTGGTGGAATTTAAGTTGTAGCTTAAAGAGATGCTTGATAAGGGATACATAAGGCCAAGTCTATCTCCTTCGGGAGCAGTAGTGTTGTTTGTAAAGAACAAGGATGGTACTCTAAGATTGTACATTGATTACAAGCAACTAAATAAGGTGACCATTAATAATAGGCATCCATTGACCATTATTGTTGATTTGTTTGATTATCTAAAGGCAACTTTTGCATTTTGAAAGATTGAATTGAGATAAGGATATTATGAAATGCACATCAAAGAAGAAGACATTTATAAAACTGCATTTCATACAAGGTATGTTCACTATGAGTTTATGGTGGTTCCTTTTGGTCTTCCCAATGCTCCAACCACCTTCATGTATATGTTGAACAATGCGTTATTCCATTCCCTGAATAAGTTTGTGATAGTCTTTGTTGACATCATATTGGTTTATTCGAAGAATGGGGAAGTGCATGTATAGAACCTAGTAGTAGTGTTAATATTGTTGAGAGAGCATATGTTGTATGCCAAGCTCAACAAGTGTAGATTACATTAGAGTTAGATTCATTACTTGGGACATGTTGTTTCCAAGGAGGGCATAGCAATGGATCCAGAAAATATTAAGGCTATCTTGGAGTGGCCAGCTTTGAAGAATGAGAATGATGTCAGATCATTTATGTGACTAGTAGGTTATTACAAGAGGTTTATTAGGAATTTATCAAAGATTGGTTATCCTATTGGATATTTGCACAGGAAATGAAAGAAATTTGAATGGACTGTAGAGTGTGCAACTAGCTTTGATTAGTTGAAGCAATTGCTTACCAATGCTTAAGTTTTGAGGATTGTCGATTGCGATAAGGACTTTGTGGTTTGTATGTATGCCTACAAAGGTTGACTTGGTGGAGTCCTTATGCAGGAAGGATAGGTGGTTTTCTATGAATCATGGAAGGTGAATAAGTATGATGATAATTAGGTTACTTGTGATCTTGATTTGGGAGCTATTATTCATGCATTGAATATGTGGAGACATTATCTCCTTGGAAATAAGTTCATTTCATGAGTGATCATAGTAGAATGAGGTAATTTTATGACTAACCCAATTTAAATGCAATGCAAGCTAGATGGTTGGCTACTCTCAGTGAGTTTGACTTTGAAATTAGGTATATCAAAGAAACGAAGAACCGGGTTGTGGATCTCTTAGTAGGAGATTATAGTTGATCATTATTTCAGTTGTGAGATCTTATCGGATAGATTTGAAAGAGAGAATATTGCATCCAGGGAAACATGATGAGAAGAACTAGAAACTAAAGTAGAGATTACAACAACAAGGTTCGGGCAATAAAGACGAGGAATGTCACCTCATAGCAGATGGCTTAGCTAGATTCAGGAGTAAGATATATGTGCCTGATAGTAGTGAATTGAAGAAGCCTTTTTTGAGAAAGTTTCATGCCAAGCCATATTCAAGCCATCTAGGGTACCAAACGCATTTGAAAACTATTAATAAGTTCTACTATTGGCCCAATTTTAAGAAAAAGGTGGCCAAACTTTTTTTCTAAGTGCTTGGACTTTCAACATGTTAAAGTTGAATGCAATCGTCCAGATGGTTTGCTGCATCCTATTCTAATTTAAGAATGAAAATGTGAGGTTATTTTCATGGATTTCAATACAGGATTGCCAAGGAAATTAAGACAACATGACTCCATCATGGTTTTGGTTAATATGTTGAGCAAGGTAGCTCACTTAATTGTAGTTAAGTCTACTAATTTAGCTAGTGAAGTGGTTGAAATCTTCATTAAGGAGATAGTGAGGTTGCATGGAGTTCCCAATAGGATTATATCATATAGAGATGCTAAGTTCACTTTCAAGTTTTGAAAGAATTTTTTTGCAGGCCTCGGGGAAATCTATCCTTCAATACACCTTATCATTTGTAGATAGATGGGAATACAAAGACAATCAAGAGGATCCTTGAGGGTATGTTGAGGATGTATTTCATGCATTAGTGGAAGAAGTGGGAGGAGTATCTTCCATTGGTGGAGTTTTCTTATAATAATGGGTATCATGAATCCTTGAAGATGAGTCCATTTGAGGCTCTCTATGGGAGGAGTTGTAATACTCTTATAAATTGGAGTGATCCAGTGAGTAGGGTGTTCATTGGACCTCATATGTTGAAAGAGATGGAGAAATACATGCAAGATGTCAAAAATAATTTGAAGGCAAAACAAGATAGGAAGAATAGGTATGTTCATAAACATAAAATTTCCAAGAAGTTTTAGGTTGGAGAGCACGTCTACTTTCCTATCAAGCCCAAGAAATGTTGCTTGAAGATTGGATGATGTGCCAAGTTGGCACCTCAATATTGTGGGCCTTTTGAGATCGTTGAGAGGATTGGAATAGGGGCATAGAGACTTGTTTTTCCTTCATTAGTAAAAATCTGTGATGTTTTTTATGTTTCTCTACTTAAAATATATGTACGAGATGTTGATCATGTGATTGATTGGTCTGTATTGCAAGTGGAACTAGAAGGAGAGTTCCAACTAGAGCCTCAGTGCGTCCTACAACGGAATAAGTGTGTGCTTCAGAACTAAGAAATAGAACAAGTTAAAGTGCATTGGAAGCACTCTCAGCTTGATGAAGCTTAATCATAGATGGATGATTAGATGCGACCATTATATCCTTCTTTATTTGCTAGTTGAAGCAAATGTACTTCTATATATATATATATATATATATATATATATATATATATATATATATATATATATATATATATATATATATATATATATATATATATATATATGTATATATATATATTGTATCGAGTTGCTTTTATAAAGCTCCAATAATAAATATGTTTGTCATGTTTTTAGTGGTCTTGTCTAGTCATAAGAGTCATAGAACACTGAGGACGGTGTTTCCCCAATGAGGAGGGGTTTATAATAAACCAAGTTTAAATTTCCGTATAAAAAAATAATATATGGACATTTTGAAAGCGAAAATAAAATGAAGGTCATGGGATATGTATTCCAAGCTAAATGAAGGGAAAAACATTACATTGGGATCCACTTGTGGTTAATTATTTATTGGCTATGGAAAATAGAATTGGAAAGAGGAAAAAGGAAATAAATGCAAATTATGTATTACATGCTAGCAAGGACATGAGGAAAAATGCAAAAAGGAATAAATGAAAATGAAATAATTCCTAGTTTAGCGGGTGGGGAAGAGGAAGAGTCAAGGTAAGGAGAAAAATAGTAAAAGAGTATGCATGCAAGGAAAAATGAAGATATACAAATGGATCTCTTGTAAGTGGCTTAGTAAATATCTCTCCAAGTTTTTCTTTAGTGGCCACATATTCAAGCAAAACAACACTAACAACAACCTGCTCTCTTAAGAAATGAAACTTGGTAGGAATGTGCTAGGTATTTTAGTGCATGAGAGGATTCTTAGAGATGTTTATAGCGCTAGTTTTGTCACACATTATTGGAGTTGGATAAGTCAACTCTACCTTAATTTCCTTCAAGGTCTGCTTCATCCAAATATTTTGTGAGTACTAACTTGCAATTGCAATCTACTCTACTTTAGCAGTTGATAGATAAATGGAGTATTGTTTTTCACTAACCGAGGAAACTAAGAAATATCCTATAAAGGATCCTGCAGTGGAGGTGCTTTACCTATTATCAATGCTTCCTACAGTTTCCGGGAAAACTAGTGTCTTTTCAATCTGCTAGTCCCACTAAGACAGGTAGCTATCTTAGAAACAAACAATTCAAAGTGCTTCAAGATTTCCTTTATGTATGATAGATAAGAGAGAAGCAAAGAGGACCAACCTATATCTTCCGCTTGGCTCCTTGCTTGTTTCCTCTCTCCCTTGATAGAGCTTGCCACTCTTCTCCTACTTGTCCTGCTTTAGAGAATACCTGTAGAGGCAAAGAAACAAAACACTATCAAAGCATCTCGATCTATGATATCATAAACAATGTAGAATCAGAAATACATCAACCATACAATTGCATCTACAAATAACAAGATTCACAAATACACGATTATATGGAGGAAAACTCAAAGAAATTTATTGATAGTAGAAATAGAAGAGAGGATTACAACCCAGCTGTCTGATCCAGCATCATCCTCCCAGCATGAAAGCCTTCTTCACATAATGAAAAGCAAGATCACCCAACAATACAATGTTTCTTCTCAAAGAGAAACCAACAACACTTCCTTGCAAATTACAAAATTCCAGCCTCTAAATCTGTCAGATGAGGGATCCATTTATAGATATTTGTAGAGGGGTGAGTCAGCTTCTAGATTTCTGATTAGTGTCATTCTAGTGATAGTTCTTGGTTCCACTTGGAGATTTCATTGATCTCTTACTCAACCTTGGGCGAATTCAGAGAGGCAAGTGTCATATGAGCAGTTTCTAGAAGATTCTCTAGGTTTCCACTTAGTAAACTGCCTCTGCCATTTTTGTACTCTCACCCATCACACCCTATAAAAGGCTCTTTCAGTATGCATCATACCAGGCCAGTGTAGCAGCCAGTATGCATCGCACCCTAAGCATGGAGCAGTATGTATGGTCCAGTTTTGGCCAATTATGAGTGGTTTTTTAGGTGGAACTTCTGGGAAATGGTATAATCAGTTGATCATGATCCTTTAGGGTATGAAACAACACTTTTAGGGGTTTAAGAGCCCTTGGTTTATCGACATATGTGATTGGGGTTGCAGTGCCCAAATATGTCTATAACAGTTGCCCCCTAAAGCATGAGGTTGTAAATCTTTTGATGTCGAGTGAAATGCTTTATCATGAGGATCCGAGGTATAAAACTGGAAGGTGACCTGTATAAAACACAACACAATACATTATCTTCATATTATTTTCATGATCTATCTAAGGATGGGCATTCCCATGCTCAGCTTTATAAATTCATTTTCATGTACATATGACAGATAATCATCCGCTGTTGCAGACTGTTGATTCTTGTAGAGTCATCATCCCTTAGCTTGGATAGTCATCTGTGCAGCTACTGTGTACATTTGATGTATCTATCTCCCTGAATATATCATAGCCCGGATGGATGAAACTAGATCTGGGGTCTTCAAAACTCGTTCAATATTCACCTGATGTACAAGTCGATCCATGTGAAAAGATGTTCTGAAGTTGAACATGGAACAACATTGCCTGATTACCAGCCAATGATGTAAGTTGTTAACAGGTGCGAGAGGAATCACCAATAATGATAATGACCCTCAAGGTACTACAGTACAATTCACGTGGTGTGAATATAGGATCTGATGTCGAACACCATGCAAAATATCTCAGTTGAAGGCCATTGATGTAAACTTGTCGCCAGAAGTGAGAAACTCGCCATTGAGGAATGCAAGCTTCAAAGTACTGAAAGGGTTGTTCCTAAGTCAACTTCTTGGATAATGAGCTGATGTCGACAAGAAGTGAGCCATTGTAGGAGGGCCTTAATGACCCACATCTATGACACGAAACAAAGCAAATGATTTTCTGGAGGTGAAAATGAACTTATGATACAAGATTTAGGATTGGCGGTCATGAAAAATGGAGGGTGAAGGTATTGCAGTGGATGAGGCATTAACTGGGTGGTTAATTAATTGAATGACTTCTCTTGAACATATAGACGACACTGAGATGGATTGGTAGCGTTAACCCCAGAAATGGATGGTACAGAGGACCAATGATGATTTGACCGGTGAACGGAATAACCCAAACCGAATCAATCATGGTGATGGAGTGAAAGTGTCATGTTCAAGAGTGACCTACTACCAACGAAGTTCTTCAAGTTTTCTTCCGCTTTTCCCCAGTCATTGTTGACCAATAACTCTTTATTTTTGTCAAGCTTGAGGAGGATAACATATGCTTGTTCTATAATTTTCCCTTCGGGCAAACCTGTCGCTATGTTTTAGCGAGCCTAGCGACAGTGAAACTCGCTTTTGTCTGGATGGACAAGTTTGTCATTATTGTTTTAATTAGTTTAACGACAAAGATAACTCAATCCTTTTCATGTTCAGAGAGTTTGAAAAGGGACGAAAAGGAAACACCAGCAGTCCTTTTTTCGTGGCATAATCCCTTAAGTCCGAAAAAGTATAAAATAATACGAAAGGGATGACTTTTCAATCACTTTAGCGAGCCGAAAAAGACAAGCACTCGATATTTTTTTGGAATGATCCCTCAGGTCCAAAAAGATTAAAATGTAGGGGAGGGATGGCGCTTCCTCTTACTTTAACGAGCTGGAAAGGCCAGTTGCTCGGTAATCTTTTCATATTTTACGAGTCTAAAAAGAGCTTAAAAAAGACTCGTTTTTGACGAACGAGTGATGTTTTCGTGTAGCAACTAGTTCTAGGTAAGTTTGGAACTTCTCAAACACGGCATTGTAAAGAGGGTGGCTAACAGAATCACTCATCACAGCTGTTCCTCAAAAGGGTAAACAATCAAGTGGAAGTGTATGATTGGCCAAAAGAATGGAGGTGATGGAAAGAACACAACCAAGGCTCAAAAGGCTGATAGCAAGGCAGTCACAAAGGTTATTTACCGAGGGTGGATTCATTTTTTAATGAGCTTGAATTGAAAGAAACTATGCTCAGTGGTGGGTTTATTTTTTAACGAGCTTGAACCCTGCGGAAACATTGCTCATGCCAGTCATTTTAAAGATGTCTCTTATTAGTAGGTTCATTTTTTAGTGAGCTTGCCCCATGTGAAACTTTGCTCATGCCTTTTTATGTAGGCTAGAAACGACCAAACTATAGAGTTAACTATACTAAATGTTAAAGAACTACTAAGGTTAGGTAGGATAGTTTTGTCTTTTGCCTAGATAAAACATTTCCTTTGCTTTGCCTGCACGCCGCCAACAAAGGTGAATGGTGGATTAGACCATTCACCTAACCTAAGCAGTTGAACTAAAAGTTAAGCTAAAACACTACGAGGTTAGAATTAAACTGGTCACTTTTCACTTGCATAAAAAAGTTTGCATGCCCCCAGGTGTTGATAAAATGAGAATTTCTAGGTTACCTTATGGAAGGTCTTGCATTTAAGCAGGATTGTTTCGTCTACAGAGCAGACAAAACACTTCCTTGGCTCTATGCATCGAAATAGACAAAGGTGAATGGTGTGAGCTTCCAATCACATAACATGCTGGGAGATAAATGTTTCAGAGTGATCCCATATCCTACACGGAAATGGTGTTTCAAACCGGTCATATAACCTACAAGGAAATTTGTTTTTTCAGCTGGGTTCGCCTGCCAAAGCAGACCAGGGTGCAT
Organism: Pinus tabuliformis; assembly: GCA_031772625.1. NCBI lineage: Eukaryota > Viridiplantae > Streptophyta > Pinopsida > Pinales > Pinaceae > Pinus > Pinus tabuliformis. The sequence continues at coordinate 1,392,657,394 of CM062804.1, forward strand.
GCCCCCTAAGCTTTGTTACATTCACCGAATTACTTGCAGTAATTAGGTGGATGAACTGGAGGTTGAAGAGACATTCTTGACGCAAAGAGAATATTTAGGGATGGTGTTTGACTCATAGCTGTGTTTGAACCAGAAAATGAAAGCTGGTCGACAAGTTGCACCATTCTGCCTTCATGCAGGAAACACATCACTTGAAAGAGTGTGGAAACAATAGCTCCCATGCTGTAATCATAGTCACGCCCAAGGAGTAGATTGTAATCTAGTGGCCCTTGGACTACCATCATGTTCAAGTGAATGGTTTTCCTTCTCAAAGTTATAGGCAAATTTGGAATAATTCCTAACGGTCGACTGGTTCCTTTGTTGAAGCCTAACAAATTTCGATTCTCAAGAAAAAGCGATCATGAACCAAGTGCTTTCCAAGCAGTTGAGGAAAGGATACTCACAGAAGCCCCTTCATCTATGATAGTGCCAGACATGATAATTTTGTAAACTTGTACTATGATTTCGAATTGTACATTAGCTGGAAGGCGGGGACCCGCTAGTAGATTCCAATCGAACAAAATGATTAGATTGCTTGGAGGGGGGACCGAATAAATGACTAGATGAGTCTCTTGAAATGGGGAACTTCCTTCTTGTCGTAAAGGAATGGGTATATTTCCCCAATGTTCATTAGACTTTGTGTTAACAAAAAGTATTTGAATGGTGTTGTTCTCATTCTCTTTGGAAACTGTATCATCTGAAGGTGGACCTTCTGAAGGCAAGATTGGGTCAGCTGCCATATTAACCTATTGACTTTGGTCCGGTGTGGAATCAAAGGGTTTATCTTCAACGATAGATGTTTCGACTAAAAACTGAGGTATGTCAGTCGGATTTTCAACTAGCGATGGACTTGGCAAGAGTTTCTTGTATCCAGGTGGAAGTTGCTACGGTGAAGCAGGACGGTTATCCAAGACACTTTTTGCTTCATCTAGAAAAGGACAACGATGAAGGGCATGATCACCTTCACACAACCTACAAGGAAATATAAATCTTCCTTTTTGTCCATTGACTTCATTTTCACTAGTTGATGGTGTGTTCTCAACATGATCGACAGAGGTTGATGACATCGGATGGTGCAAGTGGGGAGACCAGTCTCTCAAGATCCACGAAATGCAAGGACAATCTCGATGAAAGTGGTTTCCTTTGCAAATTATGCATGGAGATTTGGGTTTGGAAGGTTCAGTGTGTGGATTTTTGTCGGATGATGCATGGTTGCCCCCTTGATTGACTAGCTTCTTCTTCTTTTTCTCCTTCCCTTTCTTCTTCTTCTTAGTTACTTGGTTTTTAGTATCACTAGTTTCACCAAGTGAAGAGGAAGAAGGAGAGGGAGAAACAAATGAAGAAGGAGGTAAGGGAGCAACTCCAGTATCATCTGGTTTCCGATTTGATTGCTGAGGAATTACAGTGTTTTGAATGACAGAGGTTGAGAATAGCCATACCGGCAGGCCAATTGTGATTCCTGGAAGGGACAATGTAGTCATATATGGAGCACCAATATCTCCCCAAGAAGAGAAAGGACTAGGATTTCCCCCAAGGGGAAATCCTTGATTGGTGGACTCCATTACCTCAACTTAAGATCAACAAAGGAATAGGGATGTTATTTCGAATTAAATAAATTTTATGATGCTTTGACACAACTTTGCTTTTTCAAATTTTAAGAGTCTAGAAAAAGATAAAGACAAGTCTAGTCGCCTTCAATTTTTAATGAGCCTGAAGTGACAAGTGCTCAGATGGACCTTTTCTTTTAAGGAGTCAAAAAGGAACGAAAGTGACTACTCTAGAAATCTAGATAGAGGGATTACAAATCAATCGCAAAACTGCAAAATACACCTTGGTGGTAAATTAAAGAGAAATTACCAAGGACTTTATGTACGACAGTCAATATTCCTAAATGCTGTGTTCAGTGCATTGCGATCGATAGGGTGGCAGACATGGCTTCCTAAGGAAAAAGGATATCAGCCTATTGTGATTTCCCAATATATACTCGACAGTGCGAGGAGCACAAGTCTGTACTGGCACTTGTCGTATCAAAGAGGAGGAATCACCCAACCTTCGATGAAAATGATAGTTATCACGTTTTACGACGCCGGAATACATCTCTAGCCTAGACCTCTAGATGTTGTGCGTTAGGTTCCAAAGCGTCTTTATGTTCATTGAGGTTTATTTTAGAGCTGATCTTTTTAGAAGTTTGTCTTTCAAGGTTCACGGTGTGATGTAGATGTAAAATTCCTAAATATGCAATCTGAAATGATAGACATTTATTTGTTTTCTTTTAGTAATGAAAATTCTAGCTATTAAGGAAAGAAGAGTATGATTCTTTCAACAGAGAACAGAGAGCACACACTAAACACACTTTTCCTAAATCATTTTCTGCATGCAGTCTAAATGCAAATGCACATGCATGTATTTGTTTTTCCGTTTCCTTAATGTGAGAATGCCAAAAAGAAAACTAAGTACATATCTGAATTACTTTCTTCAAAGCGACACTTTAACAATTGCTTTTCAAAATGAAAGGAAGATTGAGACGACACTTTCAATTTTGAATGATAAATTTCTTTCGAGACTTCAAATATTGACAATTCAAATCAAATACAATGGAAAAAGTACAATTGACTATCTAGAAGAGGAAGACTTTACGAAACTCTTCTTTTCGACTCAAAATGACAGTTATGACACTTCTTTACATAAAAAATGACAATTCGATTAAGCTACTTTTGACAAAGGAGGACTATAAATGATGAAAAATACATTAAAAAAATTCACAAATCTTGATCAATGGAGGCTGAATAATGTAAAGGAAGATGGCTTGAGCAATGATATACTGATCATAAGCAACAAAACTACTGAATAGAGCTGAAAACAAGGAGGAAAAAAAACCAAATTCCGGAGAAGGAAACAATATCATTCAGTCATCGCACCTATCCTTAAGGGAAATAGGGATGCATCTCCCCTACAACACACGGGAGATGCAACGCATCCAGGCTGCCAGTTACAGACAATGCAATGGACCAGGGAACGAAAGTGAGCTTGGTTTTCACTCAAAATTTGCGGCTAAGTTCAGTGATTTAGGCCGACCTATGATAGACAGTAAAAACAAAGTCTAGGGGTATGGTCTTATGAGGTTATTGGGCTACCACAAGGGCATTTAGGATGTTTGCAGGTCAGATGTTCAGTTCATAAACCAACCCGGAGATTGACTGAAGCAGCGTTGATCTACTTTGCAGTTGCATAGAAAAAGCAATTCGAAGGCTAGCTCGCTTAACTTTAGGCTCCATATATAGTTTATAAAGCAAACAACAATAACAAACAAACAAAGTATTCAATCCCCAGTGGAGTCGCCATTTTTTTTTCCGGGAAAACTAGTGTATTTTCAATCTTCTAGTCCCACTAAGACGGGTAGCTATCTTAGAAACAAATAATTCAAAGTGCTTCAATATTTCCTTTATGTATGATAGATAAGAGAGAAGCAAAGAGGACCAACCTGTATCTTCCGCTTGGCTCCTTGCTTGTTTCTTCTCTCCATTGATAGAGCCTGCCACTCTTCTCCTACTTGTCCTGCTTTAGAGAATACCTGTAGAGGCAAAGAAACAAAACACTATCAAAGCATCTTGATCTATGATATCATAAACAATGCAGAATCAGAAATACATGAACCATACAATTGCATCTACAATTAACAAGATTCAGAAATACATGATTATATGGAGGAAAACTCAAAGAACTTTATTAATAGTAGAAATAGAAGAGAGGATTACAACCCAACTATCTGATCCAGCATCATCCTCCCAGCATGAAAGCCCTCTTCACCTCATGAAAAGCAAGATCACCCAAAAATACAATGTTTCTTCTCAAAGAGAAACCAACAACACTTCCTTACAAATTACAAAATTCCTGCCTCTAGATCTCTCAGATGAGGGATCCATTTATAGATATCTGCAGAGGGGTGAGTCAACTTCTAAGTTTTTCATTAGTGTCATTTCACTGATAGTTCTTGGTTCCACTTGGATATTTCATTGATCTCTTAATCATCCTTGGGTGAATTTAGAGAGCCAAGTGTCATATGAGCAGTTTCTAGAAGATTCTCTGGGTTTCCACTTAGCAAACTGCCTCTGCCATTTGTCTACTCTCACCCATCGCACCCTACAGAAGGTTCTCTCAGTATGCATCGCACCTGGCCAGTGTAGCAGCCAGTATGAATCGCACTTGGCCAGTGTAGCAGCCAGTATGCATCGCACCCTAAGCATGGAGCATTCTGTATGGTCCAGTTTTGGCCGGTTCTGAGGTGTTTTTCAGGTGGAACTTCTGGGAAATGATGTAATCAGTTGACCATGATCCTTTAGGGTATGAAACAACACTTTTAGGGGTTTAAGATCCCTTGGTTTATCGACATATGTAATTGGGGTTGCAGTGCCCAAATATGTCTATAACACGTACCCAATCAACATCACTATAGGCCTTTAATTTAAACTCTTTCTTCTATCATACCACAACCCATAGTCTTTCGTGCCTTTCGAATATTTGAAAATACTATTGATCACAATGACATGATTTTCACAGGGACAAGCTTCAAATCTAACCACTAGACCTACTATTTGCATGATTTCTGGTCCATATGCTATGAGATACAAAAATCTTCCTATAATCGACCTGTATATGGTATGATCTATTGGAGGTGTCTCATATTCTCTACATAACTTGCAACCTATAAACGTGGGGGTGCTAACTGGCTTGCAGTCTTTGAGTCCAAATTTCTTCATAGTTTCTTGCAGGTATTTGCATTGGGAGATAAAGACCCCATCCATTGATTGATAAATTTGCATTCCTAAGAAAAATAAAAATTATCCTATTATGGACATCTCAAATGTTTTCTGCATACAATTTACAAATAGATGTCCTGACTACTCCAGAACACCACCAAATATTATGTCAACCAAATACACAAGCACAATTAGTAGGTGGCCATCTTCAGATTTAATATACAAATTTCTATCTATAGTGCCCCTCTTAAAACCTTGTTGTTAAAGGTATCTATTCAATCTTGCATACCATTATTTGGAGGTCTCTTTGTATCGATATAAGGCCTTTTTCAGTTTTCACATAAATCCTTAATTTTCAGTGAGCATGAACCCCTATAGATTCTCAATATAAAATTATTCTTCCTGATGTCCATTGAGAAAGGCTTCCTTCACATCCATCTGATACACCTTGATTTTTTCATGACTAACAAAAGAAATAAATATGAGGATAACTTCTAATATTTCTACAGGTGCAAAGGTTTTTGTAAAATCTACTCCCTCTATTTGGGCATATCCTTTTTAGGCTAAGTGAGCCCTGTTCCTAACCACTTGACCTTGCTCATTTAGCTTATTTCTGAATACCCATTTGGTGCCTATGACATTTTTTTTCTTTGGGTCTTGGAACAAGTTCGCAAGTGTCATTCTACTCAATTTGATCCAACTCTAGAATTAATTTCCTTTATCGAGAACTTATCTGCACTTGCTTGAATGTGATTCTTGGGCTCAATTTGAGATAATAAAGAAAGGTTTATGCAGCTTGGAGTTCCAATGAATGTCGTCCTAGTTTGAACACCAAGTCTTCTATCACCAATATTTTGGCTTTCTGGATGTTGTTTTTGTACACACCTTGATGGAGTTTTGTACCTTGGCATTGTACTTATTTATTCACCTTCATCATTTGCCTCTATTTGTGGTTAGTCTGAGAATCAGGTGGCTGGAATTTCTTCTCCATGTGAGCTCATATTTCATTTGGAATAATTGTGTTTGAGCCTTATTTCATCCACTACTATATCAATTCATTCATTAACTCTCTTTGTTATTTTGTTGTAGAATATGTAGCCTTTATTTCATGCTAAGTACCCAAGAAATATACCTTTCTCAACATGAGAGTCGAACTTTCTAGGATTTTTATCATTCCTTTTGATAAATAATTTGATCCCACACACCTTGTAGTGTTTTACTGATGTCAGTCTCCCATTTCATAGATCGTAAGGATTCTTATCATTGTTAGGCATGAGTTGTGTTCTATTGTCTAGGTACATTGTTGCTTATGTGGCTGATGAGCCTCATCATTGGGTAATTATATGGGCCTTAATTAAATGATTTTTATTATATTTTGTTTATGAGACAAGTTATAGCTAGATATTATCCCTAGTGGACTTATATGCATTGAATGCAGGATTGAAGGAGAGAATCAAGGAATTTTGGCAAATAATAAGGTTAAAACTTGAATGAGACAAGAGAGAGGGATTGTAGGAGGTAAATACTCCTCATTTGCTTCTCCCCCATTTGAATATCCATCCATCCATCACACCAACTCGGAGTGTGAGCAGCCAAGCCATGAGGATTTGAGGGTAGCCGAGCAAGTGAGAGACAAAGAGCTACTTTATCTTGAGTTTGGGAGCCAAGCCTCCCTAATTTTAAGGAAGTCGTTGGAGACTTTAGTTGTATAAGTAGAGTGGCCTAAAGCTTCATTAGGATTCGAATTTTTGTTGTAAAACTCTAAGTTATTTTCGAGCTCCAAACTTGTGAACATTTTATTGATGTAATTTTATGTTTTGGTAATAAAAATGAGTTTTGTTTTGAGCCAGCACTGAGTTAAATCCTAGGGCTGAAGATCTTGGGTTAGGGCCCAACCCTAGTAGCCAAGGCTCCTCTTTCTTGTATCTGTATGTTTAGATTAGTCTCATAGCTTTATTGTTAATTTCCTTTTAGATGTATTTTCATTGCAAGTAGTGTAGATTGGATTGGTTGTTTATTAGTTTGCTTCCCTTTGTTCCTTATTTCAGTAGCAGGTTAGCAGGGATAAAAGGAGTACCAAAAGGCTATCAGTGGGTGTCTTGGCCTCATTTCCTCCCTTTTGGATCACAATTTGAGGAAGGGACCCCTATGCAGCCCTAAAAACACATATTTCTATTTCTTGCATAAGCTTTAGAGTTTATTGTATTTAAGTTAGCATTTGATCAGTTTTACAAAGTAAGATTTCATTCCCATCTCTTCTATCTTCACTCTTGTAGTAGATCTCATCCATGCTTTCATTCCTTTCAACAACTTTCCTCATGCATCATGTAGGTAGTTAGTTCATTAATTTTGCTTTTCAAGATTATGAGAATGCTTCTTGTTTACATAGTTCTTTGAGAATTATACATGTTTTATGTAGAGAAGGTGCTTCAGGAGGAGACAAATACATAATAGACTGCAACCACCTTCCACTCCATCCACCATAGTCATTCCTTGTTTTCACCATTGCCTTGACTAGTTTTCATCATTTTTCATAGAAATTCTTCCAAGCACATTGAGCGAATCCAACCACACTCTATCTTTGCTATTGACTTTTGAGTGATCCTAGACCTTCCCTCACCCCATTCCACCCATATACCACCTTAACTAAGCCTTACATCACCTCCATTTTTCTCTTGATTGTATCCTATAGCTTTACAGGGAATCCTGTAGGTTTCTAGTACATCGTGCAGGCTTTCCTGAAATGACCTGTTTTGTGGCCGAATTGAGGGAAAACCTTTAAGAAGTGACCAAAATCCTCCCAAGGGTATCCCACACCATCCAACCATCTGCTAACCCTTCCATCCATCCTCTAACATCCTTAATTCACCTGCCACATCACTAAGGCAAATTAGTTTGCATACTTGATTTTGCATGAAAAGACAAAAAGAAGGAAACAAACTTATTTCAGTCCCTTTACTTGCACATTAGTGATGTTTGATGCTTCTTACTTCCATTCTTAGATAGTAGCATTTGGTTCATGTTAATTTAGCATTATTGCAAAACATATTTTCTTGGTAGTTAATTAGGAAATGGTGTGATTTAGCATTGAATTTTGGTCTTTTCCATTATTGTAGTAGAGTAGCTCTCCTTAAGAGCAGATTTCCCTTTCTTCCATCAAGAAAGCAAGCTTCTTCTAACTCCATAGAATTATGGCTTGAAAACCCCAATGGTCTCTCACCAACTGAACTGTGACAAAAGGCAGAACCATCACCTTTACTTGTATATACAACATTGTCACCTCCAAGTTTGTATGAACCTTGGGTTGACAAAGTAATGCTGGTAGCCTAGGAGTTGTAGCATTCTTGCTACAATACTGGTGCTCATCACTTTTTGGCACCATTTTCGTGGAGGTGTCTGAGTAATATGTGAATATTGCTTCTTTCTTTGATTTGTTGTCTCTAATATTCTACCATTAGTTTATTTTTGCAAAAGTAATTTGCTTCCTTCTTCATTCTACATTTTCTGCTTTCCTTTCCATTTTGCAAGCAAGATTTCAATTCAACAAGTATGTTTTCATTCAGTCAGTAGTTTTCATTTAGTCAGCAATTTCAATTCTACAAAGTACTTTCGAAGTTTGAAAAAAACACAAATCCAACCCAAAAACATTTCCTTTCCTACCTCATAGGAATATGGATAACTTAGGGAAATTTTTGCCAAATACCCCCACTGCATCAAACAACCAACCTTCCCTCTTCTTCGCTGGCTGTGAACTGGAGGAACCCTTAGGTGAACAACCTGACATATTTGAAGAACCTATAGGGGGAGAAGAAGAATAAGAACCCATCCCTACTGAACCAATGGCTGAAAACATAAATGACAAAGGGAATAGAGAGAGAGTTGAGGGTGCCTTCCCCATCATGGAAACCAATGGGGACACTAAGATGAAAAATATAAGCCCCTATGCCCTACCTCATTTCTATTTCTTGACCACAGAAGACCTCGACACTTTCCTATTTGAGTTTGTTGTTATATACCGAACCTATGACTATACAGATGATGAGTAGAAGTTAAAACTATTTCCATCTACCCTCAAGGATGCAACATTGAGCTGGTTCATGGGTTTACTTGGGGATAGCATCACAACTTGGGCTTAGATACATCAAGCCTTTACCAACAAGTATTGAGACTACTGTCGATCAAAGGAAACTAAAGAGGAAACTTTTAGGATGACCATAGGCAATGATGAATCCCTAGAGTATTACAAAGAAATATTCCATCTTATTTACAAAAGGGCTAGGTGCACACCTGAACCTGAGTCACTAAAGCTGCTCCTGCTTAGGGGATACCCTACACTTGTTAGTAGGAGGATATATCTACCAATTACCCTATGAGGATATCAAGACTGTCTTTAGAAATCATTCTAGTGTGGCTAGGAAAAAGGGTAGGGGTAGTCAACCTATGGTCAGTACATCCTCTTCCAACTCATCCATCAAGGGTGAAATTGGAAATATGCTGGAAGATTTCAAGAGTGAGATGTTGCAAACCCTTGCCTTACAAATGGACACTATTCACATTAAGAGAAAGTAGGAGGAAGCAAAGAGAGCCTTGGCCATTTTTTGTCTTAGATGCACCAGGAGGCATCCTAGGAATGAATGTCCATTGAATTCTATTGAAATTTTATTAGTTTGTGAAGAAAACCACTCCACAAACAAGTTCCCTTCTTTTCCTAGACTCAAACCTATATATCAAGGAGTTGAAGGGGTCACTAAGACACTCTGCTACATAAACCAAAGGAGAGCTCACGGGCCGAGACCATACTGGCAGGGCATGCAAGGGTCATCCCATGCATATTACAACCCCAACCAGACCATAACCATACCTTCTTGGGGACCCCCTGCTCATCCTTCCTGGTCTACAACTCCTCCTTGGTCCTTTGCATCTTAGTATCACTCCCAGCCAGCCAACTAGTCATTTCAACCATATGCTCCGCCACAACCTCAGTACAATGCTCCAGCTTTATTACCTCCACCACCTGCCCAACCAAAACTCTTACAATCTTCTCCACCCAAGGAACCCTAGATGCCTACCCAGTGAAATCTGAACCTGAACAATAGACAGGCTCAACAAGTATATAGTGGAGAGACATGATATCCAACTTATGCTATGGAAATCGAGGAGATTAACCTGAGATCTAGGAGAGTTCTCCCAGATAACCAACCACCACCTCCACCTAGGGAGGTTGAGGAAGAAAGAGAGGAAAGCATTATTAAAGTGAATCCACCCTTTCCTGAGAGATTAACCCAACCACTCTAGCCTACCCCAGAAGAGACTGAATTTCTGGGAGAATTGAGAAATATATGTGTAAAGATTCCACTTCTCCAGGCAATAAAAGATATTCCTATTTACAATAATTTGATAAAGGAGGAGTGCTTCAAGCATCCAGGGAGGTGAAGAAGAGATGCCCCTACCATTAATGTCATTGGACACCTATCCGACTTAATGTTGGGGCAAGTAATCTATCTAAAGTATTTGGACCCTAGAAGCCCTATAGTAGATGTGCACATCAATGGAGCTATTGTCCCACACACTTTGATCGATCTTAGGGATACCATTAATGTGATGACAAAGGACATCATGCTCAAGCACAACCTCCAAGGTTCATTGAGGAAGACCACAATAGTTTTGAAACTTTCATACCCCTCCACAGTGATGTTGGAGGGAAATGTTCCCCTAGGGCTTTTTGGGTTGAAACCCTAGCAGACTGAAAGTTATCTATTCAAAGAAACACACATTCGCACAGCCATTATGCTATTATAAGCAAATTCTATTGTAAAGGGGATGTACCTTAGGTCCTACGTTTGAGAAGGCCCTTAGGGTCCAAACCCTTCTTGGAGTTCCCTTCTTCTCTTTTGTCTTGCAAAACAACCAATTCCAAAGAACACAACAGTATATGGACAAAACCTTATAAAGAAACCATCTTCATGTTATAAATAAAGGTAGTTAATTATGAAATCCAAACAACCATTTACATATGAATTCTAAACATGAATATCATAAACATAAAGAGGATTCATATCAGGAACCAAGACATGTGTTTCTTTTATTATAGACAAATAAAGTACATAAAAAGGAATAATTTCACTTGAGTCACCTTCAGCAGCCTCCAAGCAAAGCTTCCTTCCTGATCCATTCCCGCCTCAAGCCTTTAACAAAATCCTTCCCTGACTTACTCCATGGTGTCATAAGTAGTGGATGAACATCAACACATAAGGAAACAAGGGTTTCTTGTACAAATGGGGGAAGTGCAAAAGGCATAAGGGACTTCAGACCTGGTCAGGGGAAAAATCTTAGCATAGTAACCTTTCTCTCTCTTCTCTCCTTTCTCTCCTCCCTTAGGCCTTCCCATTGAGGTCTTTTTATACCTCTCCCAAAGTAGTTTTTTAGTTGGGAGATAGTTGGGAACAGTTGGGCCACGGGCACTAACAGGTGATCAGCAGGTAAAACCCGCGATCTCTACCCAAAAATAAGGAGTTTATATATTTTTTAAGTGTTTTAATACATATACGCGGGTTGGGTATACACAGACCCGCGTATACATGCATTTAACTCAGGGAAATGTCACATATAAGGGATAAAACACTGTTTTTTAAATTTTAGGACCAGGTCTGGAAGGGGGGGTTGCCCTAGGCCATGAGTGCAGCATCACAAACCATAAAAGTGAGATTTGGAGCTATAACAGATGCCCGCTAATATATGAGGTTAGAAGGGGTACATGATGGCCGAAATGTATTATGCAAGTACATGGAAAGGAAATCTGTCAAAAACCGAGGAGGACTTCACCAGAATTCAGCGTGCCAAGCCACCAAAGGAGATCAGAAAGAAACACTGTCTGAGGCGGGCATACCCATGCTCAAAAAAGTAAAGCATGTCTGCATATCAAGTACAAGCAGATCCACTAAGTATATAAGTGTAAATGACTGGAAAATACATAATGGATCATCTGATCATGATCAAACAAGTACATGTCTGAATATCACATATAAGACTGTGAATGATGCTGAAAGATGCAACGGATCACTAATATCAAAGACTGATCGCAAAAGGTACCAACTGAACATGAAGGAATAGGATGGTACTACACTGCAAACTCAGGTGCCAACATATAGAATTTCGCCATGACTGACTGCAACATATAAGGTGGAGTGGTATCAACTAGCAACAACAGAAGCAACTGTCAAGTGAACCAATGAATGCTGATACAACCTGAGGTCTTCACCGACCGCCGTGGTACATTTCTACACCATGGGAATAAATGATCTGAAGTCAACCATGTGAGAAATCGTTTGATTATCGGTCATTGATGTATACCGTTAACAAATGCGAGACTACTCACCGATAATGATAATGAGTGTCAAGGTACCCAGTACAATCTAACAAGTGTGAATAGATGAGCTGGAGTCGAACACCTGTAAGAATCTATCGATTAGGAGACAATGATGGTTTCCCACTGTCGATAGTGAAGGATCTACCACTAATGACTGCAAACCCCAAGGTACTGCCAAATAGACTCTAGATCTTTGCCCCAGAGCAATGAGTCGGAGTCGATAGGGAAAGATCCGCTAGAAGGAAGGCATTAAGGCATCCTTCATCAATCTAGCGCGAGTGTAACCCGTAGGCCAATAATGTGGAAGGAATCGGATGAAAGAGATGTAGTAACCAAACCGAAGTACATTTCCAGCGTACACAGAAACCCTCTGAACCAACCAATAATGAAAGTTGACACAGAGGTGAGGTACCCACCAATAGGATCAAATGGAAACCAAGGTACTGCACGAATCCCAATGTGTGATAATGTAAGCTGATGTCGAACACAAGGGAAACCACTCAGTCAAAGACGCATGATACTGATTGATGCTGAGCATAAGGTGACCTATCAATAATGAAAATAGGGCCAGGGTGCAGCTCTAGGCCTATCCTCAGAGCAAGGTGTCGTCATCGATAAGGACAAGACCCACCAACAAGAAGTCAATGGGGACCTTCTCAAACCAGCACGAGTAAAGGACCAATATAACTGATGTGATGATAAACATGATACTGACAACCAGGGATGGTTGACTGAAAAATGAGTCAAGAGACACCGTAGAAAGGCCGACTCAGGCTAACTTCCCTTAAACAAAAGCACGACTCAATGTGACTATATGGCAGCGTATGATGACTCTGTATAAGTTCGTCATGTAGGAGGCACGAACGAACCCTCCATATGATTGGAAGAGATAACCAATCAGGGGAGAACTGACTCAATAACAAGGTTAAGGCTTACCTAAGTCAAACTAAATCCTGCCCAAATGGAGGAGACTTTGTTTTGAGTGTTTTGTTCAAGAGCGACACGACTGACTCTAGCTGCCAACAATAAATGGAAATACTGTCCCGTTCCCGCTCTTTTTTGGAATATTTAATTTTTTTGTATTTTTCTGTTAATCTTGAAAAAGAATAAAAGAATCCTATGGTATAGTGGAAAGAATGAGTTTCGGTGAAACAGATGATCTAGTTCTTGGGAATGGAACATTCGTATGCTCAATGCAGGGAGGCGAAAACTAGTCAGTGACACTCAAAGGTGTGTCCCTTCCACGGGTCAAGGTGTGTCAAGCTGCAGAAGTCAAAGGTATGCAAGGTTGATTTTGCAGTCGTCATGGTCAAAAGTTGGCTTAAACACGAGTCCAAGTGAAGCCAGCTCTAGGCCAAAAGGTGAAAATGGTCAACATGCAATGCAGTAGTACAACTCAACACAAAGGAGCCTCTAGGGTATAAGGCCAGAACGAAGCGAAGAAGCAAGGATGAATGAGTCTTCAATGCATAAGTCATGGCAGGACTACAGAGGACTCCCGATCCTACTCAAATCGGAGTAGCATGGGCAACAAATGTTAGTGAGGTGCTAACTACGATGCCCATGTAAAGGATGGCTCTACCATCATGTCATGATTTAAAGAATCGGTGAGCGAAGATGGCTTATGAACCATAACACGATGGGGTCGACCCTATGGCAGATGTATCGACAAATGGAGGCTAGTATGCATAATGCAACGGAAAAATGGTGTCCCTAACCTATATGCCAGTGAGAAAACGATACCTGCCATGACAGGTCAGCAATCATGGAACCGTCTCGAAACTGTCGAAAAACATCCAAAATGTCCTGAAAACAAGCCATTCTCGACATTCCAGGCTCCCAAGTTAAAAGTCACATGAGGCCAAACAAAATAAAATTTTGAAAAAATTTTACATTTTCAAAACTTATAAAAGGGATTTTTGACTCACCATTTTTACCATTTGAGTTTGAGAGCAAAGGATTTGGAGCAAAAGGAGCAAACTTCCCATAGCCAGATTCAACTGTTCAAATTCTTCAAAAACCTCCAGGTAACTCTTATACTTAGCTTGCAATTGATTGTGACTAGTTTTAAGAATTTTAATTAATGTTTCACAGTTGAATTTTTTGCACAAAATTTCATCGCGGCGTATTTGCGGGTTGGTAATATTAAACCCGCGTACACACAGGCCCTATATGCGACTGTGTGCACAAGGACCCGCGTATATGCCACGAACAATTCTAAGCCAAAAACTAACGGTTGAAAATCATTTTTTTCTCAGAATGCCAGTCACGTGGCATGAAAGAGAGCACGCAGTGGTGGATAATGAAGTTATGAACAGTCCAGAAGCTTTAGATGCCCTACAGGGATGCGGTTTGCTTAAATTCTTCAAACTGCCGAATATGAAAGCAAACACATGTCTGCTTGAGATGCTCATTGATTATTGGGACGTCGAGGAGGAAGCCTTTATGATCGATCAGATGCCAGTCAAGGTAGAAGTGGAGGATATCTATTTCATCACGGGCCTTTCTCGAAGGGGAGAGGTAGTACATTCCCGAGGCAGGACACGGAGGAGTCTCACGATAGAGGACTACGTACAGATATATTGCCCGAGACATCCCAAGAAGGTTGGGAGCCAGATTTCCATCACACATGTGGCGAGTTTATCACTGAGGATAATCCTATTCACCATAGCTCGAGTGAACGGATCATCCTCTCTGCATTAAGCATCACGGCTAACCATGAGCGTGGCAGTTGACTGTCTCACTACTGTGTTCGACTGGTGTACTCCTCTTCTGGCCAACATGAAGAGCCAACTCACTTCTATCAAGAGGGGACAGACCAAAAACTTTGGATATGGGACTATCCTGTGTACTTTCATTTTCGAGAAGGTTCCCGCACTCCGCCCGAGGGTAGCAGTTTCCATCAGCACCCCACGAGATCCACGCATGGGCCGGTGGGCTGATCTGATGAAACGTCTAGGGGGTGGGGAGGTCCCAAGGACTGCTTTTGACGATGACTTCTTCACCTGGTGGGATCAGCAGATCATCGCCGTAGATGACTACCCCTATGCTGGGCTGGATTTCCGAGGAGATCCTGATCTAGCATTACCACCTAACGCAGCATGGGGCGAGATTGGTAAGAATTTTTGATTTTATGATTTTTTTTTGGATTTTTCAAATATATTGATGAATTTTGAAAAATATTTTTGATGAGATTAAAATGACTGATATGATGATCATGTTCCAGACATTGTACCGGTACGACCAGATGGGTTCCCGCGGCATGGATGGCGCGGCCGAGGAGCCGAAGAGGCACTTGCTGATATAGAATGGACTCTAAACAATGTCCAGCGACACTTGGCAAGACTGATCTGCCAAGTACCGATGGCTGCCATAGAGGACCTTCTTGAGGATATGCAGCGTCATGTGGTTGGCATGCCACGTGACTGGGTTTGCACTTTTCGGCGTGTGGCCAATGCGATAGTTACCTACTTAGCCACTCATCCTGAGCCGGGGCATTAGATATGCCAGACATGATTATGGGCATTTGAGTCCCAATTTTGTATATTTTTGGACACACATATGTACACTCGAGACACTTTATGATATATATATATATATATATATATATATATATATATATATATATATATATATATAGTTTGACTTTTTGATGCTTGATTTTATTGTGATGAATGACTGATGTGCCAGTCTAATGCCTGATTAGCGATAAAATCAGCTAACCAATTATGAGATCTTGGAATGTGAAAGTAATTAACATAAGTAAATGATCTTTGCAACAACCTCACTCTTAAATACTGGCGATATAAACTTGGATCCCTTACCCGATAAATGTTGTTTAATTGTGACACTATCAATTGAGAATCGAGATAAACTACCAACGAGTCAACCCCATGAGAGATTGCCTCAGATAATAAATTAATAACGGCAGTATACTCAGCCATATTGTTTGAAGCAGGACCGATGCATACGCCTCTTGATACCATCAATTGACCAGTTGGGTAATAGAGTACCCAAGCTGCGGAAGTGAGATTCTGAGTGTGCCGACTAGCACCATCGGCGAACCCAAAATAAACCAAGTCATCCATCAACACCTGCCACAGCAGAACAAAAAGTGTTGATATCAAAAACTCTCGATGATCTATGTACAAATATACAAAATGTACAAAGAAGCCATTGCTTGGCCAAAACTAATCAAAGTACTTCCTGAGGTAGAGCCCGTCGGGGGGCTCTGCCAACTTGCTCCTAGGGATGCTTATAGGTACTATGATCGAACCAATCAATATACTTCCTTCGACGAATAACTGTGTTGGAGCCAAAGGAGCCATACAAACATTGCTAGTCAGACTGGAGGACCCAGATTCGACTTCATGCACAGGGGAATAAAAGTGTGACCGACGATATAAATCTTCCAATGGTCGATCTACAGCCATCATTGCTTCGAATATCGCTTCATCCAATGGAAAAACAATATCCGAGCAATCCGATGCAGAGGTGGAATCAAGGGTCCGAATATGAGCCACATTACCATCTATCTCTTTCCAAGAGGAAGGAGTAGAATGGTTATCTGCAGAGTTATCGATAGATTCACATCTAGGTTCTACTACAGACATAAGAGATTCTATTCCACCCGCCTCATCATCACCTTATGTGGTAACAGATGATGCTAAGGTTCCAGGATCCATAGAATAAGGAGTTTGAACAAACTCTCTCCGTAAAGGGTCCCTGGAGGATGAAATTGTATCTATTCTAGCCGTAGGAAGGGGAAGATCAAACGTACCCATTAATGAAGAGTACATCCCGACTCCTAAATTCTCAATAGGTGGATGGGGGTTATCTACTAAGGGAACAGTAGAGTCAGAAGTTGCTCGAGGATCAACTCGAGAATAGTCCAATTGGTCAACCTTAACGATTTTCCTTTCATGAGGAAAGCAAATGACACGAAACAAAGTCGAAACAACGGCTTTCATTTCGTATACCCAGTTCCTTCCTAAGAGGAGATTATAGTCTAGGTTAGCATCTATGACTTCTACTTCAATATTAACGACCTTCCCTCCAACACATATAGGAAAGGCCGGGATAATCCTGTATGGCCTATGAGAATGACCATCAAATGCTGTCAAGAGGGTAGGTGAAGGAACAACCGACGGTGATCCAATGGCCTTCCAGCATGACATAAACATGACACACGTGGAAGCTCCCTCATCTATAACCATCCGAAAAATATTCGTTTTCTGGTAGGTAGACTTTATCTGGAAAGCCATGTGATGAGGAAGTCTATTTTTGACATTATTCATATCAAAAGTGAGAGCTAAGGAATTAGTTGGATCCACTGCCCCCATTTCCGATAGCAAGGCACTTCTTTGAGCAGGACATGACTGTAGAACCTCTAAAGCGGACATAGCACATGGACTCTGAGCCAGATCCTCAACAATGGAGTAATTCTGGGCTGCCCTAATATTAGGGTTGATAGTCGCGCATTTAGCGAAACCTTTCGGTACCTGAGGTATAGTCTCAACAGAAGGTCGCTCAATATGAAGTGGGTTGTTAGTTTCGGGAACTGATTTACCCTTAGAAGTTTCACCTTCACCATAATCGTGTGACCGTGTGGCCACATTAGCATGAGAACCCATCATGAAAACATTTGATGACTTATCCCCTTCATGGTTGCCCCCTGCGGAGGTACTAGGATTTGAACTCATGCCAGTAAGAAGTTGCTGCCCTTGGGAAAAAGGGTTGGTTAACACAGCCTGAGAACTAGAAGTCCCTTGCTGTCCTAACAAGCACTGAGCGTCTTCAATATTAGGGCATAGATGAGTTAAATGGTCTCCACTGCACAATTTGCATGGAAACTTGACTTTCTTTCTAGACTCATTTCTACCACCACTAGCGTTGTTGCCGAATTTATTTGCATCAAGCTTCCCATCCTGGTTCTTTTTATTACCTCCTCCTTTCTTTTTCCCATTGGAATTTTGATTTCCTTTGGGGTTATCAGATTGGATGGCATTAATTGAAGAAGTTTGGGAAGTCGGGGGATTAGACGATGTGACTTGGTTGTTAGAAGCAGTTTGTAAGGACAACTACTGCAATTGGTTCAACAAGTTCATAGTAGTTGTGTCTACTGACCCAATGATACCATCTGCATGGGGACCTGGCTTCGACTTAGCTATGTCAACCTTAGACCCAGGAGCATCTGGCAAGTATTTTTGAAGGATCCCAGACTGAGAGTAGATCAATTCTAATTGTTGGGCCCTAAAAATGGCTTGCTCCTCAGAATAGACTCCAAACATGGAGACATTCTTGGAGATCTCGGGTTGTAACGATTTCAAAAACCATTCGAGATGGTACTCTGGAGGGATTTCGGCTTTAATGAGCCTCTTTCTCCATCTCCATTCCTGAATATGGTTAGAAATGTGAGTTCCCTTATCCTGATGAAAAGTGGCCAGAAGTTTAGTTCCGGCATCATAACGGACAGGCAACTGGAAATGATTTAAGAAAATATTGGCTAAGTCAGCGAAAGATGTAAAGCTGCCCCCTGGCAACTCTATATACCATTTGGCCGCATTACCAGTCAAGGTGCGTTGAAAAAGTCTCAACCTGATCGAGTCATCGATAAGGGAGTTAGATGAGCACCACAAATGGAATGTGGTTACATGGTCGCCTGGGTCTTCACCACTCTTCCCTTTGAATTTTGGAATGTCCGAAGGGAGTTTGGTTGGGACCGGAGGCCAGGCTAGATTGTACTTGATTGGATCATTTGTTAACTTAGTGAGATCTGGCAAGTTCAACGTTGCCAGAAACGGAAGCCTAGGAGGACCTTGGGGATTCCACCCAGACTGGGCGGAACTCCCAAAGTTCTGAAAAGATTGTCCTGGGTTTTGGAAGGCACCAGGCTGCTCGAAGTAACCAGCAGAACCGGCTGAACCAAAAGGCAAGCCTTGTGATCTAGCAAAATTCGGAGTTTGACCAACTCCGACCGCAAAACCTCCATAACTAGCAAAGTTTCCTCCTAAAGGATTATAAGGAGTTCATAATCCCTGATACGGATTCCAAGCCAAAGCTAAGTGAGGAATACTTTGAAACGAACTAACCGTGGAGTACGGCCTATTCCCTTGTTGGCGAAAAGACGGATTCCTAGTTCCTGCGCCACTAACCCCAGGGTTAGTCCAACCTTGGAAAGGATTGCTGCTTTGTCCTATAGAAGAAAAAGGCATGGATCCTATTGTCGGGTTGGAATGTGGTATATGACCACTTCCGAAAGGAAAACCCTGGAATGAAGCCGATCCGCCCATCATGGACGTAGCGGCACTAAACGGAACTAATGGAATACCCTGTGAGTGGGTGCCAAATGGGAAGAATCCAGTACCAAAAGCATTGGTTTGGGCATTTCCACTCGTGGATGGAATGGAGGTAGACCCAACTAAAGATGTGCTAGCAAAAGATCCAAACAAGGAAGCAGAGGAGATGGAAATCGTTCCTCCCCCTTGCACCGATGTTGGAGTTTGCATAGTCGTAGCACTTGTAGAAGCCATGCTTCCAGTAGTGGTCATCGATGGTAAGCGCGTAGCATAACCTGGACTTGATGGTCTATGCATCGGAGTCCCAACGTATTGTAATACGTCTGGATGACTAGATGGTAGGGGAGAATTCGGAGCCGCTAACGACTCTGAGAGTTCTTCTACCTCTATGTTATTCTCCACTTGAAAGAGAACTCGAGAAAGAACTGGAGTGTCCCTCTCTTGTTCTGCGGAAGTGCCAGGCCTTGCTTGAACACTAATGCCCCCGAGAGGAGGATCAATCCCCGATGCGTCAACTGCTGTGGGACGAAACCCACCAGTAGTATTACCTCTGTGCCTTCTAGGAGAAGGCTCTAAACTTGGTGGTGAAAGACCATGAAGTCTTCGAGACCGTCTAGGAGATCGGTCAGCCACTTTGAATTTTTTGTTATGATCTCACTAAAGACTCAAAAAATTGAAAGCTAAGCCAACTGAGAGCACAGAGCACACACTGTAAAGTCCCTAAAGATAATAGCCAGTCAAACAACTTCCAGGTATTTCTGCGCCGGGTGATTAGGACCAGACACCAAAATACAAGAAAGTGAATTAAGGGGCCTTCCGAAGATAGTGTGGGATGATGAGGGCCCAGTGCTATCAGCGAAGGTATTAGAGGAAGTTATGCTGACCTCCTAACAACAGCCTGTTCCGGTGCAATCCCCCAAGCTTCGCAAGGGTGCCCTCTAGTAGTACTGTCGAGAGTGATGCAACGTTGACCTCAGGTGCCACGGGATTCCCCTCCGCAGCCACCTGTGTAGATCCCTGGGAGTAGCAACTATGGATACCAACTCGTCGCAGAAGCTAGGCGGAAGAGTCGTGAGGTAAGTTCGGACAAGTAGGAGAGGGGGTATCTCTCTTCCCTGTCTTCACAAACCCTCGTGCTTAACTCTCAGATCTGGAGCTTTCCTGGTCTTCCTAACGCTATTGGATTTTCACTCACTATTCAGACTCCTATGTTTGATGTTTATATGGCCTTGGAGAGTTAACTCTCCACTCGCCTAATCCAAGGCCCTAAAATCCTAAACTTGTTGGTGTAACTGACTTAAACAAAAATGTTTTAGTGAATTTTAGTTAGCGCTTGATTTTAAAATAGGCTGTTCTTTAAGTCACAAGGTAACGGAAGTGAAACTAGTGGTGTTTTTTGATGCAAAAGAAATTAATAAAAACCTAACTACATGCACATGCACTTGTTTTCATTTTTCGATGAAGAGCAATTTCTATAGGGTTCAGAGGAACTTCTAATAAAAACAAACTTTTCTTTTCTTTTCGTTAACTCACGCTTCACACTCACAAAAGTTAACAAAGCTATGTATGCCTAAAAAAGGTATGCAAATCTATCCTAATGCAACAAATATATGCCGATGCAAGATTCGAAACTACTCTAAAAACAAAAAATGAAAGTTGCTTGCTTATCAGTCTTTATTTTTCCACTTAAAATGTCTAGATGGAATATGAGATGCTACCATTCATTTCGTCTAAACACTAAAAACAAGTCCCAAGACAAACATAAAGCACTTTCATTCACTAAAAGGAAACCAAATGAAAACCAAGTTCAAGAAAGCAAAACTAAGTTTTTCAAAAAGATTTTCTTCAACACAACAACAAAAAAGTCTTTTCAAAAATGCTCTCAACAACACTGAAACTTGTGATTGAAGAATAGACAACAAACACTTTTGCAAATTAACACCACACAATGGATGAAAACTCAACAAAAAGAGATGTGTTTAAGGATACTCTTAATAATCAAAATCAGCAATGAAAGCTTTGGCAACAATAACCAAAAAGATCAAAAAGACAAATTTCAAGAAAGTGTCAATCAACAACTTTCATGAAGCAAAGAAGCGGATGGTCACAAAAGTGGTTTTGTCAAGCAAACAAAAAGTCACCAAAAGCAAGATTTGACACGAAGATTGAGATCAATCTCCCTACCCTGATGAATCAGAGCAGCCAAGATTCCAAACAAGAAATCTTGCGTGCTTGAACAAGAAACGATGACGCTTGCAATAACAAAAAACAAGACCAATACTTCTTATAATCAGAGAGAATTCAGAACAAGATGCTTGCTGTAAAAACAACAACTGATACTGGAAAGTGACTGTTTAAGACTGACTCAAACTATCTGACAGACCTTCAGAGACAATCAGAAATTAAAAATCTTGAAAATTGCAAGATATACGCGACTGTACTGATGTACAGATTGCATGTATACATGACTGTAACTAAGGAAACCTGCGTATACACGGGTTAACTTAAAGAAACATGCGTATATACGCCTCTGTAAATAAGAAAAACAATGTATATGAAAGATTTCAAGAAAAATAAAAACAAACTGAAGAAACTGACAAAACTTCAAATTCAAGAACAGACCAGACAGTAAGAGCAAGCAGACAGGTGGCTGAGCCCTGATTGGCTTGAAGACACCCAAACTAGGAACAACAAGTATGTTGTCCCCAGCCGAGTCACCAATTTTGTTGGAGGGAAATGTTCCCCTAGGGATTTTTGGGTTGAAACCCTAGCAGACTGAAAGTTATCTATTCAAAGAAACATACATTCACACAGCCATTATGCTATTATAAGCAAATTCTATTGTAAAGGGGACATACCTTAGGTCCTACGTTTGAGAAGGCCCTTAAGGTACAAACCCTTCTTGGAGTTCCCTTCTTCTCTTTTGTCCTGCAAAACAACCAATTCCAAAGAACACAGTAGTATATGGACAAAACCTTATAAAGAAACCATCTTCATGTTATAAATAAAGGTAGTTAGTTATGAGATCCAAACAACCATTTACATATGAATTCTAAACATGAATATCATAAACATAAAGAAGATTCATATCAGGAACCAAGACATGTGTTTCTTTTATTATAGACAAATAAAGTACATAAAAAAGAATAATTTCACTTGAGTCACCTTCAGCAGGCTCCAAGCAAAGCTTCCTTCTGGATCCGTTCCAGCCTCAAGCCTTTAACAAACTCCTTCCATGACTTACTCCATAATGTCATAGGTAGTGGATGAACATCAACACACAAGGAAACAAGGGTTTCCTGTACAAATGGGGGAAGTGCAGAAGGCACAAGGGACTTCAGACCTGGTCAGGGGAAAAATCTCAGCATAATAACCTTTCTCTCTCTTCTCTCCTTTCTCTCCTCCCTTAGGCCTTCCCATTGAGGTCTTTTTATACCTCTCCCAAAGTAGTTTTTTAGTTGGGAGTTGGTTGGGAACAGTTGGGCCACGGGCACTAACATGTGATCAGCAGGTAAAACCCACGATCTCCACCCAAAAATAAGGAGTTTTATATTTTTTTAAAGTGTTTTAATACATATACGTGGGTTGGGTATACACAGACCCACGTATACACGCGTTTAACTCAGGGCAATGTCACATATAAGGGATAAAACACTGTTTTTTAAATTTTAGGACCAAGTCTGGAAGGAGGGGTTGCCCTAGGCCATGAGTGCAGCATCACAAACCATAAGAGTGAGATTTGGAGCTATAACAAGTGACCACTGAGGGGATTGTGGAGGATTTGATGGTCTCCATTGACTCTTGGGAGTTCCCTACAAATTTCCTAGTTGTCTAGCCTAAGGCTAAGCTTATTGGTTACCCTCTCATCCTTGGGAGACCCTAGTTGGCCACTGACAATTCTTACATTAGCTGCAAAGTTGGGAATATCACCATCAAGAATGGGCATATGTCCAAGTGTTTAGTCCTATACCCTCTGGCTCAGCCATCTCTAGAGCATGATTTACCTTTATGGTTGGAGGAGGAAGAGGATGAAGTTTATTTTTCCCAACTTTATACTTTAGAAACAACCATGGGAGGAGGACACCAGGATGAAGATGATTTGATTCAACACCTACTCCAAAGTCCAACTCCCAATACATTTCCCTTAGAAGATGTAGTAAAGGAAACCCAGAACAATCATCCAATTGACCTATCCTTGGCCGATTCCAACCCCCTCCATGTGAAAATCATAGAATTTGGCCTTGAGAGAACCTTGAAGATAAATCCATCTCTTTTTTCTCTCCAAGAAGAGAAGTTATGCAACATGCTAAAGGAACATCTAGATGCCTTCGCTTAGAGTTACAAAGAAATGAAGGGAGTGCACCCCTTAGTGTGTACTCACCACATATACATCAAAGAAGGTTGCAAGCCAGTCTGGTAGCCCCAAAGGAGGATGAATCCAACTCTTAAAGATATAGTCAAAGAAGAACTGCAAAAACTGCTAGATGCAGGATTCATTTACCCTATCTCCGACAGTGAGTGGGTGTCTCCTTTGGTGTTAGTTCCAAAGAAAAATGGTAAGTGGAGGATTTGTGTCGATTACAGGGAGCTGAACAAAGCCACAAAGAAGGACCATTTTCCTCTACCCTTCATTGACCAAGTGCTAGATGGCCTAGTAAGGAAAATGTTTTTCTCTTTCCTAGATGGATTTAGCGAGTACAACCAAATCCAGATCAGCCCAGAAGACCAGGATAAAACAATATTCACTTGTTCTTGGGTACTTTTCCCTATAGGGTCCTTCCTTTTGGCCTATGCAATGTTGCTGCCACTTTCGAGAGAGCAGTCCTGAGTATTTTTTCCGAGTTAGTCCATGATGTGGTAGAAATTTATATGGATGATTTTACACTTTATCGCTGTGATTTTCAAGAGGATCTATCCAACCTAGGCAAAGTACTGCACAAATGCATCGAAATGAACCTATCTCTCAGTCCCGAAAAAAGTGAATTCTTGATGACTGCAGGGACCATGCTAGGTCATTCAATATCTCAGCAAGGATTGTATGTGGACCCAAACAAAATAGCTATCATCCAAAGGGTCCCACCTCCTCAAAAGCAGAGAGATGTTAGAAGTTTCCTACAGTTAGCTTGATACTACCGAAGGTTCATAAAGGACTTCAGCAAGTTGGCCTCTCCTTTATTTGGTTTGTTGACCAAGGACTCTGAGTTTATATGGTGAAAAAGCTATCAAGAGGCCTTAGACACCCTAAAGAATAGGTTAACCACTACACCGATTCTCAGAGGTGCAAATTGGGCATTTCCTCTTCATATTCATGCTGATGCCTCACACAAAGCCATAGGAGCAACCCTAGGTCAGATAGATGAAAAATTGCCTTATGATATCTACTTTATTAGTAAGAATCTATCGAAGGCTGAACTAAATTATATAGTGACCAAAAAGGAACTCCTGGATGTTGTGCATTCATTGAACAAATTTAGGCATTATATTACAGGATATCAAACATTTGTACATACTGACCATGCTGCAATAAAATATTTAATAAACAAACTAGATGTGAATGCTCGGATTGTAAGATGGTTACTTTTATTACAACAGTTTGATCTAACTACTGTTGATAAGCCTGGTAAGGAAAATGTTGCCGCAGATTTTTTGTCCAGATTAAATTTTCCTGCAGGTGAAGAAGGAATGGTTGATGACCACTTACCGGATGAGCACTTATTTGCTATTTCATTTCTCTCTCCATGGTTTGCTGATGTAGAGAACTATTTGGTATCTGCACAGTTCTCACTGAACTTGTCCTCCAAAGATAAAAGGAAGATAGTAAGGAAGAGCACCCCCTTCACTTGGATTAGCGACAATCTCTTCAAACTTGGCCTAGATCAAATCTTAAGAAGGTGTGTTAGGGAGGAGGAAGTCTTTGACATCCTTCTGACTTGTCATGATGGGCCTTGTGGATGTCACTTTGTAGCAAATAGGACAAAATTCAAAGTGTTACAAATAGGCTATTATTGGCCCACTCTTCATCAGGATGTGAAAATATATACTAGTAAGTGTGATCGGTGCCAAAGGATGGGAAGGCCTACTCTAAGAGATGAAATGCCTCTGCAGCCTCAGGTGACTTTTGAGCTATTTGACAAGTGGGGCATGGACTTCATTGGACCTATTCACCTTCCTTCCAAACAAAAGCAATACATCATTGTGCGCACTGGCTATATGACTAATTGGGCTGAATCTAAGGAAAATAAAGTAACAACAGAAGAGAAGGTAGCTGAGTTCCTAAGGGAGAATGTATTTTACAAATTTGGGTACCCTAGAGATCTGGTCATAAACCAAGGCAACCATTTTACCTCCAACATGATTGAAGACTTTCTCAGCCAACACAAGATCAAGCATAGAACCTCCACTATGTATCATCCACAAGCTAATGGACAAGTGGAGGTGACAAATAGAGCACTGGAGGTCATCTTGACCAAAGTAGGAAGCAACAGTAGGAAGGATTGGGCAGATAGACTAGTTGATGCCACCTAGGGCTATAATACCACCTGGAAGACCACCACTGGATTCACACCCTATGAGTCGGTCTATGGGAAAAAGGCCCTATTGTCCATTGAATTTGAGTATAACACATTAAGGATGGTAGCCCAACAAGATCTAGATCTCAGTAGCGCATAGAAAGAAATATTGCTTCAGTTGAATGGTCTAGATGAGTTTAGAATGCAGGCCCTCCTACATACAGAGGTAATTCAACTTTAGAGGAAGATGTGGCATGATAATAACATGAAGGAAAAGAAATTTCAAGAAGGTGATTTGGTTTTGTTATATGATTCTACGTATAAACACTTCAAGGGTAAGTTAAGGACAAGATGGCTAGAACCTTATGTTGTAGAAAGAAGCCATGATAATGGTTTAGTAAAAATCAGAACCATAGATGAAGAGGCCATTCCTTTACTTGTTAATGGACAATGACTGAAAATTTACAAGAGACCATTGTGAAAACAAGAGTTAATTGATGATATCAATAAAATAGTGATGGTAGTGGAGCAAGTTTCAACTCTTACCTCATCAAATCATTGAGTGAAAAAATAAAAAGAATAAGGACTCAGGTGAAAACCTCCATGAGGTCCCTGAGTCCCACTATCGGGTTGAAAACCTCTTGGGATGGCCCAATGGTGTCAATAAAAAAAAGATAAAAATTGAGAATAAAAAGATCCCTGGGTGAAAACCTCTCTTGAGGCACCGAGGGAAAACAACTAGGATGAAAACCTCTCAGAGGCAGCCTAGTTGCTTTCCAAAAAAAAAAAGAAAAGAGAAAAGAGAAAAACCACGAAAATTTCTATTTTGAAGGTTAGAAAGAAGGACGATTAGAGAGCAAAGGAGGATCACCAAGAGACCTATTTCACTCACATTTTATTTTTCCACTCATTTTCATTCATCACTCTACCATTTCTTTCATTTTTTCCACTCCTTTCCTTCAGTTTACAAGGGGACTGTGTTTTCTACAGGATCCCTTGTAAACCTACAGGATCCCCTGAAAACCTACAGGATGATCCTGTAGGAATCAAAGTGACCCATAAATCCTACAAGAAGTGATCCTAATGGAAAAAATTACCTTCTATGTCAATAAAATGGCACCCCTACATCATCATTCCATGACCATACCTATGTCCATCTTCATCACCCCTACATTCACGCTTTAAAAAATATCAGTTTCAAAAAATTTCACAGTCTTCGAAAAAGAAGGAAACAGAGAGAAATAGGGAGAATCAATTATGTATTCCTCATTCTCCACACTCCTCATCTCCCTCTCCATCCATGTCACCATCCTCAAACTCCCAGTAGAAGGTATGATTAACAGTTCTGAGGGAGAAGCAGCTACAGGACATCCTGTAGGAAATCTTGTAGTAGCCTATTCCACATAATAAAAAACATAAGAATAGCAAGCTTCCAGCATGATGATCCAAGAGAAAAAGGGACTCCAAAGTAGCAGCAGCACCATCATCTTCAACACTAGGTACCTGTACCAAAAAAAAATCATCAAAGAACACCAAAAAAAGGAAAGAAGAATAGCATGCAACCAAGACGCACAGCAAGCACCTCTGGTCTTCAACCACTGCAGCAAGGTATTAAGCACCACATGAAAGTATCCCGCTCACTCTCTCATGTGCATAATTTAGTTAAAATATGTAAAGGTTAAAATTAATTTGGTTTATAAGCGAAAGGTGGCCATTTAACCTGGCCACCTTCAATCAGTCAACAAAGACAACATAATTTGTCCTCTCACACGTGGCAGTAGTCAACTCAAAAACAGAAAGGAGAAGGACAAAAGCAGTTAGGGCTATGGGAGCATGAAGTGGGAGTTGATTACGAGGAAGTCTAGAATGATGAGGTTGTAGTGGGCACCAACGATCGAAAAATGGAAATCGTACCTCAGCTGCTATCACATCACCTCACCCCAAATGACCATAAGAGGAAATAGTCGTCGTCCCTATCCATTCATGCATTCACTTCCTTGAGGCTCGCTCTCACAAGTTGCTCTCATACATAGGCAACCTACAGTAAGGAAGACACCATCACATTTTCAGCATAGGAATTCCTATAGGATTGCATAGGAAATCCTACAGGATTGCACACAGGATTCCTATAGGATACACAAAGACAGTCTACATGATAGGCCAAGAGGCGTTTCAGAGGGGAAAACACAGGGGTTGGCCACAAAAAATACTCTGAAGATGTAGGCTCTATAATTACATCCCTCTTTTTAAGTAAATTGAACAAAAAAATCCTCTTGTTTGAATGAATTTAGCAGTTGTGCAAGAGAATTGTCCACACAGTCATCTCAGTTTTTTACTTTTACATTTGAAAATTGTATCAACCATCTCATCTCCTCAAACCTCACCAACCAAGATGATAGGAGGTTTTAATAGAAGGGAGCCCATTAACTCTGTGAGAATCCAACAACACCCTCAAGTACTAGAAATCTTCACAAGGCATAATTGGATGGGGTTTTTCGAAAAATTAAGGGGCTATGATGATGAGGTGGCCCGAGATTTTTCTCTCTTCCTTATTCCACTTACCAGAGTCCATGCCATTGTTGCAGTAAGAGGCATCTCCATAAAGCTTACCCCTGAACTCATCAGCAGAGTTACCACAGTTCCCCTAGGAGTACCATTGAGGAAGGAAGACAGAGGAGATAGCCAAGTTGCCAAAAGGAAATTCTTTTTAGAAGGTGAGGAACCCATTGAGGAAAAAAATGGTGTAAGGAGAGCAAGTCTGCCATATCCCTGCAATGAGGTGAGCTACCAACTTATCAAATACATGTCATGTGAGGGTAGGTATGGTGTGGTCTATGGCTATCATTTTAGGCTTCTTGAAGAATTGAGATTTGGAGGAGAAACACCCCCTCACGATAGGCTTAGCATACCATAGTTCCTGCTGCAATCACTGATAAACACAAGCATCAAGGTGCAATAGGATAACTCCTAACAGTCAGCTCACCATGGGTTAATTAGAATCCTTATAGAAGATGCCCCCCAAAACCTCAGACTTCTTATGCAATGGTCAGTTTTCGGAGATGTGCAGGTAGAGGAAGACATCAAAGCTCTCACATATGATGTTAGTCCTACTGTTAGTGAAGAGGCTGAGGAAGAGACTAAAGTAGAGGAAGAAGAAGCAGAGTAGGAAGAAGAAGAAATAGAAGTAAATGAAGATGAGATGGATGAAAAAGACGATGAAACAAAAGAAAATGAGGAAGATGAAGAAGAAGAGGAGAAAGAGAACGAGGATGATGAGGAAATAGAGGAGGATGTTAAGAAGGAAACTGATAAAGAAGATGAGGATCTACAAGATGAAGAAGAAAGGAAAGAAATAGGTGAAGAAAGCAATGGGAAATAGGGGGACGAAGTCAAGGACGAGTCACCTAGGGTGTCCCCAGAACCCACTAAGAGAGAGGTAGCAGCTGCCCGCACTCCTCTTCGCACCCCTATCAAGAAAAAAGGAAAAAGATAGAGGTAGACACCCTTATATTTTAGGACAAGGAAAAGCACAAGAATAACGACGACTCCCATTGTACTCTCCTAGGTCTCCTATCACCTATGTGAGAAAGACTATGACTAGATCCACCTCATCGAACGGAAAACAAATCCTATAGGATACATAGCATAATCTACAGGAAGCAAAAGCAATCCTATAAAATACTCTGCTGAACCTACAGGAAACAAAAAAATTGGAAAACAAGGTATGCCAACAGAAAGAAACTAAAGAAGAGGACCTAGAGTCAAAAGAACCTAGCCCCCAACCTAACCTTGACTCCTACGACAGGTTTTTTGAAGGAGGTGGGGCATTCCTAAAAAACATTCTATTCCACTGTTCTTCGAGCTTGAGAAGGAGAGAGCCAAAACTCACAGATGGATGCAGATCACCAAATCCAAGGGGGTGGAAGACATTGGGCACATGGAGGAGAAGCTCAAGGAGATGGGCAAAGACCTAAGTAGCTTGAGAGACAAAGAGGCCAGAATAAAAAATCAACTAGAAACAGAAAATGCATGGTTGAGAGGACAACTGCAAGAAAGACAGAATGAATTGGCATGCAAGGCCAGTCTCTCTTTGGAAGCAATCCAGTGTAGGATGCAAAATAAGTCCTATCCCTTATACCTCAAGGAAGAGTGGTTGCAGTTCCAGATCAAGACCTTAACATAGCGAGACACCATGCCATTTTAGGACTACAGGCAGTTCATTGATCTTTGTTATCAGAGCACACTAGAAGATAGGGCCAAGATGTGTGAGTTTTATTTGCACAACATGGCCTTAACAAACATGAATGTATGGGACCCTAATGCCAAGCTAGGAGATTTATAGTTGATGTCTTTGTCATCATGGATGAACCATGAGGAATCAAGGGCTGGAAAGATGAAGAAGATATCGAAAAGAGAACAAACAGAACCTCTTATGATCAGAGCTAAACAGTCAGATCCCATGGCCCTCATCAGTACCCATAATTTGATTGCAAATGATCCTCACCTTGCACCTAGGTATCTTTCTGCCCAAGAGAAAGAAATTTCACATTTTGAGGACATGTTCAGGCTGTTACGGTATGATAGCATACATGCTTTCCTGAGGAGATCAAACACATTGCCATACAACTTAAAGATAAGAGAGTACCACTCTCCTTAAAGATTGAGAGAAGCACTAAATAGGACACCCATGTACAAGCAATCTATGCAAAGGCTGAATGTCAATTGGATTGGGTTGAAACTCAGTCCACCACTACTCTTAGGAATGCTACAAGGAAGGAAGGAAGAAGAAAAAAAGAGGCAGTGGGAGGAGGTAGAAAGGAAAATAGGCTTCTATGAACAAGAAGAAGAAATGACAGGAGAGGCATGGGATGTCAGGGAAGCCACTAGAGCTATGAAGGATATGGATATTGATTGAGTTGCTCAGAGGATGAGCAACACATTCAATAGGTAGGGTGATGATGAGCGTCATCATTGGGTAACTATATGGTCCTTAATTCACCTCCTAGCCTAGTCAAACCAACTTTTCTCACAACTTATTACATGTTTTTTATTAGATTTTGTTTATGAGATGAGTTAGAGTTGGATATTATTCCTAGTGGAATAATATGAATTGAATGTAGGATTGTGTTATAGCTCCAAATCTCACTCTTGGGGTTTGTGATGCTGCACTCATGGCCCAAGGCAACCCCTCCTTCCAGACCTGGTCCAAAATTAAAAAAAAAGACAGTGTTTTATTCCCTATACGCAAGATTTCCCTAAGCTAAACGCATGTATACGCGGGTATGTGTATACCCAACCCGCGTATATGTCTTAAAACACTTAAAAAAAATTAAATCTCCTTAATTTTGGGTGGAGATCACGGATTTTACCTACTGATCACCTGTTAGTGCCCGTGGCCCAACTGTTCCCAACGAATTCCCAACTAAAAAACTATTTTTGGAGAAGTATAAAAAGGCTTCAATGGGAAGGCCTAAGGGAGGAGAGAAGAGAGAGAAAGGTTATTATGCTGAGATTTCCCTGACCAGGTCTGAAGATCCTAGTGCCTCCTGTACTTCCCCCATTTACAGGAAACCCTTGTTTCCTTGTGTGATGATGTCCATCTACTACTTGTGATATCATGGACTAAGTCATGGAAAGAATTTGTTAAAGGCTTGAGACTGGACGAATCCGGAGGATGGTTCCGCTTGGAGCCTGCGAAAGGACGAATCAGGTGAAATTATTCCTTTCTATACTTTATTTGTCTATAATAAGAGAAACACTTGTCTTTGTTCCTGACATAAATCTTCTTCATGTTTATGATATCCATGTTATGATTCATGTATGAATGGTTGTTTAATTGGATAACTAACTACCTTTCTTTATAAGATGAAGATGGTTTCTTTATAATGTTTAGTCCATATACTGCTGTACTTTCTTGAATTGGTTGTTTTGCAGGTCAAAGGAGCAAAATGAACTCCAAGAAAGGTTTGGACCCTGGAAGGACCTTCTCAAACGTAGGACCTCAGGTATGCCCCTTATCGTAGAGTTTGCTTATATTAGCATCATGGTTGTATGGAATGTGTGCTTCTTTGTATAGACAACCTTCAGTCTGCTAGGGTATCAACCCAAGACCCTAGGGGAACTTTTCCCTTAACAGAATTGGTGAGTCCACTGGGGACAACACCATTGTTGTTCCTAGTTTGGGTGTGTTCATGCCAATTAGGGCTTAGCTGTCTATTTGCTTGCTGTTGCTGTGTAGTCTGTTCCTGTAGGAACTTGAATTGTAAGTTTGGTCAGTTTCTTTAGACTGTTTTTTATTTTTTTCTTGAAATCTTTTATATACATTGTTTTTCTTGTTTACAGAAGCATATATACGCATGTTTCCTTAAGTGAACCCGCGTATACTCAGGTTTCCTTAGGCACAGTCACATATACATGCAACTGTACATCAATACAGTCGCGTATATCTTGCAATTTTCAAGATTTTTTAAATCTTTTTGTCTCTGAAGGTCTGTCTGCTAGTTTGATTCAGTCCTAAACAGTTACTTTCCAGTGTCAGTTGTTAGTTTTACAGCAAGTATCTGATTTCAAATTCTCTCTGATTGTGAGAAGTGTTGGTCTTGTTTTTGTTTTTGCAAGCGTCATCATTTTTTGTTTAAGCACGCAAGATTTCTTGCTGGGAATCTTGGCTGCTCTGATTCATCAGGGCAGGAAGATTGATCTCAATCTTTGTGTTAAATCTTGTTTTGGTGACCTTTTTGTTTGCTTGACAAAACTACTTTTTGTGACCATCTACTTTTCTTGTTTCACGAAAGTTGTTGATTGACACTTTCTTGAAAATTGTCTTTTTGATCTTTTGGTATTTGTTGCCAAAGCTTTCATTCCTGCTTTTGATTGTTAAGAGCATCTTTAAACACATTTCTTTTTGTTGAGTTTTCATCCATTGTGTGTTGTCAACTTGCAAAAGTGTTTGTTGCCTATTCTTCAATCATAAAGTTTCAGTCTTGTTGAGAGCATTTTTGAAAAGACATTTTTGTGTTTGCTTTTGAAGAAAACGTTTTGAAAAACTTGGTTTTGCTTTCTTGAACTTTGTTTTGATTTGGTTTCCTTTTAGTGAATGAAAGTGCATTTTTGTTTTTCTTGAAACTTCTTTTTAGTGTTTAGACGAAATGAATGGTAGAAACTCATATTCCATCTAAACATTTTAAGTGGAAAAATAAAAATTAATAAACAAGTAACTTTTATTTCTTGATGTAGAGTAGTCTTAAGTCTTGCATCAGCATGTACTCATTGCATTAGGATAGATTTGCACATCTTTTTAGGCATCCATAGCTTTGTTAACTTTTTTGAGTGTGAAGCGTGAGTAAAAGAGAAGAAAAGAAAATTTGTTGTTTTTCTTGAAGTTCCTCTGAACCCTGTAGAAATTTCTTTTCATCGAAAAACGAAAACAAGTGCATTTGCATGTAGTTTTGTTTTTATTAATTTCTTTTGCATCAAAACACCACTAGTTTCACTTCTGCTTATCCCTTGACTTAAAGAAAAACCTATTTAAAAACAAGCGCTAATTAAAATATATTAGAACTTTTTATAATTGTCAAGTTAGACACACCAACAAGTTTTAGGATATTTTAGGACCTTGGATTAGGCGAGTGGAGAGATAACTCTCCAAGGCCATTTAAACTGTCAAACATAGTAGTCTGAATAGTGAGTGAAAATCCAATAGCGTTAGGGAGACTAGGAAAGCTCCAGATCTGGGAGTTAAGCACGAGGGTTCTTGAAGACAGGGAAGAGAGATACCCCCTCTCCTACTTGTCCGATCTTACCTCACGACTGCTCCGCCTAGCTTCTGCAACGAGTTGGTAACCTTAGTTGCTACTCCTAGGGATCTACACAGGTGGCTACGGAGGGGAATCCCATGGCACCTGAGGTCAACGTTGTATAACTTTCAATAGTACTACTGGAGGGTACCCTTGCGAAGCTTGGGGGCTTGCGCCGGCGCAGGCTGTTGTTAGGAGGTTAGCGTAACTTCCTCTGTTACCTTTGCTGATAGGACTGGGCCGTCATTATCCCAGACTATCTTCGGAAGGCCCCTTACTTCACCCTCTTGTATTTTGGTGTCCGGTCTTCATCAACTGGAGCGAAAATACTCGAAAGTTGTTTGACTGGCTAATATCTTTTATGGACTTTATAGTGTGTGCTTTGTGCTCTTTGTTGGCCTAGCTTTCAATTTTTTGAGTGTTTAGTTAGATCTTAATAAAAAATTCAAAGTGACTGACCAATCACCTAGACGGTCTCGAAGACTTCGTGGTCTTTCACCACCAAGTTTAGAGCCTTATCCTAGAAGGCGTAGAGGTAATACTGCTGGTGGGTTTCATCCCATGGCAGCTGACGCATCGGGGATTGATCCTCCTCTCGAGGGCATTAGTGTTCAAGTAAGGCCTAGCACTTCCGCAGAACAAGAGAGGAACACTCCAGTTCTTTCTCGAGTTCTCTTTCAAACAGAGAATAACATAGAGGTAGAAGAACTCTCAGAGTCGTTAGCGACTCTGAATTCTCCCCTACCATCTAGCTATCCGGAAGTATTACAATACGTTGGGACTCTGACAGATAAACCGTCAAGTCCAGGTCACATTACGCAATTACCGTCGATGACCACTACTGGAAGCATGGCTTCTACTATAAGTGCTACAACTATGCAGACTCCAACATCAGTAGGAGGGGGAGGTATGATTTCCATCTCCTCTGCTTCTTTGTTTGGGTCTTTTGCTAGCACATCTTTAGTTTGGTCTACCTCCATTCCTTCCACGAGTAGAAATTCCCAAACCAATGCTTTTAGTTCTGGATTCTTCCCATTTGTTACCCATTCACAGGGTATTCCGTCAGTTCCGTTTAGTGCTGTCACATCCATGATGGGTGGATCGGCTTCATTCCAGGGTTTTCCTTTTGGAAGTGGTCATATACCACATTCCAACCCAACAATTGGATCTATGCCTTTCTCTTCTTTAGGAAAAAGTAGCAATCCATTTCAAGGTTGGACTAACCCTGTGGTTAGTGGCATGGGAACTGGGAATCCGTTTCTTGGCCAACAAGGGAATAGGCCATACTCCACAGTTAGTTCGTTTCAAAGTATTCCTCCTTTAGCTTCTGCTTGGAATCCTTATCAGGGGTTGTTAACTCCTTATAGTCCTTTAGGAGGAAGCTTCGCCAGTTATGGAGGTTTTGCAGCTAGAGTTGGTAAAACGCCGAATTTTTCTGGATCACAAGGCTTGCCTTTTGGTTCAGCCAGTTCTACTGGATACTTCAGGCAGCCTAGTGCCTTCCAAAATCTAGGCCAATCTTTTCAAAACTTTGGGAACCCCATCCAGTACGGGTGGAATCCCCAAGGTCCTCCTAGTCTTCCTTTTCTGGCAACTTTGAACTTGCCAGATCTCACAAAATTAACAAACGATCCAATCAAATATAATCCGCCCTGGCCTCCGGTCCCAACCAAACTCCCTTCGGACATTCCAAAATTCGAAGGGAAGAGCGGTGAAGACCCAGGCGACCATGTAACCACATTCCATTTGTGGTGCTCATCTAACTCCCTTATCGATGACTCGGTTAGGTTGAGACGTTTTTAACACACCTTGACTGGTAATGCGGCCAAATGGTATATAGAGTTGCTAGGGGGCAGCTTTACATCTTTTGCTGACTTAGCTAATATTTTCTTAAATCATTTCCAATTTCCTATCCGTTATGATGCAGGAACTGAACTTCTGGGCAATTTTCGTCAGGACACGGTAACTCACATTTCTGATCATATTCAGGAATGGAGACAGAGAAAGAGGCTCATTAAAGCTGAAATCCGTCCAGAATACCATCTCGAATGGTTTTTGAAATCTTTACAACCTGAGATCTCTAAGGATGTCTCCATGTCCAGTGTCTATTTGGAGGAGATAGCTATTTTTAGGGCCCAACAATTAGAATTCATTTACTCTCAGTCTAGGATGCTACAAAAATACTTTCCAGATGCTCTTGGGTCCAAGGTTGATATAGCCAAGTTGAAGCCAGGTCCCCATGCGGATGGTATCATTGGATCGGTAGACACAAATGCGATGAACTTGTTGAGTCAATTGCAGTAGTTGTCTTTACAAACTGCTTCTAACAACCAAGTCACATCATCTAACCCTTTGTCTTCCCAACCCTCTTCGGTCAATGTCGTCCAATCATCCAACCCCAAAGGAAATCAAAATTCCAATGGGAAGAAGAAAGGACAAGGTAAGAAAAAGAGTCAAGATGGGAAGACTGATGCAAATAATCATGGCAATAATGCTGGTGGTGGTAGAAATGAGTCTTAAAAGAAAGTCAAGTTTCCATGAAAGTTATGCGGTGGAGACCATTTAACTCATCTCTGCCCCAAGATTCAAGATGCTCAGTGCTTGTTAGGGCAGCAAGGGACTTCTAGTTCTCAAGTTGTGTTAACCAACCCTTTTCCCCAAGGGCAGCAACTTCTTGCTGGCGCGAGTTCAAACCCTGGAACATTCGTAGGGGGCAACCAGGAAGGGGAAAAGTCATCAAATGTTTTCATGATGGGTTCCAATTTCCATGTGGCCACTTGGTCATGTGATTATGGTGAAGCTGAAACTTCCAAGGACAAAACTGCTCCCGGAAATACTGACCTTCATATTGGGCGACCCCCTGTCGAGACTCTACCACAGATACCGAAAGGTTCCGCTAAATGCGTGACTATTAATCCTAATGCTAGGGCCACCTAGAACTACTCCATTGTTGAGGATCTGGCCCAGAGTCCATGCGCCATGTCTGATTTAGAGGTTCTCCAGTCGTGTCCAGCTCAATGAAGTGCTTTACTTTCCATGATTGGCGCAGTTGATCCAACTAACTCTTTAGTGCTCACTTTCGACATGTTAAATGTCAAAAAGTAACTCCCTCATCATATCGCTTTCCAAATAAAGTCTACATACCAGAAAATTAACATTTTTCGTACCGTTATTGATGAAGGAGCTT
Source organism: Pinus tabuliformis (assembly GCA_031772625.1). Taxonomy (NCBI): domain Eukaryota; kingdom Viridiplantae; phylum Streptophyta; class Pinopsida; order Pinales; family Pinaceae; genus Pinus; species Pinus tabuliformis. The sequence continues at coordinate 1,392,694,346 of CM062804.1, forward strand.
CCACGTGCGTCATGTCGACGTCATGCTGGAAGGCTATTGGATCGCCTTCGCCTGTTCCTTCACCTACCGTCCTGACTGCTTTTGATGGTCATTCTCATAAGCCGCGTGGGATTATCCCGGCCTTTCCCATATGTGTGGGGGGGAAGGTCATTAAAATTGAAGTAGAAGTCATTGATGCTAACCTAGACTACAATCTCCTCTTAGGAAGGAACTGGGTATACGAAATGGACATCATTGTTTCGACTCTGTTTCGTGTCATTTGCTTTCCTCATGAAGGGAAAATCATTAAGCTTGATAAATTGGATTATTTTCCAGTCGATCCCCAGGAAATCTCTGACTCTACTATTCCTTTAGTGGATAACCCTCGTCCGCCTACTGAGAATCTAGGAGTTGGGCTATATTCCTCATTGATGGGTACCTTTGATCTTCCCTCTCCTATCGCTAGAATCAATGTCGTTTCATCACCTAAGAAGTCTCCTCAAAAAGAGTTCTTCCGATCTCATTATTTTACAGACCCTTGGACCTTGCCTTCACCTACGACCACATTAGATGAAGGACAAGTTAATGGAATGGAATTACCTATGTTTGCAGCTGAGCTGAGATACCAGTCTATCGTTGACTCTGTAGACGGCCACTCTACTCCTTTTTCTGAGAAAGAGATAGATGGTGATCTGGCTCATTCTCGGACCCTTGATTCCACTTCAGTGTTGGATTTCTCGGATATTGTCTTTCCATCTGATGAAGCGATATTAAAAGCAATGACGGCTGTAGATCGACCTTTGGAAGATTTACATCGTCGGTCATGTTTTCATTCCCCTTTGCATGAAGTCGAATCCAGGTCCTCTAGTCCGACTAGCGATGATTGTACGGTCCCTTTGGCTCCAACACAGTCATTTGCCGAAGGAAGTATATTGATTGGTTCGATAATTGTACCAATAAACATCCCTAGGAGTAAGTGGGCAGAACCCCCTGATGGGCTCTACCTTAAGAAGCACTTTGCTTAAGTAGCAACTAGGCAATGGCTTCTTTGTACATTGTGTATAATTGTACATTTCTCATTGAGAGTTTTTGATATCAACACTTTTTGGTCTGTTGTGGCAGGTGTTGATGGATGACTTGGTCTATTTTGGGTTTGCCGATGGTGCTAGTCGATACACTCGGAATCTCGCTTCCGCAGCTTGGGTACTCTACTATTCAACTGGTCAATTGATGGTATCAAGGGGTGTATGCATTGGTCCCACTTCAAATAACATGGCTGAGTATACTGCCGTCATTAATTTACTATCCGAGGAAATTTCTTAGGGAATCGACTCGTTGGTAGTTTATCTTGATTCACAATTGATAGTGTGACAATTGAAGAACATTTATTGGGTAAGGGATCCATGTTTATATCGCCAGTATTTAAGGGTGAGGTTGTTGCAAAGATCATTTACTTATACTAATTATTTTCACATTCAAAGATCTCATAACTGGTTAGCAGATTCTATTGCTAATCAAGCATTCGACTGGCACATTAGTCATTCATCACAATAAAATCAAGCATCAAAAAGTCAAACTATATATATATATATATATATATATATATATATATATATATATATATATATATATATATATATATATATCATAAAACATCTCAAGTGTACATAAGTCTGTCCAAAAAATATACAAAATTGGGACCCATATGCCCATAATCATGTCCGGTATATCTAATGCCCCGGCTCAAGATGAGTGGCTAAGTAGGTAGCTATCGTATTGGATACATGCCTAAAAGTGCAAACCCAGTCACGTGGCATGCCAACCACATGACGCTGCATATCCTCAGGAAGGTCCTCTATGGCAGCCATCGGTACTCGGTGAGTTAGTCTCACCAAGTGTTGTTGAACTATATGTAGAATTCGTTCTGTATCAGCAGCCACCTCTTCGGCTCCTCGGTCGCGCTGTCCATGCCATGGGAACCCATCTGGTCATACCGGCCCAATATCTTGAACATGATCATCATATTAGTCATTTGAATCCCATCAAAAATATTTTTCAAAATTCACTATTATATTTGAAAATTCCAAAAAGAAAATCATAAAATCAAAAATACTTACCAATGTCGCCCCATGCTGTGGTCGGTGGTAACGCTAGATCGGGATCTCCTCGGAAATCCAACCCAGCATAAGGGTAGTCATCTATGGCGATGATCTGCTGATCCCACCAGGAAAAGAAGTCATCGTCAAATGCAGTCCGTGGGACGTCCCCACCCCCTAGATGTTTCATTAGGTCGGCCCACCTGCCCATGTGTGGATCTCGTGGGGTGCTGATGGAAACTGCTACCCTAGGGCAGAGTGCAGGGACCCTCTCAAAAAGGAAATAACATAGAATAGTCCCATATCCAAAGTTTTTGGTATGCCCCCTCTTGATACAAGTGAGCTAGCTCTTCATGCTAGCCAGAAGAGGAGTACACCAGTCAAATACAGTGGTGAGACAGTCAACTACCATGCTCATGGTTAGCCATGATGCCTGGTGCAGAGAAGCTGATCCGTTCACTTGAGCTATGGTGAACAGGATTATCCTCAGTTGTAAACTCGCCACATGTGTGATGGAAATTTGACTTCCAACCTTCTTTGGATGTCCCGGGAAATATATCTATAGGTAGTCCTCGATCGAGAGAATAATTGGTGTCCTGCCCCGGGAATGTACTACCTCTCCCCTTCAGGAAAGGCCTGTGATGAAATAGATATCTTCCACTTTTATCCTGAGTGGCATCTGGTCAATCATAAAGGCATCCTCCTTGATATTCTAGTAATCAATGAGCATCTCAAGCAGACGTGTGTTTGCTTTCATATTCGGCAGTTTGAAGAATTTAAGAAAACCACATCCCCATAAGGCATCCAAAGCATCAGGATTTTTCATGACCTCATCATCCACTACGGTATTCTGTCTTTCTCACCACGTGACTGGCATCCTGAAAGAAAAATGAATTCGGGCAATTAGTTTTTTTGTTTGAAATGTTCGCAGCGTATACGCGGGTCCCTTTGCACATAGTCACATGTAGGGCCAGCGTGTATGTGGGTTTCATATCACCAACACGCGTATAAGCCGCAGCAAATTTTTTGGCAAAAAATTCAATGGTAAACCATATATAAAAAATTCTAAAACTAGTCACAATGGATTGCAAGACAAGTATAAGAGTTACCTAGGGATTTTGGAAGAATCTAAACAGTTGAATTTGGCATATGGAAAACTTGCTTCTTTTGCTCCACTTCTCTGCTCTCAAACTCAAATGGTGAAAATGGTGAGTCCAAAGTCACCTTGTGCTCAGCATCGATCAGTATCATGGGTTTTTGACTGAGTGGTTTCCCTTTTGTTCGACATCAGCTTATATTATCACACATTGGGATTCGTGCAATACCTTGGTTTCCATTTGACCCTATTGGTGGATACCTCGCCTCTGTGTCAGCTTCCATTATTAGTTGGTTCAGAGGGTTTCTATTGTGCACTAGCCACATCTTGTGTACGCCGGAAATGTACTTCGGTTGGGTTACTACATCTCTTTCGTTCGATTCCTTCCACATTATTGGCCTACGGGTTACACTCGCGCTAGATTGATAAAGGATGTCTTAATGCCTTCCTTCTAGCAGATCTTTCCCTATCGACTCCGACTCATTGCTCTGGGGCAAAGAACTAGAGTCCATTTGGCAGTACCTTAGGGTTTGCATTCATTAGTGGCAGATCCTTCGCTATCGATAGTGAGAAACCATCATTGTCTCCTGATCGATAGATTCTTACAGGTGTTCGACTCCAGCTCATCTATTCACACTTGTTAGATTGTACTGGGTACCTTGACGCTCATTATCATTATCGGTGAGTAGTCTCGCATTTGTTAATCGTATACATCAATGACCGGCAATCAAATGATTTCTCACATGGTCGACTTTAGATCATTTATCCCCATGGTGTAGAAATGTACCACAGTGGTCGGTGAAGACCTCAGGTTGTATCAACATTCATTGGTTCACTTGACAGTTGCTCCTATTGCTGCTAGTTGATACCCTTCCACTTTATATGTTGCAGTCGGTCATGGCGACATTCTATATGCTGGCACCTGAGTTTACAGTGTAGTACCATCTTATTCCATCATGTTCAATTGGTACCTTTTGTGATTAGTTTTCGATATCAGTGATCCGGTTCATCCTTCAGCATCATTGACATTCTTATATGTGATATTCAGACATGTACTTGTTCGATCATGATCAGATGATCCATTATGTTTTTCCAGTTCTTTATACTTGTATACTTAGTGGATCCGCTTGTACTTGATATGCGGACATGCTTTACTTTTTCTGAGCATGGGTATGCCCACCTCAGACAGTGTTTCTTTATGATCTCCTTTTGTGGCTTGGCAGGTTGAACTCTGGTGAAGTCCTTGTCATTTTTTGACATATTTCCTTTCCATTTACTTTCTTAATACATTTCGGCCATCATGTACCCATTTTGACCTCATATATTAAGGGGCATCTGTTATAGCTCCAAATCTCACTATTGGGGTTCGTGATGCTGCTCTCATGGCCCAGGGTAACCCATCCTTCTAGACCTGGTCCAAAATTAAAAAAAAACACTGTTTTATTCCCTATACGTGACATTTCCATGAGCTAAATGCATGTATACGCGGGTATGTGTATACCCAACCTGCGTATATGTCTTAAAACACTTAAAAAAAAATAAATCTCCTTAATTTTGGGCGGAGATCATTGGTTTTACCTGCAGATCACTTGTTAGTGCTCGTGGCCCAACTGTTCCCAACAAATTCCCAACTAAAAAAATACTTTGGGAGAAGTATAAAAATGCTTCAATGGGAAGGCCTAAGGGAAGAGAGAAGAGAGAGAAAGGTTATTATGCTGAGATTTCCCTGACCAGGTCTAAAGATCCTAGTGCCTCCTGCACTTCCCCCATTTACAGGAAACCCTTGTTTCCTTGTGCGATGATGTCCATCTACTACTTGTGATATCATGGAGTAAGTCATGGAAGGAATTTGTTAAAGGCTTGAGACTGGACGAATCCAGAGGATGGTTCCACTTGGAGCCTGCAAAAGGACGAATCAGGTGAAATTATTCCTTTCTATACTTTATTTGTCTATAATAAAAGAAACACTTGTCTTTGTTCCTAACATAAATCTTCTTCATGTTTATGATATCCATGTTATGATTCATGTATGAATGGTTGTTTAATTGCATAACTAACTACCTTTATTTATAAGATGAAGATGGTTTCTTTATAATGTTTAGTCCATATACTGTTGTACTTTCTTGAATTGGTTGTTTTGCAGGTCAAAGGAGTGAAAGGAACTCCAAGAAGGGTCTGGACCCTAGAAGGACCTTCTCAAACGTAGGACCTCAGGTACGCCCCTTATCGTAGAGTTTGCTTATATTAGCATCATGGTTGTATGGAATATGTGTTTCTCTGTATAGAAAACCTTCAGTCTGCTAGGGTATCAACCCAAGACCCTAGGGGAAGTTTTCCCTTAATGGATTGAAGGACAAAATCAAGGAATTTTGGAAAATACTATGGTTAAAACTCAAATGGGACAAGAGAGAGGGATTGTATGATCCAGGTGGATGTTGGTGGCCACCCACCTATCCCATTTGGACCCCCACAACTATCTCTTTCATCTCTTTCAGTTTCCTAAATTGTAGCACAGTTTACTATTTTTAGCAGTTTCTCGGGTCCTGAACTTCCGGAGCCGTTTTGAGGCCCTAAATGACGTTTTTTTGGGAATCTGGGGTAACATGGGTCCATGGACCGATGTTGCCTCCCAAAGTGGTAGTACTTGGATAGATCTTTCTAACGAGCTATCGTACGCGTCAAACGGAGATCGTATGCCAAAGTTACGAACCCGGGAAATTGATGTACCAATTTACCCAAACGGGGCCCACAATTTGGTGTTTCATCTTCTAGGGTTAGGTTTCGGGATGTGAAGGGTTTTCCATTGTTTCTCAACAATAAATAGGCCTTCGAGCCTCATTGTAATATAGTTCGGAATAGTTCAGAGGCATGTAGCCGCCACATCTCTTCTCAGAGATAAGCTACCATCGCCCTAGCTGGTTTCTTTCCATTTCTGTTAGTAAGCATATTTCAGTATTTTACAGTAATGAAATGAAGTATTATTTCCGCTGCATCTCTGTATTTATGGTTATCGCATCTCTGTGTTTATGGTTATCTCTGTAATTTGTTGCGTTCCTGCTTAAATCCGGATCAGTGGTATCAGAGCGGTCTGCTTTTTCTCTGTTTTTCTTTGCATGTCCCCAACGAGGTCGGGATATAAGGAGTTAGGGCTTGAACTGGTCGAACCTTTGCAAGACCAGCCTCACAAATCCCGACGGCCTCCCATGGTGGATGAGAAGAAAGACGAGGGGGTAGGAGATCCTATCAAAATCTTGCTCGAAGAAGCGCTCGAGCAGCAAAGGAACGCAATGATGGATAGCTTTGCGCAGATCCTTCAGCGGCTACCCAGAGGCGACGCATCGGCTTCCAACAGCTACTCTGGAAACGCCACTCCCTTTAAGGTACAAGTTAATTTTGAAATCCCCATCTTCGAGGGTCAAATAGACGCAGATGCCGTAGATAAATGGTTAAATCTGCTAGATGGGTATTTTTCTGTTCACGAATTTTCAAGTCGGGAAAAGATTGTTTTTGCTCTTCTCAAAGCAGCCCCCCACGTCAAGGACTGGTGGGAAACCTACTGTGAGCAGAAGGATGAAAGTACAGGCTCACTATTTTCAGCCGCACCCACTTGGAATGACTTTCGGGATGCCATCAAGGAGCAGTACTACCCTGTCGGAAGCTATGAGGACAAATACATCAAATGGACCACACTGCGGCAGGGACGAGACCAAGATGTGCCAGAGTTCACAAACATTTTTCATACCCTTCGCACACAGTTGGGTATCAAAGATACTGAGCTGCATCTGGTACTCAAATACTGCGGCTGCCTACACAGATACATCCAGGAAGAGATGGTGTTCTTGAACATCTCCTCGCTCGGTACAACATACTGATACGCTGTCAAAATCGAGCAAAAGTTCAAACAAAAGAAGCGAGACTTTGGATCTACAAATCCGAAGCCCAAAGGACAAAGCCAAGGCAGGGTGACCCAAGACAACCCGTCGAAGCCGCAAGAAAAGAACAACACCACGAAATCGAAGAAGGACACAGGAAAGTGGTGTGAGTTCCACAAGAGTCCCACTCATAACACAAGTGAGTGTCAGACCAAGCAGTCGCTCGTGGCTGAGTTGAAGGCTTCCGAATCAGATGCATGTTCCGACCCTAAGCCAGAACTCGACAAGGGGAATGGCAAAGGGAAGCAGATCATTGATGCGGATCCCAGCGCCACTGTTGCCACCGCCAAGATCCAGAAAGATGAGCCCGAAAATCCAGAGGAAGGGGAGCGTCTTTTCCACTCACAGATGTGGGTGAAGGGTTCGCCGCTACAATTCATTGTCGACAGTGGCAGCCAAAAGAACCTCGTTTCAGCAGAGGTCGTGAAGCGGTTGGGCCTACCAACTACACCACACCCACAACCGTACAGTATTGGGTGGCTTCATGAAGGACGAGATCTCAAAGTTCGCCAGCAGTGCCGCCTTCCCTACAATATCAAGCCCTTCACCGACGAGGTATTATGTGATGTTACACCTCTGGATGTTTGTGATGTATTATTAGGCCAGCCATACTTGTGGAGGCGACATGCTATGTATGAGTCCAGGCCTCGTGCTGTCATTATTTCTTTGAATAATTCATTATACAGGATACCAGAGGTAGCCCCACCTACCGCCACATCTTTGATTACTACCAAGAAAGGCAGCAAGCTCATATCACAGACCAGGAAATTCATTTGTCTGGTTCACTCCCAAAGTAAGGGGAAGATCGTTGCTACATCCATGACCCCTGCAAAGGGTTCCTCCACACAGCAGCAGCAGCAAAGGGATACGGTCATGACAGAACACAGGAACAACTTCTCCTCACCCACAGGGGTACCACACAAGTTTCAGGTGGGCGACAAAGTTTGGTTACATCTGCAGAGAGAACGCCTTACCAGAACCCATCAGAAACTCAGGCAACTCCGACATGGTCCTTACACCAGTACCAAGGCTACGGGCAACAATGCTTTGAAGCACAACATTCCTCCATTCCTTGGCTTGCACCGAGTGTTCAATGTGGACCATCGTCAACCATGCTTCCCACCATTTCTGGTCACATCAGAGAGTGCAGAACAGCTCACCAGAGACCCAGCTCAGCAGAAGCTTCCTCATCTCAAGGAGGAACTCAACGCAATGGGGACCATTGCTTCCTAAGGGGGGACGAATGATCCAGGTGGATGTTGGTGGCCACCCACCTATCCCATTTGGACCCCCACAACTGTCTCTTTCATCTCTTTCAGTTTCCTAAATTGTAGCACAGTTTACTACTTTTAGCAGTTTTTCGGGCCCTGAACTTCCGGAGCCGTTTTGAGGCCCTAAACGATATTTTTTTGGGAATCTGGGGCAACATGGGTCCATGGACTGATGTTGCCTCCCAAAGTGGTAGTACTCGGATAGATCCTTCTAACGAGCTATCGTACGCGTCAAACGGAGATCGTATGCCAAAGTTACGACCCCGGGAAATTGATGTACCAATTTACCCAAGCGGGGCCCACAATTTGGCGTTTCATCTTCTAGGGTTAGGTTTCGGGATGTGAAGGGTTTTCCATTGTTTCTCAACAATAAATAGGCCTTCGAGCCTCATTGTAATATAGTTCGGAACAGTTCAGAGGCATGTAGCCGCCACATCTCTTCTCAGAGATAAGCTACCATCGCCCTAGCTGGTTTCTTTCCATTTCTGTTCGTAAGCATATTTCAGTATTTTACAGTAATGAAATGAAGTATTATTTCCGCTGCATCTCTGTATTTATGGTTATCGCTGTTGGTCGCTTTAATTGTTTTCACAATTCAAGCTCCACATAAATTGTCAACCCGAGAAGGTCTTTTTATTTCAAAGATAATCGCACACTGGATATGCTCAATTTCAAAAGCAGAATCAATGTTGTAGTGAAAGAAGGACACACGATTATTAATCTCTTCAATCTACTGATTCACACTCTACTTAATCAAAGCTGAAGTCAATTAAGTTATAGCAGAAATGATCTCTCTGTTGCAGTTACAATCCAAACAAAGGAAAATCAATCTACAAGGAAAGAAATCAATCAATTACAGCAGGAACGGGACCCTATTCCTTAGTGAGGAACTTCAGCACCTGATGCCTGACACTTAATCACACTGTAAGAAAAGTAGCTTCAAGAGATCAAGACCCTATTCCCATGAACATGAACCTTCAGCACTTGTTCTCTTGTTCCTAATCACACTGCAGGCAAAGGAAAACAATCAATGGGAGCAAGACCCTATTCCTTTATGCAGGAATCTTCAGCACATGCTTCCCAACATCATTCATTCATACATTCAATACATGTAGTGCTAAAGAAACAGAGTATTACTAAACTGTGTAACTAGTGTCCAACAACAGAATTAAGGGAAGTGCAAACACACAAAGAATTAAACAAACTACAGGAACCAAGGGGGTGAATCTTGTGAGTAAGGTGGGCCCTTTCCTTCTCACAAGATTCCCCAAGAGAAAGAATTAAACTGGAACGCTCAAAAGAAGATTTTATTCATCTGTCAAAGTAACTGATACATTACAGATGGAGACTAGCTCCAGTTCTCACACAGTACTCTCCTGTAGCTTTTACAAAAAGATAACTCCCTTCTAATGATGATGTCTCCTCTTTTTAAAGAGGAGACATCTTTTACAATTTACATGAGAGCGAATCTACATTATCTCAATTCTGTTCTCTTTCCCAAAACAGGACTATTCTGTTCTTCCAAAAAAAAGATGCTGTTACAACAGAGACCATAACAGTGCTATCTTCAGAATAATCCAGGTAACCGTGTCTTCGTGCTGCTGCTACTATTCCACAAAAAGTTCTTCCAGAATCGCAAATTACGCATAACGGGATTTGCGTGCTTGACGGCTGTTTCAGCAACTGAGTCAACTGTTTCAGCAACGGAGTCAGTTGTTTTAGCAACGGAGTCAGCTGTTTCAGCAACGGAGTCAGCTGTCTCAGCACGGCCGCTTGTTCCCAACAAGGCATATAACTTATCTGCGATCTTTGGACTTGTGTTAGCAACAATACACTTCAATTATTGATAAAATATAAGAGTATTGCGGAATTAAATGTAAGACAGATTAAACATATAATAAAGAAGAGGTTTCTATATACCTTGGGATAAAGTAGATGAAAAAGACAATGAGGTTCATGGTTATAAGAGTAGAATGGTGTCAAAATATATAGCAAAAATGATACATAGTGGAGTCCTAACAATCGCATCTCTGTGTTTATGGTTATCTCTGTAATTTGTTGCGTTCCTGCTTAAATCCGGATCATTGTAGGAGGTAAATCCTCCTCATTTACTTCTCCCCCATTCAAATATTCCTCCATCCATTACACCATCTTGGAGTGCAAGCAGCCAAGCCATGAGGATTGGAGGGCAGCCGAGAAAGTGAGAGACAAAGAGCTAGTTTATATCGAGTTTGGGAGTTGAGCCTCCCTAATTTTAAGGAAGTTGTTGGAGACTTCAGTTGTATAAGTAGAGAAGCCTAAAGTCTCATTAGGATTTGAATTTTTGTTGTAAAAATCTAAGCTATTTTCGAGCTCCAGACTTGTGAAAGTTTTATTAATGTAATTTTTTGTTTTGGTAATAAGAATGAGTTTTGTTTTGAGCTAGCATTGAGTTAACTCAAAGGGCCAAAGCTCTTGGGTTAGGGCCCAACCCTAGCATCCAAGGCTCCTCTTTCTTGTATCTGTATGTTTTGATTACTCTCATAGCTTCATCGTTAATTTGCCTTTATATGTGTTTTCATTGCAAGTAGTGTAGATTGGATTGGTTGTTTATTAGTTTCCTTCCATTTGTTCCTTACTTCAGTAGTAGGTTAGCAGGGATAAATGGATTACCACAAGGTTTTCATTGGGTCTCCTGGCCTCATTTCCTTTATTTGGGATCATGATTTGAGGAAGGGACCCTTATGCAGCGCCAAAAACATAGATTCCTATTTCTTGCATAAGCTTTAGAGTTTACTATATTTAAGTTAGAATTTGATTAGTTTTTCAAAGTAGGATTTCATTTCCATCTCTTCTATCTTCACTCTTGTAGTAGATCCCATCCATTCTTTCATTCCTTTTAGCAACTTTCATCATGCATCATGTAGGTAGTAAGTTCATTAATTCTTCTTTTCTAGCTTATGAGAATGCTTCTTTTTTACATAGATTTTTGTGAATTATACATGTTTTATGTAGACCAGGTGCTTCAGGAGGGGACAAATACCTCATAGCCAGCAACCAGCTTCCACTCCATCCACCATAGTCATTCCTTGTTTTCACCATTGCCTTCACTAGTTTTCATCATTTTTCATAGAAATTCTTCCAAGCACATTGAGTGAATCCAACTATCCTCTATCTTTTTTCTTGACTTTTGAGTGATCCTATACCTTCCATTAGTTCATTCCACCCATCTACCACCTTCCTTAAGCCTTACATCACCTCCAACACCTTCCATTTTTCTCTCGGCTGTATGCCGTAGGTTTACAGGGAATCATATAGGTTTCTATTACATCCTATAGGTTTTCCTGAAATGGCCTGTTTTGAGGCCAAATTGAGGGAAAACCTCTAGGAATTCACCAAAATCCTCCCAAGGGTATCCCACACCATCCAACCATCTCGTAGCCCTTCCAGCCATTCTCCAACATGCTTAATTCACCTGCCACATCACGAAGAGAAATTAGCTTGCATACTTGATTTTGCATGAAAAGACGAAAAGACAAAAATATATTTATTCCAGTCACTTTACTTGCACATTAGTGATGTTTGATGCTTCTTACTTCTATGCTTAGATAGTATTATTTGGTTCATGTTAATTTAGCATTATTGCAAAACATAGTTTCTTGGCAGTTAATTAGGAAATGGTGTGATTTAGCATTGAATTTTGGTCTTTTCCATTATTGCAGTAGAGTATCTCTCCCTTAGAGAAGATTTCCCTTTCTTCCATCAAGAAACCGAGCTTATTATGACTCCATAGAAGTCTGGATTGAAAACCCCAGTGGTCTCTCGGCAGCTGAACTGTGACAATAGGCAGAACCATCACTTTTACTTGTGTATACAACATTTTCACCTCCATGTTTGTACGAACCCCGGGTTGACAAAGTAAAGCTGGTAGCCTAGGAGTTGTAGCATTCTTGCTACAATACTGGCACTCATCAGTGACTTCTCCCTAAAGATGAGAGGTACATCTACTTCATCCATCATAGCTATGGACATCTCTTAAATTTTTGTTTTCTTTCTCTCTGCTACTCCATTTTGTTGTGGAGTTCTAGCCACAAAATACTACCTCCTTATGCCATGTTCTTCACAATATTCTTCAAACCCTCTTGAATTGTATTCTCCCCCTTTGTCTGATATTAAGAATATTATATTTAAATCCTTGTCATTCTCTACATAAGATTTAAATATCTTAAAATGTTTAAGAGCTTCTGATTTTTCTTTTAAAAGAATTATCCATGTGGCTCTGGTAAAATCTTCAATAAGCAACATCAAATACATTTCTCCACTTGGTATTTTTTTCGTGGTTGGGCAGCAGGTATTTGTGTGAATTAGCTCCAAAGGTTTAGATGAATATAACTCCTTTTTCTTGAAATGAGTCCTAGTCTACTTACTAAATTGACAAGACTTACATATTGAATTATTGGGCTTTGACAGAATTGGAAATCCTCTTAAAACTCCCATTCTGCTAACTTTTATCAGATTGTGAAAATTCATATGACCAAGTTTCTTATACCACAACTGGGTTTCATTTCTCTTTCTTAAGTAGAAACTTACTCTGGATTCTTTAAACACATATACATTATTGTGAGTTTTGACTATCTTTCCCGCTATATTTCCATTCTTTTCACATCAGATCTCACAATATTTAGACTGGAAGGTCACATTATAGCCATTATCATACATATGACTCACACTAAGCAAGTTGTGCTTGAGACCCTATACATAAAGTACATTTTGAGCTTTGGTCTTTTAATCAAGACTAACTATGCCCTTGCCCTTAATTTTGCTGGATCATTGCTGTCGAACGTGACATTGTTCCCTCTTTCCTTTTATTTTAGACACAAGAATTTACTTTCATCCCCAATCATATGCTTGGAAAACCCACTATTCACATACCATATATTATCTTCATCATGTCTTGATAGAGCAAGTCCACATTCCATGTTCTTTCCATACTTTCATTTTCAATTCTTCTTATGCTTTCGAAAAGCTAGTTTCCAAGCATTTTGGCATTTAGATGAATACTCAAATATGATTCTCCACTCACTCACTTTGTGGTAGAAATTATTACATTTGAACCATTTAACATCATCCATTAGGGGAGAGAAGGGATTTATATTTCAAGGATGATAGTTTTGAGATTTATATTTTTGATACTTATTGTATATAAAATTTTCATCGATTTCAACTTTGACTCTTATATAATCAATAGCCTTATGTCCAAAAATATGACATTTATAAAATTGACCATAGAATAAATTAGAGTACCTGAAGTTGCAAAGTTCATGAGTTTTTTCATGAAGGTACTTGTCTTGTCTTGTTGATTGATTCATTATCCGTTCATATGACTCCTTTGAGAAGTTGGAATTCTTATTCCAGTGATGGGATTCTCTCTTTCCTGTTAGCTTTTTATTTTCATTGATTCTTTCTTGAAGAAGCTTTTCATAGCTCTGAGGTTCCTCAAATCCTATGAAATTGAAGTTCATATTTCTTATAGAATATTCTTGTGGTCTAGAATATCCTAGGCCATTCTTGTTTTCTAGATACCTTTGAATATTCAGAAACAAATCTAGTGTTCTCGTCCCTTCTACAAACTTCTCATTTACACCGTTCTCGGTCTTCCGTCTCTCAAGATAGGTTCTCAGAGAGATAACTTCTGCCTCAAGACTCTCACAATTTTCTTACCATTCATGGATTAGATCGTTACAAACTTCTTATTTTCATTTCACTTCTTCTAATTTCATTTTTAGGGACATGATTTCTTCTTTTCATGTGTTTGGGATCATCTCCTTCTCTACTTTGAACAACTCTTGCTATAGAGGAATGTTCTCTACTTCTAGTTTTTGACATGTTTTTCGCTTTTCTTCTAGTCGAAGAGTTAATTTTTCTTTACCTTTAATGTTTTCTTCAAGTTTCTCTTTTTGATAAATGGATTCCTCATTGTCTAAGTTATACATACATTCTTCAGGAAGCTGCAACTACTCTTTTATCTACTTGTTCATTCTTCTGGCCTTCTTTAACTCATCAAGAGAACTTATGAGTTATCCTTTAAAGTCCACTATTCCTACTACTACTACTTCTTCTTCTTTAATGTCTGTAATATTTTGTTTCTTCGAGTCTAATCCCAATTCCATGAGTAACCACTCATTTGACTCATGCATTGAGGAGTTTTCACTATATGACTCTTGTGGTAAGCTATCCTCTTTGGAGTAGATCCAATTCTTCTTAGAGTGCCTCTTCTTTTCATGTTTCTTAGCTTTTCCTCTAAACTTCTGATCGCTTTCCTTTTATGTGCTTTCTTTGTAAGGGAAATTGGATAAATATTTTCCAACTCTTCCATAGTCAAAGAATTTGAAGGGAAAATTCCCTTTATACTTACTGAGACAAGCTTTAGTTTCAAGGAAAAGTGAGCTAACTCCTGATCAAATTCATAGTTGGAGTAATCATGATGGTCTTTGTGCTCCTTAGCCTTCTTGGACACCTTGAAAGTTTCCTCCTTTGGTTCAGGCCTTTCTTTTCTGACTCTCATCTCATAGGTTGTGAGAGTACCAAGAAACTGATCCATTATTAGATTTTTTAGATTAGACATTTCTTTAATGGAAGATATTTTTTCATTAAATCTCATAAGTAGAGATATTATAGTTTTTTGAACACTTATATCTTCTTCGGTAGCTTCGTAAAGTTCTCTAATCATATTGGTTACTTATTCAACCCTGAGGAAGTATTTTGCTATGATTTCTTTGTCACTTACTTTTAAGATTTCAAACTTCATTCTAAAGGTTTGAAGTTTAGCCTACTTGACTTTTTCATCTCTTTCATGACTCTTATTGAACTTGACCCACACTTCCTTAGTAGACTTACAGTGCATAACTTTTACAAGTTTAGATTGACTAATCCCAAAGATAATGGCATTCTTGGCTTTAGCATTATTTCCATACACCTTCTTATTGTCTAGATCTATCGGAGGGACATCAAGAACATCATAATTTACCAACACATATCTCCAAACATATATGCATAGTGACATAATATATCCTACCATCCTAACCTTCCAAAAAGCATAGTATGTCCCATCGAAGACTAGTATATTGGTTGAGTATGCATCCTAACTCTCTTTCCAAGATATAATTCCTTATTGATCTACCTTCCATTCGTTAAATTGTTCCCGAAGGAACTTGGCTCTGATACGAATTGTTGAGATAAGGAACTACTGAGAGGGGGGTGAATTAATAATTGTAAGGCTATTAAAATACTTGTGATCAATTATTTTTATTTCCTTTTTACTTCTTCTATATATTTGTCATAGCATTTAGACTACAATATAAACATGCAGTAAATCAAACCATTCTTAAGAGCACACAGTTCATCAGTTGAGAAACACATACATATTGACATAGGTATTTTAACATGGAAACCCAAAGGGAGAAAGCAACCAATCTATTTTTTTTCTCATTTAAATTAAACACCCACCTTATCACATCAACGTTTTTCTTAGAATTGACTCTTAGGAGGCCCCAACCCCATTTATATAGCAAGCCACCAATTACCAAAGGCACCAACCTCTTAATAATGTAGTCCTCTACCTTCTCTAGCAACTATTTTATCTTCAATACAATTTTCATACTACAAACAAAGGCTAATACATATGCTCAGAAAATTAAACCTGATCTACTGTTGTATCAACTCCTTCCCTTTAGGTCTAAAACTTCACTTCTCAACCAAGTCTAGTCTCACCCCCATGCTCTACTATAAAAAAAATTAGATCCTGACACTTGACTCTCTACTTCTCACACTCTCAACCTAAACCACACTACATTATTCACCCCATTTCTAAAAAATAATCCCTGAGTTTTTGTTCCTCTAGTGGCCAATGGTTGATGTAGTCTTTTTTGTCCTCCTACTATCTTTGTTGTCTCTACTACTTAGTGCTTGATAGCATGCTACAACATGGCATTATATGTTGGTGTTCCATAAAATATGCAAGGCCACTATAGTTGTATTAAATATAAGAATGGACACTTTTGGATTCTCCATACTTGAGATTTTAATCCGAATCTTCATTGCACACTCAACAAGAACCTTCATTGAATTTATCCTCTACAGATTATTTGGTTCTCAATTCCTCTCAAATGTAGGTTTTAACCCCGTACAGAAATTGGCTGCATACGAATTCTAAAACACAAAAAATAAACAATGCAAGAGCATAACACATAAAACACATATACACAGAGATTTCCCGCAGATCCCAAAACCGGGACTACCATCTTGATTTTTTCATTATGTTCCTTTCAATGTTATAATACATATTTATACATGCCGAAGCATCCAATACCATGGACCGAAAACCATCGCGTCCAAAAAACATGTGCGAAAATCATGCACAAAACCATAGGTGGTTCCGCCCAACCTAACATAGAGTCCAAAACCAAAATTTCTGGGGCGCTACCCCGGACCCCATAAAGTGAGGTGATAGGTACACCTCAAACCACCTGTGACCCCCCCCGGTACACAATCGTGACAACGAAGGGGGGCTCCGCTCCCCCTCTAACCCCCTGGTTAACTACGTGGGCTAGTTGTGGAAAGAATATAACACAACCCAACATTCTCCCACTTGTTGTTTTCTTTCCACAAGGGGCCACAAGAGAGCTTAGTCATTTTTCCAGCCCTAAAATGCCCATTGTCTCTCTACACCAAGAGAACTTCTCAGAGCTCATAGATTTTGCCAATGCATCTGCAGTATTCTTCAAAGTGTCCACCTTTACTAGAAACACCTTTTTTTCTTCTATAATATCCCTCAAAAAGTGATATTGAACATCAATGTGCTTTGTCTTTGAATGATATGCGGGGTCCTTTGCTAAGAAAATTTCTCTTTGGCTATCACAGTCTATCTCTATAGCTCCCTGTACTAACCCCATACTTGAACACAATCTCTGCAACCAAAATGCTTCCTTGCTTGCATGAGTGGCTGCCATGTATTCTGCCTCTGTAGTTGATAGTGCCACTATATATTGTTTCTTACTCATCCAACTGACTGCACCTCCAAATAGGTTAAACACATACCCACTTGTAGATCTTCTCTGATCTGGATCTCCAGCCTAGTCTGCATCAAGAAAGCCGTGAATATGCAACATTTAGTCCAATCCTGATCTTCCTTGGTAGCACAAACCATAATCACTAGTGCCACACAAATACCTGAAAACCCGCTTCACTATTGTCGATTGCTCCTTCCCTAGTTTTGACATAAACCTGCTCAATAATCCCATTGCATGTGTAATGTCTAGTCTAGTACAGAAAATTGTATACATCAAGCTACCGACTGCACTTGCATATGGAACATGAGACATGTCCTCTTCCTCTTCTTGTGTCTTGGGACACTGCTCAGCAGATAACCTCACACCTTCAGGAATAGGAACCTTCACCAGTTTACTATCCTGCATATTAAACCTCTGCAGTATTGTCTCGACATACTTCCTCTAGTTTAACCAAAGCTTCCTCTTTTCCCGATCTCTTTTAATTTCCATGCCCAAAATATAGTTTGTAGCACCAATATCTTTCATGTCGAATTTGGAGGACAATTGCGTCTTCAAATCCTAGACAATTTCTTTGTCATTTCCAACCAGTGACATATCATCCACATACAAGACTAGATAAATAACACGGTCACCAATTAATTTAAAATACACATAGTGATCTGCTTTTCTTTTGGTGAAGCCAATTCCCCATATAAATGTATCAAATTTCTCATACCACATCCTTCGTGACTATTTTAACCCATACAGAGACTTCTTTAACTTGCATACCAGTTCTTTCTTACCCTTCACCATAAAGCCTTCAGGTTGCTTAATGTATATTTCCTCTTCGAGATCCCCGTGAAGAAATGTTTTCTTCACATCCATCTGTTCTACCTCAAAATCAAAAGCAACAACAACAGATAAAAGTAATCTAATAGAAGTTACCTTGGCAACAGGAGACAAAATATCACCAAAATCAATTCCCGGCACTTGGGAATAACCTTTTTCTACCAACCGAGCTTTGTATTTCTCCACTTTCCCTTCTGCATTTGTCTTCTTCTTGAACACCCATTTGCTACCAATGGGTTTCCTTCTAGCCAACAACTCCACCAGATCCCAAGCCTCATTTTTGTTCAAAGATGCCATTTCATCAACCATGGCCTCTTTCCAGTGTTTGCTATCCTCTGAATCTTCTGCTTCCTTCACAGTTTTGGGATCATCGTCAGTAATAGATAAAGCAAAATTTGAACAGAAAGTAGATGAACTATACCTTTCTGGCTGCCTTCTTTCTCAAACTGATCTTCTCACACCCGGAGTTTGTGGCTCTTCATCTTCTGATTCCTCCTCTGTTGTAGAGTCTGATTCTTCCTCCTTAAGCTCAAACTCTATCTTCTCAGGTTCCTTTGCTTGGACTTCATGTTTAATAACATCTTTTACCTTTCTGAACACCACATCTCGATTGTAGACAACCTTCCATGTGATTGGGTTCCAAAGCTTATAACCCTTTAAAGCATCCTTATACCCAATAAAGATGCACTTTTCAGATTTACTATCCAACTTGGTTCGTTTCTCCTTTGGAACATGTACATATGCATCACATCCAAATACCCTCAGATGTGAAAGAGAGGGTTTCTTACCAGTCCATACCTCTTGTGGAGTCTTATCCTCCAACGCTGATGAAGGTGACCTGTTGACCAGGTAACATGCAGTATCCACCGCCTCTGCCCAGAATTCCTATCCTAACTCGCCACCACTAAGCATGCTTCTTGCCCTTTCCATCAATGTCTTATTCTTTCTTTCTGCAACTCCATTTTGCTGAGGTATATATGGAGTAGTCTTCTATCGTGCTATAACACACTTCTTACAGAATTCTTCAAATTCCTTGCTGCAAAACTCTCCACCATTATCTGTCCTCAGCACCTTTATCTTCTTTTCTGTCTAATTTTCCACAGGAGCCTTAAATTCTTTAAACCTATCAAAGGCTTCATATTTCTTCTTAAGGAAATATATCCATGTATTCCTTGAGAAGTGATCTATAAATGATACATAGTACATAGACTTACCCAGTGATGGAACCATCATAGGTCGAAACACATCATTGTGCACAAGTTCTAATATCTATTTCACCCTCTTACTACCAGAGGGGAAACTCACCGGATTTTTCTTCCCATATACACAATTTTCACAGAAATCAAAATCTAGAGAGCTATTACTCATACCTTCTACCATACCTTTACCATGAATTATTTGAAGGCCCTTCTCTCCAATATTTCCAAGCATTTGATGCCACAACATGGTCTTCTCTCTAGAGACCACTAGATTCTCTGCTCCACTTTTAGGAACCACAGAACTGTTGCACCCATTAATAACAGTGCTACCTTCTTGCTTATTCAAAGTTCCAATTCGAGCTCCCCACATCAATACCAGTGCTCCCCAAACTATTTTGCAAGTATACTTCTCAAACACTATTTTTACACCTGCATCATCTAGCTTGCTTACAAAAACCAGAATTTTGGCCAATGCAGGAATATGTAGAACACCCAGAAGTGTTCTAACCCTTCCACCTTGCAACTTCAACTTTAATTTTCCGTGACCAATGATTCTAGCCTTCCTATCATCCCCTAAGAAGACGTCACCACCATCGTATTTATCATACTCGCAGAACCACTCTCTATGGGGAGTGAAGTGAAAGGATGCACTTGAGTCAATCAACCATGCCTCATGATCTACATGTGTACTTGAAGAAGCCAAGTACACATCCCCACCTTCATCTGAGGTGGTTTTTGCCTCTATAGAAGGAGCATCATCAGATCCCTTTCCTTTATTAGGAGCTTTAGATTTACAATCCTTTTTGTAGTGCCCTTCCTTTCCACATTACCAGCACACCACCTTTACAGGTTTTCCTGGAGATTTAGTTCTCGCTCTAGATTTAGATCTCCCACTCGATGACTTATTTTTTTTTCTGTTCTGGGACCGTCCTCGTATAGATAAGGCATCACCATTCTCGCTCTCCATATTTTTCCATCTCATCTCCTTCGCCAGCAAGGATGAGACTATTTGATCAAACTGCAAGGAAGTTTCATTGCTACCTATTGAAATAACTATACTATCCCACGAATCTGGTAGAGAACACAACAAACTGATGCACTTATCTTCATCTGAAATTTTAATATCAACAGATGCTAACTAACCTACCACAATATTAAATGCGTTCAGATGCTCTATCACCGAGTCTCCATCTTTCATCCTCAGGTTATATAGCTTTTTTCGTAGGAATAGTTTATTCACCAGAGACTTAGATTCGTACAAAGTCCCTAATTTGTCCCACAAAGCCTTCATTGTAGCTTCCCCTGATACATTCAACAATATTGAATCTGAGACACACAATCGTATTGTGCTCTTTACCTTCCGATCCAACTTCTTTCATTCTTCATCAGACACTCTTGTTGGTTTAGTAACTGGATCTACCATGATCCATTGATCTTTATCCACCAACAGATCCTCCATCTTGAGTTTCCACAACTCAAAACTTTGACCATTAAATTTCTCGATCTCTATCTTTCCACTGCTCACCATCTTCTTTCACCACTAGAATCGATCTTGCAGATCTCCCACTGAACAGGGTCTACCACAGGCTCGAGTGAAACCCCTCAGTAATAAAGGCGTCCCCTTGAAGCCAAAACTGCTCCAATACCAAACGTAGGTTTTAACCCCGTATAGAAATTACCTGCATACGAATTCTTAAACATAGAAAATAAACAATGCAAGAGCATAACACATAAAACACATATACACAGAGATTTCCCCTAGATCCCAAAACCAGGACTACCAGCTTGATTTTTTCATTATGTTCCTTTCAATATTATAATACATATTTATACATGTCGAAGCATCCAATACCATGGACCGAAAACCGTCGTGTCCAAAAAACATGTGTGAAAATCATGCACAAAACCATAGGTGGGTTTGCCCAACCTAACATAGGGTCCAAAACCAAAATTTTCTGGGGCACTGCCCCGGACCCCATAAAGTGGGGTTACGGGTACACCTCAAACCCCCTGTGACACCCCTCTTGCTACACAATCAGCATAACGAAGGGGGACTCCGCCCCCCTTCTAACACCCCGGTTAACTACGTGGGCTAGTTGTGGAAAGAATATAACACAACCCAACATTAAATTCCCATAGAGCTTAAAATGTACTGCAGGAATGTCTCTTCTTCCTGCTCCAGCTATAGAACACTGTCAGAGCTCGTAAACTCACTGGTATGGAGTCCATGAGCCATCATCATCATTGAATTTCTCATGGCATGTAAGTGAAACAATCATAGGCTTGTTTCAACAATATCTACTATTACAATGGAACCAACCTCTTTGTGTTCATTTCCTCTTAGTTTCCAAGTCATATATCCTCTCTATACTATGCACTAGATTTTTCGACTCATCCATGATTGTGACACAAGGAGATACCAACTCATCCATATTTTTAAATATATGCCACTATATAAGTTGGATCTTGGAAGCCCTGGTACCTACGAAATTTCTTTAAATACAATTTCACAAGAGTTACAGGATTCCTGGCTTCCAGCTAATCCCCGACTATCCTTAGCACTTTCCTTGGCACGTTTCCTTTGATTTAAACCCAATCCCCTTCATTCGCTTTCCCATAGTGTTTTTCCTTGTTCATGGCCTTAGGGCCACTCGTTACCAAAACACATCAAATATTTACAAAACCAAGTCTTGGGCGCATCTATTGATATTTTAAAGAATATCAAATGTCGGCAAGAAATCCTAACATGCATCTCTATTATTGTAGCAAAATCTTGACACTTTATGCTCCTTTTTGTATTCCGTATGGGATTTCGAGGTTTTGGGCCTCTAGGATTCCAAGTTCTACTCCCACTACTTTGGTTTGATTCCATCACATAACTCGTTTCCAAATAAACCTTCGGACTTTCAAGCTTTTGGACTTCTGGGGTTCCCTCTACCCTAGCGTAATACAATCTCATAACATTTTTAAATAAACCTCTAGGCTTTGAGGCCTTCTCAGTTTTTGGGCTTCCCACTAACCCGAATCAATACAATCTCGTAACATTTTAAATAAACCTTTGGGAATCTAGGTTTCTAGAGATGCAGGGTTCACACTAATACTAAGGGATTTTAAATTCATTACTTTGATTGATCATAACTTTTGATCCACAGGGCCATTTGTAGACTTCCATATACCATTGGAAAGATATTTCTAGGTACGTTCCAATTATGTCACTTTCAGGAGAAACTGAGGTTATGTCTATAGACATAACCTCCTCCAAAATATCGGACTCCCAACCCACCATAGTAATTTTTTATGTCTTCTCCACTAATCTTGCTACTATGATGATTCTCTATAGTACACTCCAACAACCATTGGACTTCCTCTGAAAATGCTCATCAATGGCAACACCTTCTACCTTTATCTTCAATTCTAGCCTACTTGACATCAATTCCAACATACCAAGTTCCACCAATTATTCAATAGTTTCCCCTACATTAGAAAATTTTCTCCCTTTATTACATAAAAAATAGGCCTATATATAGGTCGTCTTGACCCAAGCCTCTAATCCTAAATGAATAGTGGTATTATGTAACCACTAGGAATCTTTTACAAAATGACATCTTTTTTAAATAACTTCCATTATAAGTTTCCAAAAAGCTTGTAGTTGTAAGGTGGAACCCATCTGATTTGGTTGTAGCTGATATGTCAATCTCTCTATTTCTCATGCATTGGGTGCTTCTCTATCTTGCCTGGGCATTGGTTGAAAAGTTCACATCACCTTGGATGGTTCAATGGTGGTGGTGACCTTGGTTGTACTGATGTCAATGACTAAGGTCGAAGTGCCTACTAATGTGGAGGCCACGAAATTGAGCCTGCCTCTCTTGGCGGAACCAGTGGAACTGATGCAAGTCCCTTCTAAATGGATAGTTTATTTAAATTAATTAAAACACCCCACTCCTTGCCAAATGGATTATCATGTGTCTATGCATAAAAAATGGTCGTTTCTAAAGATTTGACCATATCTTAACCCACTTTACCTTGTTATTTGAAGAGGCTCTTTAACATGAACAAAATTTAAAAATGGTCTTCATACAAATTTACAATTTCCTTTCCTTGCACAGGATAATCCTCCTCCCTGAATCCTTGTTGATATTTTTTAATGGAAATTAGGCTCTACTTGTGGGATTTATTAGAATGAAAATCCATGTTCCCATCAAGGAATCGTCGAAATTTACTCTTGTATAACACTTCACATTTATCTTTAAAGCCTTCTACTTCCTTGGAAAATGTCTTTGCTTTCTACTCCACCAGTATACAAAAGTTTTGTTTTCTCTTCATTGGGTTGGAGTTTTCCACCTACTTGGAACTGCCAATATTTTCCTTGAAGACCTCCTCCTTTGGCATATGTTAAGAAAATCTATGATCACTCCAGCATTGGTAGGGGAGTCACCAATAATATTCCTAATCGCAATCATTTCTATATAGGCCCTTCTGATAGTTTATATCTTTTCTTGGGTGAACTCCATATGAGGCTAGTGCTTGTCTACTCTCTTCATTATCCTTTCACATATGATTCTTTTAGTGGATTTAAAATAGGATTTTCTTGTACGTTTCCTCTTCAAAGCTTTTGATACAACTTCAATTTTCTCACCATTCTCCTGTGTCCTGTACAACTCCTTATTCATACTCTCTACCTCTTCTTATTTTGTCTTCAGTTATTTCTCTTTACTTGAGAGTTAAACTTACAACTTCTTGGAATCTTATGATATTATCTATCTCATCGGTATATAAGGGGTTTGGTGAGACTAATAAGCCTCACACATGTTTTTCTTCATTCCTTGGACATGTGCCTCTAGTAGCACAACTTAGTCCTTTTATTCATTATTCTTTGTTAGTGCATCATGGAGCTTCTGCTTGAGCTCCTGGTTATCCTTCTTTTCCTCTCCTAAATCATTTGTTTACATGAGATGTGTGTCATGAATATTGATTTTCTTCCTCATAAAGGATATATCCCAATCCCTATCATCCAACATGGTTTTAAAAGACTTGACATACCAAGGAAATGTAGTTAGGTGGGTTTATTTCATCTTCATCTTCCTAGATCTATGCACCATCCTTTCATATTTCAGTTGGGCACTAGCCTTGGTGTCCAAATATTGCAATTTTCTAAATGTAACATTATTTATGTGCATGTATCTTTGCACCATATGTGCCACTTGCATGTTTAGCTCCATGATATTTGTACATGGAATATGGTCAGTGAGTAGGGAAATTTGATGCACATGATAATATAACATTGATCTGGATATCTCTACCTTGGGCTATAATACTCCGAACTTAAAAATCCCATTTTCATAGTCCAGTGGACTCTTAACCTACATAGGGGGAAGTGGCTAATTTTATGTTATTATTATATCTCTTTTACTCTCTTTAGATTATTATTTAGCTATATCCTAAGGCTACTCCACCACTATACGTGTCTAGGCTTGGGAACCTGACCTAAGTCCATCACTTTAGATTATGACATGGAAAAAGGAAAGTGTTCCATTGTAAAATCCTATTTCGATGGGGTTTCTAGCTGATAATTGTAAAACACTAGTGCTTCTGATTCTATCTCATCAGAATCATCCTCCTCCACTTCTTCTACCTTGACTTTCTTAGCGTTATGCTCCTCTCCTTGATCAACATACATGGGTTATGAAGTGCCTCTTTTCCTCCCTGAGAGGTGGGAAGTTGTTGATTTAACTGGATTCAAAATAACTTTGACTTCTTCTGAAGTAGGCTTGTTGGAATAATCTTCTATTATGGAATTTGGGTCGTGCTTGTGATTTTCATGGTCCTGAGATTTTCTCATTTCATAAATGATATTATTGCGATCATAATTCCTTACTCCTACTTGTGGTAAATTAAAATTTTTCAACATTTTCTCCACAAATTCTAAATCATTCCTTGAATTTACTACAAATGGTCCTACCTTATGAGGAAGGTGGAAAGTAACTGCTACTTTCCTAGGAGTAAAGTGAACATTGTCATTGTTGAATCTCTTCCTCATGTACTCAAATGCAGATATGTGGAGAGTCCAAACTGTGAGAAGTTGGTACAATTTTCTTTCAAATCCATATACTATACTGACTATGTGATCTTTGAAGAGGTACCAATCACCTACTCTCGTATCCGAGGTAAAATTTAACTTATCCCTAATGAACTGAGGGGCTCTGGGTAACAACTGACCATACAAAAGGGTATAAAAAACTGACATAAAGAATATATATAATTGAAAAATTCTTGGTTATATTTTGGTTTTCTAACCATGGGTAACCACTCATAAATAAGTAACAAAGCATTTTGTTCTTCCACCATATTGGGATTTAAGTATTCGAGATGAGAATATTGTTGGTGGATGAATGGGTGAACTAGAGAGGCTTGGTAGGAGAAAGACCTACCTTTTGTAAATTTTAGAGTTTGGGAGTGGCTCTAATCAAAGACAAAATGTGGAAAATCAAATTTGGTACAAGCCTTGGTGGTCGGATGACACGAGGAGAATTAATTTTTTTTTTTTTATTACATAAACATCGATATTGAGACAGAAAGCTTGGGAAACAATGGAAATGGATAACTTGGGCATAGAATCAAAGGTTGTGATGTGGTAAGAAATATGACTGGAAGGGGAAACCACTCCCTATTTGACATATTCGATAACCATTTGTTGTTGTACTTCTGAAGCAAGAACATTCCATTTGTCTTGAATTGTCTCGATATCTGACCTTTGTAATTCTATTCTATATGCGAAAGAGAGAATGTTTGCAATGGAATCTAGTGTCATTTTTATTATTACCTTATCCCTTTCAAATGAGACAAAAAGTCTCTAATCTAGAAAATATCGGCTTACACACTAGGATAGCATCTCTTGAAAATGATAAGCTTGTCAAACCAATGTTATGGCCAGGTTTGACACGTATATGTTATTGCGCTCTCCTATCACATCACAGGTACTTCGAACCACCTGAATAACTTTCCTCATATCGTAAGTGGTTATCAATGGGTCCCAAATATTTCCATCACTGTCCTAAAAATAAGGCTTTTTGGTTTTCTCATTCTTTGGCAGATGAGGTAGCCATTAGAAAGGAAGCCTTGTTGAAAAGGCCTACTTGACTGATGAGGGAGAAAAAGACAAATGGAGTTTCTCAATGAGATCAAACAACTAGCAAGGATATGTGACATGAACACAGGGGACTAGCTGATGAGGTGGAGGTAGTGATTATTTAAACTTTTAAGAGTGAGACTAGTCAGTGTGGGTGAGATGTCAAATTTAGGTGTTCTAGGTGTTTTAAGATCGAATTTAGGAAACGTTAAGGGGAATTTAGTTTGTGAATGCACTAAGAAAATTAAATGGATAGAATGGAGGTTTTATTTTCCAAAATGAGGGATTTATTCCTATGAGGCACGTGTTTCTTCAATAGGAGAGCTAGGGTTTTCCCTGAATATTAAATTTGTCTACATTTCACTTCAGTGTTGTTTTAATAGTGGAAATCCATGGATAAAAGGTGAATTACTAGATTAAAATATGAAATTCAATCTCAAATGGCACTAGGATGGAACAATTTTGTTTATGAGTATACAAGCTAAGTTGGACATTGATTAGGACCAAATCGAGACAAATGAGCCCTCGAGCCCTTTTTATAATTATTTTGGTCCTCACACATGGCGAAACCTCATCGGGAATTTTTTTTGGGTTATGTCATGCTGATGTCAACATGATGTGGGCCATGCCACCTATCAATGTTGATATGTACAAAAAATGACATGGGGAAGGCGATGTGGCATGGTGATCTGTGACAGGAGACTTGCTTGGGCTCGTCAACGTTGCAGGGAAAACTACATGGGACACCCATGTGGCACCCTTATCACCACCCATAGACTAGCATTCGGAAATATTCCAGTGGTGTAGGGGGCACAAGAGGGTGCCACGTGGCCCCATCTACATCCCTTTGCCAAAATAAGTTTTGTGCATGCTTGCGATGCAATAATGTGTGGGTGGTTGGATTAATCGATGTGCCCATCATCTGATCCATGCAAAATGTAGATTCCTCACATTGGTTCTCTGGCACTCATGGTTGTCATGCATCTGTGTCATTCTGTCATGCTAGTGCTCACTCATTGGCACCCACAGGGTAAGGCTTATATCCTTTAACTTCAAAAATGAAATATTAATTTTTTATTTTTTTTTAATATCCAGACCTTGAACTTTAAGATTTTCATGAGGTACCTTTTGGTATTGATATCTTTAGAAGATAATTTCTCGAGGGATAATACAATTTTGGTGTTAACATTTCCTTTTCGCACTTTGATAACAAATGGTTCTCCTGTTAGAAAATTATATATTACAGAGTAATGTAACACATAAAATATATTGTATAAATATAAACACATAAAACACATAAAACAAGAGAGACATAGATATACATGGTTCACCCAATTTGGGCTACGTCCATGGGAAATAGTCAATCCTTCCTTTTATATTATCCAACAAACTGAAGAGATAGAACCTACAATAGATCTGTTGTAATTCCCTCTTCGCTCTCACACAATATCCTCTCTCTTTCTCATTCAGAATACAAATCTACATAGACGCAATACAATTCCCTCATATATAGTGAGGGGTTGCCTTCTAAGGCAAAAAACCCTAAATTAAATATAACTTCTACCGTCAGATCTCCGCCTAATGAATGACCCAGATTGACTATGAAATTACAACATTTTACAAGGTAATTTTACATCTATTTTTAGCTTCATGGGTGCTACCCCCAATCCCCCGCTAGAGGGGGGCTCCCAAATATTACTGTTGCCCCCGCCTTGACCGCCCTTGCAGCGCAAATATTACGGCCGGCATTGCCGCCACATTATGAATTGGGGTCCAATGCGGTGATACCTCTGAACAAAGAAGATAATCAAGCTCCACACCCAACATCTCCATGCTTAATGGGATGGTATTGGTTAGATCTCCACATAAATATTAAATCTTGCATGTAGGTGTAGGGGATTAAAATACCACTACACAAACATCAAGGGGAACTGAAACTAATTCTCCTTGAACAATCAAATCAACATTAATAGCAATCTAATCTTGCACTATTTTGTTACCTTTAACTCTACATCCTTATTTACCATCCCACTGGATATGGGCTTGGATGATCACGAAATTCTAATCCCAATTTACTAATTAGGTCTAATACAATTCAATTCACTTACGATCCTTAATCAAACATAACATCAATCTTTGTATTCTTGACATGTATCCTTATGTGGAAGAGTTTGGTCATTTCTTTCCCTTCATTTTGATAAAGGCTACATAGATTCACCTCCTTCTCGATTACATAAAAATGATCTTCTCATCCACATGCAAGCATATTTTAGCTTGGCTACTCAAATTAGTTACCATGAGGTTCTTATTCTTATTATGTTTCTTTTTATTCTTCAAGTAAATCTCTAGATGCAACTTCCAATACCTTTCGTCTCTATGACAGTCAATATTATAGTTGTTCTAGTGGTTGTTGGGATCCTTGCATTTGTGTGTTGTGGATATCATATTTTTATCTTTTCCCCCTTTCCACTTCTTCTTCCACTCCATAGAAGTGACCTCGTTCTCCTTCTATTGCAGTCCACTTGGTTTCCCTTTCTTCTAGCCTATTTTCTATAGGCATTGTGCCTGTGCACAACTCTTGTCCACTGATCTAAGTTTAAACAACATTGCTTGTTTCCAAATAGTTGTGTGTATCCCCTAGATACTTGAGGAGTAAATCTAGGTTATTTTGGGAGATACCTGACATCATGGCCATATTTCTGGACTTTGTGGTGTACTCTTATACATTGTACCCATGTTTCTTCCTAAAGTAGTTCCATTGGATCCACTGGTCCTCTGCATACATAATAGGATAAAATTTTGACTTTTTGAGGGTTTTAAAGCCCTTACACTTAGTCACTAGAGGATCTCCATCCATCCTCAAGGTCTTTGTGTGGCTTTCCCACCATGTTAGGGCATGACACTCTACTTTCAACCTAGAAAATGATTTTTTTTTTCATCTATATGATGAACACTAAAATAAACTTATAATTGCTACAACAAGTGATTTAGCTTCATAGAATCAATATCACATTTGTATGGATTGATTTCAACCTTCATTTCCATTTTGAACAGGGTTTGTGAATGGTTTATGACACTCAAATTGACTTGATCTTTTTTGGGTCTTTTCTTTAGTTGATTCTTTATTTTTTCCCAATCTCTTAATCTCCTAAATGATCGAACCTATGCATTAGATCCTCCGTATTCTCTGAATATACTAATCTTATTGGTTAGGTCTTCTATCAAGAGATTTGCATAACAACTTATATTTACAACTTGTGCTTCTAGTTGTGAAAACCTCTTGTTTGTAAGATCATCACAATTATTCATAGATTCATCAACCATGAATAGGGTTTTATGAATTTTGGCTTACCCAATCTAAATTCCTTGCAAATATCCACAATATACTTAAGAAAAATTTCTTTGATACCAATATTATCGATAAACATGCATGGACATTCCACTAGATAGTCCATCATAATAGATATGAGAAATAATACTTAAAAATATGAAATATACACTATGAAGGTTTATTTGTCTTTATAAATTTGGATCTATAAGTTACTATTTATTGCATATACATGAAAATTATAATTAGGAAAAAAAAAGAGAGAGAAACAAAATAAAAAGTCAAAAACCATGATTGACATAACATGTATCCTAGGAAACCCTTTCAAGAGAAAATCCCAACATGAAGGTGTGGTCTCTCTACTCTCTTTCTCTCAATATAAAATGAATGAAACTACATAGAAGTAAGTCTTATGGCCTGTGGAATACTACAATGAAAAAAATAATCTTTGTGCACTCTCTTTCTATCCCTCTCGGTTACTTTGCGCATCTATGGAACAATATACCATTGAAACGAATGTAACCCCTTTTCCTTCTAATGGCTCCATTATAACACAACTTGATAGCTTGCTAGAGGTTAATTTTGACTCGCTCAACCATTAAAAAAAGTTATAATATGGAATATTCTAGAGTATCCTTCATCATGATCACATGTCTAGCACCTTTTTCTTGAGTAATTGAGGGTGATGTCACATCCTCTTGAATTATGGTTTCCAAAATAAAAATGTCAACTTCTCAGTGGCATAAATTTTACATAGGGACTATGATTGAGGCCATTATTACACCACTGGAAAGTTATATGTATGTAGAATATGAAAAAAATGTGTGGCACCTAAGCATAAAGTTTTTAGCCCCCCAAAAGCACCATTTTATTATTGAAAATTACCTCAAAAGGTTTTAGACCTCAAATTTTCAAATTTGGACCTACCAATAAAAATGGTCTTATGAGTTGATTCCTCCACTTTTTCCACTTTGAAATAATCACGTTGAATGAAAAAAAATATAATGATACAATATAGATCATCCCAACAATCCTACTGAGTATTTTGGAGCTATGATCAACACTATAATAGATTGACCAAAGGGAAATAAAATTATGGGATTAACTATGGTTTATAAATGAATCAAGCATCTAAAAGACACCCTCCTTGATCCATCTTGGATAATTATATCTGTTTTAATCCATTTTGATGCTTTCATAGTGGAAAAAGTAGGGTAATAAATTCATAAGACCATTTTTACTAACTGGGCCCAATGTGGCAATATAAGATTTGAAACCTTCCATGAGCATTTTGAGGCATCAAACAATGTTTTCTAGGGTTAAAAATTTATCACTTTAGTGCTACACATGTTTTACCTATTTTGGACATAGAGACCCTTCCAACGATGCAAGAATCATGTCAATCTGAGTCTGTATACGAATATTATGACACTCAAAAGTTGACCTTCCTATTTTCACCACAATAATTCAAGAGGATGTTACATCATCCCCCATAATTCATGGAAAAGGGGATAGTGACATGATTATGACGAATAATAATACAAAAAAGTATATGTTATAACTCTAGTGAAGAGTTGAGTTAGTCAAACCGAACAACTAGTAGGCTATCAAGATATGTTATAACAAAGCCACTAGGAGGAAAAGGGTTTCCATTCATTCAAGTGCATTTTTTCCAAAATTGAGCAAAAATGGTTAAAAGTGATAGTAGATAGAGCACACAAAGAGGGTTTTTTCATTGTAGAATCCCAAAGGTCATAATCCATGCTTATTTGTACTCAAAAAAAAATTCTATTTAGAGAAAGAGAGTAGGGTGGCCTCACCTTCCAGCTAGGCTTTTCTCTCGAAGCACTTTTCCAAGTCATATCTTGTGTCAAATGTGTTTGTCATATTTTATTACACTATTGTTTATTTTTTTACATAATTTTAATTTGCATGCATGCACTATTAACAATAATAAGTAGATTTATAAATGCAAAGAAAAACAAAATTGTAGCAATCTGTATTTTGGATTATTATATCTCTTGTGGCAAATTGTCTAGTGGAATATCCACGACATTTTATAGATCACTCCTCCTCGCAGTTGACTAAGATAATCCTTGGGGAAAAGAAAAAACTTGACTCATAAATTATATTTTTCATTTTTTAGCCCTCCTTTAGTGTTGCACTAAATCTCTACCTAGTGGCATATTGCACAAGTAATCATTAGTGTAGCACTACAAGGTCTCCCTTATTGAAATTTTGATTTTTTTTGAAAACTTTTGCCTCCTACTACCTATGTAGTACTATGTTTTTCACATATCTAGTGATATAAAAATCCATTTATGCTCAAATATGTGCTAATAGGTCCTCTTAACATTCCCCTCAACTGTATAACACTAGCTTAGTCATCAGTACAATACTATAGAGCCTCCTTTAGTCAAATTTGGCATTTTTTATTTAATTTTTGGCTTCCTTCAGCCACTGTATCAGTTTTTCAATTCACCAAGGTGGAACTATATCATTAATTTATTCATCAAATATGTGCTACATGACCTAATTTACCTCCTCCTCTATGCCATAATTATTCATCTTCTCAATGCTAAAAGGTCAATTTTGGCCAAAATTTGGGGTTTTCTCACTACATTTTTCCTCTCTAAGGATTTGTGGCACATCACTAATCTTAAATATATAGACACATCACTCACTTAAGCCTTTATTATATTCCATAAAACTACCTTTACCATCTAGATAGTGTTATAAGACTTTCTTGGCCTTCTTCATTCAATTACAATGTAAAAATTTGGGGTTTTCCTTTAGTTCTTAAGCCTCCCCAGACACTGTAGAAAATTATTCATGACTATTATAGTGATATAGCACAAAATATACCACTATTAAAGAGATATATCATCTCCATAATATTCTAGATTGATCCTTGGTGATTTTCCTAAAGTTTTCCCTCAATTATGAGGATTTTCCTAAGTTTTCTTGGTGGAAGATGATCCAAAATTGGAGGTGAATTTCAAGGGGAAATGGAGTACTATTTAAGTAATAAAAATATCATTAAAATTTTATTATTATTTCCTCAACAACCTAAGGTTCGTTTCCCATTAGTTTTCTGGGCTTGCCCCACATCAAAACTCATATGGTTTCATGTTCTGGAGCCCCAAAATTTAACTTTTAAGCTCATCTTTTGATCTACGGAGCCATTCTACCAATCGAATAACCATTAAGTTAGTGATATATAGTTTTTTTAAGATTTATAATTGATCTAAGATGTCTCCATTAGGGTTTCCCATCAGTGAAGGGGCCTTCTCTGATGCCTTTCTTGAGCCAAATTATCCTGAATTGGAGGAGAAAACCGAGGGAAAAGGGATTATTTTTTAAGTATCTTGAAGTTCCTGAAATATACTATATTGTGGCCCAAAATATCATAGATGTTATCCTCTCTTGGATAACTAAGGTTTCCATCACTCGAACCCTAAGGTTTCATGTTCTAGAAATGCCTCAAGACCATTTCTTTGCCTTTTACGATTGAATTTGACCACTCATTTTCCTTCAATACTTGGCATATAAACAAGTGTGTTCTTGCATACAAATACTGATTTTCCTTACATAAACACACAAGGGGTCCTCCATGGGAAAATTCATGGCCATCTTGTTCAGAATTTTGAATATGGAATTGTGATAAGTTAAGGATGAACTCTAAGTTAAGCTGGTCATTCTTACCTTCTACTTACCACTAAATGATGCTACTTGTGTGCATACTTATCCAAAACTTGAAAATTAGTTCCTTGGTCCTTTACATATTATATTTTAGGCCAATAAGCATAATGAGTATCTATTTTTTCAGTGATTATTGAGGAAAATTCAATCTAGGGACTATAACTTTGGAGGACAACTAAGGAGAGGAAACCCTCAACTGTAAAAAGTATTATACATTGCAAATTAGCTAAAATAATGGCACACATCAGTGGAGTGAGTAACATCAATTAATTGAATCTCAAGAAAAGGTTAGGCCTAATAAAAAATGAGCATACAATTTGAAGAGTTGATGAGAGCAAGGGATTGATCCTTCAATGTCTTCATTGGTGTATCTTCTAGGAGAAATATCTAGATTGGGGAGTTAAAGAGGAAGTATATAGCTAGTTGTAAGGATTATGGTATGTTTTACATTGGTAGTAACATAAGCCCCTGAATCAACATAGGAACAAACCTATGCCTCCATTACTGTGAGCTAGAGTTTGAAGGTACAGGAGAAAATGGAGAAGGATATGGACTAGCTAGTGGAACACTGTCAGTTGCACATTACCATGAACACATTCCTATTTTCATTAGAGAAGGATAGATCAATAATTTATTATGACAAAATTGAAGGTCATGGTAGCATGAAAAGCTTTCCGCCTAGTAGGGTCAAGTGATTACATCACCTATGATTCTATGTGGCATCTATTGAAGACATCATAAGGTTCAATATTGAAGATCCACTCATATCATAATAGATGTTAGCCTTTTCTTGAGATTTCTAAAACTATTGTCCTTTATTTTCTTTGTAAATTAGTGGAATTTGAAGAGTTGTAACATATTTTTTTTGAATATCAACAATCATAGATGGTATTTAAGAAACTCTACTTTTAAAATTGTAGAATTTTATGTTTGGAGGGACTTTTGGATCTTTTATTAATTTCATTGCATAGAAAATCTAGGAGCCTAGTAATTTTGTATTTAATTTTGTAATATTAATAAGCCTTGAAATGTCATTGTTGGAATTGTATGATTACATGCATCTTGTTCCTTTTTTTTCACTATTCTTTAAGATTTCATGCGTGTATGTGTATGTGTGCTTTATGGAATGTAAATTGCTATGTTATGGAATATTTCATAAATTAGATGGTTTCTCTCACATTCTTGTTGTTTTTTTCTATACTTCCATTTATGATCACTTGTTAGATCTATATGTTGACTCTGCATTTGTTCTAGCAAGTTGAGTACTTGTTGTTGTCCTGGATTGAAACTAGTTGTTTCCTTGCATGTGCAAATATTTGTTTATTGATTCATTTCTTCCCATTTATTCTCTTCCTCTCACTAATAGTTAGCCTACACTTTGTATTATTTCATTAGTTATTTTTAACTTAGAACTCATAGTCCCATTTGTTTTCATGATAATCAATATTTCATAACAATATAAAAAATAAGAATAGTTATTTGGCCATATTCTTGATGGGTTGCTTATCCCAAAAGGTGTGAGGTCTAGTTGGGACCTTATACTAGAGAGTACCCTTGACTATTGCTAGGCCACAAAACCTTGTTAACATAAAGAATGAAAAATACAAAAATATAACTGCATAGTCAAGAATAGGTTCAATCTAGTTTTTTTGGGTGAACTGAACATTGGAATATCTACTACAATTTACCATTCACTCACCTATATCACCACCCATGAATTTTGAGATAAATAACATAATTGATTTACATTGGTTTCCCCACTCACAACTGGCCTTGTATACATGTAATTTATTCTATAGAATGAGGAGATAAAATACAAAATTCGAGAGCTAAGATCTACGGACTACAAATTATTTATATCCTCACATTATGGGAGCCTAATTATGTTGATTCAAAATTAAAAAAACACATAATGAGTATACACTAATATATATCCTTGAGTAAAATCACAACCGATATCAATTGGTTCCCAATCCTTCAAATTGTTGATATTCTCCACCACATTAGAGGTGAAAAATAATTTAATAAGATTGATATCAAGTCAAATTATAACTAGGTATTTGTTGAGCCAACTAATCTATGGAAATCCACCTTTAAATATAAGGAAGCCCTCTACAAGTATTTGGTCATGTTGTTTGATTTAATTAATGTAACAATAACAATCATGAGGATAATGATGGAAACTCTATAGTCGTTGACTAACTATTTTATAGTTGTCTACTTAGAAAATAATTTCATTTAAATGAACAAGGGAGGAGCATATGAAGCACATTCAATACGATCTAAGAACTTTGCAACCACACAAATTGCATACCACTATGGAGAAGTACTAATTTGGTATAGAAAGAATCTAATAGTTTGCATACATAATTTATGAGAATAGATCACATGTGGATCTAGTAAAGGTCTAAGTGATACATGATTGACTAGCCTTGGAGACATTAGCAAATATTCATATATTCATGGACCTCACCAAAATCTATCATAACTTTTTTCTAGGGTTATCACATATAATATATCCCTTCATCCAAGGGATAAAGGGTGTAGGAAACTCAAATTTTATTTAGATTTCCACACAACATATGGATTTTGAGGATCTTAAGCATTGACCATAATCAAAATCATTTAAAAATTGTCCATGTTGGGAATAACTAATTGAGATGGATATAAATTCTTCAAATTATGTGATAAATGTCATCCTCGCTTGGAAAACACATTCAATTACATTTAACAATGAAACACTATCTAATATGATTCACGAGTTTCCATTTTATAACATGGATATTTACTCCATCATCTTGTCTAATTGGAAATGACAACAAAACATTTTAGTGAAGGATATGATCATCCACGTAGAGCATAAGTTTATGATTCATGCATAAATAGAGAAAATTACATTATAATGACCACAATAATGAGTGATCTACACACCTTCAAGAAATCCATCTAAATGTTAAGGGTGAGAAGGGTATCACTAGCTAAGTTGTTCAACACATGGACCCTTAATTGATCCCTTAGCCATAATCCTCTTCTTATGGACATGAGACTTCAAAATAGAATTAACCATATGGTAATGATCTCAACTTTGTTGATGCATATAAGGATTTGGTTGTAGGTAAACATCTTAATTGATTTCCCCTCGAAAATGGATTAGAATCAACAAGAATGGTTCTTATGGGGATAAGGATGGTTCTTATATTCCAAGCCATGGTTTGGGGCTATGGCCCCATGTATTAAGCCATAGAATAATATCGTTAAGGGTTCAATATATATTTACAATTCCTGCTTGGGATGATGATTTAATAGGATTCATTATATATTTAGGGTGTCATTCTATATATATGGAAAGTAATTAAGGGCAATGAGCCATAATTGTGTATTTAAAAATCATAATTAAAGATATTTACTACTTAATTAGGAACATATGTAGCCAAGGTAATATATACAAGAGTATATAGTATATAAACATTTGATGCATGCATTTCAAAAAATCAAAAACTTGGTGGTTGTTGTGTTTTATTTAATATGGATGCAATTTGAGAAATACCATTGTCTAACATGATAAATATATGTGTCAACCGATTTAATTCCTTCCACATAAGTTCAATGAGGCCACTTATATTTCCTTCTTTTCTTAATCAATATTTATAATTTTAATGATATAAAATTTGTTAAACATGTTACTTTTCTAAATCTTTAAAGTTTATAAATCAAAATATTTATGTCATGATATTAGATTAGCTCAGGAATTTTAAACAATATATTTAGTACATATTTTATTTGTTTTTTCCAAGGAAATATTAGCAATAAACTTAAGGAATGATTCTCCACATTGTGGATGGCATCAACCATAAATATGTTGGCATAGATTAGTGCACATAACCTAGTGAAATTCAAATTGTGCACATGCTAGCATGAAGCTAGCCACATGCTCTATAACAACTAAGTCAATAACTAATTAAACTAAACATTGAACTATAATTACTTCTATATCTAGATATTAAAGCATTCATATATTGATGATATATATTAAAACATTCATATATGGATTATACATATCATAATTTAAAAATTTCCACACAACATATGGAATTTGAGGGTCTTAGGCATTGACCATAATCAACATCATTCAAAAAATTCCCATGCTCGGAAAAACTAAATGATATGGAGATAAATTATTCAAATTATGTGATCAATTCCATCCTCACTTGGAAAAGACATTACTTACATATAACAATGAAACACTATCTAATCTGATTCACAAGTTTCCATTTTATAACATGGAGATTTACTCCATCATCTTGTCCAATTGAAAATGACAACACAACATTTTAATGAAGGATATAATCATCCAAACGGAGCATAAGTCTCTCTTATTCATGCACAAATAAAGAAAATTACATTATAATGACCACCATCATGAGTGATCTACACACCTTCAATAATTCCATATAAATGTTAAGCGTGAGAAGGGTATCACTAGCTAAGTTGTGCAACACATGGACCCCTAATTTATCCTTGGCCATAATCCTCCTCTTATGGACATGAGACTTTAAAATAGAATTAACTATATGGTAATGATCTCAAGTTTGTTGATGCATATAAGGATATGGTTGTAGGTAAACATGTTAATTGATTTCACCTCCAAAATGGATTAGAATAAAAAAGAATGGTTCTTATGGGGAAAGCCATTATTTAAGGAAAAATGCTAGGCTTTTATTCCTTGGTATGTTGTTTTGAGGCTCAAATCCATGGGTCGAGTATAAAAAATATAGGTTTACCTTCTTGTATTTCATGCTTTTTGGTACAAAATCCATGTACAAATGATGGAAATGGAATTTGTATCCAACAAGTGGAACATGGGCCCAATTTATAGAATTGGTTCCGATAAGGATGGTTCTTGTATTCCACGCCATTGTTTGGGGCTATGGCCCCATGTATTAAAGCACATATTAATATCATTAAGGGTTCAATAGAGATTTACATGTCCTATTTGGGATGATGATTTAATAGGATTGATTATATATTTAGGTTCTTATGGTGTATATATGGAAAGTAATTAAGGGTAATGAGGTATAATTATGTATTTAAAAAACATAATTAAAGATATTTAATCATTAATGAGGAACATATAAGGGTTAATTAGAAACATATGTAACTTAGGAAATATATAGAAGAGTATATAGTATATATAGATGTATGTAAACGTGTGATACATACATTTCAAAGAAAAAATAAAAAAATTGGTGATTATTGTGCTTTATTTAACGTGAATTCATTTTTAACAATAATACCTTCTAACATGATAATATATATATATATATATATATATATATATATATATATATATAATTCTTTCCACATAAATTTAATCATATCACTTATATTTCTTCCTTTTCTTAATCAATATTTATAATTTTAATGATATTATTAAATTTGTTAAACATGCTATTTTTAAAATTTAAACTATATAAATCAAAATATTTATATCATGATATTTGATTTCATTTTATTTATATCATGATATTTGATTAAATGAAACATGAATATATTTAGTATATATTTTATTTGTTTTTTCCAAAACAAAAATCCTAATAATAAATATAAGAGATGATTCTTTACATGTTTGGATGGCATCAACAGTAAATATATTATCAGAGATGAGTACACATAACTTAGCGAAATTCAAATGGTGCAGCATAAAGCTATCCGCATGTCCTATAACAATTAAAACAACAACTAATTAATATAAACAATTAATATAAGAGATGATTGTTTACATGTTTGGATGGCATCAACCGTAAATATATTATCAGAAATGAGTACACATAACCTAGCGAAATTCAAATGGTGCAGCATAAAGCTATCCGCATGTCCTATAACAATTAAAACAACAACTAATTAATCTAAACAATTGAACTATAATGATATCTATATCTAAATATTAAAATATTCATATATTTATGGTACATATTAAAACGTTCATATATGGATTATACATATCATAATTTCAAAATTTTCATTCGCATATATATATATATATGATGAATGATAATTTTCAATATTTCATTAACTAATTCATATATTTCAAATCAATACTTAATTGAGCTACTTGGTTGATTTATTATTTCATTTTTATTTAGATATTAAAACATTGATATATTTAAAAAGTATAATTGATTTTTTCCTTAACTTTTATATATAAAAAACACATTATTTTTATATTAAATAGTTAATAAAATAATATTATCAGAAGATGCTAATATATATGAATAAGCTTAAACTTATTAACATCAAGGAGGGATTATAATTTTTATTTTTAAATTTACTATTTTAAATACAGATGTAATATGAGCAGAGCTGAATCAAATTTCTTTATGTACATTTTTTTTTAGAGTATAAAATACAATGTGTTATTTTCAAATTTTTTAATTGTATTTTTTAATGTGATATAAAGTATGTATAGGACTAAATATAAGTTTTAATAATAAAAACAATTTTTCATATTATATACATTTGTTTTTAAATGATATACAATATATCAATCATTGACATTAAAATATTTTATACATGTACATCCAGATTTTTATAGTGCAAATTAAAATGCTTTTTTATTATCAATATATTTATATATATATATATATGTGTGTGTGTGTGTGAATATTAATTCGTATTAAAATATTTTATTTTAAATTTCTGTTTATATATATAGATATATATGAATTTGATATCGACATAAATTAGTTAACGTAGATGTTCAAATAGTTTAATTAATTTAAGATTTAAACATTTTACTCAAACATTTATTATACTTCTAATTTTTTTATACCATATTCTTTTAATTATTATAGTGAACATTATCTTTCTATTTAGAGCATACTTTTTATTTTTATTTTTATTTTAGAGAGACACTTGTCAACTCAACGAACTAAGGTATAGACACAAAAACTTACACATCCACTTACACTGAAATGCTTACGCATCCACTTACATTAACCTCTCAACTCAATTACTTAAAAATTTAAAAAAATCATCATTAAAATATGGTTTTTTAAAATTAAAAATAAAACATTTTCAAAATATTAACATTATTAAAAAGATAATGCTAATTTACTTTTCGAAGAAATATGAAGTGATATAACCTTAAAATTGGTAAAAACATATATTATAATTAATTTAAATATATATATATATAAAGGATTGAGGATTGTCTTCCTGGGGGACGGTACAGGAATAAATCAGCCCCCCTCCAGTTTTTTAACAAGTTGTGGAAATTTCTGTTCCATTCGTTGGGTGACCTTATTTCTTAAAACAATTGCTGTCTGCCTTCCCTCCGGAGGTGCAATCTCACAGAAGAAAATTAATTTGGTGGGAAAACTATCAAACTGAAATGGGAACTTAAAAAAAAAATAGCCAGAGAGCCGAGAATCAGTTTGAAGAGCCAGAAATAGGAAACGGAACCTGTAGTGTGGAATGCAAAGAGGATCGGCTTACCATAGGCATCTCATGATGGAATTTAATGTTCTGTTCCGCAGGAGCTTCGTTTGTAGTGTAAACCCTTCCTTCAGCCCTGGTCCTTAAAGCTAAGCCCAGATATGGATGTTCTTCCCATCCAAATGCTTCGACAACTGCATTGAAATCTGATGCATTTCTCAGTGGATATCCTCCATTTTTTGCTGATTGTCGATCCATTCCTTGTTCGGTTGGATGGCGTTGACAAGGAACCCAATTGAGGGGATTTCATTTGGAGGCAGCAGAACCATGGGAAAGAGGCTGCCATCATCGAGAATCTTCTGTTGGGCAATCGTCCCTAGTTTCAAACCGGCCAATTCTTCCATCGTTTATTTCGTTGTTGTTCAGAATGCTCGCCTGAATCTACAGTATAACGTTTATTTTAGTGGATTGAAGTTAGGTCTCTATTCTAGACCTTTGGTTACTTGCCTCAATGTGGGTAACACCTTAGTCCGCAAGCAGATAGAATATGTGTAAGCCAAAAGGAAACTTTTAACCATAAAGTGGCCTTGCCTTACTTGTAAATAGAATATTTATATATTATACAAGCTAATAGGTTTGAGTAGAAATTTTACATATTATATAAGGTAATAGGTTTTTGGTTAAAAACTATGTTATAAATGTGGATGAAATTCATATGTTTTATAATTTTTTAAATAAAATATTATTATATCACAATTATAAAATAAGCATATCTACCTTGTTTTTATAAAATAACATAAAATAATAGATTTTAAGTTAATAGAGGAAATTTTGATATTTATAACATTTTAAATAAGAGGAGCTTCGAAGAAGCAAGTCTCTCCCAATAGAATAAAAGAGGAATAGGAGTGCATATGGACTTGTGTCATTTCGTGTAATAGGGATCTAATAAAAAGTTTTCTCAGGTGTGATGTTCACGCTTCAACAATTAAACTTGGTTTTCGTTTATGAGAGGTAGAAGGGCCCATTATAAGTTTTATAACATTTTGGGTAAGATGCCGAGGACGTTCCAATGATTAGAAGGTTGATTGTGACCAAAGATAGGTTATCTACCCATAAGGTTGATTGTGACAAAATATAGGTTATCTACCAATTTGTTGTAGACCATATTTATTTTATAACTATTTGTTGGAGTGTGCTTTTAGAGTTTGCAATGACGATCAGTCTCAATCTCTCAAATAATCACATATATTTTTATACCTAATCTATTTTTTTGATTGTTCTTTCAGAGTTTGCAATGATAATCAATATTAATATCCAAGAGTGTCGTGTATTGAAGGGAACCTCCACCCACCAACTTTGAATTGTGGAAGTCTAAGCTGTGAATCAATTATAGGAACTTGATCTTTAGGGTTTCAAACGAAGGGAAGGTCACTTCCATTACCGATTCCATGCAATTAGTTGAGCATAAGAATAAGATGAACAAGGAAAAGTGTACTTTTAGAGTTTGCAATTACAATTAGTCTCAATATCCAAGATTGTCATGTATTGAAGGGGACCTCCACCCTCGAACTTTGAATTGTGGAAGTCCAAGATG
This sequence comes from Pinus tabuliformis, assembly GCA_031772625.1. Lineage (NCBI taxonomy): Eukaryota > Viridiplantae > Streptophyta > Pinopsida > Pinales > Pinaceae > Pinus > Pinus tabuliformis. The sequence goes on from CM062804.1 coordinate 1,392,736,981, forward strand.
TGAGTCAATTAGAGGAGCTTGATCTTTAGGATTTCAAGGAAGGAAAGGTCATTTATATTACTAATTCCATGCAATTAGTTGAGCATAACAATAGGATGAACAAGGACAAGCATGTCACTAACAGGCATAAAAAAAAACAAATGTTATGGCCAACTACCAAATGAAGGTCATTAAGCTTCAAGATCATCTTGCTACTATTGGGGCCAAGGTGAAAGATGAGGATTTGGTGCCCATAGCCTTCAATCGGTTTTCCCCATGTTTGGGAGAAACTAATATTATGAGGGAAAGGGCATTGTCAAAATCCTCAAAACATATATGAACGCATCTGGTCAAGACATTAATTGAGAGAAATTTGCTATTTTTTTTCTCAAGAGGAATACTGTCAGCCTCCAAAAGAAGTTCAAGTTGTTGGTAGGATTTTATGATTCTGGCTGGATGGAAATGCACCTGAGCCTTATTCAATACCCCCACATGGATCCCCAATGGTGTGAACTGTACTCAAGGGAGCATCCTAACATATTTTGTCTTTGTCGAACCATCCTTTTCTTTCTATCCTGGATTGGCCTAAGATTGAAGTTAGACTCTAGTTTGTAGTTGCAGTCATCGGTGATATCCTTCTTTAATTAATGGTGTCAAGGCTTAGAAGGCCATTAAGCATTCAATTATCTAAACTTTCATTACTAGAGAGGACCTTAGAGTTGGTCAGTCCTGGGGATAGTAAAATCACTTTCGTTTTGTTGACTTCACATATAGAGATGAATTCTTACTTAGTAGTAGAAAAAGTGTGTAGAGTTATATCTACTCATCGAATAAACAAAGAAGAAGGGTGAGCACTAAAGGGCTCAAGAATGGCATAGCACCCAGAGATAATTCGTCTAGCTTCTAGGGCATGAACATTTCTAGCTGGCTGGATGAACTGTTATGGCCACCTTTAGGGCTACAGTTTAGGCTGGCTACCTTTCTGGCATTCATGAACATGTACGGGCTATGATTATGGCTTGCTACATTTTAGGATGCATTGTCGGATACCTATATGTCTCACTACATTGATGAATAAGGGAACAACTAATTTAGTTCATGTTAATGAGTCAACATCATGCTCATAGACTTCAAGGAAGGGTAAGGGCACTTGGACAAACAGATACTTATCCCTTGCTGGAAGAACCCTTCTAATAAACATTGTTATCAGTCATCCCTATCTAATAAGTATCATTATGTTCATCAAGGTAGAGGCGTGGCTTCTGAGACTTGGAACATAGACCAGCCATATAGAAAACTTCAAATATATTTCTTGTTAATTAGATATCATCAAGTTATGCTATGAGACAATTTACCAAATATATTTTATGTTAAAAAATACTTATCCCTTGCTGGAAGAATCATTCTAACATATGTTGGTATTAGCCATACACATCTAAGAAGTATCATTATTTGCATCCAAGTAGAGGCATGGCTTTTGAGACCCAAAACATAGACAAAAGATACAAAAAAATTCAAATATATTTCTTGTCAATTGGCTATCATAATTATTTTGACATAATCATCTAGTGAAGATTTGTATTTTGACATTTTTTTCAGGTACAAGAAAAATAGACAAATATTTTCACCATTTCACTCTATTATCTTCAACCGTGTAGCTTAATAGTTGATTTCCAAGTTGTGTGTATCATACTACCTTTATCTTTGTAGGTGGTCTTACTTCTTACGCTATTGAGTAAACCTTAGCTACTATCTTTGCACCTTGAAAAAAAACCCTAGTACTTTGGGGAGCTCCCTTAGACTCAAGCCTATAACAACGAAGCCAAGGTGTTGAATTGTGATGAATTTCTGTTGAATTGCGATGATGAAACTCATGTCATTGAGATGTGATGCTAAAACTCGTGAAATTTCAACTATTTGTCTAAAGACAACTGATATATAAGTACATTTATAGTAATTACAGGTCTATAACCTAGCCAATACTATGGAAATAAATGGTATTATGAATAGACTTCAAATTTAATGATTCAAAACTCCACATAGAAATGGAAAGAAATTTTCTGCTAGTCATGAATTTGAACTGAAATCAAGAGATACACTTTTCTTTTACAATCCACGGAATATCAAATCACAAGATAGAAACACATGCAATAACATGCAACCATCAAAACACAAGGAACACAATGATTATACAGGGGAACCCAACTAGGAAAAACCCCTCTGCCACTTTTCATTAATCAGATGAGAATGAGAAAATATTGCAATGTTAGCTTCAAGCTTTGAAGCAAACCCTGCACTATTAAATTGTTCTCCTGCTAAATGAATATCTCTGTCTAACACTTACCATATTCAAATTCCCCTAGTTTCCTCATATTTACTTGTTCAATCCTAGAAAAATTGAGCTCTTAAAGAATAGGGGAATTCCCTATTTCCTTGCGCAAATCCCAAATAATTTATCACATACTTAATTTCCAAGCCTGTACACTCAACTTGTATACAAGTGATGATTACAATGTTCCTTTTCCTCCAATCTAACTAGGAAACATGAATTCCATGCATGTCTGGGATATTTTTGGCTAAATGACTAATTAACTTAGAGATGAGTGAGTTAAGAGTAGTCGTAACTACTCAATTGACCTTCAACTCACTCAAATAATAACTAGAGCTCAGTTAATTGACTTCAAATGGAAATAACTAAACTAGATTGCTAAACATTAGCAATCACTACATGTCCAACTCTACTCTAATCATACAAACTCGAATTCGTTGATCTAATTAAGTGGAAATGTCCTGTCACTCAAGCTAACTACAATCCAAGTGATCTTGCTGATGTGGAAAATCAAATTACTCAATTTAACTAAGGCATAACTCAAATTGATCCTTTTTGATACAATTTCTAACACCCCCTCTTAGCACGAAAGGTATTTTGAACCACCCCTATCCTGCACTTGTGGAACTTGAAATTTCCTCTTGACAATGCCTTTGTCAAAATATCTACATCCTGCTCCTAGGTGGGAATGTAATGCAACATCATGACTCTCCTCTGCACATAATATCTCAAGTGATGATACTTGATATCAATGTGCTTGGAGCTGTCACAAAATACTAAATTATCAGAGAGTTTGATACAAATATAATTATCACAATAAAGCATTATCGGGTCCATCTCCTAACTGGAAAGACCCACAAGAATTTTCCTCCTCCATATAGCCTCGCATGTTGCTCGACTTGCAAACATATACTCACCCTCTACTAAGTTGACTACCAAACATCTCTATTTCCTGATATATCAAGAAGTAGCTACAAACACAACACTGAAGATAGCTCTTGAAGTACTCTTCTTGTCTGATGGAATCCTTGTCAAATCTGCATCAACGAAGCCTTGGAGCTCCACACCATCTACCTTCATGTAACATAACCCATAATTCGCAGTACCTTTGAGGTATTTGTGCACATGTTTTGTTTCCTTCCAATGAAGCTTGGTATGATTCACCCTAAATTGACTCATTTGGTTAACTGCAAAGCATATGTCGGGCCTTGTGTTCACCAAATACATCAAGGATCCCACAAGCTATCTATAGATGGTGTCATCTACTACCTCTCCTAAACATCCATACTCCTTTCTCTAGTTTGTGTCTGCAGGTTTGTCAAGAGTCTTGTAGTCCTACATATGAACTCTCTATGATATTTTGGAGGAATATTTCCCCTAACTCACAAATAAGTCTCCATCTCCCTGCCATACTTCCAACCCATGGAAGGAATTCATCAATCCCATGTCCTTCATCTCAAATTATCTTGCACGGTCCTCCTTGCAAGAGTGGATCAATTTCTCATCCCCTATAAGTATCAAGTCATCAAGATACAATACCAAGATAAGAAACTTTCCATCTACCACATTGTGATAGAGATTAGCATCTGCTTCAATTTTGGTGAATCCCAATCCACTGAGATATTTGTCAATCCCAATGTACCATGCTCAAGGCACCTGTTTGAGACCATAAAGGGCTCTCCTTAGTTTTCACACATGTTTCTCCTTGTCATGTGTGTCAAACCCCTCAGACTTCTCTATGCAAATCTTTTCCTCAACCACTACATTGAGGAAGAAATTCTTCAAATCCACTTGGTGGATCTTCCACCCCATCTACTCAGTTAATGCAAGAATGGTTTTAATTGAGGAATATCTTGCCACAAGGGAAAAAATTTCCTCATAGTCAAGTCCCTCTACCTGTGAGAAGCGTTTGGCTACAAATCTGGCCTTATACTTCCCAATTCTCCCATCAACTGCATGGTTGACTTTATAAATCCATTTGAAACCAACCTCTGACCTATTATTTGGTATAAACACCACCTACCATACATTGTTCTTTATGATGGATTCGTACTCCTCCACCATGGAACCAACCCACATTGGTTGATAAATTTCTTCCTCAAATGAGGAAGGCTCTGACTAAATGAGTTCCCACATGCTCCTGTGCATCTTGCACCAATTGGTCAGTCTCTCTAGTTCTCTTCCTCCTTTCTTTAGACAATTTTGGTTTAATGGGTGTCTCCACTCAGCCTCCTATCTACTCCTCCATATGTGGCTGTTACACAACATCCTGAAGCTATGTATGAGGCTCCCCCTTTTGAGCTAGAAGCTCCTCCTCTAGTGGGACACTTAGATCTCACTCTATATAGCATCTCACAACCTTCTCCTTATCAAATTTGACATTTCTCCTCACCATTATCATATCTAGTGAGGGAAAATACACCTGATAATTATGCGGTGTCTCTGTGTATCCTACAAAGACTCCCATCTCAATTGTAGGCTCTAATTTTTCCTGTTGTCCTTCGATATATGACAATACACAATATCTCCAAAAATTCAAAAATTTAATACATCTTGCTTTCTCCCAGATAAATATTCTTTGGGTGTGATCATGACAAGTATTTTTTTAGGGCTCCTTTTCTGCAAATAAACTGTGGTGCTTCCTGATTTTCCCCATAGATGTAATGCGAGCCCTTGATCATGCAACATAGATCTTTTTGCACCCACTATGCTTTTGTTTTTTCTTTCAACCACCCCATTTTGTTATCGATTATGAGGTGCTATCAGTTATCAATTAATACCCTCTTTGGAACAAAATTCCTTGGAGGTGTTAGATACAAATTCTCCTCCATTATCACTTCTCGGGGCTTTTAATTTCTAAATAGACTCATTTTCAACCAATGATTTTAATTCAATAAATTTGGAAAAATGTTCATCCATTTTCCTCATGAAGAAGATCCAACATTTTCGAGAAAAGTCATCAACAAAAAGAACATAGTATTTGTTTTTTTCTGTAAAGGCTATAGAAAATGGTCCACATACATCATAGTGGACTCACTGCAAGATTGCTCCAACTCTACTATCTAAGCCCTAGAAGGTGGATTTGACATATTTCCCTAGTGTGCATCACTTGTAGACATTATGTTGACCAATGGTGCATTTCAACCACCGCATTTTGTTGTGTGTTATGAGGTGATATTAGTTCTTCGTTAATACCCTCTTTCTAACAAAATTCCTTGAAGGTGTTAGATACAAATTCTCCTCCATTATCACTTCTCGGGGCTTTTAATTTCTGACAAGACTAATTTTCAGCCAATTCTTTGAATTCAACAAGTTTGGAAAAAACTTCATCCATTTTCCTCATGAAGAAGATCCGACATTTTAAAGAAAAGTCATCAACAAAAATCACATAGTATTTGTGTTTTGCTATAGAGGCTATAGAAAATGTTCCACATAAATTACAGTGGACTGACTCCAATATTGCTCCAACTCTACTATCTCGGCCCTAGAAGGTGGATTTGACATATTTCTCTAGTGTACATCCCTTGTAGACATCATGTTAGTCAAGGGTGCATTTTGGGAGACCAATGGTAATCTGTTGCATGTTTTTTAAGCCCCCATGGTGTAAGTTTCCCATGTGCCTGTGCCAGAGTTCTCCAACATCTCGACTCTGCACATTTTATGCCTTGCTACTTAGTGTTGCACAAATATCTACCTCAAGTTTGTATATATTTTTCACTCTAACTCCATTATGTTTGACCTCCCCGTTAGCTACATTCTTCACGAAATATTTTCCCTTATTGAATACAATACCATAACTTATTTCCTCCAATACATCTAAAAAAATAAAATTCTTCTTCAACCTAGGTACATACATAACATATTTTATATGAAGATGGGAGCTTGACTCCCTCTTAAAGGTGACAGTACCAATTCCTTTGGTACTATACCTTACATCATCTACAAGTTCTATGTACATATGGAAATGCTTATCCTCCTAGCTACTGAAGAATTATTTGCATCATGTCTTATGGAACAAGGCACCATAATATAGGTACCACACACTCCCCATTGTAGGTTTTTCCATGCATGCAATTAGGGTGAAGTCTAGTTGAAATTGCAAGGTGAGGGCTTCATCTCGTTATCCCCTTGAAGCCTTATTGTTGGATTTCTTGTGCGGACACTTGGTTTCATAGTGTGCATATTCATGGTAGTGAACACATTTTATCTTATTGAGGTCCTTCTTCTTGCCATTGTTTTGGATAGACTTGGGTTTTCCCTTAGCCTTCCTTCCCTTGCTTTCCAAGGAAAACATTTCCTCCTCCTCAACATTGGATGTTACTCCATATCTAGTGTTCCTTTAAATCTATCCTTACACCAAATTAGACCAAAATCTCTCCCAATTTGGAAAATTTTCCTTTCCAAATACAACATCCTAGTAGTTTTACTATGATTTTTAAAGGCCTATGAGAGATAGGCTCACTAGCTTAGAAGATAACACACTTTCTCCTACTCCATGATCTAAAAATCACTTGTGAATGACCTCAATTGATTAATTAATGAATGTAGGTATTACAGACTCATGTGTTGGTGTGTGTGTGTTATTTTATGCAATGGATCAATCAGATTGTAAAATACACAGACACTGGAAAATGGAAAACAGTAAGAGAAACACAGTAAGAAAATGCAAGAACACAACAATTAATAAGGAGTTCACCATATTCTCCAGGGCTACGTCTTCGGTCCATCTTTCAGTGGTGGCCTTCTTTTATTGTGTCTTTAAAGTAGATATTTACAATGAGGATCTCAATTTGAGTCTCCTGAAACAGATAACGCTTGGTAGGGTGGTTCTTGGATTCCCCAAGCCACTAGAGTGCACAGACTCTTTCCTTACCAAATCTTGACCTCTCTAGTCTTTAATGGAAGGAGCCCAATGTGGTGCTCAATTCCCGACAGATCCTCACAGGGATCACTTGAACCTCTTAAGCCTTCTTTCTGCTCAACGTTGCCTTATGTCAGCTCGGCTCTCTGTTTTCTGCTCCTTGCTTCACTATCTTTTCTTCGCTCTCGCTCTCTCTGTCTTCGTTTTCTTCACTTTGTGTTCTGTTCTCTATCTGTTCATGGCTTAAAGCAAATCTGTCCTTGACTGTTCGCTTCCTGTTCTTCCCCTTCAGTTCACCTACTACTGCTTGCTTAGAGTTCCCTATCTCTGCGTCATTGCCATCGTCCATACGGAAGTGGCCACCTGTCCTCTCATGAACTCCGCCAGCTCTTCCTCGATGGTTCGGTAATTCAGTTACACTGTGGAATGACTCATCTACCAACTCAGTGGTCAAATCAGACTTCAAACTCTTATATGTCGCTGCTTAATCCCCTATCAAATCCGATTCCTCCATCGGGCGCAACCTCTGCCGTCAGATCTGGAGCCCCCGGATCCTACGGTGTTCACGCAGTTGACTTGCTCGACCATTAGCACGTGATGAGTGGTAGTTCTCTCCCTCATCCACCAAACACGCAACGTGGGATGAATGGAATCACTCATTTTCTGCCATATCTGCTTACCACCGAAGGGTGCCTCTGATATACCACCGGTTTTAGAGCGCGGGTCCTGCCTTTCACTTTAGCATTTTTTTCCTCACGGTTTCCCGACTCTCCATGTGACCGAGCACTCGGGGCTTCTCCTTCTCGAGGGGTTTTACCCAAGCTCTAATCGCACATTAGAAATGGCCTCCGTTTCCTGATTCGAGCTTCCTAACTGCCATTTTTGCATCCTGTGCGGTCTCCATGGGCCTCGGTTAGCACACTTTGACCGAGGTCCTCGTTGTTCCGTACTGGCTACAAACTGCCACTGTCCAGAGGTCTTCTTGATACTCTTTGTTCTAAAATTTGAAGTCTGTCTTGATTTGATACAGTCATGGCACTTTGATAATTGTCATGGATCCAATTCGGATCATGACCTCCCCACTGAAAAAGCTTTTGGACCACCAAATGTTGATTTTCAAGCTTTGACTAAATGAGGGTACAATTATCTCACTTGTCCAATCCCTATCCACTTTGCACTGCTCGGCTTTGAACCCTTGAGCCCAATTCTGAGGTAGTCAACATCTCCTCTACGCTTCGTCCTCACCTTCCTGTCCAGAACTGTATCTTCCTGCAATTCATTAAGATATTCAGGTAGCAGGTCATCAATAGAAGGCAATTGACTCTGCTCTCTGGGATCCTCAATTAGTGAGGGTTCAAACAATCTCAAGCAATCTGCATTTACGATTGAGTAGATGTGCATGTAAGCTGGTAGATCAAGGCAAAAAGCATTCTCACCAATCTTCTCAAGTATCTTGAAGAGTCCATACCTGATAGGCTTTAGCTTTTTACCTTCACCTTGCATCCTGTCCTTACTGATGTATAGCCAGACTTGGTCACCAACTTGGAAATTATGCTCCATCCGATGCTTGTCATGCCTTGCCTTGTATTTGGCTTGGCTCTTTTCCAGCTGTTCCTATACTACCTGGTGGATCTCTTGGATTTTTTCAATGAACCTAGTTGCCTTGTCCACATCATTGTGTCCCTCAACTGTGGTGTTTCTACCAAAGAAAAAATCCAAAGGAGACCTTGGTGTGAAACTAAAATAGGTCTCAAAAGGAGATCTCTGTGTAGAAGAACATTTTGCTCTGTTGTAAGCATGCTACACATAACACAAATGTTCGTCCAAAAGCTTAGGATGTTTGCTGCAATATCGTCTGAGTAACTGGATCACTATCCTGTTAACTACTTCTATCTGGCCATCAGTTTGTGGATGAAAAGTTGTGCTTCTCTTCAGTTTGGTGTCCATCAGTTCCCACAGACTTGACCAAAACTTCCCCAAAAATCGGGTGTCTCGATCAAATACAATGGAAGTGGGTAATCAAAAATGAACCCATACATGTTCAAATAATAGTTTTGCAGTTTTTTCAACTGTAATCTGTTTATTACAAGGTATCAAAATACACATTTTGCTGAACCTATCGACAACAACATACATATAATCATGACCTTTCCTAGATTTAGGTAGTCCTCCAACAAAATCCATGGAAACACTTTCCCAAGGGTCAGAAGGAACTGGTAATGGAGTGTACAAGCTTAGTTTTCTATTGATGGGCTTGTTTTTAGCAACATAGTAAACCCTCTTACATATCTAGAAATTGTCTCGTTCATTTTTGGCCAATAACAAAATCTTTGTAGCTGTGCAATTGTTTTACTTACCCCAAAGTGACCTAATATTAGAGAAGTGTGTGCTTCTCGAATTATCTTTACTCTTTCATTTTGTGGAATGCATAACTTCCCACAATGATATAAGAGTATATCCTTTACATGATAATCCAATTCTTCTACTCGTTTTCCTTGACTTGAAGTTGCATATACATCTTTAAAGTCTATATCTTGAGCATATTGTTCAATGTAACTCTCATGTAACACAGAATTATGCTTAAGTATAGTAGATGCATTTATAATGGGTCTTGATAACATGTCTACAACTTTATTATGTATGCCCTTTTTATATCTGATGACTAAATGAAACTGTTGTAGAAAACCCATCCATCTATAGTGTCTTGATTGCTGCAACTTAGTTTGGGAGTGTAGATATTGAAGTGGTTGATGATCAGTATGTATTAGTATCTCTTTGCCCATTAAGTAATGTTTCCACTTTTTCACACTCTGTACTAATGCATACAATTCTTTATCATAGGTAGAATAGTTAACCACTGTAGAATTAAATGTCTCAAAATGATAACATATGGGTTTACCCTGCTATGTCAACACTGCTCCCCTGACATAGTCACTGGCATCTGTTTGGATCTCGAATGGTATTTGAAGATCAGGCAGTGCTAATACAGGTGTTGTACTAATCTTTTCTTTCAAGGTGTCGAAGGTTTTCTGCTGTTTTCCTCCCCACTGAAACACCTTGTTCAATCCTGTTAAAGCATGTAAGGAAGCTGCAATTGAGGAAAAGTTAGAAATAAACTTCCTCCAATATTGTGCTGCTCCTAAGAAGTTTCTAACTTCTGTATCAGATTTGGGTTTAGGCCACTTCACAATGACTACCACTTTATAGGGATCTATTTTGAATTCACCACCCCCTACTATATGACCCAAATAATTTAGAGATGTTTTTCCAAATTCACATTTTGAGAGTGTAACATGAAGTTTTTCTCTTTTCAAAACATCTAGTGTTTGCTTAACATGCTTTAAGTGTTCTTCCCACATCTTTCTAAAAATCAGAATGTCATCCAGATACACAATAACAAAGTCATCAAGAAAAGGTCTGAGTACAACATTCATTAATCTCATGAAAGTAGCAGGAGCATTAGTTAAGCCAAAAGGCATAACCAACCACTCATACAATCCCTGCTTTTTTTTGAAAGCAATCTTCCATGCATCTTGTTCTGCAACTCTGACCTGATGGTATCCACTGTGCAAGTCTAGCTTGGAGAAATAAACAGCTTCTTTCAATTGATCTAAAAGATCATCTATTCGAGGAAGGGGATAACGATTTTTTATTGTTATATTATTCAATGCTCGGTAATCAATGCACATTCTCCACGAGCTATCTTTCTTTCTCACCAAAACGATTGGTGACCCACATGGTGATGTGCTAGGTCTGATGAACCCTTTCCTGAGCAAATCCTGCACCTACTTCTTGATTTCAGCATTCTCTAAAGCGGACAACCTTTACATTCCAATGTTAGGCAATGGAGCATCTTGCTGCAAAATAATATCATGCACTATTTCCTTTTTGGGTGGTAGACCTTTAGGTTCTTGAAACAAGATATCATACTCTGAAACAACCTTTTCTAAATCACCTTGCTGTTTAGCATTACAGCCCTCAAATACATTGGTTTTATCAGGTTTCTTTTCCTTTACAACCATCAGTAAGAATTGTTTGCATGAGTCTATCATTCGTTTCATCTGCCCTGAGTTTATGAGAGTATAATTATTCTTGAGCTTATGAGCTCTTACAAAGTATTTGATTCCATCTTTAACAAGTAGATACTTGTTCTTAGCTCTATAAAAAATAGCTTTTCTGTCATACAAGTAAGGACTTCCTAAAATAATTCCACATATATCCAAAGGAATTATGTCTAACTCAACCTCATCTACAAATGTTGACCCAAAAGAAAACTTGAGTTTGCATTGTCTAGTCACTTGTAGTTGTGTTTTACCATTCAACCATCCTAATGGGTATGGTTTCTTGTGAGGTGTAGTTACTAATCCCAACTTCTTTAGAACTGCTTCAGAAATTAAATTTACTTTTGAGCCCCTATCAAACAAAGTATCAATCTTTTGATGTTTGGAAATAACTTGAATATGGAAAAGCTCATGTCTTTTTCTCTCACTTTCTTCATCAATAGTAGATTGTGCAGAATTACTAGTAGATGCTTCAAAATTCTTACCTTTTATACCTATGGCTGCAATGGTTGTTTCATCTCCTGAGTCTGACCCCAAATCTTTCTGAATAGCTGCAACAGTCTTCTTCTTCTTGCCCTCGAACTTCTTAAGTCTCGGCTCTAGATGCAGAATCCAATAGTGCTCATAATCATGCCCATCCTTCTTACAGTGAGTGCATGCAGCGTTGCTTTTCTGCGCAATGTTAGCCTTCCTTGCTTTCCATTTCTACTTTCTTTTCTCCTTATTCTTGCTTGCAGTGGGTTGGGATGATCCCCCAACTTCTGGACTTCCATTCTTTCCTCTAGCTTCCAGATGAGTAGCTTGTAAAGATACCTCATCTATACTAGGGGATTAAACATGAGGATAGTGTGTCTCATGTAGCTGTGTAGACCACCAATGTACTTCAACAGAGTCTTAGGTGAGTCTATTGAGATTCCTAGAATGAATGCTCTCTTTCAAAATTCTTGAGTGTACCCTTGCACACTTTACCCTGTCAACTGTCGAAGAGTTTGCCAGCTCATCATGGCTTGTTGCGTGTAGGCCAATGGATAGAACTGCTTTTTGATTGCAGAGACAAATTCACTCCAGACATAGATAGTCTTACCATGTCCTTTCATGTCAGCTTGGGTGTTTCCTTCCCACCAAACCAAGGCAGTGCCTCCAAGGCGTAGGCTTTCCAGTTGAATCTTGCTCTTGTCTGATTCAATATTCTGCACTCTGTAATAAACATCAATTTGTCTAATCCAATTGTCCAGCTTTTCTACATTCAACTCTCCATCATATATAGGCAAATCAAATTTAACATCTAGTTTAATCAAAGATGCCTTCTTGTTATGTATAGGGCTATTACGAGGTGTGAGAAAGCTTTCCTCTTTCCCTTTTCCTTTTGAGTGGTCATGGAAATGTGACTCATCTTCTCCTTTGTCTTGTTTAGAGCCTAATGAATCTTCATCCTTATCTTTTCTAAAGTCCCTATACATTTCTTCTACCATGGACTTTATGGCTAGGAAACTATCTATCAATTGAGGGTCTGGCCCCATAGAACCTTCCTCTGACATTGTTTTCCGAGGATAGACTCTCCCAATTTCAGGATTAGTTTTGACCAACTCTTCTCCTAATTTGAGCTTCGGTCTAGTTAGGATTCAACAGCTAAACCAACACAATCTTGTCTAACATTAACAACCTAAAGCTCTATTACCACCTGATATGAAAATCACTCATGAGTGACCTCAGTTGATTAATTAATCAATGTAGGTATTACAAACTCATGTGTTGGTGTGTGTGTGTGTTATTTTAGGCAACAGATTGATCAGATTGCAAAATACAAAGACACTGGAAAATGGAAAATAGTAAGAGAAACATAGTAAGCAAATGCAACAACACAACAATTAATAAGGATTTCACCCTATTCTCCAGGGCTACATCTCTGGTCTAGCTTTCAGTGGTGGCCTCCTTTTATTGTGTCTTTAAAGAAGAGATTTACAATGAGCAGCTCAATTTGAGTCTCCTGAAATAGATAACTCTTGGTGGGGTGGTTCTTGGATTCCCTAAGCCACTAGAGTGCATAGACTCTTTCCTTACCAAATCTTGACCTCTCTGGCCTTTAATGGAAGGAGCCCAATGTGGTGCTCAATTCTCGATAGATCCTCACAGGGATTGCTTGAACCTCTCAAGCCTTCTATCTGCACAATGTTGCCTCAGGTCAGCTCAGCTCTCTGTTTTATGCTCCTTGCTTCACTATCTTTTCTTTGCTCTCACTCTCTCTGTCTTCATTTTCTTCCCTCTGTGTCCTATTCTCTGTCTGTTCATGGCTTAAAGCCAATCTGTCCTTGACTGTTTGCTTCCTCTTCTACCCCTTCAGTTCGTTTGCTGCTATTTGCTTGGAGTTCCCTGTCTCTGCGTCATCGTCATCATCCACAGGGAGGTGGCCACTTGTCCTCTCACGAACTGCACTAGCTCTTTCTCGATGGTTCGATAATTCAGTTACACTATGGAATGACTCATCTGCCAACTTAGTAGTCAAATCAGACTTCAAACTCTTATATGTCACAGCTTAATCCCCTGTCAAATCCGGTTCCTCCATCAGGCACAACCTCCACCATCAGATCTAGAGCCCCCAGATCCTATAGTGTTCACTCATTTCGCGCGGTTGAATTTCTCGATTGTTAGCACGTGATGAGAGGCAGTTTTCTCTCTCATCCGCCGAACATGCGTTGTGCGATGAATGGAATCGCTCGTTTTCTACCAAATCCGCTTACTGCCCAAGGGTGCCTCCGATATATCACCGCTTTTGGAGTGTGGGTCCCGCCTTTCACTTCAGTGCCTTTTCCTAATGGTTTCTCGACTCTCCATGTGACCGAGTGCTCAGGGCTTCTCCTTCTCGAGGGGTTTTTCCCAGTGATGCGCGATTAGCATCGCGCATCAAAAATGGCCTCCATTTCCCGATCTGGGCTTCCTATCTACCAGTTTTTCCTCCTGCGTGGTCTCCATGGGCCTCGGTCAACATGCTTTGACCGAGGTCCTTGTCGTTCCATGCTAGCTGCAAACTGCCACTATCTAGAGGTCTTCCTGATACTCTTTGTTCTAAAATTCGAAGCCTGTCCTGATGTGATACAATCATGGCACTTTGATAATTGTCATGGATCCAATTTGGATCACTCCACTAGCTTCATCTCTAACTTGAGTAAATCTCGAGAGGTAATGTGGAATGGTTTCATTTTTCTATAATGATTTCCCTAAATTTGAGACTATGGGGTCTCTCACACCATCCGGGATGACCCTACTGGCTTCTGTAATATCCTCCTTCCACTAGGCTAACTGTTGTGCATCTAATTCTACTTGTTTAGGAATGTCAATTTTCATGCATTACAGTAATCCAATACCATCAAGTAAAACTTCCATCGTTTCCTTCCAAGGTATGAAATTTGAGGTTCCATATAGGGCATACTCCAATCACGATCCATTGAAAGACATTTTCACACATCGAAGAAAACTACTTCACTGAATTTGCAAATCAAAATTTCTAAGGGAGAATATCTATTGGCTAGTTTCTATTGGGTTTTCAAGCTCTTATACAATGTAGAAACAGAAATAAATTCGCTACTACTAACGAATTCTAACTAAAATCAAGAGATAAATAATTTCTTCTACAATATGCAGAATTGAAAATAACAAGATAAAATCTCATACAATGACATGAAACCATCAAAACACAAGGAACACATCGATTTTATAGGGAAACCCAACTAGGAAAAACCCCTTTATTTCTTTTCATTAATCAGATGAGAATGAGAAATTATTACAATGTAAGCTTCAAGATTTGAAGTATACCCTGCACTGTAAAATTGTTATCATGTTGAATGACTATCTCTTGCCAACACTTAGCCTAATCAAGCCCCTCAAATTCCTCCTATTTCCTTTTGAAATCCTAGAAAAATTGAGCTCCTAAAGAATAGGTGAATTCCATATTTCCTTGTGCAAATCCTAAGGAATTGATCACCTTACTAATTTCCAAGCATGTACACTCAACTAGTATATAATTGATGATTACAATGTGCATTTTCCTCCACTCCAACTAGGAAATTCAAATTCCATGCATGCGTAGGCTATTTTTCATTGATTGACTAGTTAACTAAGAGATCAGTGAGTTAACAACAATCATAACTACTGAAATAACCTTGAACTGAATCAACTAATGAGTAGAGCTCAGTTAATTGAGTTCAACTGAAAATAATAAAACTAGATTGCTAAATTTTAGCAATCACTAAATGTAAGACTCTACTCCAATCATATAAAATTGAATGTGTTGATCTAACTAAGTGATAACTCCATGTCACTCAAGCTAACTATAATCAAATTCATCCTCCTCATGTGGAAAATTGAATTACTTAATATGACTATGGCACAATTCAAATTGATCCTTTCTTGCTACAATTTCTAACACTCAACACCTTTTGGTCACCAGCAATTAAATATTTAATGTCAACTGTAGGACAAAGTTGGTTACTAATGATACCATCAATAACGAGTACCTCAGCCATAATGACCTTTATATATTTGTATACATATTAACTATTGGAATGATCCAGGTGGATCTCTAAAAAAGTACAAGTGGCATAATAAGAAGGCTCAAAACTTAGAGTGGCAGAAGCTGCGTAAACTTACTATCGGATCGAAGTACTCATCATCTTAATTCCAACAACGTGAACGAAACTCAAAACTGAGTTCATATGAAGAAGTTAGAGCAAGTCAAAGATTAAGTTTGACTTGGACAGGTGGCATGAGGAAGTGACGTGGAAAAACTCTCAATGAATGGGGAAGCACCAAGTGGCAAGCCACCATTGGTCTCGCATATCATAGATTGCAAAAGGAAGAGTTTGTGGCTTAGGAAAATCAGTCCCAGCACTACTGAGTTGTGATTTTTGATATCGCAATTGTAGATCCTAGGGGGCCCAAGTTAAAGAATCGGCCCCAGAGCAAGCTAGGTTACGATGCGATACATCTCAATTCCAGATCGTAAGGAGGGAAGAGTTGAGGAATTGGCCTTGGTAGAGTCATGTTGTGTTGCGATATATCATAGTCGCAATTCGCAAAGGGGAATAGTCGTACGGAGTACCAACCTCATTTCCCATCGATTGGGATTTGCGATGAGGCTTCAGGACCAGATATATTATGTATTGTGTTTAATAGCCCATTAGATCTACTATTATTGTAGGGTGCTTGTTGTAAAGGCACAGGACTATCCGCTGATTGAAATGTCGATGGTGATTTGTGATCTCTTTGTTTCTGAGTTATCATCATCGATAAAGTCATCGGGATTGAGGGAATACGTTGATTCATGTGAAAATTGTGTTAAAGTAGTTTTTCTATGTTTAAATAGGTTTTGTTACCTATGTACTATTCGTGGCCCGAAGAATCTCTATTGGAAATGTCGCTTGCTAAAACTTGTCATATCTTTGGAACTACCCATAAATTTAGGAGTTGACCGATTAAGATTATATAATGGACGATTCACATAAGGAAAGAAGGGGAGATTGGTCGATAGTTCAGAATATTATATGCAGTAGTAACCTGACTTGGCAGCAAAGGCTGAAGCCTCGCCTTCAACACCAGGGAGGTTCCGAGAGGATGCAGAAAGATTGATTATCTGAATTGGTTGTTTATAGACGTTTCTGCATGATTTTTTCCCAGGATTTTGGTGGTACTGTCTGTTTCCGAAGCTGAGCTATCCACTTTTAGTCCATCTTCCATCTTGGAGGTATAAGGATTGTAAATTAATTTTTCTTATACTTTATCCTCTTTTATTCCACTTAATGAATGGAGGACTCCCCACTATTGAACAAGGCCTAGAGACATAGTCCAAATCAGATGAATTCTATAATCAAATATTTTTGTCATGGTTTCATGCTTATCTTGTTATTTCCACATTGTTTTATGTTTTAAGTTCCATGGTATGTTTCATGTAATTCTTATGTATCTATAAGAAGAATATCTTAGATCAAGTTTAGTATTAGAGCAGATCTTTGTCGATGTGAATTGCATGAGTATATGCTAACCCGGAACAAGCTATGAAAAGGTGAAGGAAATCTTTAGTCCTTTGATCCCGAAGTAGGACATGCACAAAGAAGAAGAAACATGGAAAATGAAGAAGCTCATTGGGAAGAGGAACTGAATTTCCGCAAGGTATTCTACAATATGGCAGAGAAGGTGGACATGTTGTTTTCAGAGTATAAGAAGGAACTTTGGCACAAGAAGAAAGATGTCGATGACAATAGATCAACAAATCATGAAGGTGGTGGAGTAGATTTCTCTCCCATTCCATCTTCCAGTGACAACTTTGCTTCTTCTTCTCATCATTCTCACAGCCATCATAGACATACATCTAAGAAACCATTCCTTAAACTAGACGTAAATTTTGAGTTGCCTACATATGCTAGAGAATGTAATGAAGAAAATCTCCATAATTTGATTAGGCAGATTGAGGTCTATTATTGGATTAAAAAGACCAAGGAAGATGAGGCAAAGATCGAGTTGGCATCCCTTCGACTGAGTGGAACTTCTCCCGTTTGGTGTGAGAGCAGATTGCAAGGCAGAAAAAATGTGGGTAATCTTTTCTCCTTGTGGTAAAATTTTGTTTCTACATTGAAGAACTAGTTTTACCTTTTGGGATATAAACAAAAAGCATTAATGGAATGGAAACACCTAATACAAGGAAAGGGGAAAATGTGTAAAATTTCACCGAAGAATTTAGAAAACTAGCTTTTAATTTGAGCACTCCATTAGATTCACCAGATATTGTAACTAAGTAAATCAATTCTTTACATAGTTACATAAGGCATTGTTTATTATTGTTTGAGCCTACTACTGTCGATGAGGCTAGTGTGAAGGCCATGCATCTTGAAAGCATGGGGACGCTTGAACAGAATGACCACCCAAGAAGAGCCACAACAATGAAGAGAAGAGGGGCAAAGCCCTCTTGTACACATTGTGAGAAAGAGTACATGATGAAGAGAATTGTTGGAAATAGCACCCTGAGATAAGACCTAAGAGGAATGAAAAAAAGGAGAGGTAGAAGAAAATTCCCACCATGAAACAAGATCACGAGTCTGAATGAGAGGAAGATGAGAAGGTCACATCTACGGGATTTACAAAAGGTAGAGAAGTTTCCCAGGGGTCAGATTTTGATGACGAGAGGAAGATCGTAGCTCTTTGCATCATAGCAAATGGACCTGTCTATTTGAGTTCTGATTCGGAAGATGAAACAAAAGTTTGAATAGAGATTATACCAAATATGAAAGGGACACCCAATGTGGCATGGCTCTAGGAACTTGAGGAGATCAACCAAAGCATTCAAGTAGAGAATGTTGAGCTAAGGAGACTCTTACAGGAAGTAGAAAAGGAGAAAAAATGGTTGCTACACCGATTGCAAGCCAATGACAAAGCCTCGGAAAAGCTAAAACATAACCACCATGAGGTAAAAAGTGATTCTTCGATTTCATGTACGTTTCTTGATGATGATTTCGTTTCTTTTGAAAACATACTATAGGTATCAGCTCCAAACTGTTAAGGAGAATGGGGTATAAGGGGAAGTGCCTCGACATTAATGGCCAAGGCATCATAAACCCCATCAAAGTAGAGGAATTTCCTCACCATGTAGGACTTGGGTATGTCAGGAAGGAAGTTGGGGAATTCTCGAAAACATCTAGTGCCCAACCAATGACGGATGATGATATCACTTCCTCACATTCCAGCGATAATGACAGCTCCATGAACACTTATCAAAGGAACACCAGGGGAAAGCGCTCCAATACAACCCAGAAAGTTTGGAGGATAAAGAATTGGTGTAGTGACTGCAATGATGTGCGACACCAGGGAGCCATGTGTCATATGATCCATGCTGAGAAAGCATCAATAAAGAAGCCAACGGATGAAAATGTTCAAGAAACGAATCCACCACATTCATGGTGGTCTTCTTTATTAAGTCAAATATGGTTTTTTTAGATGTAGTAGCTTGTTATGGACACTGTTTTTAGTCATGCGTTGCGAATAAATGTAAAAGTGATTATGTGTTTCCCATCGCTTAAAATTTCAATGATTATGTTTTTAGGCCTTCTGTGAGTAGTTTGGGTATTGCCTTCTATCATGTAAAACATGACCAAAGAGAGTGTGTGTTATAAAATCTTGGCAAGTATGGGGTTTTTTGAGTTATTTATGGTTTGTATATGATTGCAAATGTACTCAGTAGTGAATCTTGAACACCTAAAGCTTTGTGAACCTCCATTGATTATGGATACCGAAGAGGTTACACAGATTCCTATAGTGGAAAATGTTGCACTAGAGTATCTAGATAAGTTTCCCATTGATCTCATACTCAACAAGAAAACTACAAATTCACGATGGCGACTTGTGGAGTACATTGGTGTGGGCTTTAAAGGAATGCATCCAAGTAAATATCGATGGATGGAGAAATAAAAAAATGTCAGGGAGAAATTTCCTCACTTTCCAATTGACCAAAAGGGATTTTGGCAGTCTAAAATCTCTTAGTAGGGAGGATTGGTCCAGGTGGATCTCTAAAAAAGTACCATTGGCATGGTAAGAAGGATCAAAACTCAAACTGGAAGACTCTGGGTAAACTTAGCATCAGATCGAAGTGCTCGTCATCCTAATTCCAATTGTGTGAATGACACTCAAAATCGATTTCATATGAAGAAGTTAGACCAAGTCAAATATTAAGTTTGGCTTGGACAGGTGGCAGGGTTAAGTGACATGGAAAAATTTTTAACAAATGGGGAAGCACCAAGTGGAAAATCACCACTGGTCCCTCATATTGTAGATCCTATAAGGAAGAGGTCACAGCTTAAGAAAATTGGCCCCAGCACTACCGAGTTGCGATTTGCAATATCGTAATTGCAGATCGGAGGTGGTCGGAGTTAAAGAATCAGCCCTGGAGTAAGCCAGGCTTTGATGCGATACATCGCAATCATAGATTGCAAGGAGGGAAGAGTTGAGGAATCGGCCCCGATAGAGTTAGGTTGTGATGGAATATATCGCAATTGTCGTTCTTAAAGGGGAGAAGTCGTATGGAGTGCTAACCTCACTTCTCATCAATTGCAATTTGCGATGAGGCTTCGGGACCCAATATATTATGTATTGTGGTTAATATACTGTCGGGTCTACTATTATCATAGGGCGCCTGTTGTAAAGGCACAGGAATATCCACTGATTCAAACACTAATGGCAATTTGTTATCTCTGTGTCGATGGCTTGTTAGTGCCGATAAACAGTCGGGATTTAGGTAATATGTCGATTCCTATGAAAATGGTGTTAAAGTACGTTTTCTATGTTTAGATAGGTTTTGTTACCTGTGTACTATTTGCGGCCCCAATAATGTCTATTGGAAATGTCGCTTGCTAAAACTTGTCATCTATTTGGAAATTGTTGGGACAAATACTAAGAGGGGGGGTGAACCAATATTTATAAATCAATAAAAATTTTACATTTCATATTCAAATTTCTATACGTGACTTTACTGAGTCGAACATGCATGTGCACACAAATATTCTTAAGACAATTAGCGTATATCCAGTGAACTTACAATTCAGTTAATCCATCGCATGTTTGTCTTCAGCTAGTGCATTAGTACTTTATTAACCATTAGATAAACATTAACCATGTGTTGTAATAAATAAACCATCACACCTAAGAAACACACATGAACACCAAGATTTAAGTTGGAAACCCAATGCGGGAGAAAACCACCTGTTGTTTTTGTCTCTAACTTTTTTTTAATATAAAAAGGTTGTTTAAAATCTTGTACTGACGCAGACTCATACTAGTACGCAGGCACCCACCTATAGAAGGCTACAACCTTCTCTCATTCTCCAGATTCTATTGGAAGGGAGCTGCAACCCCCTAGCTCTTGTACTAGCTGATATGTTTACCAGTACGTAGGCACCGACGTATAGAAGGCTACAACCTTCACAGCTTCTCCAACTACTACTAAAAGGGAGATCGAAACCCCTATCTCTTGTACTAGAGGATATGCTTACCAGTAGATGGGCGTCAACCTACATAAGGCTACCATCTTCATTCTTCCTCTGGGGACCACATTTCACAAAGTTTCAGACTGGATACTCCTAGTACACAAGAACACAATATGTAGGCCATGTTTGATCAAATTTTCATACTGGATACATCAGTAACATTGAAGCTCAAAATAAATCACCACTGAATAAAATAAAACTGCATCAACCAATCACTGAAACCCAATCATCAATCTCTGATATAACTCAAACCCAATCATCACTTTCTAAATCAACCAATCATTGAAACTTCTGACACAATGGAATCAAACAATCACTGAAACTTCAGACACAACTGAATCACCCAATCACAATTTCTGATGCAATTGAATCAACCATTTACTCAAGACCCAGTCAATTGATACTTAACCATAATTCAACCAATCAAGTGAACAGTCAAATCACTATAACCAGAACACAAAGCTAAACGCAGAACACTACATCACCAGCCAGAACCAACTGCAACCTCAAAATTAATATGTTAGAATGCATATGCTACTTCAATGAAGCCAACCTGCATGTATACGCCACTTTCTGTAACCCAACCTACGTATACCTCTAAATATAATGAATCATAAAACCTCTGAACCAAAAACTCTACCAACGAATGAAATTTTCAATATTTATTGTAATATTATAGGGTTCTAAGAAGATAGTAACAAATATCGCCCTTCCTACTCAATCAATCAATCAAGCAGACTCAATCTCCTTAGACAATTAGTTTTACTTTCAGATCTAATGAAGACATCATGGACAAATAGCACTAATCAGATATATCAGTTATCTCTAAACAACAATATTTTCTTCTGCATACACTACTTTGAAGTTCTAAACCAGCGTGTGTATCCACCGTCACCAACGTGAACTAGTGTATAGATATGAAAATAATAAATTATAACTTCACAACTATTTTGGACTTCAAATATACCCATATCATATAATTTAAAGGACAAAACATCTATTAGCACTCAAATCTAGCGGATCCATTATCAGATTAGATAATGATAATTCATTTCAAGTCTTATAATATTGATCCATCATTAGATCTCATCCATCATCAAACACTCAGGTGCATACTTAGTCTAGATCAAGTAATGCATCAGAAACCCATAACATGCATATTTTCCTCTGATCTAACTCTTCATAGATATTCATTACTTTCCCAAATTCACATTTTGATCTTCACCTCCTTATATACTTAGAGCATTTTTCAATACCTTGGACCAAAACAACACTTACAACCTGTGGTATTCTTATACGAGATCAAGTAACCGTTATTCCACTCAATATTGTGGGTTAATACCATGGTATGGACCCTTGCTATTCTTTAACCTTAATTTTCCATCCCATACGTGCTTTTCTTCTTCTGAAAGTGTGTGCATACGTATAGGCTCTATTTATTTTGTATAACCACTTATATATGCTAGTTGGACTAGGTGAAACAACGTATACAACTTAATGCAAATTAAAACATTATTTTTCTTCAATTGCTTGATTCTGATCTATAATCCTTTGTCCCATCATCCTGTTCTTCCATTCCATTAGTCTGTTACCTGTTAATAGACCTTTTACAATGTGATTTGTCATCATTATAACATTTCTAAACTGATTCCTTTGAACTTCCTTGCATTTTGCAACATTTGTAAACACAACTACCATGCATTCTGTCACATCATGTTTATATCTTTATCAAGTAGTCCATTCATCAAATAGGTTGTATTTAAGGAAAAAACTAACACATTATTCTTGTATAAAGCCTTTAACCATTATTATGTTCCACCATTTTGTCACCTATGATCTGTCATGTATATTCATCGAGTTACCATATACAAGTGAGTTGCCATCAAGGACAACACATGCATCATAATTCCAACAATCACCCCCTTTGGACTTGATGGCAACCATTTGGGTGTTTGGTCACCACAACCTTTAAATAACATCAATACAAGCACCAATATTTTCAGAACATCAAGCTACTC
The DNA here is from genome assembly GCA_031772625.1 of Pinus tabuliformis. Classification (NCBI taxonomy): domain Eukaryota; kingdom Viridiplantae; phylum Streptophyta; class Pinopsida; order Pinales; family Pinaceae; genus Pinus; species Pinus tabuliformis. Next base: position 1,392,760,251 of record CM062804.1, read on the forward strand.
TCCAAACACCAAGCTACTCTCTCCCTTCGACATCAAGGGAAAAGTGTTGACCAATGTTAAATGAAGACTTCCATATATGAACAAATGAATATGATCACTGATCATGCTCCCCCTAGACACATGACGGAATCTCTAATCAAACTTGCCCTTAGTACATGCTGAGATGCACTATACCATCCATGCTCCCCCTGAGCACATTCAAAGTCTACAAAAACGTTTTTTTTTAAAGAATAACACGACTCTATAACTAAACTATGTGAGCATGACCTTCGTATAACCAATGACTCATACATACATCTCACCCATCCAAGTGGTGATACACCAAATAACTTAACCACTCAACCAAGTTGGGTTAAATATTTTACATGATCTCAAAAGTCCATACATGAGTAAATATGACAATTATTATATCATAGGTCTTTACATGACATTTCCATCAAATTATAACATTTAAAACAAAGTCCAAAGACCTAAACAAGATGATGATAATTATCAGCAACTATCATACACCATATATGATCTGCATCATAAGAATCTATCAGCAGCATCAAGAACAACAACCTGTATATGTCCATCATCAGTTCACAAGATAAGTCAATGTAACATTAATATCAGATATAATTTTTGGGATTCAACTGCGTTAAGTAAGTCATTCACGTATGACCATTTCCATGAGAGGTAGTCGTAAGTGACTAATTTCTCATGATTTGAATAGTTCACTTAGCACTCATTGCATCGGGTGATGCTCACAGGGGTGAATAAGTGGGATTGAAACTGGTGAAATAAATCACATAGCATCAATCGTCACTTCCGGGGCTTGCACCCGGTAACCAGGACTTCCCGGGAGGTCACCCATCCCAGATCGCCTCTGGCTCAAGCGCGCTTAATTCTGGAGTTTTCCCCACAATCAAGCCCACTTAGCTTGCTACCCCGTTTGCAAAACCTTAGCAAGTATTGTGCCTCATGAACGCTTCAAGTAGAGATCCCTTCACTCTTTTTGAATTTAAGTATGGGGGTTTACGCAGTGCGTTATATTAGATATCATTTTTTGGATTCAACTGCATTAAGTAAGTCATTCATGTATGACCATTTCCATGAGAGGTAGTCGTAAGTGACTAATTTCTCATTATTTGAATAGTTCACTTAGCACTCATTGCATCGGGTGATGCTCATAGGGGTGAAGAAGTGGGATTGAAATTGGTGAAATAAATCACATAGCGTCAATCATCACTTTCGGGGCTTGCACCCGGTAACTAGGACTTCCCGGGAGTTCACCCATCCCAGATCGCCTCTGGCTCAAGCGCACTTAACTGTGGAGTTTTCCCCACAATCAAGCCCACTTAGCTTGCTATCATCAACCTGTGACTAAGTATGTTGCCTATAGATATCAACTCATCCTCTTGACCTTATCAAGTTCAACTTGCTATGTTTCCTTAGTAGAAAATGCCTTCACATAGTGTTGAGGGTACTAGACCCGCCAACATATGAAGGGATCTCCTCAGTAAGAAGTCCCAATTAGACATCAAACCTTTTGGTGTAGGAGTCCTGTTGAGTCCTGAAACTAAATATCTCCTACACACTTTCCTAGAATTTTTCCCCTCACTTGGAACCTCATAAGCTATCAAAATCATTGCATATTGATTCTAAAAGAGCACTTAATTGGTTTTCTAACTATGTTTTTGTGTTTTTTGTTTGACTTAGATTTTGCTCATGAGCTGCGGAATGCAGCCACTTTCTGTAGCTATTTTTGTTAAACTCCAGGTTGCAGGTGTCATCAGGCAAAACAGGACACGTGGGCAGGTCAGGAGTGACCTAGACATGGATCATGTCCTATTGGTTCAGCCGGATTCATCAAAGAAAGCTGTGGTCAATGGTGGTCAAGCAGTGGTCAAACAAAGGAATCCTACAGCAACAGGACTCCATTTTCAAACACGTGAAGGATTCATGGTCGTTCCTGGATCCCTAGGGACATGCTGACAGCTGTAGACTGCCCCACAATGCGAATCCAATAGCCATAGTTGATAGATTTGATAATCTCGGCAACCATTATGCTAAATCCATGGACGCTGTCTTTTACGTGTCCTTTGTTCACATAGTTTCACAGGAAAATACTTATGTAACTTTTGTTATAAATAACGCATTTCTATATGCATAGAGTTAGTCTTTTGTTAATGTAATTTCACTGTTAAGTTTACTGTGCCATGACACTAGTCCCATTGTGGTAACGAGAGGATCATTCCTCTGTTTTGATATATAAAGAAGACTTTGTTTCTATATGATTGTGTGAACATAATTTTGGATTGATAGCCTGTTGACCGAGGCTGTGTAGAGGGCCCCTGTACGCTGAGGTTTTGTTTCCTTTCTGCTGTACAATTCTTATGTATCATTTCCTTATTTTCACTGTACATGTTTCATAGTTATTCACCTGTGTATATATTTCTAACATTTCATTCTTGTTTATAATTTTACAAGCTTTGTATATTGTTGTTAACGTTGATCAGTGTGTGTATGTTTCAAGGTAGAGTAGGTTTGGGCATTTTCATATAATTTTCGCAATAACCAGTGACATGGGATTAGCCTCTCTGCTGACTTTGCTTTTCTTAGTTTTTTTAATTCCAGTTCTGTTTTGTTGATTTCAGTCTTGTTCACTTGCTTTAGTAGTTAGTTTAGATATCAGATTGCTCATATCATTGACGATTATCTCTGAAAGCCATAGCTTAGACTAACTGGCGAGGAATCGAATTATGAATGATGTGATTTGATTTTAGTTTTACTTTTTTGCAATTAGACATTAACTTGCTCATATCATTGACGATTATCTTCAAAAGCCATAGCTTAGACTAACTGGCGAGGAATCGGATTATGAATGATGTGATTTGATTTTAGTTTTACTTTTCTGCAATTAGACATCAACTTGCTCATATCATTGACATTATCTCTGAAAGCCATAGCTTAGACTACCTGGCGAGGTATTGGACTATGAATGATGTGAATTGATTTTACTTTTACTAGATTGCATTTTTTGATTTATTTGAGTGCGGTAGCTTAATTCATTTTTCTGTATTTAGACAGCAGCAGAGATAATGGTTTCATGATCAATAGTTCATTATTTGCTTGATTTAAATAGCAGCATATTTTTATTCTTGTTCAAGTATTAATTTCATCACTAGTATGTTCTAAGACCCTCTGAAGTGTTAAGTTCTGGAAATCATTATAGATGACGCAATTTCCTTAAAATTTATATCCATACTTGCCTTCTAGAGTATTCTTAAAACTCAGGAATAGGATTTCCATTCATTTTAGGAGATAAACGAAGATAAAAACCCCCAAAACAAAATAAAAATTGAAAACGACAAAAAGATAAGAAAGAGGTTGTCTTGCACATATAGTGCGCCACACTTCATCAATCTACGACTCTCGGATTGATAATTAATGTAGCAATTTAGGACACACTAAATTGACCAAACAAGTCCCAGCAGTGGGTCGTATGGTAATGCCTTGATCACAGTTTCGCACAGAGGCAAGCAAGAAGTCCTGTTGGTAGAAAGTGTGTGACATATGCAGTAAGTCAAGGGTGGTGCATGACCGGTTCTAACACACGGAGGGTGAGGTGAGTCCGCCCCTTGGAAACCTATGATAGAACGGAGCTAAGAAGGTAATGCACGAGCAAAGATGCATCACAACATGGAAGGAAAGTTAGCTAGCAATCCCAATTGATGGTTAAACCAACAACACATTTCAGAAAGATTCATACATACATATACAGAAATAGCTACACTGCATGCATAAGAAAACAAATACATATATCATTTAGAGTACTCCAGATAGCTGAAATACAATACAATATATGCATGAAAAGTGTTGGCTTTGTTATATTAAAAAGTGCAAGTTCCAGTCATAAAATACATCCATGTCCAACCACTAGTTCCGACAGTGGAATGCTTCAGCCACAGCCGCCTGCTCCTGCAAAGAGATATACTAGCTCTGCGCAGTGGAGAAGACAAGGCTCATTACAATACTATCCAAGCTTTCTCTAAGATACTCGTATTGGGAGCTTGGTTGACCAAGAGCCTATACAATGAGTTATGAGGGACTATTTATAGCAAAGGTTGGGGTGACCCTTGATAATCCCCTTTGATACCGTTCATCTACCATCATGACTCTTCAACTACTATATGACTGTTACATTCAACTATTGACACCTGAGCTTCCACTTGACAAGACCTTACATTACCATGCACATGTGCCCATGTGAGACAAAATGGATTAAGCAAGCCATGCAAGACATCACTGACACTCGAGCCATTGTGGTGAGACCAACTCTTTGACATCCTTGTTATGGTCGAAGGTGGTGAGCTAATGCCAAGCTTGGTTGTCCATGATGGTGTTCGTGTGCTCAATGGTGACATCTTGTTGAAGCAAACTCTTTCCTTCATTGCATTCAAGTGCACTGATATGGCTCATCTATCCAACTAATCGGATAGCATGTGCATGGTCGTCCTGGGTGTGACCTGACCAACAACATGTTGATGCATAGTGTCTACGCTGCTCTCCAAGCATGTACTAGTGTCTGTGTGCGTAAACTTGTAAAAATACATGTTCAGCTCCAGCTGGAATGGCTTCTTGTCTTCACCTCGATGAGTGTGCCAAATGGGTGTGATCACATGCATGCACACAATGACATGCACGCTGTTGAATTTCCTTATGTGAAATCAACAACACTTCTCACCTTGTCTACTATGTGCCAGCTGTTGGGATGGATCTATAACTTGTACGAGTGTAGCTTCATCCAATAGTGCATGTTGAGCCCCCTGTTATACTTGATCCTATTGCAACTAATTCTCTCGTCTATGCAGCTCTAGTTCTTCCTTGAGTTGTTGCTTCAGCACATGCAAATCCTTCTCTATTTTGTTCTCTACATTCGCGTGATCTTCATGTTGCGCCGTTACCTCATAGCCTCAGTCTCCAAGGTTTCTTTCGTCACAAGTGGAGCTACTTGAGCTTGCAACTTTGTTCCTCCTCTGTGTTGTCAACAACCTTCCTCTTGCATTCATTCAGTGTAGGTGTGTTGCCTTGTACTACTACTGATGGTGTTTCTTGTTGTAATGTTACTGCCATATTATGTCGTTTTCTACAAACAAATTGATGTCTTCATAGGTAGGGGAGCTCATAGACACTTGCTTGGATGTAAACCCCATTGTGTTCTCAATGGTGTCCTTTGACTCTTCTCTCCTGAAGGACATTGTACTTGTGCTACTGAGAGACAAACGAACACCTATGATGCCTGGAGACATAGCAACACTCATGGAAATAAATCTATCATTCGAAAACCAAAACAAACTTGAGGACTAACTTGCAACATACATTTGTGATTGATCATGAATGTTTCACAATTTTTGCTGGGAGGTTGGGAAACTGACTACCAAACCTACACAAGGCATAGTCCAGGCTACCATGACGCTGACTGAATGCTGGAACTGCACAATGAAGAGTCCAACCTGGCCTGCTGAGGACTCAAACTGTGCAATGTGCAATTTTAGTCAGCAATGACATGTAACCAGCAAACTGTGTTATGTAGTTTCTGGGGCCAGTAGGCCACTGCCTCTGAGAATTGCGCAATGCAATTTTGGAGGTTAGTGTTGGGCGAGAATTGTGCAAGGATCAGTCCGGGCAAAGGCAACCCATACCGGTTGATGGGCGACTGAAAACATGAGAGGTCTGTATGTATGGTGAGATGAGTGCAAATAAGAGTGAATGATCATTCATGCAAACAAAAAGTACAGGATTCAGAAAACGGGAAAGCATGCATGTGTGTGAAGTGAGTTGCTACAACAACGACTATCCATGCAAAATAGTGTCAGGAATACGACAACAATGAGATGCGAATGGAAACTAAAATGGTGCTTCTGCAAGCTAACATACATCAAAATGACAACAAGCGCTCACTGAAATCAAGTAGAAAGCACTCACACAAAGCGAAACACAAAAATCGATAGAAATACAGCGCGAGACATGAAGAGCAGGATTACCACGAAATAGCTAAGAAGAATGTGCCAATGACTCCTAGATGCAATGTGGGATGTCAGAGCTACAAGGTCAATGTGAGGAATGAGATTTGTAGCATCTGGTTGATGAGTTTTGATAAAGTCAATGTTGTGACACACATGCCACAAATCTAGGAAAAGCGACACTTGGTGGGAGGTTTCTCAGATGATTTTTGCATGTAACCTTTACCTGCTAAAAATAGAACCTTGAATTAAGGGATTCCTTTGCATGATGCCTTGGGAGAAGCAATCCATGCATGCAAATCATTTTTTCGAGTTCCCGGAGGGTCAACCTAAAGGCACATGTAGCATCCTTCTTAACTGATGGGAAAATTTATGCATTTCTGGGAGGGAGATGGGCTAGCTACCAAGAGGGATTGTGCAATTTCTCGGTTGAGTAGCTGACTGCTGCCCAGAATTGTGTAATTTCTGGGCTGAACAGTTCTGCTGGGACAGATTGCGTAGTTTTTCTAGTGAAGCTTGATAGGCATAATCGCGCAATTTTGGAGCCCAACACGCTTCCAGTCAAGATTACACAATTTCTGGAGGGAAGATTGGTTACCCTCTAGAATTGTGAAATTTCTTGAGGGAGCTTCTCAACCCGCAGCTGGACCAAGCCCGGAGAAACAACCTATGAGGGTGATGCAACAAGTTATCACTCACAGGACAGACAGTCTACTAGAAAACAATTGAATCTCATGTACTTGATAGTGCAATACATGCTGCTGAGGATGGTTGATAGGGAGGCTCCAAAATGAAGCGAAGGAAAAATTTTGGAGTGAGGTTGTAGCCACTACAACACTTGGTGACACACTTGTAGAACTCTAGCTCTTTGAATGGACCTTGTTCATGGAAATCAAGTCTAACACCTCCAAAGTATTGTTCAGTTCTTTGTTTGTATTGTTTTCCACACTAGCTTGCTTGTAAGATGTAGGATCTGCCAAGCCCTTGGTTGGTCAACACACATTCCAAGCCAAGCCAACACAACTGTTTCGATTGAGGATAACAGGTATATTGGTGCACAAGCAGTATAGTCGTCAGAGTTTTAGTTTCATCTCTAGTGTTGCTCCGCTGCCAACAGGCCTGGACAATACCTCGACGGAGTCATGAAGGAACACAAGCATCGTTGCAATGCTAGCAAGCCTGATCAATACCTCAATGGAGTTACTTGCATCACTTCTCTACGTAGGAAGCCTTTCTCTCCTTTCGCCTTATTCATTTTTCATTTTTTTTTTGAAATTTTTTGCTTTTTTGAGAGCATAAGAGGTTGTTCCTTTTGAGAAGTAGTTTATGTATACCTCTAACATGGTTGTTAAGGTTTCCCCCCTCACCTTACTCTACTTGACTGAGGTGACAAGGATTAACCCAAAAACAACTGACTAGAGTTGGTGATACTAGTTAGCACGCAAGCATTGTGTTTTCACCAAGGTTGACTTCAAATAGTATGTATTTTCCTTCGACATATCATGGATTGAAGGTAACAAGTTCTTACATAAGAGAGTGGACAATAGATAACCAAATGTTGATAGTTGTATAAGTCCTCTTGTACTTTACCCAGCTTGTTTCAAGAGTCGTACATAGTTTCATGCGAGACTAACCTACGAGCGCGATAACAAACAAACAAACCAAAAAGAAAAGTAAGAAGCAGAAACAAATGCAAAATCAAAGCGAGTAAGAAAACAAACAAGCAAACAAACAAACACATAAAGAAAGAAGCAAACATGCATGCAAGGAACCAACTAAAAAGAAAACACTACTCCTTGTCCTAAGCTAACAATACATGGGCCTGATCATGTGAAGTGATATTTCCAATGCGACCACTGATGCATTGGTCAGCCCATGTTGGTGAAGGCATAGTTCGCAGATAAGATAATTATGGGAACCAACAGACAAGAAAGATATAACGATGAAGACGAACACACTCTGAGCTTAAGTGCATCTAGAGAAAGGAAGTAAGTGAAAGCGCATGACATGCACTCAGTGGAATTGCCATGGTGCTATGCTACACTATGTATAGATGTTGAGTGTATGCATTCTCTTGACTATGACATGAAAGAAAACATGGGAAAGGTAGACAACTTACGTTGTTCAAGTGTGATTGCTATGTAAGATTCCTCCAATGCATGAGTGACGGGATCACGTAGTTCGAGTGGTGGAAGTGAAATTTGAGTGTTTGGTTGATCTTCAATGCAAAGAAGAGAGTGATGAGGAGCCTTACATGTTTCAAAAATTTCCTGATCGAAAGTGAAACTAACCTCAGGACAGCGAGGGCCTGGCATAACCATCAGCTCAAGCTGAAGTGCCTCAATAGTATGGGGGGTTTCAACTTCGTCGACAAATAGATCATCATAGACTAGTGTCTTAGAAAGATTAACAACGATTGAATCAACATCATGATCGGATGAAGAAGTGGAGAGATCATGAGAACCAAGATCAAAAATTTAGGATGTTTGTCGGAATCCTCATGATTTGATGAATCGTGTAGAGTGGTAGATGAGAAGCAAGGATGTTCACCCTCCGTGTTTTCAGAAATGAAAGATGACAGATTGGACATATTTTGAGAGGAAGATGTGTCCTCTCTGTAATGCAATGACAGAATGAAATCTGACGTGTCGTGTGAATGATTGGAAGTAGAAGCATCTGGAAATGAGTTTTCATAGGGGAAATCAACAATGGAAAAATCATGAGGGATGCCAGGATAAAGAGAATGAGGCACGACTGGAAGGGAGTCATCCTTCACTGCGGGTTCTTCTTTAGATTCCTGCACATTGTTGGCTTGTTGGTGCCTGACCCACATTCGGAGTTAATTAGCCAAACAAATCCTTGTACTACTAGCCCTTTCGGCAACAGTCTGCAGAGCGCACACTGAGGTCTTGCCCAAAGTAGTATGGGAGGGTGCTAGAACCAATTTTCTGCACCCTGGAGATGTCTAAGAGGTATGACTGGTTCTCTATTTATTCCTATGCACAGGTCTCTTCGTGCACTTCCCATTCCTTACGGCCTGATACACTGCCTTCGCACAACCCTAACCAGGGGTTGTGTTGTGATCTGCACTATTTCCCAAGATCTTACTTATCTTCCAGTGTCAATTAATTATCTTTGCCTACTTGAATGTTATAATTAGCAATACAAAACATTCATACACGATCGCGTAGTAAATAAACAATATAATTGCAAATTATATCCAATCATGAATTAAACCACGAAAATATACACACAAGTATAGCAAAACTTCTCTTTATTGATTCTCCCAGTGGTTACAGACTCAACCTACCCTACGCACTCAGTTGCAGGGGTTTGTGCACTCAACTATAGACTACTAGGCCTCTACGCACTTAGCTGTAGAGCCTTCGCCTACTCTACGACCCACAGACACACTTTACACTTCGACTCAATCACTTAGACTTCTTATCCTTTACTTCTATTCCTTTTTTTCTACACTTAGAGCCTCCCTCTAGTTATACAATCCCATGGTCCACGGACCATGGGTAGGTCTATCCAACTGGCATTACATTACAAAAAATAGGGTGGACAATCTTGTGACTCTATTATACTTTCGTGCCCCGCAATTCGCAGAGCTTTTACAAAAATATTTGATAAAAAATTGGGCTTTAAGCCCCAAAACATGCCTTGGGGGAATTCCATGCCCAATAGGCCACCAACATAAACATCGTGACTCACCCTCGAGTCACTCTGTCGGCGTGGAGATCTTTGTGTGGAGTCCCTCCAACTATTCTCGAACTACGGCAAGGTTAGTAGCACACTGAGCTGCTACCTACTAGATCCGTTGCATATGTTGTTCTAAGACCTTTGTGTTAGAAGTGCTTCTTTGCATCAGTGTGTGCATCCGCTACATGTATTCGAGCTTGCCTTCAATTTCTCCTATGATGGTGCAGGCTTCGTTGATCCAAGGCTGAACGCGCGCCTTCAGGACTACTTCCTTGTGTCATGTCGCGTCCACCTGCTCTTTCAGCTCTTTAGCATGTTACATCCATGCGAGCCTCTGAGTGAGGACCACTGTCTGCACAGTTCCTTTGATGTTGTCATACTACTATGGGAGTTCTCACACCTCTGTTTGTAAGCGCTGGATGTTGGGGTCCTCCTGTAGATTTGTGATGACCTCAAATGATTCATCCAACATGCTAGTGCAGTCTCACACTGCGCTGCCAATTTCATCCAGTCCCACTGTGATAGCGCTAGCGCACTATTCTCTAACTTCAGGAGGGGTGGACAGCTGTGCCTTTAACCACAGCTCGTCAATCTCAAGGTTCAGCTGGAGCTGAACCTTTGTCATTTCCTCCCACACCTCACACACCCCTGCTGCTAACTAGTGGATGCGTTCCTCTGCTAGTATGTTTGCTGGGATGGCCAGCTCCAAAATTCTTTGGAAAGCTTCGTCTATTACCTGTACCAGTTGTTGATTCTATGACACCACTTCGTCACGGTGTAAGCTCAATTGTTCCATATTTATTTTCTACTCGCTGAGGACTTGTAGTGCACAGATCTCCCTAGCTCATAGCTCTACAGTTATCCCATCCTGCAAAACATATAAGACCTCTCGCGGGAGTGCAACCATATTGATATCGAGACCCTTCAGCGCGCTAACCATAGGCCTGTCAGCCTCATTTGTTGTCACTAGTGCCCCTTCCCGTAGCACTATGGTATTTTTCATCCACACGCACAACATTTGTTTTGTTTTCATTGTTCCGACTGTGAGGTTGGTCGAAAGGGTACTAGCCTGAGGAGGGTGCACCTATAGTTCCTGCAACTGTGCTCTGAGGGCCCCCAACATAATCGGGTTCTCCCGCATGAAATTTTGGAGGGCCTCAGAGGTGACATCACGCACTATCTTGCCGATGCTATGCAGATCACCATTGGTTATGGTGATCGGGTCAATATACAACTTCGATTCCTTGACCTTCTTGCATGACCCTGTCCGCTCGGTTAGGTGATGGTGCTTCAACTGTGTTGATGCAGTTTGTGGGTCTGCACCTCTCTCTTCTTCCTCTACTTCCTGCCCATGTGAAGGCAATATTTGGCCCTCGTGCACCTTCACGGCTGCCTCCTATACTCCTCCTACTACTGCGGTGGATTTTTCCTACTCAGTTCCCATCTGTGCAGCATCCTGCACTGCCTGCACTTCTGCTGCCGCTGCCTCCTTCCTTCTCTTTTCTGTCAACTGTGTGATTCACAGCTTGGCCTCATCTTTCTTCGTTTGTGCCATCAACTTCTCTGTCTTTGCAATGTCTAGAGCACACCACTCTGTTGCCCATGTCTCCAGGACATTAAATATGACGTCGTCTGTGGCTACAAAGGGTAGCTTCCTCCATTTTTTGGTCGATTCCTTGCGTGCTCTAATGTAAATGCTATGGATGCCCACTTTAAATTCCACAAAACTCTGATGGATGTTGTAGACAGTGGGCGACAACTGCGGCTTGCGGTTGATCCCCATTCTAAGGTTCATCTCCATGAACACCCAGAATATTTTACTATCGGAAATCTTAGTGGCATTCTTTGTGGCCTAGAGCAAAGCGTACTTTGCGGCCTCCGACAAATCTCTGTCAATTGTGGGGAATTGACTATCCTTCCATAATTCCCCTACCACAAGCACTATGGATAGTAGAAGCCATGCATAGTGGAACATTTTTCTCTGTTCTTGAGCTTCGTAGCAATTCTCTAAAACTCCTTGAAGAGGAACTCAGACCAATTAAATTGGACCCCCTCCGCACACTGCTCAGTGAGTGCTACCATTGGTGCAGGTACCTCGTCTATGCAGCACTTACGCATAACCTTACCAACCAGTATTTGGGTTGCCACTTTCACTGCTTTGTCACTGATGCTCGATATGGCATAGCCCCTCTTCTTCTTTTCCAACTTGTAATTTTTCTTCATGGCCTCCGCAATGGCCAAGTCACTGCTTTTCGCTTCCGAGTTGTCCACGGGGTCCTCTCCTTAACATGGAAGTTAGAAAATGTGGTGAATCAAGTTTTTCATGATGGGGATGGGCTCCTCCAGCCACAAACACCCATCATGCACCAGGAAGAGCAGTTTCCTGATGACGAAAATGGTTATTTGAGAACGGTGGAAATGCGGCACCCAAAGAAAGTTTAGTGGCCCAGCCTTTTCCACTCCGCACAACCACTTGCGCGGCACTAATTCTGTAACCCCTACCACATTGTTCTACTTGGGCTTCATGAGGTTTGAGGTCCCAAAGTGAGGGAACTTCTCGTGGTCAGTGAGGTCCCAATCTTCAAATTTTAAGCTTGGCACCCGTTCGAGGTGCATGCCCTCAAAAATAATATTGTCTGGGAGGAGCGGGGTCTAGAGTGAGCTCTTGGTCTCATCAAGGTCCTTGGGAACTGTAGCCTTTCCTTTCCATGGGGGACATAGGCAGACAACTTTGTCAGGGGATGCGCAGGCTGAGTTTCCTCCTCCATGCCTTCATCCTCATCTTTTGTGATGATACGATCCTCCAAGTCTTCTTCTTCTTCATCGGTCTCTATGGTGACAACTTTCCCCTTCTCATCTATTGACAACTTAGTGTGTAGTGCATTCCTCAGGGACACACGTACGAGAACCATCACTTCTTTGTCCTTCTTGGGTCTTAGCGTGTGTGGTGACTTCGGGATTTCTACCTCAATCTTGGCACCTTCCAGAGCATTCCCCATAGTTAGGGCTTGCACAGCCTTGTCAATGGTCATTTCTGTTATCTCCATAAAGTACTTAGCTATTGCCATCATGTCCGTCCATAAATCTATCACTGGCGAAGTCAGGGGCTCAATCAACGCTCGACACAGAATAATCAAGGCTCTGCTCAATAGCTCAATTCACAAATGACCAAGTGTTGTTTGTTGGGTAGTCCTTTGTAATTTATAACACTTTTTGAATTTGAATTCAATTGTTGCCCCCAAATCCGGTTCATTAATGCTCGCTCGGCGACAGATTTTCCCAAATCTTGCCCATAAATCACATCTTAAATGCTTGCCACCCACTCCCTTTGGTCTCAAGTCCAGCATCCCATCATGAATAGTGACTTAAACGATCATTTTCTGGCCAGCCTGCATGGCAACACAACCCCCCGTGCACGGTCGCTCACCTTGTGACTGTTTGGTTCTACACACAGCTCCAACATCACGCAGCTCCCGGGAAGAATAGTTTATAGTCCCGCGCTCCCTTTCAACTACGTGAGGCGCTAAGATTGTTCTTGCTTCAGCTATTCAGGTGGTCGCACCACCCTTGTAAAGTTTCATCCTGCCATTCATCATGTTTCCTGGAGAATACACACCTTTTATTGTTATGGTTGGCATCGCGCATCCTACCATCTAAAATGCACTACCCTGGTCAATACGCTTAGCAATGTGTAGTCCAAGCCAAGGAATTATACTGATCAATTCACAGTGATAGGCCTTAAACTTGTCATCGCAATCGCATGCAAACTGCCTTATCACTCTGATCTTTTTGCCGAGAAAATCTTTTTTTATCTTGTCCTCTAGCTTCTTGACCTCCGCATCCACCAGAGCACTTTTCTTCCTTAATCGTACCCTTTCTTCTTCAAGTTCTTGGAGTCTACAACTTTCCTATTTTATTTTTGCTTCCAAGGTTTCGCGAACCATCGTATCTACATGTGCTACCATACACAGTCTAGGATCTTAAAGTACTATAGGGCTTACTATGGTTGCTTCACACTCTAGCCTTTGCAGTGCTTGCATGGTCAGCTTTTTGCATGCAGTCCTATAAGCGCAGAGAACCACTGGTACGTCCAAGTCCCAGTCAGTCCACTTCACATTGTGGACCTTGTTCAGTGCTTCGCATACTTTGTTAAAAGCTTCTGCGTGAATATTCTTCTACGCACTTAGTCTTTACATACTTCATGGTCCCAACTAGATAGGTCGTTTGTGCCATTACATTACCCGCACTTGCTTACTGATCGTGTCCCCTACCGCGAGGAAGGTGTGCATTCGCATAGGTTTCACACCATATGGTTGTATCCACCTGGATAGGTGGGTGTGCGGGTTAGTTCATTCGACAATTTTGTCTGTTAATCACATCGGAGGCTTCCCAAACTGCATGCACATCATCCTTCTTCATTCGCACCAGTCCTCAAAACTTCGTTGGTGCGTACCCCACCATCTTGTGGGAATAGCTCGCAATACTCGTTTTAGAGCATCAAAACACTGCTGTTTTGGTACTTCTCTTTCAAAAATTTTCAGGAAGTCACCCACCTCACTTAACCCGTCATACATAGGCAGGTCTCTTACCTCTGTTGCTATGTAGCACAATGACCTCGTCATCATGTTACAGTTGAGCGTGGTTAACTCATGTAACTGGTTCTGCGATCGTTCTATCTTTTTGTCAGAATTTGATGTGCAGGAGCCTTCGTGCTCCCATGAGATTCGACCATCCACGGTTGGATTTAACCAATCCTGCTCCCACGTGGTTATCTTGTAGATGCAGTCCAAGTCATTGTCGCTATCGTAGTTGCACACCAGCTCCGTGTAGTGCAATCCCTCCATAGGGTCTAAAGGTACCACTATGCGCAGAGACTTTTTCTCAAAGATGATCTTGCGCTTCTTTAGATTTATCACTCCATCCATGTCAGTGGCCCAATCTATTCCCAATAGTGCGGGGAAGGGATTATTGTCATCAACAATCTCTATCAATTTGAAATCTTCTAGGGTGCTTGCTCCTTAGATATCTAATGTGATTCCCTACAATCTCCCCATAGGTAGGATCATTTTCTGGTTCGCCATCCGTAGTTGGATCGGAGACCATTGCAATCCAGGCCTACCCATGCACTCCCATGTATGCTTTAGCAGGACGTTCACGTCCAATCCTAGATCTAGAATCACTTGGTCCATATCATATTCCACAATCTGTGCAATCAATCTCATTTCCCTTCCTCTTCACATCGTGTGCTTCCCAAGCTTCTGGAATATGCATGGTTCTCCTGGAATGGTCCTAGCACATGTAGTTATGAGTTCTTGTAGCCCCTTTATAGCCTTGTTGTCACGCAATAGCTTCATGCATGTCTCCAAGAACGTAGTGAGCATCAATGGGTCCATTTCTGGCTCCAATATGTCTTTACTTCCTGAAGTGGAGGCATGAGTGAAGCTCCTCTTAGCTTCCATGAAGCTCTCCTTAGTGCGCTTGAAATCAAATTATGGTTCCTTCGTTGGAGCCTTGCAAACCCAGGTACTTTCTTCATGTTGTTTTCCTTTGTCATCCCCTATTGTAATACCACTCCAGAGCATGATATTTACATTAGGGTCTTCCTCGCGCGGCTCAGACCTCATCATTTGCAAGTTCTGAGTCGGGGGAGGTTGGAGTGCTCCTTTATCACGCAACCTTGCTATCAGTGCAGGACAATCCTCTGTATCATGGTCAACAATGTACAATACAAGCATGATGGTTGCATTGGATTTGTATAATCATGGGCATAATGCCCTATCCCTCCACAATTGTAACATATCAGTTGTCTGCGACCTCTTCCTGGCCCCCTTCCACCTTGACCTCATCCGTGCCCCTGAAATATGGTGCGCACCATTCTTGTGTCTATATTGAGGGGTCGTGTTTCAACCTGAACTCTAGAGGTAGGAGTTCGATCCATCATCAGTTCATAACTCTATAGGTGTGCTCATCATGTCCTACTAACCTGTAGAAATTACAGAACAACTGCTGTGAATTCTGCATATACTTTTGTAATAGATGGCAGTTATCTATAGCTTGCTTTGCTCGTATCTGACAAATCACACACCATAGTGCAGGCACCGTGCTTGGTCCTGCTTGTGCCTCTGGTCTTAGTGGCAATGGCCCTCCTCCCTTAAGTTAATTCATGAACACCAGGTATTTATCCTTTTCGTGCCCCTGGCCCTTGCATTTTATGTACCATACCTCATCGTGCATCTCTGGTCGAGTTGTCCTATCTTGTTTCAAACTCTGCATCTCCAGGCACAAGCTTTTCAACTGCATGTGAATCTGTTGAACTCCTAGGATAGGATCTTGTATTGGAGTCTCATGCAATCTCATTGCGACCTCCAAAGCCTCAGCCTGAGTGGTTAGCCTTTGTTTCGATAGCGTGTTCCATAGATGCAGTGTTAACAATGCCATGAACCATTTGCAGTGTTGCCCATCTATTAATGTCATGTTAGCTTTGCGAATTGTGCACTTCTGTCTTTGATCCAACTCCCATGGGGTCTCGCTTGGGAGCATTATGATCTCTTTGAATCCAATGATCAACTGTGCCTCGGACTTTCGCCTGCTAAATTCTTTGTTTACCATAGCTTGGCTATCCTCAATTCCCACATTCGGATTGTCATTGGAATGCTTAATGTACAAGGTCAGCACACGATCATGCAGAGTGCTGACCAACGTTGCCTTCTTTATATTGTCGTCCGTGACACCCCGTGCTTCCCATGCAGCTTTTATTACGAACCAAAACTAGTCCAGATCTTCATTCCCTACTCCCTTGAACACTGGTTGCTTTATCGCACTTGCCATACTACTCTGCGGTGGTGGCGGATGTGGTATGGGCGAAGACGGGGGTAAAGATGGTGAAACTAGTGGTGGTGTGGGCAGGGGTGGTGTGCGCGAAATTCTCTGCCTTATCAGATTGATTGCACTTCTTGGCGGGACCTTCGTGAGCTCTTCTTCACCCCCTCACAGAGGTGAAATCAAGGGGCTACTCTCTAGTTCCGTGCTATCTTCATTTCTATAGATTCTCCCACTTTTCGTAGCTCCAAACATCAATTTATTTGCATAACCCGCTTTTCACACAATGGCATTTTAATCCAAGTGTTCAAAGATTTAATGTACTTACCTCGTGGTCCCTTGAGGAAGCATCGTTCTGCCTCGCTATAGCTTATTGAAGTATCTACTGCGAATTCGGTGATGAATCCTCCTATGATTCAATCGAGTGAGTGATCGAAAGCGCACGTGATCTTATCTTCCGATGCTTCGTGTCTCCGCACCAATTCTAGAGTCCACACAATAGGTTTGTTGAGTTTACACCTTCCTTGGCTATCTTCTAGCCTCGCGATCCACTCGTACAACTCAGTGCAAAAGGATGCAAAGAAAATTTCATGGATTTCCGTATATAAGTAGCAGTCTAACGACTCTTCGTTTGATAGTCGGGGATTCATGTTTTCCTGCGCTGTGAACTTGTGAATCTTTCTATCCAACCAATCTTCAATTCCTTTCTTTCTCAGATTCTAGTGATACAACATCAGACATCTCTATGTAGATCCTGGTCCTGGCAACAGAACCATTTGTTGGCTTGTTGGGGCCTGATCGAGGTTCAAATTTAATTAGCTAAACAAATCCCTGTACTACTGGCCCTTTCGGCAACATTCCACGGAGCGCGGACTGAGGTCTCACCTTAAGTAGTATGGGAGGGTTCTAGAACGAGGTTTCCACACCCTGGAGATGTATCATAGGTACGAATGGTTCTCTATTTATTCCTACGCGCAAGTTACTTCGTGTACTTCCCATTCCTCATAGCCTGATACACTGCCTTCGCGTAGCCCTAACCACGGGTTGTGCCACGCTCTGCGTTATTGCTCGAGATCTTACTTATCTTCTAGTGTTAATTAATTATCTTCACCTACTTGAATGTTATAATTAGCAATACAAAACCTTCATACACGATCACATAGTAAATAAACAATATACTTGCAAATTATATCCAATCATGCATTAAACCAAGAAAATATACACAGAATTATAGAAAAACTTTGCTTTAATGATTCTCCCAATGGTTATAGACGATACCTACCCTACACACTCAGCTGCAGGGGTCTACACACTCAGTTGCGGAAGACTAGGCCTCTACGCACTCAGTTGCAGAGCCTTCTCCTACTCTACTACCCACAGACACACTTTACACTTCGACTCAATCACTTAGACTTCTTATCCTTTTCCTCTATTCCTTTTTTTCTACACTTAGATCCTTGCTCTATTTATACAATCCCATGGTCTGCAAACCATGGGTAGGTCTATCCAGCCAACATTACATTACAGAAACTAGGATGGACAACCCTGTGACTTTATTATACTTTCGTGCCCCGCACCCGCAATTCATGGAGCTTTTACAAAAAGATTCAGTCAAAACTTGGGCATAAGGCCCAAAACATGCCTTGCGGGGATTCCATTCCCAACACACACACTCAACATGAATGATGACATAGGTTTGCTGCATAACACCAACTTCGTCGACAACTTGATGCTTGTTCATAGCAGGTCAAGAGTCCGGAATGGAAGAGCACAAGACAGTACAATCCAGAGGATCAACAAAACACGAGGTTGAAGGTTGAGGGGACAAATCCACGTGACAACCAACAGGTTTGCAAGATAAATATACATAGATATCAAGAGCGGGTGGGGTTGGAGGATGTGACAATTCAACAGATGTGTGTGTATAATCTCCCACATCACTCTAAAATGGTGGAGTTGTTTGATGAGGTGAAGGCAGATAGTCCCTTATGACAACAACTGTGCCTGCCTGTGATTATGCAACTCCATCATAGAAGTGTGCTAAGTAGGATTCGAATGATTTCAAGAATTGTGGATTTTCAGATATGTAGAGAAGATACTCAAATCTCCCATCGAGAAATTCCGAATCAATTTCATCTTCAGGGAATCGATATGAATGATTACAAAAGAGTGTGTAAAACTGTTCAATCGATTCATTGGTTGCTTTTCGTAATTTCAAAATTTCTTGATCGAGTGCTTTACGCTTAAAGTGATTGAAAGCACAGTCTATCTTTGCGACCAAATGAGAAAGAGAATGAATAGATTTTTCAGGTAGAGTGGAACACTAGTGCATTGGGTACCCTCAAAGTGTGTAGATGAACAACACTCAAGTCATGTATTCTTCAAAGATTCCATGTCTTTTCCAAGATCCTACAACACCGACTGTGTGCCTAACCAAGGCTACATGGCCTCCACCATCATATGTTTTATGTTACAAGTTATCCGAGAGATTTTTTGAGATAATGAAGTCATTTATATAAGACATACACTCCAGAAGAGAAACTCTATAGTTAATCATGATAGATATGTAGAGATTCAAAACAGACGTGAGGACTCAACTTGTCATCTGGTCCTCCTTCTAGCAATAATTTTTTGGCGATGTTGGACCTACCATCATGTCAGGGGATCTTCCCGGTAAGAAGTCCCAATTAGACCTCAGATTGTTCGGTGTAAGGGTCCCAGCAATGGGTCATACGGTAATGCCTTGACCGCAGTTTCTCACAGAGGTAGGTAAGATGTCCCTGTGGTTAGCAAGGGTGTGACATATGTAGTAAGTCAAGGATGGTGCATGAGTGGTTCTAACACACGGAGGGTGAGGTGAGTGCACCCCTTGGAAATCTGTGATATCACCAGGTTAGGAAGGGAACACACAAACAAAGATGCCTCACAACATGGAAGGAAAGTTAGCTAGCAATCCTGAGTGATGGTTACACCAACAACACATTTCAGAAAGATTCATAGATACATATACAAAAATAGCTACACATGCATGTGTAAGCAAACAGATACATATATCATTTAGAGTACTCAAGATAGCTGAAACACAGTACAACATATGCATGAAATGTGTTGGCTCTGTTATATTAAGAAGTGTAAGTTCCAATCATACAATACATCCATGTCCAACCACTAGTTTTGATAGCAGAACATTATAGAAACAACAGCCTTCTCCTCCAAAGAGATATACTAGCTCTGCATAGTGGAGAAGCCAAGGCTCATTACAATACTATCCAATATTTCTCTAAGATACCCCTATTGGAAGCTTGGCTGACCAAAATCCTATATAATGAGTTATGAGGGACTATTTATAGCAAAGGGTGGGGTGATGCTTGACATTCGTCTTTGAGACCGTTCATCTATCCTCATGACTCTTCAACTACTCTATGACTGTTACATTGAACTATTGACACTTGAACTTACGCTTGACAAGACATTACATTACAATGCACATGTGCCCATGTGAGACAAAATGGCTTCAACAAGGCATGCAAGACATCACTCACACTTGGACCGTTGTGGTGAGACCAACTCTTTGACATCCTTGTGATGGTCGAAGGTGGTGAGCTGATGCCAAGCTTGGTCATCCGTGATGGTGTCCGTGTGCTCAATGGTGACATCCTGCTGAAGCGAACTCTTGCCTTCAAGGCATCTAGGTGGATTGGTATGGATCCTCTATCCAACCCGTCTGATAGCATGCGCATGGTCGTCCTGGGTGTGACCTGACCGGGAACATATTGATCAATAGTTTCTATGCTACTCTCTAAGAATGTGTTGGTGGCTATGCACATCAACTTGTCAAAATACATGTTCAGCTCTAGTTGGACTTGCTTCTTGTCTTCACCTTAGTGAGTGTGCCAAATGGGTGGGATCGCATGCATGCACACAATGACATGTATGCTATTGAATAACCTTGCATGCGATCATCAAAGTTGCTGACCTTGTATGCTCCATGCTAGCTGCTGGGATGGATCTATAACTTGTACGGGAAAAGTTTCATCTGTTTTTGCATGTTGCGCCCCCTGTTGTACCTGTTCCTACTGCAACTCATTATGTCATCTATGTAGCTCTTATTCTTCCTTGAGTTTCTTCTTCGGCACATGCAACTCCTTCTCTATTCCATTCTCTACCTTCACATGATCTTCAAGTTACGTCGTCACCTCATAGCCTCAGTCCCCAAAGTTGCTTTCATCACAAGTGGATCTGCTTGAGCTTGCAGCGTTTTCCTGCCTCTGTGTTTCAACAACCTTTGTCTTGCATTCATTATGTGTAGGTGTGCTTCCTTTTGCTGCTACTGATGGTGCTACTTGTTGTAATGTTGTTACCATATTATATTGATGTCCTTATCTACAAACAACTTGATGTCTTCATAGGTAGGTGAGCTCATAGACACCTTCTTGGCTACAAAGCCTGTTGTGCTCTCAACGATGTCCTTTGACTTTGCTCTCTTGAAGGCCATTGTACTTGTGCTGCTGAGAGACAGATGAACACCTATGATTCCAAGAGACACAGAAACACTCATGGAAAGCAATCTATTCATCCAAAACCAAAATAAACTTGAGGATTGACTTGCAACATACAAGTGTGATTGATCGTGAAGGTTGCGCAATTTCTGTGTAGAGGTTGGGAGATTGATTGCCAAAAATGTGCAAGGTATAGTCTAGGCTATCAGGAGGCTGACTGACTACTAGAAATATGTAATAAATAGTCCATCCTGGCCTGCTAAGGACTGAAACTGCGCAATGTGAAATTTCAGTCAGTAGTGACATGCAACCAGTGAACTACATTGCACAGTTTCTGGGGCCAACAGGAAACTGCCTCCAAGAATTGCACAATACAAGTCTAGAGGTGAATGCTGGGCCAGAATTGGAAAATTTCTAGAGGGAAGGCAGAGCCTTCACTTCCGGAAATGCGTAGTGGTAGCCGGGCAGGTCACGGTCTAGGCTAAGGTAGCCCAAACTGGCTGATGGGTGACTGAAAACATGACAAGTCTAGATGCATGGTGAGATGAGTGCAAACAAGAGTGAATGATCATTCATGCAAATAGAAATTTCATAATTCATAAATGGGGAAAGCATGCATATGTGTGAAGTGAATCACTGCAATAGTGACCATCCGTGCAAAACATTGTCAGGCATGTGACAGTAGTGAGATGGGAACGAAAATAGAAACAATGCTTCTACAAGCTAACATACAACAAAATGACAACAAGTGCTCAATGAAATCATTCAAAGAGCACTCACATGAAGCGAAACACAAAAAGAAACAGAAATGTAGGGTGAGACATGAAAAGTGGGCTTACGCCGAAATAGCTGAGCAGAAAGTGTCGGCGACTCCTAGATGCAATGTGGCATGTTAGAGTTACAAGGTCGATGTGATGAATGAGCTCTGTAGTGTTCATTTGATGGGTTGTGATAAAATCGAGGTTGTGACATGCATGCCACAAATCTAGGAAAAGTGACACTTGGTGTGAGGTTTCTGAAATGATCCTTGCATGTAACATCCAGCTGCTAAAAATAGATCCCTGAATACGCTAGCTTGGGAGAAGTATTCCATGCATGCAAATCGATTTTTCTCGGACCTGGAGGGAACCGATCAACCTGAAGGCACACGCAACAACCTGCTTGACGAATGGGAAAATTTGTGCATTTTTGGGAGGGAGCTGGTATGGCTGCCCAGAGGGATTGTGCAATTTCTGGGTTGAGCGGCTAATTGCAGCCCATAGTTGCACAATTTTTGGGCTAAGCAGTCCTGCTGGGATAGATTGCACAGTTTTTCTAGTGACGCTTGACAAGAAAAGTTGCCCAATTTTGTAGCCCAACATGCTTCCAGTCAGGATTGCACAATTTCTTGATGGAAGTTTGGTTCCCCTCTGGAATTCTACAATTTCTTGAGGGAGCTGCTCAGCCTGCATCTAGACCAAGCCCACAAAAACAACCCGTGATGGGGATGCAACAAGCTATCATGCATAGGATGACAATCTACTAGAAAACCACTGAATCTCATGTACTTGATAGTGCAAGACATGTTGCTGAGGATGGTTGGTATGGAGGCTCTAAAACTAAGCTAAGGAAAAAATTTGGGGGGTGGTTGTAGATGCTACAACATGTAGCCTTCCACAAATAAACTAAGCATATGTCATATCTCCAAGCATTAATACAAAAAATTCACATATATACATGTGAAACTACCATAGTCACCATCTATGACAATAACATCATCATCGTAGCAAGAACTACATGATCTTTCCATAAGAACCCTCAATATATCAACCAGGTATCTTCACTAGGGATTTTATAACATCCCACATCTGATAAGCATCAACCATGATATTCAACATATGTGAGTGTCAAACCTATCATCATAAAGTAAGAAGTCATCATCATTATGTGACTAAATAAGCTATGTCTTCATGAAACCTACAATAACACCATTCTCTTGGCCAATTTTCTTCATACAAGAGGAACTTTTTTACAAACATCATAACTCAAGTAATCATCCATGTATCCAGCATAGTGCTAGAAATATGTATCTAGCTTCTCATCAATGTGAAAGACAAATGATGAGCTCATAGTCATTTAGTCAAACTTTCTTGATATCATCAAGTGCGACAATCCTCAACCAATATACCATGTGAGATCAAGAACTATAGGAATCCTCATTCATAACTGCACCTTATGAAATTTATGGGTCTTTGAAGGCATGATGGCA
The DNA here is from genome assembly GCA_031772625.1 of Pinus tabuliformis. NCBI lineage: Eukaryota > Viridiplantae > Streptophyta > Pinopsida > Pinales > Pinaceae > Pinus > Pinus tabuliformis. The sequence continues at coordinate 1,392,783,530 of CM062804.1, forward strand.
GTAGCATAACAGAAATGAGTGACACTTATCATCATCAAATAATGAAGTTGTGTACTAAAGATTTGTTCTTCTCCTTGAAATTATGAAGATCACCATGTAAGCAACATAACATATGTATCATCAAAACAGTCATCCACAAATATGATTAGAAGCATCAAAACAACTAAGTGGCTAAAGAAAAGTATTATCTGTGATTTTATCATAGGAAAGTCATGACCGCAACATAGCAACAAAAGAATCATCACCATCATTATGTACCAAGGACTTCTAATCATAATGCAAATAATGCATTATTAGAAGCATAACATATTCTCCCCCTGAACCTATGCCAACTGATCACTGTCAGATCTGATTATTGCATATATCAGTAAGAATCATCAAGGCATCATATTCAGCTAGTTATACATCAAGTCATCAACAAATTATGAGGGTTAAAATAGCTTCTAAATAACATCCACAGACTGTAGTCATCAACCATCAAAACAGAAAACAACCATATTAGACCCCTTTTCTAAGTATGTCCCATTGCTTCTTCATCAAACCAACATATACATGACTATGCAATTTTCTAACTTGCGTATATACACTACTTGTGTTCAGAATATTAGCATATGAGAATTGGAACATTGAAATATTATACTTTCAGTTCCCCCTGAGTCTATTTTGACTGTACCTGGTCCTAGAACTTTGCTGAAACATATGTTCCAATAATATCATTACCATGATGGTTCTTCATTAGAGACTCCATTTTTCTCTTTCCTCCAATCATCTGATGAGCACATCCACTATCATCTTTGTCTTCGAATGAAAAGAGAGAGAGATCACACCTTATCTGATCTTCCTTTTCTTGCTTCTCGATGGATTCATCTTTTTCATATTTTCAAATATAAATTTGCTTATTGATTGCTTACCATATTGTCTATGACGATCCATAGACTTGTCCCTGCATTATTTTTCTACATGCCCAAACTTGTTACAAGCATAAAATCTTATATGTTTCATATTCCTTCTATAAAAATCAATGGCTTTGTGACCAAACATATTACAAGAAAAACAATATCCCTTAAAGTACCTAGAAGATGATGATCTTTCTATGAGATGGTTATTATCTTGAAACATTCTACTTCTGCATTTGGCTACAACATGTCCAAAATTATGACATATAAAATATTCAATATTATTCACCCAAGGAAAGAATCAATTAACACTTCCATAGTTAGGATTAAATTATTTTCTTTGAATAATTTCCTTCCTTGGTTGTTGATGGGGTTGATCTCTTATCTCCTTGTTGATAATTTCAGATTGTGCATGAGAATTCCTTGCCTTAGTTTGTGAGCTAGATTCACCTTTAATAGTTTCATGAAAACCAAGACCAAATTTGATGGCAGGAGACCTTTGAATACTAAGAATATTATCCAAAATCTAGGTACTATCTTGAAATAGTAAAACATTATCCTTTTCTTCTAATTTGCCTTTTAGGATATTTATCTCAACCTGATATTTCTCTTCCTTTTCGAGATACTGCTTCTTCATGATTTCTTCAAATTTTCTCCCTTCTTCCACTTGTTGTCTTAATTTGATAATCTCATTTTCTTGTTCTTCATCTGCTTGAGGTAGTTCTTCATTCTGCTTATTTGAATTTTCAAGATCTTTTTTTAGAGAGATGACCTCAGCTTCAAGACTTTCATAGTAACTGGATCTATGTTTAAGTTTCTTGACTGTTGTATCCTTTTCATTTACTTCATTTCTCAATGATGTCACTTCACCCTGCAACCTTTGACATTGATATTCATTTTCATTGTATTGCTTCCTTATTTTGTTTCCTTCCTCCAACTAAGTTTTTAACCTGGTAACCTCTTATTTGTAGGTACACTCCCTTTTATCAAATATATCTTGTTGATCTCTAATTTTATCTGTGAGGCTTTTAACTTCAACCTCTATTAGATTTATTTCACTTTCACCCATAAGAGAAAATTCAATTGTTTCTCCCTCACATTCATTATCTTCAACATTGCATGAACAAAGAAATGTATCACCAGAGAACCAAAAATTAGTACATGATAATTCTTTTTTTTGTTCATCTTCAATCTGAGGTGATTCTAAATCTGAATAATCGCTTCCACCTACTAGCCAGTTGTCTCTTCTGCTGTCATTGGTCCTTTGATATGTCTTTTTATTCTGAGGTGATTTCTTCTTTTGCTTCTTTCCCATTGTTATTACAGATATCCTTCAAGTGATCAAGCTTCTACCAAAGGACCTGCTCTGATACCAATTGTTGGGAAAAATACTGAGAAGGGGGGTGGAATCAATATTCATATATCAATAAAATTTTTACATTTCATATTCAGATTTCTATACACGACTTTACTGAATCAAACATGTGTGTGCACATGATTGTTCTTAAGACAATTAGCGTATATCCAGTGAACTTACAATTCAGTTAATCCATCACATGTTTGTTTTCATCTCGTGAATTAGTCCTTTATTAACAATTATATAAACATTAACCATGTGTTGTAATAAATAAATCATCACACCTAAGCAACACACATGAGCACAAAGATTTAAGGTGGAAACCTGATACGGGAGAAAACCACCTGTTGTTGCTGTCTCTATCTTCTTTTTAATATAAATAGTTTGTTTACAATCTTGTACTGGTGCAGACTCATACTAGTACGTAGACACCCACCTTTAGAAGGCTAAAACCTTCTCTCATTCTCCATCTTCTACTAGAATGGAGCTACAACCCGCTAGCTCTTATACTAGCTGATATGATTACTAGTATGTAGGCACCAACCTACAAAAGGCTATAGACTTCACTCTTTCTCCAGTTTTTACTGGAAGGGAGCTCCAACCCCCTAGATCTTGTACTGGTAGATGTGTTTAACAGTACGTAGGCATCGACCTACAGAAGGCTAACACCTTTATTCTTCCTCTAGTGACCAAGTTTCATAAATTTTTAGACTGGATACTGCTGGTACACAACAACACAATATGTAGGCCACATTTCATCAAATTTTCATACTCGACCCATCAGTAACATTGAAGCTCAAAAGCAATCACCACTGCATGAAATACAACTGCATCAACCAATCACTGAAACCCAATCACCAATCTCTCATATAACTGAAACCCAATCATCACTTTCTGAATCAACCAATCATTGAAACTTCTGACACAATTGAATCAAACAATCACTGAAACTTCAGACATAACTGAATCACCCAATAATCAATTTCTGATGCAACTGAATTAACCATTTACTTAAGACCCAATCAACTAACACTTAATCAAAATTCAACCAATCAACTGGAATAGTCAGATCACTATAACCATAACACATAACTATGCCCAAAACATTGCATCACCACCAGAACCAACTGCAACCTCAAAATTCATATGTAAAAATATATACGGTGCTTCAATGAAGCTAGCCTGCATGTATACACCACTTTCTATAACCCAACCTGTGTATACCTCTAAAGATACTGAATCAGAAAACCTATTAGCCAAAAAATGTACCAACCAATGACATTTTTAATATCTACTATCATATTACAGAGTTCTAAGCATATAGCATAAAACACCACCCTCCTTACTCAATCAATCAATCAACAGACTCAATCTCCTTATACAATAAGTTTTACTTTCATAGCTAATGAAGACATCATTGACAAACAATAGTAAAATAGTAACACTGGTTAGATAGATCAATCATCTCTTAACAACAGGATTTTCTTTTGTATATACTACACTGAAGTGTCGAACCAGCATGTATACGTGCCTTCAGCAAGTTGAACCAGCGTATAGATCTCCAAATAATAAATTATAACTTCACAGTTATTCCAGATTTCAGATATACCCATATCATAGCATTTAAAGGATAAACCATCTGTTAGCACTCATATATAGCCTATCCATTATCAGATCACATACTGATAATTCAATTTAAGTCTTACGATCCTAATCCATCATTAGATCTCATCCATCATCAAACACTCATGTGCATACTTAGTCTAGATCAAGAAAAGAATTAGAAACACATAACACACATATTTTATTTTGATCTAACTATTCATAGATATTCATTACTAGCCCAAATTCACACTTTGATCTTCACCTCCTTATATACTTAGAGCCTTTTTCAACACCTCAGACCAAAACAACACTTAGAACCTATGGTATTCTTAGACGAGATCAAGTATCTGTTGTTCCGCTCAATATTGTGGGCTAAATAGGCTCTAGTTCATCCTTCCTTCTCCTATTGTCTCATATTTGTAAATCCTTCAATCCTATCCCAAGTTGTTCTTAAGGGGGGATGTTAGGATATTCCGACACATAGGAAATAGTTAAGTACAACTTGGTCTAGTATAGAGTTAGGTATAGAGTTAGGTAAAGTGTGTTTTCTTTACTATGTACATTTTGTAACTTACAATCCGACGGTCACGATATGTAGTGATCCAACGGTTCATTCTCTCCTCAGTATTACCGACACTTGATCTGTGGCTTAACACCCGATTGGTCCATGATCTCTATTTAAAGAGCATGGAGGGTCATTTGTAGGGTAATCCGTCTATGAGAGAAGCATATGTAAATTTTCATTCTTTTATTAATAAATTGCCTGAAGTGGCCGCGTTGGCTCAGGCCGTGGACTGTTTCCCTCTTTGAGGGTTTTAACCACGTCAAAATACTGGTGTATTGATCTGTGATCTGTTTGTGAGGGATGTCCTTTGGTGTTCTGTCTGAGGAACTTACCCTGTAAATTCCTACATGGTATCGGAGCTTGGACCCAGGTTCGATTCCCCTGAGTTGCATTTGAGGGGGGTGTTGGAAGAATCACCTCACCTCTATAGAATCCGTAATTTCCACCGTGGGGATCCTAGTCACTGTTTGTTATGTTTACCAACACCTGCAGGTTTTGTTGTAATGGTAAACCTCCACATGGCATCAGAGCTATTTGAGGGCCGTGTCTATTGGTGATCCAAATCTAAAGCCGGTAGAACTGCATCCGACTACCATTTCCTAGATCTACTATTTTTGACTGCTTTCGGGCCTAGAGGACTGCTCTATTGTGTTGGGAGCATCTGTTCCAATGAGGAACCCCTTTCGTTTCATGCGAAAAGGTTTCGGGTAGCCCTAGCTGCGTCATTTTTAAGATATGGAGGTATATAGTGTTTATTTGCAGTTTACAGTTATTTTCTCTCTGTTTATTTTGGTTTCGGTTTATTTATCTTTTTTATTACCGGATCTATACCTTTCATTTCTACGTATGCTCTTTGCCTTGCGACTCTGTGCGATCTGGGCAAATCAGAAACAGAAAGGAAGGATTTTTCTCATGCGTATGCTCTTTTCCGCTACGCCTTAGTGTGATCTTGGAAAATCAGAAAGATTAAGGAAAATATTTAGTTTCTGGCTAAAGCTAACTTCGAGCCGCAAGGTTCATTCTTTTTTGTATGTCCATGTTGGGTTTTGTGTTTTTTGTTTTGTAGGGAAAAGGAGCTTTCTCAAAGTAAGCATGCAACCCAAAGCATCAACCCCCCCCCTCTCTCTCTCTCTCTCTCTCCATGCCAAGTTATTCTTTACAGCACCAACTACTTCCAATGGTGGTCCTACATTGTGGATTTACTTAGAAGTAAAGGTCTTTACAGAATAGCCACAGGCCAAGAGACCAAACTGAAAGATGAAGACAAGGCAGCTAAATGGGAAAATAGGCAAGACCAAGCACGTGGGTTGATAGGGATGTCTATTTCTCCAGATCTTAGATTCCATATTGTAGAACTTGATACTCCTGATGAAGCAATGAAATAGATTACTAAAGTCTTTGGAATTAAAAATGAACTTAAAGCCCATCAACTTGAAAATGAATTGCTTACATTGGACCCCAATAATTTTTCTTGCATTGAAGATTTTTTGTCCAAGTTCAATACCCTTAGACTTCTCTTGGAAGTTGTTAAGGTTAAGAAAGAACATAGTAGCCTTATCTACTCCATTCTTACTAAGTTGGGACCAGCCTATTCTGTGTTTGTCTCCACCTTCCATTCTACAAGAGAAGCCTTCATTTCTCAAGGACAAACCTATAAGTCCCCTTCCTTTGATTCCTTTTGTGATTATTTAATAAGAGAACAAGAAAAACTCTTACACCTTGGTCTTCTTCATCTTGGAAACTCTTCTAAGAAAGCGTTAGCCGCCCAGCAGCAACCAAATCTAAAGAATCCTAAGAAGTTGTATCCTAAAAAGAATGGTCCTAAACCAAACAAGGGTCCTAAGAAATTTCAGCCTCAAAATGAAAAATCATTTCAACAAAATGATAAGACAAATAAAAACAAAGGGAAGAAGACTGATAGACATTGCAACTTTTGTAATCGAGATGGCCACTTAGAATCCAAATGCTTTAAGAAGATGGAAGCCTTGGAAGCAACAATGAAGAAGCATAACATCCATTTGGAGCACTCTTCAACTTCAACTTCATCTTCAGGAATGGCACTTTCTGCATGTGGTTGTCAAGCATCTTGGTCTGACTATGCACTAAATGTATCTTCTTCTTCTCATTCTCATGAGTGGCTCATTGATTCTGAAGCTTCTTATCACATGGCCAAAAACAAAGCCATGTTTTCTTCTTTAAATGATTGTAACACCAAAAATATATATGTTGGTGATGATAGATCTCTTAGTGTTGTAGGGACTGGAACTGTTCATATAGACAATGGTCAGTTTAATGATGTATTATGTGTTCCAACCTTATCCTGCAACCTTCTATTTGTATATCAGATAACTCATTCAGGTGAAGGTAAAATCGTTGAGTTTTCACCTCACGATGTTGTAATTAAGGACCTAAGAGATCCTAGACAGATTTTAGCTACTGGCATTGCTGATGATTCTACAAGGTTGTATAAGTTTCACAACTTTGGGTCATCAAATCTTCCCTCAGTATTTGTTGCTCATAATGATGAAGTGAGCAAACTTTGGCATGAGCGATTTGGTCACTTAAACTATCGCTCTCTTTAGAATCTATGTAAAGAAAATATGGTGACAGGTCTTCCAATGGTATCTTGCAGAGATGGTGTTTGTTCTGGATGTGTACTCGGAAAACATCATCGGGACAGTTTTGAAAAACGTGCCTCTTGGCACGCCTTAGCCCCTTTATAGCTCGTGCATAGTGATTTATGTGGTCCACTTCCAGTTGCTTCATTCTCTGGCTACAAGTATTTCTTAACTTTCATTGATGATTTCTCCAGACGCACTTGGGTATACTTCTTAAAACTCAAGAGCGAAGTATTTAACATGTTCTTGGCCTTTAAGGCCTTTGTTGAAAAACAATCTGGACATCAAATTCTTAAGCTAAGATCTAATAATGGCAAAGAATATGTTAAAAACACATTCATCAACTTTTGCACTGAGAATGGAATTCAAATGCAACATACTGTTCCATATACTCCACAACAAAATGGTGTAGCTGAAAGGAAGAATCGCACCTTAAAGGAAATGGCTAATTGTATGCTTCAATCTAAAGGACTTAGTCTTAATTATTGGGCAGAAGCAATTAACTATGCAAATTACATAATAAATCGCACTCCTACTAAGGTTTTAAAGAATATCACTCCAGAAGAAGCATGGAGCTCAATCAAACCAGATGTAAGTCACTTTCGTGTTTTTGGAAGTGAAGCATGGGCCCATATTCCAGATGAGAAACATAAAGCTTTAGAACCTAAGAGTGAAAAATGTATTTTTGTTGGATATTCTGAAGATGTCAAAGGATATAGACTTATTCCACTTAAGTCCAAAAATGTTATCATTAGAAGAGATGTAAAGTTTTCTGAAAATATATCGGCCTGTGAGCCTAGTTCGGTGGATGTGCCACCTCTTCCTATCTCTTCTACTTTTGAAAATATTTCTTCTTCAGATGATGAAAGCGAGGATAAAAATCCTCCCCCACCTTCTCAAGATCCTCCTTTAGCTCCTCAACTTCCAAAATGGGTCCGTGCTACTCGGGATGCAGCAGGTGATCTTGCCGATGATCCTACAGATCAACGACGTACACGTTCTCAGTTCGAGAGAGCCTCTTCTTTACTGGCTCAAGCTTCAGTGAATTATGATCCCGACACCTTTGCAGATGCTTCAGGCCATCTAGATTGGGAAGCAGCTATGAATGAAGAATATCATTCATTATTGGCAAATGATACATGGGATCTTGTTCCTCTACCAAAGGGACGAAAACTTGTTAGATGCAAATGGGTTTACACAACCAAGTATGGACCAGATGGGAAAGTTGATAAACATAAAGCTCGTCTTGTTGCTAAGGGTTTTTCACAAGTTGAAGGCATTGACTACACTAAAACCTTCTCCCCTGTTGCCAAAATGAACTCTATCCACCTTGTTCTTTCCCTTGCTGCTTCTTTCAAATGGGAAGTCCATCAGATGGATGTTAAATCCGCCTTCTTGCATGGGGACTTGCATGAAGAAATCTATATGGAACAACCTATTGGCTTTATACAAACAGACTCCAGCCTTGTATGTCGACTTAAGAAATCCCTTTATGGTCTCAAGCAAGCTCCTCGAGCTTGGTATGCCAAAATGGATAACTTTCTTTTAGAAAATGGCTTTTCTAGGTGTCATTCTGACAATACTGTCTACACCAAGAAAGTGGGAAAGTCTCTTATCATTCTTGTTCTTTATGTTGATGATCTTATCCTGACTGGTAGTGATCCCAACCTTATAAACCATGTGAAGTCTAGCCTTAAAAGGAAGTTTGAAATGACAGACTTAGGACACTTACATTATTTTCTCGGTCTTCAAGTCTTGCAATCCAAGGAAGGTATTTCCCTTTCTCAGTCCAAGTATGCCTGTGATATTCTACGCCATTTTCACATCGAAGACTGTAAGCTAGCCCCTTCTCCCTTTTAGTCTGGAGTCAAACTCTCAGTCACTTGTACTTCTCCTGAAGTTGATGCTAGCTTATACCGTCAACTTGTAGGAAAAATTTTGTATCTAACCCATACTCGTCCTGACCTTTCCTTTGCCGTTGGCCTTGTTGCTCGATTTATGTAAAACCCACATGAAAGTCATTGGAAAGCAGCTAAAAGAATACTTCATTATGTTCGACGTACAGTTCAGTTTGGGATTCATTACAGTGCCGAAGCAGCTCCTCTATTGGTTGGTTTCACTGGTTCCGATTGGGCTGGTGACCCTGATGATCGGAGGTCTACTGTAGGTTATGTGTTCACTCTTGGTTCAGGACCTATTACATGGGCTTGAAAGAAACAAGGTGCCATTTCTCTTTCTTTAGTAGAAGCAGAGTATCGTGGTGTTGTAGAAGCTAGTAAGGAAGCCTTGTGGCTTCGTCAGATCCTATCAGAGTTTGGCTTTCAGCAGAGGCATCCGACTACACTTTGGTGTGATAATCAAAGTGCCATTCAGCTATGCAAAGATCCAGTCCAACATCAGCGCAGCAAACACATTGAACTGCACATGCACTTCATCAGAAAGCTCATTCACGACCATGTTCTTGAAGTGCAATATTGTTCAACAGATGATCAAGTTGCAGACATCTTTACAAAGGCTCTCACAGAGGCGAAGTTCACTAAACTTTGATTTATGGTTGGAGTTCAGGAAGTTGTCACTAAGGGGGGATAGGCTCTAGTGCCTCCTTCCTTCTCCTATTGTGTCATATTTGTAAATCCTTCAATCCTATCCCAAATTGTTCTTAAGGGGGGATGTTAGGATATTCCGACACATAGGAAATAGTTAAGTACAACTTGGTCTAGTATAGAGTTAGGTATAGAGTTAGGTAAAGTGTGTTTTCTTTACTATGTACATTTTGTAACTTACAATCCGACGGTCACGATATGTAGTGATCCGACGGTTCATTCTCTCCTCGGTATTACCGACACTTGATCCGTGGCTTAACACCCGATTGGTCCATGATCTCTATTCAAACAGCATGGAGGGTCATTTGTAGGGTAATCCGTCTATGAGTGAAGCATATGTAAATTTTCATTCTTTTATTAATAAATTGCCTGAAGTGGCTGCGTTGGCTCAGGCTGTGGACTGTTTCCCTGTTTGATGGTTTTAACCACGTCAAAATACGGGTGTATTGATCTATGATTTGTTTGTGAGCGGTGTCCTTTGGTGTTCTGTCTGAGGAACTTACCCTGTAAATTCCTACAATACCATGGTATGGACCTTTGGTATTGTTTAACATTAACTTTCCATCCCATATGTGCTTTTCCTCTTGTGAAAGTGTGTGCATACATATACACTCTTTTATTCTATGTACCCACTTGTATACGCTACTTGGACTAGGTGAAACAATGTATACAACTTAATGCTACTTAAATCATTCTTTTTCTCAATTTCTTGATTCTAATCTATAATCCTTTGTCCCATCATCATGTTCTTCTGTGACATTACTCTATTACCTCTTAATAGACATGTTGCAATGTGAGTTGTCATCATTATAACATTTCTGAACTGATTGCTCTGAACTGCACTCCATTTTGTCACATCTGTAAATGCAACTGCCATGCATTCTTTCACATCATGTTTATATCTTTATTAAGTAGTCCATTAATCAAATAGGTTTTCTTTAAGGACAACACTAATACAATATTCCTGTATCAAACCTTTAACCATTATTCTGTTCCGTCATTCTACCACCTCTGATATCTCTGTGTTCCATCATTTTGTCACCTTTGATCTGTCCTATAGATTCATCTAGTTACAATATACAAGTGAGTTTCCATCAAGGACAACACATGCATCATAATGCCAACAGAACTGCTCATAAACTGAGGATTCAGCCGATTAATATTATATAATGGATGGTTCACACAAGGAAAGAAGGGGAGACTAGCCGATAGTTCATAACATTGTATGTAACAGTAACCTGACCTAGCAGCAGGGAGCGGAACCTCACCTTGAGTAGAAGGTAGTTTCTGAGAGGGGGCAGATAGACCAATTATCTGAATTGGGTGTTCGGATAGGAATTTTTGCATGATTTGTTCCTAGGATTTCTGTGGTACTGTCTATTTATGAAGTTGGGCTCTCCATTCTTCGTCCATCTTCCAGCTTGGATGTATAAGGATTGTAAATGAATGTTTCTTGTACTTTTATCTCCTTTATGCCACTTAATGAATGAATTCCTCCCCACTATTGAGCAGCGAACGAAGACATAGTCTAAATTAGATGAACTCCATAACTAAATCTTTGTGTCATGGTTTCATTCTTATATTGCTATTTTCACATTGCTTTATGTTCTTTTAAGTTCCATGGTTAATAAGATCAGTTTCATGTAATTCTGATGCATCTATTAGCGAAATATTGATGAGCCCCAGAAATGGGTAACTATATGGGCTCATTTTGCCTATTATTTCCATTTAATCCACCATTATCCATAGTTTTGTGCATGTTTTCGAATATATTTATGTTAATTGAGTGAATGGGGATAGTCACTTTACCACAAAGTCTAATGAGTGTTTATTGCATATTTTTGGACATTTTGGGACCAATACCAAGCATTTATGAGTAGATTGGCAGCCAAAACTCGAAGAAACCAAGCCGAGGACTTATAGGAAGAGTGTCTCCTGCATTGATGACCCCTTCCTCAAGTTCTCCACCAGAAGCTCGAAGTTCAAAGGCCACCACATCGATGATTACAAGGGCAGCCAAGCAGGTCTAGTGAAGTTGTTGTTATCTGCAAGTTTAGGCAACCGAGTTCCTAAAGTTTAGGAGGATTTTTGGGAGTCCTCACTTGTATAAATAGGAAGACCTCTGGCCTTAGTAGGTTAGCTATTGAATAGTATATTTTCGCACTTTAGTGCAACAGTTGTATTCAGCTCATTTTCGATCTCTTTCTGTAGACAGTTTTGTGATATGACTATTATTTTTTTATCGATGAAGATGAATCCAGCTTTGAACTAGCACTGATCTTTCTAAGGGGGTTGTAGCTCTTTGGGTTGGGCCCAACCCAAGTGCCCAACACCTCCTTTTTGTATTTATATGAGTTTTTCTTGCATTCATGAAATAATTTCTGTTGTTTAGTTTAAATCTTGCTTTGTTACTTAGGTTGTTTTTGATGATTAGAATAGTTGTTCTAAGTTTCAATTTGATTAGATAGTTTGCTGCAATAATAGAAAAACATCTGCAAAAAGGATACCAAGCAGGCCTTGATGTGGGACCATGAATTGAAACCAAGGCACTCTTGCTGCCACCAGAACACTATTTTTGCTTTCCAGTGCAATTGCTAGTGAGAGATTTTGAGTTGGAGAAGTTAATGTTAGTTGTATTTACATGCTTAGATCTATTCTTGTTCAATTTCCATGGTTTTCTTGCATCATTTCCTGTCGATAAAGTTATGTTCAGCACTTTTCTGGTTTCTAGGTCAGAATTAGGATAAAATTGATAAAACTCTATTTTTTTAATTCTCCTTGAATCAGTTTTCAGAAGTAGGTGTGTAGCTCACTTGAATACCATCCTAGCCTATCATCCTTTCATCACCCAACCTGATCCAATCCATCTCTCAAGGTTTTCTCCACTCATTCACCGCCCTTTCCCAAACAGCCCTAATTTCTACGTTTTTGTGCAAAATAGCTTTCTTATCTTTTGAACAAATCCAACCATCTCCTTCACGTTTGATCTTCATTGACAGAGTCATAGACCCTCTAACACCCTCATCCAACCTTCATTTTTTTTTTCCCACCATTTTTCCTCTTCCAAACCTTCAAAAATCACTTTCGGCCTCTTCCTGTAGAACTTCCTATAGAATTTCCTATAGATCCCCTGCAGACTTCCTGTAGAAGTTCATGCGAGCGATTTTTCAAAATCTGATGGCAATGGAAATCTCCAGAAGGGTGCTAGAGACTCATTAGGTCCTCTCCACACCTTCCTCATCATCTGCAACAGCCAACTCCATCTCCCCTCGCCACCAAACCTCTGCACAATAACAAATAGTCAAAACACAAACATAATAATTCTGCATAGAATTGCTCAAAAGTACAAAAAGATGGTTCTTCCACATTTTCATTTAGAAGTAGCTTAAGTACATGCATTTTACCTTGATAGTAGTCCATGGCAACCATTTCCGTAGTTTCAACTCTTTTTCTGGCAAAAGTAGGGTTAGTGGGTAAAACTAGGGTTTGCATTTCCTTTTAGTTTTCATCTTCTTTCTGCAAGTAGAATAGCCTCCTTTGAGTTAGCTTTCTTCCATCACAGCTAAAAGCTTCTTCAGAGAACTCATAGAAGTTGGCTTAAGCTCCTAGCAAACTTGTGCCAGCTGTTCAAGTGACAGCCTACAATAAGAGCTAGTACGTGTGCATATAGCACTATCGCTTCCAAGTTTGTTACGATCTACCGGGTTGATAGAAGTAAAGTAAGGAGTCCCAGGAGTTGCAACATCATTGCTGCAATACTGGAGCTCACCATATTTTTGGCACCGTTGCCGGGGAAGCGTCAGAGTACTTTGTGATTACTGTTTTCTTCCATTTTCCACTGCAACATTCTGCTAAATAGTTTATTTCAGCAAGAGTAGAGTAGTTGTTTCATTTCAATTCTGAAAAAGTAGATTAGACATTTCCTGCTTTCATTTCAATTCCACAATTTCATTTCAGCAAGCATAGATTAGACATTTCCTGCTTTCATTTCAATTCTGCAATTTCATTTCAGCAAGCGTAGATTAGACATTTTCTGCTTTCATTTCAATTTTGCAATTTCATTTAAGAAAAATAGATTAGTCCTTTCTTACATTCATTTCAATTTTGCATTTTCATTTCAGCAAGATAGATTTTAGTTAGTTGCAATTTGTTGTTCAATCCATTCCAGTTTTGCAGGTACAAGCAGAATAAGAAACAAAAAAATCACCAGAGATCTCCTTTCATGCATCGTAGGAACAGAGACAATTCAGGAGAATTCCTACCCAACACCCCCACCACATCACTAAGTCACCCTTCTCTCTTCTTTGGTGGCAGTGATCCAGAAAAACCTATAGGTGAACCTCCAGAGATATACGAAGATCCTATAACAGAAGAAGAGCAAGAAACCATTCCTCCTAAGACCATGGCTAAAACGAGAAATGGTAGAGGAAATGGGGAGAGAATAGAAGGTACCTTTCCCATCCGAGAGACCAATGGGGTCACAAAGATGAAAAACATAAGTCCCTCAGCCTTACTTCACTTCCATGGATTAACTACTGAAGACCTTGATACCTTGTTTTTTGAGTTTGTTGTCTTTTGCCAAACTTATGACTATGTAGAAGACGAGCAAAAGTTGAAACTCTTTCCGTCTACCCTCAAGGATGCAACGCTACGCTGGTTCATGGGGTTACCTAGAAACAATATCACAACTTGGGCTCAAATGCAACAAGCCTTTAACAACAAATACCGGGATTACTATAGGTCAAAGGAAACAAAGGAAGAAATCTTTCGGATGACCATGGGAAGTGATGAATCTTTAGAAGACTATGAAGAGAGGTTTCAACTCAGTTATAAAAGGGCCAGGTGCACACTTGACCCTGAATCTCTGAAGTTGGTTCTGCTCCGAGGAGTCCCTGAAGACCTTCTAGATACCCTCCATTTTCTAGCTGGGGGAGACATCTACCAGCTACCTTATGATGACATAAAGACTGTGTTTAGAAACCATTCTAGGGCAGCCAGAAAAAGAGGTAGGGGAAGTCAACTTTTAGCCAATGCCCCCTTATCCAAAAACGAATTTGCAAATCAGATGGAAGATTTCAAAAGCGAGATGAGATAGACCATTGCCATGCAAATGGATACCTTGCGAATCCAAAAGAAGCAAGAGGAAGCTGAGAGGACTTTGGCCATATTTTGTCCCAGATGCACTAGAAAGCATCCTAGGAACGAGTGTCCATTTCACTCCGTAGAAGTGTGTTTTGTCTATGAAGAAGACCATCCTACAAATCAATGTCCATCCTTACTCGGATTTAAAGCTATGTACCAAGGGGCTGAAGGAGCTACTGAACCACTCTGCTTCATGAACCAAAGGAGGCCACATGGACCCAGACCTTACCAACAGGGAATGCAAGGGACATCTCAAACTTATTATAACCCTAATCAAGCCAAATCCATGCCTTCTTGGGGTCCCCCTGCTCATCCTTCCTGGTCCACACTCTCTCCTTGGTCATATCCATCTCAATACCATACTCAACCTGCTGCTCATTCATTTCATTCTCATGCTCAGCCACAACCTCAGTGGAATGCACCTCATCAGGGGTGGAGGCCCTAATACAACTCTCCCCCCACTCTTTTGCCTCCACCACCTGCTCAACCACAACCATTACCTCCTGCTCTTCCAAGACAACTCCAAATACCTGCTCAACTGAACCTGAACCCCAATAAAAGACAGGCCCAGTAGGTATACACTAGAGAAACAACATGATCTACCTATGCTGTGGAGATTTGGGAGATCAACCTGCGATCTGGGAAGGTCCTCCCAGACAGCCAACATCCTCCTAAGGAGGATGAGGAAGAGAAATAGGAAAGCGAGCCAAAAGCCATTCCACCCTTTCCTGAGAGACTAACTGGAACCACACAACTGACCCCAGAAGAAAATGAACTTTTGGGAGAACTAAAATAGTTATGTGTAAAAATACCACTTCTCCACGCTATAAAAGATGTACCAATCTATAGCAAGTTGATAAAAGAGAAGTGTTTCAGGAACCTAGGCAGGCGCAAGAGAGATGCCCCAACTATCAATGTCATAGGACAACTATCCAACCTGATGTTGGGATAGGTAATCTGTCTAAAATATCTGGACCCTGGGAGTCCTGTAGTCGATGTCCACATCAATGGCACCATAATCCCCCACACTTTGATTGATCTATGGGCCGCAATTAACGTAACAACCAGGGACACTATGCTCAAACTCAACCTTCAGGGTTCCCTAAGAAAGACCTCAACAGTACTGCAGTTGGCAGATCACTCCACTGTAACACCTGAGGGGATTGTGGAAGATGTCATGGTCTCCATTGATTCTTGGGAGTACCCTGCTGACTTCTTGGTTCTTCAGCCAAAGGCAAAGCTCACTGGGTATCCTCTCATCCTCGGAAGGTCTTGGTTAGCCACTATAGATGCTTACATCAGTTGTTGAGTTGGGAGCATGACCATCAAGAATGGGCAGATGTCCAAGCAGCTAGTCCTATACCCTCCTGCCCAACCTCTGCTAGAACATGACTTATCCCTCTAGTTGGAGGAGGAAGATGAGGATGAAGTCTACTCCACACCATTGTGTACAGTAGAAACCACCATGGGGGGCCCACAAATTGAGTATGATCTTATTGAGGATTTGATTCAAAATCCAACCCCTAGTGAGTTGCCATTAGAAGAGTTGGTGGAAGAAACCCAAGCCAATGCTTCAGTTGATCTCTGTGTGGCTAATCTGACCTCTCTCCTAGTTAAGAATGTGGAAGTTGGCCTAGAAAGAACCTTGAGGATCAACTCAGCCCTATCCACCTCTCAGGAGAAAGAGTTGTGTAGCTTATTGAGCAGCCATTTGGATGCTTTTGCTTGGAGATATAAGGAGATGAAGGGAGTCCACCCTTCAGTCTGTACTCATCATATTTACATTAAAGAGGATTGTAAACCAGTCAGGCAGCCTCAAAAGGGGATGAATCCAACCCTCAAAGACATTGTCAAAGAAGAACTGCAAAAGCTACTGGATGCATGATTCATTTACCCCATCTCTGACAGCGAATGGGTTTTTCCTTTGGTGCTAGTGCCAAAGAAAAATGGGAAGTGGAGGATCTATGTAGATTATAGAAAGCTTAACAAGGCCACCAAGAAGGACCATTTCCCTTTGCCTTTCATATATCAAGTGTCAGATGGCCTGGCAGGGAAGAAGTTCTTCTCCTTCATAGATGGGTTTAGCGGGTACAACCAGATCCAAATCAGCCTAGAAGACCAAGATAAGACCACCTTCACTTGTCCATGGGGTACTTTTGCATATTGGGTCCTTCCCTTTGGGTTGTGCAATGCTCCTGTCACTTTCTAGAGAGCAATACTGAGCATATTTACTGAGTTGGTTCATGATTCAGTGGAAATTTATATGGATGACTTTACCCCTTATGGTTCTAACTTCCAAGAAGAATTGACTAACCTGAGGAAAGTTTTAGCCAAGTGTAGTGAAATGAACCTATCCCTCAGTCTTGATAAATGTGAATTCCTAATGACTGAAGGGACTATGCTAGGTCATACAATTTCTCAACAAGGATTACAAGTGGATCCCAACAAGATTGCTATCATCCAAAGGGTTCCATCTCCTCAAAAGGTAAGAGATGTTTGGAGTTTTCTAGGCTTAGCAAGGTATTATAGAAGATTCATTAAGGATTTTAGCAAGCTAGCCTCTCTGTTGTTTGGTCTTTTGGGAAAAGATGCTGAGTTCATATGGACTGACAACTATAAAGAGGCTCTGGATGCTTTGAAAGGTAAGGTGGTAACTGCCCCAATCTTTAGAGGTCCAAACTGGGCCCTGCCTTTCCACATTCACACAGATGCCTCGAACAAATCTATAGGAGTATCCCTAGGACAAGTTGAACAGAAGCTACCATATGCCATATATTTTGTCAGTAAAAACCTATCCAAGGTAGAATTAAACTACACTGTAACCGAAAAAGAGCTCCTCGTTGTAGTCCATTCCCTAAACAAGTTCAGACACTACATCACTGGCTATCAAACATTCATACATACTGATCATGCTGCAATTAGGTATTTGATGAATAAACCTGATGTCAATGCTCATATCATTAGATGGTTACTTTTATTGCAACAATTTGATTTGACCATTGTTGATAAGCCAGGTAAGGAAAATGTTGTTGCTGATTTTCTGTCTAGACTAGATCTGCTTGCAGGTGAAGAAGGGATGGTGGATGATCAAATGCCCGATAAACACTTATTTGCTATTTCAGTACTCTCTCCATGGTTTGCTGATATAGCAAATTACTTGGTTTCAGCACAGTTTCTGCCACACCTGTCCTCAAAAGAAAAGAGAAAGATCATGAAGAAAAGCACCTCATTCAGTTGGATTGGGGGCAACCTATTCAAACCTTGCCTAGATCAGATTTTTAGGCGATGTGTCAGGGAAGAGGAAGCCTTTGACATCCTCTTAACTTGTCATGATGGACCTTGTGGGGGTCACTTTGTAGCAAAGAGGACTGCTTTCAAGATTTTGTAGGTAGGTTACTATTCGCCCACTCTTCATCAAGATGTCAGGAGATACATCAGCCAATGTGACTGATGTCAAAGGATGGGGAAACTGACTCCAAGGGATGAGATGCCCCTACAACCCCAAGTGAATTTCAAGCCATTTGAGAAGTGGGGCATGGACTTTGTGGGTCCTATCAACCCTCCTTCAAAACATAAGTCTTACATCATTGTGTGCATGGACTACCTAACAAAGTGGGTAGAAACAAAGGTGATCAAAGTAGCAACCGAAGAAAAAGTAGTTGAGTTTTTAAGGGAAAATATCTTCTACAAGTTTGGCTACCCAAGAGAGTTAGTTACAGATCAAGGGAGTTAGTTTAACTCCAATTTAGTTGAAGACCTTCTTACACACCACAAGATTAAGCACAAAACTTCGACCCCTTATCACCCACAAGCAAATGGATAGGTGGACGTCACTAACAGAGCTTTGGAAGAGATTTTGACTAAGGTAGTGAGCAACAGTAGAAAAGATTTGGCAGACCGATTGGTTGAGGCCACCTAGGCCTATAACACTACTTGGAAAACTACCACAGGTTTCACACCCTATGAGCTGGTCTAGGGGAAGAAGGCTTTGCTGTCCATAGAATTTGAATATAAGACATTGAGGCTGGCAGCTCAGATGGACTTAAACCTCAGCCATGCACAAAAAGAAAGATTGTTTCAGCTAAATGGGTTAGATGAACAGAGAATGCAAGCCCTTCCCCACTCAGAGGTAGTCCAGCTTCAAAGAAAAATATGGCATGATCGACACCTCAAAGAGAAAAAATTTCAGCTGGAAGATTGGGCACTGCTATATTATTCAAGGTATAAAGATTTCAAGGGCAAGTTGAGAACTAGATAGTTGGGACCATATACAATAGAAAAATGCAATGACAATGGTTCAGTCCCTAGCCGGACCATTGATGAAGAAGCCATCCCCATTCTCATCAATGGGCATTGATTGAAGATCTACAGGAAGCCCCTTTCCAAGCAGGAGTTCATCGAAACTCTGGGAAAATTAGTGCTGGTAGCGGAGCGGATCCCTGTCTCCACCTCACTCATACCTTGAACCAAATAAATAAATAAATAAAAACAGAAAAAACAGAGAAAAAGAAAATGGAATAAAATATCCCTAGGTGAAAACCTCTTGGAGGTGCCCAGGGTAGGCACTGAGGGTGAAACTTCCTGGACGCGCCCCAGCTGTCTCAAGAAAAAAAAGAAAGAAAAAAAGAAAAAAAGAAAAAACCTAACTTCTTTTGAATAAATTGAAAGTTGTGGGAAGGTCATTGTAGGAGGGTTTCACAAGAGGAAAAGACATGACAGGCTGCATGCACCCTTCACAGTCCATCACCCCATCACTGTTATCCTTTCCCATGTTTTGCTCTCATTTTTTCTGAAATTCTACATCCTATAGGAAACTCTGTGTTTTCTACAGGAAGATCCTGTAGAAATTAGAGGAAGGCCAAAATCCATTTTAGAACAAAACCCGAGGGTTGGAAATTCATCTGGTAGCCCTGTGAACCTCTTTACCACCATCCATCTTCCCATTTCACCATTCCATCCCTGTACACCTACATCTCCACTCGTTTTTGTCCCTGCACAGCCACATACATATATTCTGTTTTTGTCATCCTGCACACACACATCAAAAAGAAAAATGATGACAAATAAAGGCAGCAACATTTTTACTCATCCATACCTAATATCCTCCTACTATGATTTCTTCTTAGTCGAGACCTTCTTTAGTAGTTTTAGCCCTACTCACATATTAGCTTGAATTTCAAGAGGAGAAGCAGCTACAGGAAATCCTACAGGATTCTTGTAGTAGCTGATCCCTTAGAAAAACATAATACAGAGATAGGGTCAGCGCAGCAGGACGTATGAAGAGCAACATTTGAACAGGAGATCATCGAAAACCCAAGGCCAAGCATGCAGAGTGCAAGAAGCAATAGCAACGATGAAACGAAATGCAAAAATACGAAATATAAATAACACAACGGCGACTAAACAGGTAAGTGCCTAAACCTATTCCTCCATTGCATGAATAATATTTCAAAACTACATGAACTGTGGGAATGGTCAATTACCTGGAATCAGGGACCAGCTAACTGGCCACCCTCGTTCAGTTCAAGCCCCTTCGTGGAATTTAGTTGAGCCACGTCCAAATTCAAACTGCTGACTAGATATGTAGTCAGCACATGCGGCATGTCAACTCGGGAAGAAGGCATTTGAAACTGGTAGTAGTGGTAGCAGAGGACGGGAGAAAGGTAGGTGATGGCAGTGAGGCGGCATGAGGAACCATAATGACACTGGTGTCAGACCAACGGTCTGGATGGGAATAACATACCTATCTGGTCACCTTATCTCCTCACCGCGGATTACGCCAATAGTTAAGTACAATGCACTCCAAGCCTCCACCACCCTTTTGGTTCATTTTCATGTTACGAAGCTCTCAACTACAGTGTTCGTCTACCACCTTCAGAGCAACAAACCAGTTGTCCTCTGCCAGCATTCTACCAGTTTCTTCGAAACCCTCCTAACTATCGAGCTCTACAGGAGCCTCGCTGCATTCTACAGGAGCTGGAGAATTTCTACAGGAAAGGCAGAGAACAACCAATAGAAGGAAAACACAGGATTTTTATCAGAATTTGAGCTTAAAATGAGGTAGGCTCAGGAAACCTCCCTGCATAGGAATTATTTGTATAAGGTGGCGGGTTAATAACACAGAATTGGATTGAAAGAAAGGAGAATGAAGTTTAAAAGTCTGCCTGCATATTTTCCCTGAGTTCTACACAGTTCTCTGTTTTCTTCTCTACATTCTAATTCTATCTTTTTCTTTCTCATATTCTACTGTAGAGAAAACACTTGCAATCATAGAAACCAACCTATGTGAAAAAATCGAATTTGCATATCTGTCTATTCTCTGAGAAAAACCTTGTGTTATTTATCCTTTGTTCTGTCAAAAAAAATATTTTCTTTCTAAAAGCAGAAGATCAAATTTAGGATAATAGCAGTTTGAAACAAGGGATAGATTGCAATTTGATTTTGTGAGAAGGTGCACATAGAAATTCCTCCTACAGTTCAGAGAGAAAAAGAAGCAAAACTGAGTTGTCCCTCTGTCTCTGATTTTTTAAATTGTTGTTTTTTTCCTCACCTAAGCACTTCAGAAACCACTCAACACCATTCCAGGAGGGTTTATGAGGAAGGAGCCTTCGAACTCAAACCAATTACATGAGCACCCTGAGGTGGTGGCCCTCTTCACCAGGGAAAATTGGATGGTTTTCTTTGAAAGGATACATAGATATGATGATGAGGTAACTAAAGAATTTCTGATGGCCTTAAAACCCCATTTGAAAACACATGCCACCATTAGTTTCAGGGGGTTGTCCCTAGAACTTACACCTGATCTTATCAGTCAAATCATAGGCCTTCCACTTGGGCTCCCTTGGAGCAAGGAGGAAAAAGAATTGCAACAGGTGGCCAAGAAGACATTTTTTCAACCTGTGGAGAATCCTGTAGAGGATAAAAATGCGGTCAGAAGGACAAGCTTGCCTCCTCCATGGAATGAAGTTAGCTACAAAATAATGAAATATATCACTTGTGAAGGAAGGTTTAGCATCATTTATGGTTATCACTTCAGGTTGCTACATGAATTGAGGTATGGGATGGACCTGCCTCTAGTTAGAAAACTGAGTCTCCCATATTTCCTCCTCCAGTATTTAATAGAATGTAGTACTAAGCTAAATGCCAGAGTCCCAGAATAGCTGGCCCACCATGGGCTCATCAAACTATTGGTAGAAGATGCCTTACATACATATACCATTCCCATAGCTTGGGAATTTTTCAGAAATATGTCTAGAGATGGTGACATCAAAACATTGACTGAGGATATTAGCCCCTTTGGCAATAAGGAGGAGGAAGAGAAAGAGGAAATTGAGGAAGAAGTGCATGAGGAGACATCACATATTCAAACATAAGAGGAATAGGAAGCAGGAGAGAAACTTGAAAATCCCACTGTAATACCTAAAGTAGAAAAGAAGACCACCCCAAAGACAGAGAAGAGGAAAAGAGTAGAAAGTAAGAAGAAAAAGCCTAAGAAAGGCCAACAGAGGACTGCCATAAGCAAGGCAGGAACCCAACAAGAAACAGAGAAGCCATTTCTAGAAATAAAAAAAACACAAGCGAAAACAGCAAGCACAGAAAATATAGTAGAATAAACATCCCCTGAAACATTGGCAAAAGAAGTAGCAGTGGTGTTGCTGCATTAAGCACTCTAGCAAAACAAAAAGGAAAAAGAAAAAGAGAAGCATCCATGTATTATAAAGCCAAAAGGAGCACCAGGATAAATGTGGGCAAGCCCCAGCCTCCACCAAAGGAACCTATAATAATTAAGGATGCACCTAATGAGAAAAAGGAGGAATCCCCCTCCAAAATATCTATTACCTATGAGAGAGGGAGTCCCAAAACTTCCACATGGAAAGAAAGAATCAGACTGATGGCCTCCAAAACAGTTCTACAGGAAGCTAAAATATCTCTACAGGAAACACTGTCCAACCTAAAGGAGACTGAAAAATTAGAAGAGGAGGTAGCAGAACAGTTACAGGAGGAAGGCAAGGCCAAGGAGATACATGAACCCAGCTCTCAACCTAATTTAGGCTCATATTACAGTTTGTTAGAAGGTGGGAAGATCATGCCATAGAAATTCATTGTACCACTTTTCTTTGCATTAGAACAGGAAAGGGTTAGAACCCACACTTGGATGACAATTTTTAAAGCCAAGGGAGTTGCAGACATAGGCCACATGGAAGAACAGTTGAAAGAATTAAGAAGAGAGTTGGCAATGGTGAGACACACTGAGAGCAGTAAAAGAGCCCAGCTACAGGAGGAAAATGAACTGATGAAAAAGAAGTTACAGCAACAAGAAACTCACAGGGTAGACATAACATAGATTTCTGAAGAGCAGCAACTACAAGAAGGTCCCCTAGTAGACAAGGAAGCAGTAGAAACACAACAGCAAGAGGCAGAGCCACAGCCTAATGTGGAGATGATGATAAAGCAGCAGCAAGAGAGGGAGTCTCAGGTAGCAGCTGAAATGTTGATGCTGAAACAACAGTTGCAGGAGAGAGAAGGAAGCCTTGCAATGTAGACAACCGGCTAGATCTTATGCATTGTATCTTAAAGACCAATGGCTCTAGTTCCAAATCAAAACATTGGCCTAAAGGGGCACAATCGCTTTCCAAAATTATGGTTCGTTTATGCATCTGTGTGCTACTAGTTCGGATGAGGACAAGGCCAAATTAGCAGAGTTTTACTTACATAATATGGCACTCCTTGATATGAACTTCTGGAACCCCAATGCTACATTGGGAGATGTACAGCTCTTGGCTATGGCTTCCTAGATGAGCCATGAGGAAAAAAAGAGCAGTTGAAGTTCAACAGATCATGGCCAAAGAACTGAGTGAGCCCCTGCTAATCAGGGCAGAGCCAAAAGACCCCTCAACACTCATATATGCTCATCAACACCTTGCCAACAACCCTCAAGTTCTCCCGGATTATGTCAAAAGGCAAGCGCAAGCTATCGCCCATTTTGAATATATGGAAATATTATTCGGTGATGATTTCCTTCATGCTTGTATGAGGAGATGGAATACATTATACTACAGCTTAAAGATCAGGGAGTACCACTCCCCAACCAGAATGAGGGAGGCTTTGGTGAGAGTGCCTCTGTACAAACAATCAATGCAGAAGTTGAAAGCCAACTAGATTGGCCTTAAGTTCAGTCCTCCACTACTCTTAGCACTATTGGAAGGGGTTAAGGAAGAAGAAGAACACAGGCAATGGGAGGAAGTAGATAGAAAGCCAGGTTTTCATGACAGGGAAGAGGACATCACCTCAGAAGAATGGGATGTCAGGGAAGCTGTTAAAGCGATCAAGGATGAAGAATTGGATTAGTTGCTCAGAGGATGAGCAACCCATTCAGTAGGGTGGTGATGATGAGTCGTAGAAATGGGTAACTATATGGACTCATTTTGCCTATTATTTCCATTTAATCCACCATTGTCCATAGTTTTGTGCATTTTTTTGAGTATATTTATGTTAATTGAGTGAATGGGGATAGTCACTTTACTGCAAAGTCTAATGAGTGTTTATTGTAGATTTTTGGACATTTTTGGACCAAGACCAGGCATTTATGAGCAGATTGACAACCAAAACTCAAAGAAACCAAACTAAGGACTTATAGGAAGGGTGTTTCCTACATTGATGACCCCTTCCTCGAGTTCTCCACCAGTAGCTCGAAGTTCAAAGGCCACCACATCGATGATTACAAGGGCAACCAAGCAGGTCTAGTGAAGTTACTGTTATCTGCAACTTTAGGCAGCCAAGTTCCTAAAGTTTAGGAGTATTGTTGGGAGTCCTCACTTGTATAAATAGGAAGGCCTCAGGCCTTAGTAGGTTAGCTATTGAAAATTCTATTTTCGCACTTTAGTCCAACAGTTGTATTCAGCTAATTTTCGAGCTCTTTCTATAGACAATTTTGTGATATGACTATTATTTTTTGATCAATGAAGATGAATCCAGCTTTGAACCAGCACTGATCTTTCTAAGGAGGCTGTAGCTCTTGGGGTTGGGCCCAACCCAAGTGCCCAACACCTCCTTTTTGTATTTATATGAGTTTTTCTTGCATTGATGAAATAATTTCTGTTGTTTAGATTAAATCTTGCTTTGTTACTTAGGTTGTTTTTGATGATTAGAATAGTTGTTCTAAGTTTCAGGTTGATTAGATAGTTTGCTACAATAATAGAAGAAGATCTGCAAAAAGGCTACCAAGCAGCCCTTGATCTCCTTTCTCCCTTTGTGGGACCATGAATTGAGACCAAGGAACTCTTGCTACCACCAAAACACTGTTTTTTCTTTCCAATGCAATTGCTAGTGAGAGATATTGAGTTGGAGAAGTTAATGTTTGTTGTATTTACATGCTTCGATCTATTCTTGTTCAATTTCCATGGTTTTCTTGCATCAGTTCCTATCCATAAAGTTCTGTTCAGTACTTTTCTGGTTTCTACATCAGAATTAGGATAAAATCGGTAAAACTCTATTTTTTTAATTCTCCTTGAATCAATTTTCAAAAGCTGGTGTGCAGCTCACTTGAATACCATCCCAGCTTATCATACTTTCATCACCCAACCTGATCTAGTCCATCTCTCAAGGTTTTCTCCACTCATTTGCCACCCTTTCCCAAACAGCCCTAATTTCTACGTTTTTGTGCAAAATAGCTTTCTTATCTTTTGAACAAATCCAACCATCTCCTTCACGTTTGATCTTCATTGACAGAGTCCTAGACCCTCTAACACCCTCATCGAACCTTCACTTTCTTATTCCCACCATTTTTCCTCCTCCAAACCATCAAATATCACTTTCGGCCTCTTCCTCTAGAACTTCCTGTAGAATTTCCTGTAGATCCCCTGCAGACTTCCTGTAGAAGTTCATGCGAGTGATTTTTCAAAGTCTGATCACAATGGAAATCTCCAGAAGGGTGCTAGGGACTCCTTAGGTCCTCTCCACACCTTCCTCATCATCTGCAACAGCCAACTCCATCTCCCTTCACCACCAAACCTCTGCACAGTCACAAATAGTTAAAACACAAACATAATAATTCTGCATAAAATTGCTCAAAAGTACAAAAAGATGGTTCTTCCACATTTTCCTTTAGAAGTAGCTTAAGTACATGCATTTTACCTTGACAGTAGTCCATGGCATCAATTTCAGTAGTTTCAACTCTTTTTCTAGCAAAAGTAGGGTTAATGGGTAAAAGTAGGGTTTGTTAGGGTTTGCATTTCCTTTTAGTTTTCATCTTCTTTTTGCAAGTAGAATAGCCTCCTTTGAGCTAGCTTTCTTCCATCACAGCTAAAAGCTTCCTCTGAGAACTCATAGAAGTTGGATTAAGCTCCTAGCGAACTTGTGCCAGCTGATCAAGTGACAACCTGCAGTAAGAGCTAGTACTTGTGCATATAACACCGTCGCTTCAAAGTTTGTTACGAACTACCGGGTTGATAGAAGTAAAGTAGGGAGTCCCAGGAGTTGCAGCATCATTGCTGCAACACTGGAGCTCACCAAATATCTTGGATCAAATTGATCCAAGATGGGGACAACTCAAATTGATCCTTTCTTGCTACAATTTCTAACACTCAACACCTTTTTTTCAACATAAAATAAATATTTAATATCAAGCAGAGGAAAATTTGATTACTAATGATACAATTAGTAACGAGTACCTTAGCCATAACGACCTATATATATTTGTATAAATATTAACTAATGTAAATAAATTGATAAACCAATGCTCTTATTTTCATATATTACCTTTTCTAGGGCCCTAACTCTTCTTTTGATATACCACCTTTTCCAAAAGTTATTGTTTCCAAAGTTGAAAACAATAAAGGCTTAGGTTCGATCTCCTATGGCACAAGTATAATTGATTATTTATATTTATGTGTATATTAATTTGACTATGGCACATGTCAAATTGATCCTTTCTTCCTACAATTTCTAACACCCAACACCTTTTGATCACCAAAAATTAAATATTTAATGTCAAGTAGAGGACAAAGTTGGTTACTAATGATACCATCAATAATGAGTACCTCAACCATAATGACCTATATATATTTGTGTATGTATTAACTAATCGAAAAAAATTGATAAACCAATGCTCTTATTTTGATATATTGCCTTTTCAAGGGCCCTAACTCTTCTTTTGATATACCACCTTTTCCAAAAGTTATTGTTTCCAAAGATGAAAAGCATAAAGGCATAGGTTTGATCTCCTCATCAAGTTAGCATGTGAAATAAGATTTCCCTTATCCAATTCATATAGCTTTCATGTGCATCAAATATATCATTGGAACATATTATTCTCCTAAGTAAAATTAGTAAACAATTGATTATGACATATTTTCAGCAATGGAGATATTTTTAACATGCAAGTTAGTTTATTCCTCAATGGAATTCATAGACATAATAAAGGTTTTGAATTGGGTAGAAAAAATGTAAAATCATGCCAAAAGAATAACAAATTAAAAGGTCAGAGCATCAACAAAGTCAGATGATGAAATTATGGAAACAAGACAGACTAATGTGCTATTGTTTCCTTTTTCTCACCACTAAAATAGCAAGTATTCCACCAACGTATGGTGGTTTTTGTAAGTCCATTGAGTGCCACAAGATAGTACACAACATTGAAATATCCAAAAATTAGTAAGGATGAAGGATTCAAAAAGTTGATGGAAAGAAAATTATGGTTTTGGAAAGCTATCAATACGAATAATTCATAATTGTTATGTTTTATTTAATTGCAAAATGGAAATGTATAACCAATGATGTGGAAACTAGCTAACATGATGTATGACCAAGATATTATAAAATAATTTTGGTCGTATGTCAATGACTCTTCCAACTACTAGGACTTATCCTTCGTATAGATATAGATATATTCCAACCTTTTACTCATGGGGAATGACGACAAGTAAGAATGGTTTAGTGAAATAGCATATATGGTTTCATTCTCATCCATAGTATGAGAAACTATGGGCATGTAGTCATGTTTATAGGGGTTTCTTTGTTGCAATAGTAGTGGGTGGTGTCAAATTTGATGGAAAGGAAGAGGAGGAAAGGCAAAAATTTCGCACACAAAAACACTATGAGTTGTTGATCTTCTATTGATCATACAAACTTGAATTTCATACAATGAACCCATCATGGGGTATTTATAATTATCAACTCACAGCTCACTCAAAATAACTTCAACATAAAAACACTTACTATATTCAACCTTTCCAAATATAGAATTAAATTGAACTTCTAATATTGGATTTGACTTAACTCTACTCAACCTCTCACTTCATGCATCACATGCACATAGGAGTAATTACAATTTCTAACAACCCCCCTTAATTATGATTGTATGACTCAACATAACTACTACATGACTCAACAGGAATCAACTATGCCTTCTAGCCTTACAATATAAGTTTACTCAATCATCACTCAAAAATGCCTATTGGTCTAAGCCTCAACTATCCTTATAGTGAATTAAAAAGATTTTTACAGTTTTGAATTTTCTTTTTCATTTATTCTAATTTCTATATCTTTAAAACTCCTTCATTTTCTGTTGGAATTTCTTGTTGTAGGTTCCATATTTCTTCACTTATTATTGCTGCATTGTTACATTGACTTCTCTTGTATTTGTTTTGAAAAATAATTTGTTCCTATGTTCTACAACTTCCTCTTCAAAGATTCTTTTAACTATGGATTGTTGCCACAACTCTTCATATTCAAACTTTATTCTTTTCTCTACTTCTTGTGCTCCATATTCCTTATCTTCTTTCTGCCATATTTATTGATAGAAAAATCTAATTTCTTCTTGACTCCATTGATGAAAAATTATTTCTATGATTTCTTATTCATCTTTAAAAACTTCCATGTATTTTCCTGCATATTTTTCTTCATCTTCTTTTTTAGTTGGAGTGTTATCTTGTGTACCTACATAATAAAAAAAAATATTAAAAGCATATTCATTAAGCTGTACAATGAGAGTTTTCTCCTCTTCCTTCTCTACCTTCTCTACCTTCTCATCCACTCCTTTACAAACCCCTACCATTGCAAATATATTGTATTTAACTTGGATTCCAGACATAAGTGGGATTTTCTCACCAAATAAAACATATAAATGTATTCCTTCTATTGCATCATGTGCAACCACTCATCACCAGTTAAATTATCTTCATCGAAGTTAACATCAAAAAAGATAATTCATCCACTCTATTGTGGGACACCCGAGCATGCATGTGGTCATTAGAAATTTCAACTTCACTAAATTCGGCAGTTGTGTTTGGATTCGCCAATGCACATCTAGCTTTGCAATCATCATACATGCGTTTCATCATAGTAGGATTCACGATCATTAGCACCATCCATATTACAATGGATTTCTTGAGCATTTATATGCTCTTGGTCTACTTCACATACAGAGGCTTTAACTTCTCCCTTTGCAATCTTTGTTCTATCTTCTTCATCTTTCACCTATGTGGCTACACATTGGGATTCATCAATATATTCACTTTCTTTTACTACTATTGCAAAATTATCTACCTATGACATAACATGTTGCTTTATGTCACTCCCACCTTGCACCATTTTCTTCTTCTATGATCTTTCATGCTTCCTTGGAAGATGTAGCCTTTCTTACATTGCACAAATATTTATCATTCAATGTCTATTTTATAATATCCAATACTAGAGAATCCCATACTTCATTATATGGGTTATTAGACTCGTAACAAATTTACTCTTTACCTCTAAGAAACTTTAGCATTTTGATAATCCAATGATCAAGACATTTACCAGTAAAAAAAGGAGGTGGTAGGAGATCGAGCCTACATCAATCAACCTTGATTTTTCTTGCATCTTTTATTAGACTTCTTGGTTCCTCAGCTACAGCTTGAACCTCTCTAAAGATAGCAACAACATGTGCCTCTTCTTTTATATTCCTTTTCTGAATATTCTTTAGTTGCGCTTTGTGACCCATGATTGTTGTATTCCTTATGTCTTATGTTTGATTTCCTTATTTCATGAGGCTTCCTTCCATATCGTCCACAAAAAAATGATTGTTTTTAATATGCAGCCCGTAAGGCACAATCTTCATCGAAAAGGCTATCATGCTTGACAAAGTAGATAACTTTGCATATGAATGGACCTTTACAAAATCCTAAACTCTTTCCAATAAAAATAATTTTTTCTTTTTAATTCTCCTTTATTATGTTTGTATAGATCCTTTCCAAAAAAGAAAATTAACACACATTTTTTCCTTTAATATATATAAAAAAGTAAAAACTTTTTCAAAGCTCAAATTTATTCAAATGTTTTGAATAACCTTTTGAAACCTTATAATACTCTCATCATATAAAATAACTTTCCAAATAGATATAATTTTCAAAGAAGTATGGTGTTGGACTTAAAATTTAAATAAAATTTTTAAATAAAGCTCTCACGAGATAAAAGGAACTAAAAAAAATGTGACTTCTAAAGTTGACCTTATTCTTTACTTTTTGAATAAAGGATGTTTATGAACCTCTTTAATTATTTCATGTGGTTGTGTGATTTCTTTGTTGACTATTTTTTGGAGGCCCATCACACCTTTGAAGGCTCTTATCGATTCTTAGACTTGGTGAAACGACTCTCAGTGGACATACTGACAATTTTTTTTTCGGTCATTCTCTCTTGGTTGTGCTTTATCACTCACACACTACGAGAGCATGGCTCTACAAACTATGACTACATACTCTCTGGCTCCTAAGATCATCTAGCTCTTCCTTCTATTTGATACCAATTTCATGGAAACGGAGAGGAGGAAATGCAAACATTTCACACACACAAATAGTATGAGTTGTTGCTCTTTTATGGATCAAACAAACTTGAATTTATTACAATGAACCCATCATGGGGTATTTATACTTTTTAACTCATAACTCACTCAAAATAACTTGAAAAAGAAAACACTTACTAAATTCAACCTTTCCAAATATCGAATTGTTATAAGGAATCTATGACTGCGAACATATGTATATTCCCTAGACCTAGTGGCCTGGTGTAGAACAATAGAAAGAAAAGACTATAAAGTTCTCCTTAGAGAAATTGGGGAATGGAAAGATCCTTACTTGTGATACATCGAAAGATCTTCTCTCCTCTTAGCTTTTAATTTCTAATCGTAACTCTGATTGCTATAATGAGAACCTTCACAAACAATCAACGCAAGTCAAAGTCTACGACATCTATGTAGCATTATCCAATCACTTTATTCAATGAATCAACATAACATAGAAATATATGCATGTAAACATTACATAACAGATATAAGAAAATGGTATATTATTTTTATTAATATGAAATGGAGAGAGTTTACAACCGAAAATGGAACTTGATCTTGTGAACAGCTCCCCAAATTGACTTTTCCATCTTTGCCACAATGCACACCTCAAGGTCACCCTAATGATTGGGAATGATAACTCTCTTATGAATAAAGTAACAATGTAAGGGTATGATTAGTCTCCAAAATCCCACCTCTAGCTTGTGAATGGATTACCAATCTAGGCTTGAAATCCACTCTTGATGGGAGTATGAGCTTAAGGGATAAGAGGTGAAATATCGAAGGTAGGATGAGATATGATTGGAAGTTCTTATCCAAGGTAATTTGTTATAAAAAATCCTAGAAACTTCTGGAAGAGGAAGATTCAGGATTCTTTTTGTTTTTCCTGAATTTCTAGAATCAGCGTACCCCTATGAAGGGACAACATGCTCTGATCAAAGCAAGTGTATAACTAAGCAACCTATTGCTGAACGTAGGTCCCTAAAGGGCTAGGGCGCACTAGCCGTTAAAACCATTGAAATGAGGTAGTTAAGCTCAGAAGCTCATTTATTTGGAAGAGCCATTCTTAGGGATTTCTATAGGGATGATGACAAGGTGTTCATGGATGTTGATTTATCCAGTTTGTAGGATTATTGACCAGATGCAACAAAATGGCCTATAGCATATTCCCCCTTAAACCTTAAAGTCAGAAACAACAACTGATGACTAAAGTGCTTTACCTTGTGGCAATTACATATCAAGAACATCTCGTTGGATCATCATTTGTTATAATAAATTTACATCATAATATATTTGCTGAGGGAGGCATACCCATGTTCAACACATAAGCTAACATTACATGTACAATCATCATGAAGGCACGTCCACTGGTGACAAAGGGTGGAATGGCGATTGGATTAATGTATGTATGATCATAGCCACCATAATTTGTAATCTCACATTAATCCTGAAATTGCAGCTAGGATGGATGAAACTATATCTAGGGTCTTCTACCTTGTTCACTCGATCGTCCAATGTATGAGTCTATCCATGTGAATAAAGGAGATGAAGTCAAACCTAGTAGACGCCATCTAATTACTGGCCAGTGATGTAAGCCATTAACACACACAAGAGAAAGCAAAAATGATGTTAATGGCTCCCAAGGTATTTTAGTACAATCTATATGGTGTGAATGAATAGGTTGAAGTCAAACATAACACAAATTTTTTTGAATGAATTCCAATGATGAAAACGTGTCACTGAGAGGAAGGAAAATTTTCATTGATGTATGGAAGCCCCAAGATACATAAAGAAGAGTTTATGAGTTAACTTTGTAGATAATGATTTTATGTTGATGTGAAGCGATCTGTCACAGGAGGGATTTGATGTATTCCCCATCAAAAACATGAAACAGGTATCATGGTTTGAGACATAATGATGCTGATGTGGAATTTTTTCAGTAACAACAAACATGCAATGAAGGATTAAGAGTATCCTAGTAGATATCAATTGATTGACATCTCTTGAACACATCACTGAAACTGAAAGGAGTTGGCAGCATTGACCCAAAACCCAAAGACGAGGCTTTGAAATGGTATGATGAAACAAAGGAAAACATATTTCCAAACCCAACAACCATGGAGATGAAGTGGAAGAGTGTCATGTTCAAGAGTGACTCACTTCAATAATAGGTGGAATATCCCATTTTCCCAATTTCCCCAACCATTTCTAGTTAGTACCTCTTTGTTTTTTAACAAGATTGAGGAGCATAACACATGATTGATCTGTGAATTCATCCTTTTGGTGAATCCCTCCAAGTATGTTTAACGAACCTTAAGAAGGAATGGCTTAGTCCCATCATGTTCAATGAGTCCACCATTGTTTGATGTTTTAATGAGTCCATTTAATGCCTAACGTGACATATTTTTCATGTTTACAAAGTTTGAAAAAGAGGATAAAAGAGAAAACTCCAAAGGTTACTTTTCGTAGATAATCTCTTTAGCCTGAAAAGGTAGAAAATAATACTCAGGATAACATCTTAGCCATGTTCAACTAAGGTATTCCTTTTTCATAGATAGTCTAGCTCAATCATGAAAAGGGTTAAAATTATACTGATTATACCTCTTTTCATTTACTTTAACGAGATTTTCATTTCTTTGGAGTCTCAAAAGAGCTAAAACAGGAATCTTCCTAGAGGAACAAATGGTATAAAGGGTAGTAATTGGTTTTGATCATGATGGAACTGCTCAAAACATGCAAAGGTTAAGAGGTTGGCTAATAATACCACTCATCATAGTTGTTCCTCAGGAAAGGGTAAGAAAACCAAGTGAAAGTGTATGATGAGCCAAGCAAATGGTGATGATGGGATGAGAAATCCAAGGCTCGTATGGAAAAAAATGGTTGATGAAAATTGCAATTAGGAGGGATAGGATGAGAATGGATTCATTTTTACATAATATTGAAACATGGGAAACTATGCTCTTCATTTTTACACAAGATTGAAATAGAGACAAACTATGCTTGAAATAAGTTTGCATGCCCCCAACATAATCACTCAATTTGAGGCACATGCCCCCCAAGCTTCATTTCATTCACCTAAGTAGACTACTAGTTACTAATGGTTACTAATAGGTGGATGGAATGATCGTTCATTTATAAGATCAAGTGAAAGACTCGGCCAGAAATTTACGAGATCCAATAAAAGACTTGATTTGGAAGGGGATTTGTTTCATTTTTTAATGAGATTGACACATGAAAATAACTATGCTCATAGACCTTGTTTCATTTTTAAAGGAGATTGACACAAGAAAAGGAACTCTGATCTGACACCTTGTTTCATTTTTTGATGAGCTTGTCACAAGAAAATGAACTTTCCTCATGTTCCTTGTTTCATTTTTTAATAAGCTTGACATAAAAAAAAAAAATGTGCTCTGACAACTTGTTTCATATTTTAACGAGGTTGACAGAAGATAAGGAACTATGTTATGAGACCTT
Source organism: Pinus tabuliformis (assembly GCA_031772625.1). NCBI lineage: Eukaryota > Viridiplantae > Streptophyta > Pinopsida > Pinales > Pinaceae > Pinus > Pinus tabuliformis. The sequence goes on from CM062804.1 coordinate 1,392,817,607, forward strand.
GTTTAATTTTTTAAGGAGCTAGACAAAATACATGGAACTCTACTATAGACCTTGATCATGGCCCATAAGAGGCCATGGCTTCCAAGAGGTTCTCATCAGATGGGAGAACAATTCTCTGGAAGGAATCAATATCAAGGGATCAAATGGAGAGATCATAGTCCAATTCCCCTAGTACATGATTCACTACATCACCTACTAGATTATTAGTAGACGCAGGCATGGACCAGGTTGCCACATAATTAATATGTGGCATGGAAGATACCACTAGTATATAAGTACCGTTTAGGGAAATTGGTTGATTGATCATAAAAATAGGATCAATGAACGAAAGATGGTCAACGGCCACGATTCCACCTTCATGTGGAAAACACATGACATGAAAGAGTGAAGAGACAAGATCCCCCATGCCATAAAAATTTTCACACTCAAGGAGTAAATTAAAATCCAAAGGGCCTTGGAATACCATCACATTAATGTAGACAATATTTTCTCCCAAAGTAATAGGAAATTAACAATCCCTAATGGTTAACTAGTTCATGTGTTAAAAGCCATCAAATTATGGGTAACAAGAACAAGTTGTGTGAAACTGAAAGCTTGCCAAGTAGTTGAGGATAAAATACTAATAGATGCACCTTCGTCTATGACCGTGTCAGGTACGCGAATATTGTAACAATGTACTTTGATTTGGAAGGGCATGTAAGGACGAAGACGATATCCTTCTAGTCAACTCCAATCAAAGGAAGTGACCATATTACTTGGACAAGGTGTCATGGGAATGTCATAATTCCCGCTTGTACTATAGGAACGGGAGGACTGCTCGCCTGTGTTGTGGTAACGAGAGGATTATCCCCCTATGTCATTCAAATGGGAGGATTTCCCCCTAAATCATTGGAATCTGAAGAAATGAAAAGAACCTAAATGATATGGAGTTCAGTCTCTACAGGAAAGGTATGATCAACTAAAGGTGGAATCAAGCCAACCATTTTCTCAACCAATGGTTGGTCAAGAATGGACTTATGGGATCCATGTTCAGAGAGATTGGGGTTGATTAGATTCACATTCTAATCAATTGCTTCAGAAACTATTGGAGGATTGGGAGAAAGGTCTTGATAACTATCCAGAAGACAAGGCTAAAAATTTCTAAGGTTTTCCAACACTTTTTAGGATTCCTCCATATAAGGAAAAAGGTGAATATGATGATTCCCTTCACATAACCTAGAGGAAACATAATTTTAACCTTTTTAATGTATACCTTATGATCACTAGTTGATGGTTTGTCACCCGCATGATCTTTAAAGGTTGATGACAAAATCTGATGTGAGCCTATGGACCACACTTCTAATACCTTGGGAATACTAGGAGAATCTCTAAGAAGGTGATCACCCTTACATAAATTAAAAGGGAATTTAAGTTTTTGGGGTTGATTGGAAAGTTCCTCCATATTAGTTACATCTGTAGCAATGGTGCTTGGTTTCCCCCCTACATAATTTGCTTCTTCTTCCTCTTCTTAGCTTCCACGGTACTAGAATCAAGAGTTTCACCAGGTGAGGAGGATGAAAGGGATGAAGAAACAACATGTGATGAAGGTAAAGGGTTAGCTTTAGGATCAACTTATGATTGATATTTTTTAGGTAGAGGAGAAAATGATTGAGGAAAAGTTTGGACATTTGAAATCATAGGGGTCAAAAACAACCAAACAGGGAAACCAATGGTAAATCCAGGAAGGGACAACATTTCCATATAAGCAACACCACTATTTTCAAGAGAAGGAAAATGACCATAATTCTTGTCATAGGGGTTTCGTTGAATGGTAGACTCGGGAACTATTTCCATTTGCTCTCAACCTAAGATGTATAAAGGATTTGTTCCATGATAAGGATGTTATTTTTAGGTCAATTAATTGATTTTAGAAATTAACAACAAAAATAAATAAAAAAGGGGCATCTAGGCAAAAAAATTTACCAAGCAGTTGTGAACTATAGTATACCACCTTGGAGAATCAAGGATTTACATATGGGAAGGAAATCTCCCTAAATGTTGTGTTCATTGTATCACAGTATACAAGGTTTCCGACTCGGTTACCAATGGTGAGGATAGCAACCTATGGTGGACATAAAAAATACACTCAATGATATGTGGAAGTGTAGTCCATGGTAGTGTTGTCTAATGCCTAAATGTACAATGAGAGTGTCCCCATATTCTTATAATGCGTGGAGCACCATCCGTTATACCTGAAGGTATGTGGAGAACGATATACACTTACATACATGGAATGGGATATCACCCCTGGAATGCAACGCTGGCAAAGAATGACAACTCCTATGTTTAAAGACATTGGAACATGTATCTAGCCTAGACCTCTATGTGCGTTGTCAAGTTTCAAATGCTCCTTAGGTTAATTGTGTGAATTTTAGAGTTTATCTTGAGTTAAGTTTTAGATTTCAAGGCTCACCATGAATTTCACTTGAATATTTTAAAATGAAAGCTAGCATGCTAAAATGAAACTTTTCTTTTCATTGAAAATCTATATATGGGAGGGAAGAGAGAAAAGAATATGCAACATACAAAATGAAAAAAACAAGATTGTTAAGAAATTACCCTAATGCAATTGTTTCTAATTAAAATTTCAATAAAAAACCCCAGATGAAATACATGATGCATGGGATTTTTCTTTTCAATTCCACTTAATTTTTTAGATGAAAACTAATATATTTGCTTAATCACAGATAAAAATCACTTTTCAGAACGATAACTAAAACACCAATTCCTTCCAGAAACCCAAAGATCAAGCAATTAGCTTTCTAATGACCTAATGACAAGAACAACTAAAAATCTAAATAAATTCTTATCAAAGGTGCTCAAAACCAAAATAAAACAAGATGAACACTTTCAAGAGAGTTAAACTCACTCAGGGATTGGAGGAGGACCAATTGTAACCAAGTTAATCAAAGAGCAAAGCATGAAAAGGATTTTTTTCACATGAAACAAGGGTCCCTGTAGGTGAAAAGAGGTTACCAATGTTCTGCAACACATGTACATAGAAGGCTAGGATGTTATGCAATGTGTTGCCATGAGACCAAGGGGCATGATGATCAAGTAAAAGGGAGTTTTAGAGACAAAAAATCAAATGCAGCTCAATGAAAGGTATTACGAGGGTGAATTCAGACTCTGTGAGACACTAGACATATATTCAAGGGGTGTAACAAAGGATAAAGTCAAGGAAACCACTAAGGAAATGAATTAATCCCCAATGGAGTCACCAATTTGTTACATGGAATCTATGACTACAAACAAATGTATCTTCCCTAGACTTGTGGCCTAGTCTAGAACAACATAAAATAAAGAATATAAAGTTCCCCTTACTTGTGATCTGTCGGAAGCTCTTCTCTCCTCTTGGCTTGTAAGCTCCAATCATAGCTATGATTGCTATAATTACAACCTGCCTAAACAATCAACACAAGTCAAATATCTATGAAATTTATGTAGCATTATCTGATCACTCTACTCAATGGATCAACATACCATTGACATATTTAAATTTAAACATAGCATAACACATATAGGAAAATGAGATATCCTTTATATTGATATGAAAGGGAGAGAGTTTACAACCAAAATTGGAAGTTTATCTTGTGAATATCCCCCCAAGTTGGCTTGTCCTTACTTGCCACAATGCACACCTCAAGGTCACCCTAATGCATGGGAATTATAAATCTCTTATGATAAAAGGAACATCATAAGGCTATTATTAGTCTCCAAAATCCAACCTCTAGCATGTGGATGGAAGTAAATATATAGGAGAGGATGTTAGTTTAGGAATTATTATCCATCTACCAATTTAGGCTTGAGATCCACACTTGATGGGAGGATGAGCTCAAGGGATAAGAGGTGAAATCTCCAAGGTAGGATGAGATAGGATTAGAAGTTCTTATCCAAGATAAATTGTTGTAACAACTCCTGGAATATTCTTGAAGAGGAAGCTTCAGGATTCTTTTTATTTTTCCCAAATTTCTAGAATCAACGCACCCCCAGAAAGGGACAACCTGCTCTGATAAGAGCAGGTGTAGAAATGAGAAACATGTTGTTGAATGTAGATCCCTAAAGGTATAGGTTGTGTTGATCCTTAAAAGCATTGAAATGTGTCAATTAAGCTCAAAAACACAGCAATTTGGGAGATTCATACTTAGGACATTGTGTAGGGATGATAATATGGTTTTCATGTATGTTGATTGATCCAATTTGTAGGCCTCTTGACCAAATGTGCCAACATGGAATATACTAGAATGAACTTGAAATTTTACTATTCGACTTGGCTTAACACAACTCAACCGCTCACTTCATGCATCACATGCACATGGGAGTAATTACAATTTCCAACAACACTTACTATATTGAATTCTTGGGAATGATTTAGGCTCAACATTTGATTTATGGTAAAATGAGGGTTAAGAAATCCTTTGTTCAAGTGTTTGATATTTTTGAATGAAGGGATTTGGGAAGTTATTTCTTTCCTTCAAACTATCTGTTTTTTTAATGATATTTACAGTTTGAATGGAGTGTGTTAGAGTCCAGATTTTCCTCAGGCTGAAAAGGCAAGGGTCCACATCAAATCACTCTCAGCCTCGTAGCTAGCCCTACGAGGATAGGAAAGGGATCTCTCCAGGTCAATCTCAGCGAAAGATAATCAATGGGGCTGGAGATGACTGAAAAACAAACTAATTTTAGGCTAGGTATGAAGTGCAAAGGATTTGATTTGAGTTTTTGAGGGTTTTGTTGGAAAAAAGGGAAAGGCAAATTTGGGTCCGGGGATGAGGCCAAATTTTTGCAGAGTTCTAATTGGGGCAAGGAAGGAAATCGTTTTGATGCTTTGGATTAAATGAATGGATGGATCAGACTGGTGAGGGGCTAAGGAGGGCAATAGGATCTCAAGATTCCTCCTCAAACAGATGAAAACATGTAAAATTAAACAAAATTTCAAGGCAGAGCATAGTAGTCCAATGAATTCTACCACAATCACTCTTTTGTTTAATTTCAGAAGAAAAGAAAAGGGAAAATGATACACATAAACATCAGTAAACTTACAAATACATAGAGAAAAACACCATCAAAACATAGAGCCACATGGATCCCAACAAGTGCTACAAAACCTTGGTCTTTCCTTTGCCAAAATTGCAGAAATGAAATGTACAACGGAGAGCTAAGCAATCCCAAGTGTCCAACCATGAAAATGACTAAGAAATTACATGATATAGACAAGCCTAACTCCTTCCCATGCCTGTAGGGGTCGAGCTCATCATTGTAGGAGCTGTTTGAACTAATTCTAAACAAGGAACTGAAATCTAGGCAATCAAACAACTTGCCCCTATATGCTAGGAAACTGATTCATTCATTTAATTTTCACTTTTTAGTGAATGAATCCTCTAGAACAAGTAAAAATGTGCCAATATTACATCATTGTTATCAAATTACATCATGAAAGATCAAGAGTAACATCAAAAAGCAAAACTAGTCAAAACTGGGTGAATTTCTGGGATGAGCAGTGAAAAAAAGGCAAAAGTCCTCTATGCGCCACGCCTGATTTTCTATGCATCATGCCACTTTGGAGCTACATTTTAGGCCCTTCCCTGAGTCCAAATTGAGCCCAAGATAGCTTGTTGGAAAGCCCTACCTGTCTACTTTCCAACCCAAGTGGAATTTGTGAATTTGGATGTCATTTGCCCCTCCAAAACTTGAATCTCCCAAGACTGCTTCCTCTGTCTCAAAATAGGGGTAGTGAGGTAATTTTTTTAGCTTTTTTGGCCTGTTGAGGACTCAAAACTTGCCCAAAATTCTTGGCCATGCACAAGAAACCATAATTTATCATGACAAATCTAGAAATGCAAAGTTTTTTGGATCTGGAGCCATCTAGCAAAAGCGAGTGCCACGTGGCGCGACGCATTGGGAAGAAAATCCTATTTTTGCTCAAAAATTTCTAGTTCCACACTTCCTCTATGTGTTACCTACGGACCCGCACCCATTGGTCATGTACCCAGTGGACCTGACCGCACTTTTTCTGCGTTAAAGGTGTGGACCACTGAGTGGACCGCGCCACTACTCAGGTGCGTCGCGCCTTTTTACAGACCAGTTTTGGAAGCCTTCCCAGTGTCCAAATTGGGAATGGGATAGCTCGTTGGAAAGCTTATTGAGTCTAATTTCTCACCCAACTTGAATGTTTCAATTTGGAGTTCATTTTCTCTATCAAAAGTCAAATCTCCCAATACTGGTCAAAATGTGCAAAATGAGGCTGCCGAGAGGTAGAGTGCTGTTGCAGTCAACTTTTGAAGGTTTTTCTCAACCCAAAATTGAGCTCATGATAGCTCATTGGAAAGATATTTGTGTATAATTATCATTTGACTCATCAAGAAAGTCATTTGGCCAACCAAGCTAGGAGAAATCTTGATTTTCCCAAGGTCGTTTCAGAGGTGCACCAATTCTCCTGAGGCAACTGTATTTCTGACATTTCTCTAAAACCATGACACCTGTGTAAAAAGTGAAGGAGGATTTCTTCCTTGGCCTATTTTGGACAAAAAAATCTCTCATTTTTTCCAAATTCATCTTTTATTTCTTAGAAACGTCATTGGAGTAAAACCTATCCCGATGTGTGGAACAGGGGATTTGTCGAAATGAAGTGAAATGAAGGGGATAAGTGGCTTCTAAATTCTTGAGAAAATTTTGGGAAGTAGGGAGGGATTTTAGGAAGTATGGGAACGTGGAATTTCAAATATTGAGTGAGGAGAAGGGGTCCAAAACGGAAAAACACAGGCCTAGTCTAGAAAATTGTCAAGTTGTAGCAAGAAACTAGGGTTTGTGGAAAAATAAGGAATTCGAGGGATCTCAGTGATGGGAAGTGTTTAATAAGGTACATTAAGGATAGGGGAAGGTGTATGAACATCCGGATACAAGTTTTTCTAATGATTTGATCATCCAAGAGAAATTACCTTCAAAACCCTAGGAGAGGGAAATGAACTTTACCTATGCGCAACTGAAGCATGAACAAGGTGTAAAATGACCCATTGGACCCTGACATGATGATGAAAACCCTCTGAATGATGGTACAATTAGCTGAATGGTGACATGGACATACATTTGGACAACTTTGAAAGGAGTAAAAGCAAACCCTAGACCTAATACCTAGTGACCAAATTTTACTTGAAGACTCACTGAAATGACGAAATTTGACCTTGACACCTTAAAATTACTTTGTAAGAGCATGTTTGATCACTGGAGGAAGGCTGCAAAGACTGACACTAACATTGGCTCCAATGGGGATGGTAGCTCCTTGGAAGTGCCAAGAACTACAGATCTTTGGAAAGCAGACAGTGCCTTCGTCCATTGGGCAATGAAGTCAAAAACTTTGAAACACCCAAAAACCAATTACTACGAAACTTTGACTCAAGACTCATAGTTGAACTGACTAATCCAAAACTGAAACAAGACTGTCAAAAGCTAAAATTAGACACTTAGCTGAAACTATCTTTAAACCGACTGAAACAAAAAATGACTCAAGACTGACTTAACTAAAACAAGTACTTACAAAGCTTTTAAATGGCAGCAAACCATCGAGATTTGAGAACTTCAAATCATGATGACAACCACCTGCCTACTGATGAAATATGTACAATCATGTGTAGTGAGCCTTCCAATGTAACCAATTAAGCAGATGCCTCCTTGATTGATTCTCTTGATCAGATCTTCTGGTCAACAATAAATACTGGTAACTGGGCATCCAAAAACATAATTGACCATGATCTCCTTCATCACTGAATACTGCGATAATCACCTTCACTGCTGACTGCAACAGATTTGCCATTGGATCCTGAAAAACATGAATATTTACCTCCTACTAAAGAAATAATGTGTCTTTTTCTTTTGATTCTAATCTTCCTTCATAATGTACTTCAGTAAAAGTATGTTCCTGGTCCTCAAATAATTCTGAACAAGTAGATGAGCAGATCTCCTCTTGGAAAAACATTTCAAAACATGAGACATATGAAGAAGAATCTGAAAGGCAGTGCTGAATGTTCTGATCTTCTGTAGTCTGAATATTATTTTGATCATCTTCATATGATATAACAACCAGATTGTCATGTTTCTCATTACATTCATCAATCATAAGAAAAGAAACTTCAGATGATTCTTGATACTCAAATATGACATTTCTATCATCTACCAATGATTCATCCAAGGAAACTTTTTCACTTACTTGAGCGAAGATCTCATCTTGTTTTTCATAGAGGGAATGAACTACCTCCTCGTGAAGATCTAGTTCCAGTGGGATGAGAGCATTTAGGTCTGTAACTCTGTTTTCTTCATTTGAGGCAGCCTCAACAATGCAACTCTCTTTTATGAGATCCAGAACAACATGTTTTTCCTCATCACAATCTGTCTCTCGATCTGATTTATCATCATCATTATCTGAGATTGGAACATCATTTTCCTGTGTATCATCTTTTATTTCAACCAGATCTGAAATAAAACTTCTTCTCTCATCATTTTCAGCAATATGGAAATCTTCAACCTGCTGATCTTGATAAGTATCCTCTAAGATTTCTGTATGCTGCTGAAACAAATTTTCATACAATGCTTCCATGATTTCTCCATCCATCAATTCATTATCTCCGTAAAAATTCTCAAGATCTTCAATGAAACTACTAACGTGTTCACAACAATTCTGCACTAATATTAAGGATGGACAAGATTCTTTATACCTTTCAAAGAATATTGTATGAAAATCCTTTAGACAATAAATAGAAGCAGGTGGCAAACTTTCATACCAAGATCGGGCTTCATCTTCCAGAGTAGCCATAAACATTTTCATCAAACAGTCTTCAGGAAAATTGATCTTTAATTTATGCACATGAATGTGAAATTTCACCAGATGAAGAGCAGCGTCATTACCTTCCACATTTCTGAACATAGGCAAATTCTGAAGCCAATCCACCTTGGGCATTTTATTTGGAAAACCTGGGATGTGATCTCGGCTCATGGGAGCATATCTTCTTGCAACCCATTCCATCTTGAAAATCTTAAAGCTACTGATCTTCCTGCAGTGGAGTCACCAGGTGAATGATTGATTTCTAGATTTTTCAGTGAATGGAGTCGCCAGGTGAATGATTTCAGCCTTGCGGTGTCTGATCGTTGTCCACCATCAACCATCAGATCTAACTTGATACATGTACTAGGGCAATTTACAAGTCAAGTGTCACGATTACAAGCTAGACCAGAGATTGACTGAAGCAGCGTTTATCTACTTCCGCTAATGCAAAGCAAAAGCATTTCGAAGGCTACCTGGCATAACTTCAGGCTCTGTCTGTAGCTTATAAAACAAATGACATCAACAAGCAAACCATTTTCTTCCCCAATATGGTCGCCACTATGTTAGAGCCTAGATTTTCCTCAGACTGAAAAGGCAAGGTTCTAGGTCCACATCAAACCACGCTCAGCCTCGTAGCTAGCCCTACGAGGAAAGGAGAGGGCTCTCTCCGGGTCAATCTCAGTGAAAGATAATCAATGGGGCTGGATATGAATGAAAAACAAACTAATTTTAGGCTAGGTATGAAGTGCAAAGGATTTGATTTGATTTTTTGAGGGTTTTGTTGGAAAAAAGGGAAAGGCAAATTTGGGTCTGGGGATGAGGCCAAATTTTTGTAGAGATCTGATTGGGGCAAGGAAGGCAATCATTTTGATGCTTTGGATTGAATTAATGGATGGATCAGACTGGTGAGGGCCTAAGGAGGGCAAGAGGATCTCAAGAGTCCCCCTCAAACAAATGAAAACATGTAAAATTAAACAAAATTTCAAGGTAGAGCATAGCAATCCAATGAATTCTACCTCAATCACTATTTTGTTTAATTTCAGAAGAAAAGAAAAGGGAAAATGATACACATAAACATCAGTAAACTTACAAATACATAGAGAAAAGCACCATCAAAACACAGAGCCACATGGATGCCAACAAGTGCTGCAAAACCCTGGTCTTTCCTTTGCCAAAATTGTGGAAATGAAATGTACAATGTAGAGCCGAGCAATCCCAAGGGTCCAACGCTGAAAATGACTGAGAAATTATGTGATATAGACAAGCCTAATTCCTTCCCATGTCTCTATGGGTCGAGCTCATCATTCTAGGAGCTGTTTGAACCAATTCTAAACAAGGAACTGAAATCTAGGCAATCAAACAACTTGCCCTTATATGCTAGGAAACTGATTCATTCATTTAATTTTCACTTTTTAGTGAATGAATCCTCTAGAACAAGTAAAAACGTGCCAATATTACATCATGGTTATAAAATTAAATCATGAAAGATCAAGAGTAACATCAAAAGAAAAACTGGTCAAAACTAGGCAAATTTCTGAGCTGAATAGTGAAAAATAGGCAAAAATCCTCTATGCGCCGCGCCTAATTTTCTATGCATTGTGCCACTTTGGAGCTGAATTTGAGGCCCTTTCTGGAGTCCAAATTGAGCCCAATATAGCTTGTTGGAAAGCCTTGTCTGTCTACTTTCCAACCCAAGTGGAATTTCTAAATTTGGATGTTATTTGCCCCTCCAAAACTTCAATCTCCCAAGACTGCTTCCTGTGTGTCAAAATAGGGGCGGTGAGGTCATGTTTTTAGTGTTTTTGGCCTCTTGAGGACTCAAACCTTGCCCAAACTTCTTGGCCATGCACAAGCAACTATAATTTATCATGACAAATCCAGAAATGCAAAGTTTTGGAGCCCTCTGGCAAAAGCGAGCGCCACGTGGTGCGGCGCATTGGGCAGAAAAGTCTATTTTTGCTCAAACATTTGTAGTTCCGCACTTCCTCTGTTTATTACTTGTGGTCCCACACCCATTGGTCATGTACCCAGTGGACCTAACCGCACTTTTTCTGTGTTAAAGGTGCGGACCACTGAGTGCACTGCGCCACTACTCAGGTGCGTTGCGCCTTTTTGCAGAGCCGCTTTGGAGGCTTTCCTGGTGTCCAAATTGGGCGTGGGATAGCTCTTTGGAAAGCTTATTGAGTCTACTTTCTAACCAAACTTCAAGTTTTCAATTTGGAGTTCATTTTCCCTATAAAAAGTCAAATCTCCCAATACTGGTCAAAATGTGCAAAATGAGGCTGCTGAGAGGCAGAGTGCTCTTGCAGTCAACTTTTGAAGGTTTTTCTTAACCCCAAATTGAGCTCATGATAGCTCATTGGAAATATATTCGTGTATAATTATCATTTGACTCATCAAGAAAGTAATTTGGCCAACCAAACTAGGAGAAATATTGATTTTTCCAAGGTCATTTCAGAGGTGCACCAATTCTCCTGAGGCAACTGTATTTTTGACATTTCTATAAAACCATGACACCTGTCTAAAAAGTGAAGGACAATTTTATTCCTTGGCCTATTTTGGACAAAAACCTCTATCATTTTTTCCAAATTCATCTTTTATTGCTCAGAAACATCATTGGAGTAAAACCTATCCCGATGTGTCGAATAGGGGATTTGTCGAAATGAAGTGAAATGAAGGGGATAAGTGGTAGTGGAAAGTTGAATTTAAAATATTGAGTGAGGAGAAGGGGTCGAAAAGGGCAAAACATAGGCCTAGTCTAGAAAATTGTCAAGTTGTAGCAAGAAACTAGGGTTTGTGCAAAAAAAAGGAATTCGGGGGCTCTCAGTGATGGGAAGTGTTTAGTAAGGTACATTAAGGATAGGGGAAGGTGTATGAACATCTGGATACAATTTTTGATAATGATTTGATCATCCAAGAGAAATTACCTTCAAAACCCTAGGAGAGGGAAATGAACTTTAGCTAGGTGCAACATAAGCATGAACAAGGTGTAAATGACCCATTGGACCCTGACATGATGATGACAACCCTCTAAATTATGGTACAATCAACTGAATGGTGACATGGACCGACATTTGGACAACTTTGAAAGGAGTAAAAGAAAACCCTAGACCTAATAGCTAGTGACCAAATTTTACTTGAAGACTCACTGAAATGACGAAATTTGACCTTGACACCTTAAAATTACTTTGTAAGAGCATGTTTGATCACTGGAGGAAGGCTGCAAAGACTGACACTAACAAAGTGAATTCTCATTAGCAACATGATTTCCTTGGGATATCGATAACATGTCTCTTGGTTGGAAATTTTATTGTAACAGATCGCTTGCACAACCCATTCTATTGCTCAATGAAAACCTCAAATTCATGTCACAAACATAGGTATGATTATGGGAAACGGGAAGTCTCTTAATTAACCTAGATCACCAGATATTTCTCTAATGGTGTATTGATCAACAATTTGGACTTCAGTGTGACATTGATATTCCCAAGGTATGTTTCTTAGCCATCTCTTTGAGAGTGAAACAAACTGAGAGCCAGTGTGTGGTGCTGACGAATGAATTTTTGGTCTGATGAAGCAAGGGATCTAGCCCCTTGTCTTGCTCAAAAATACTTGATCCATTCATTACGTCATCCTTTATCCTTGGAAAAATGACTTCTCAAGAAATACCTGTAACCATTATCATGGGGAGGTTGACTTTGAGGCTGAAGTGCTTAAATATCCTGACTTGTAATCAATCATCTTACCGAAACAAGGTTTAATTATTGCTTTTTACTTCCCATATAGAATTATTTCAAACTAATTCTAGGAGTGTTCTAGATCAAATATTTCTTGAAAAATACCTCTAGTCTAGATAAGATTTCACATCTCATTTCTTTAGTGTATTTTTTTCTCTATCCATCTAGTTGGGTCTAGAAAACTTAATTGTGTCAAAAAAAAGAGTTTCTTGCTTCTTGGACATTTTTACTATACTTTGGATTGTGAATAATATTTTAAGGAGTCTAAACCAAATATTCTTTAGTTAATTCCAAGCTAGACTCATTAGAACCATTTTTTCTAAAAGTATGCTTAGAATTGGAACCAACCATATAAATCAATGACCTGTACAAGCACTGAAAGACACATAGGCAGAACAATGCAAATATAATTTGACAATAGGGTTTCAAAAGTAATTCAATTTATCCATTCACCATACTAGTATAATCCTTGGTGTATATGTTAAATATGTGACCTCATGAAACCTTGAAACCCACAAATATTATTTGCACCATGAGGATTTAATTACTCGCCTTTTGGGGATGGATCGTATATAGAATCACATTTGATCTACTCGATAGATAACACAAAAGTGAAATCTGATATGTTGAATAGAAAACGACAACTCGTTAGATATGAAACTATTGAAAAGTCCACTCCAACCTTCAAGGAAAAAGCCTCAACTGTATATGTATCAAGTTACATTGTACGCTTCCTTAGAATAACATAGAAAATAAGTTGATCTAGTCATGATATTCCTGTGAATTTCATAAGAAATAAGTTGATTCCTCTGGGGAAAATAAGTTATTGTTGTGTCAACACTGTCTGCATGTTTCCAAGTGTTTGAATGTGAAACCATGATATATGTTCACAATCATATATTATATAATTAAAAGTATATAAACAATAAAAAATTAACAATTGTTGGGTATGCATCCACTTGCATGCAACCCAGTCGCCTATGTGTATCACTAATTCTCTCTAGAATGGTTGCTTACAATACATAGTTTCCACATACAATGCATAACTTCCTCAATTTAAAAAATGTCTACACTACTGCTTTGTCTAGTTTCCCGCATTTTCTACCTCAACTTCTTTCTATAAGAGAGAGTCACCCAGTTCATGCAACAACATTCTTATTGTTGAGAGTTAAATAGGCTTGGATTCTCTCCCTAATATGTTTATGTACAATGTCTAAGGCTCCTATCATAGGAGGAACTCCTTACGATTTATTCCCTAATGCAATGCTTCACTACTAGCCTAAATTAGTGTTCATAACTACTTGACTTAATATGTTTAGTGTGGAACAACTTTAACAAAGAGAATAACATAAAAAAATATTTAGATGGAATGTTGTACAAGGATTTAGACCTTCTTGAGTTGCTTTAATGGGTAAACCTCCATGCTTTACTTAATAACTTTTGGATTCCTTTCAAATTAGATCCCAAAACAAGGCATATTTTAGGTTATGTTCTTTAATGTTATCTAATTTTCTTTGTGTAGATGTTCTCTAATCACTATAAGAAATAGTTTCGATCGAAAGGAATAAATGAAAAAACAAATGAGGGGAGCTCTTATTTCACCCATGCTAGTTCCTAGGATTCCCATTACTACCATTCTATAAGGAGGAATGGACCAATGTAGATATGGTTTTTAATAACTATTGGAGTGGTAGAAAACCATGCTTTGACATTGTCGGTAGAAATTCTAGTGATTGAGATACCTTTTCCCATGAGAATGGAACTGATGTTGATATGTTTAGAACCCTCCTCCCACATTTACCCAAGCTAACAAGTCCAAAAGGGTAAAAATGAGACGAAAATTTACTATGTTATGATTCAACCTCCTAGATCACCTTAAGGAAGTAGAATCGATAAAACAAAACCTTACTAACCTACCTCAGGTGCTACAGGTTCCACAAGGGATAAACCACCCTTCTAGGTGTACAAACCCTGACTTAACTTTCTTTTCCATTGATCCAGAATCCTAGTCACATGCACAAGCATGCATCCATGTGAATGTAGGCCTCCTATCCCATGCATAACCACTACAATGGTGCTATTGCATTATTTTTCAAACAATTTTGTGCCTAATACCGTGAAATTTGTGCCACCTTTTTAGGGCTAGACTCTAGGTCACTGCCCAGAACTTGATGAAAATTTCCAAAATTATAAATGACACCAAGATAAAGCTTCTAACACAAATCTTGATCAAGGAATTGTCCTAACCAATCCTAAAAATGATAGACATTTCGTGAAACACATCATGAACATGTAATGTATACGTCATAAATACACATCTGAACATAGAGGTCTCATAATTATCTGAGATTGTTAAACAAGGTTTGATGCCCTCTCATAACAGCTACAATATCACCTATTAGGTCATACATTAATTATTCATTCAAACTCTAATCAAGACATGATCAATCTAAGATATGTCATAAATGCATGCTTATAGCCATCATATAACTAGCAGAATAATAATTATTGGACAACCATTATAAGGACATAATAACAAACACATTTACACATAATACACAAGAGGAAAAGAGATCTCACTAACATGTGAAAAATCCAACCAAGTAAGGGACTTTTATGTACCAGCCGACCATTGATTGGGCTCAACCAAATCTTTCTTTCATCCAATCACGATATGCCATATTCCAAACATGAATGTGATACTTACAACAAAACAACCAAGGCTTCCTCAAGATTTACCACAATCCACAAAGGGATTCCTAGTCCGAAGACCCCATCTATACAACTAGGCTTTACTGTAATCGCACCAAGGGATTCCTAGGCCCAAACAATAAACTTACACTACCGGGGTTTACCACAATCCCACCATATACTTGTCCATGGTTCACTAGGCCTATATAAGCATGAATGCCTCTATATACCTCCACCTAAACTATGAGTAATGTATCTGTCTCCACATCGCTTTACCATATATCCTACCATTTACAAGTTGAGGATTCCTAGGCCCAACGATGCTCCACCCTCTAGGCTTTACAATATATTCCATTATTCATAGGTCGATGATTCTTAGGCCTAACGAAGGCATACACATTTAGGTTTTACCACAATCCCAGCTTCACCGGTCTAGGGATTCTAGGTCTTGTATATCTTCACAAGACCACCCCACTCAATTTCAAAAGCACCCAACAATCCATCTCAACCTAGTAAGAGAAACCCATCACACCATGGCTATCCATAAATGGCAAGTCAGTGCTGAAAACCATTGTCACGCCTAGAAAAATCCACGCCAGTGACAGTAATAGAACCAAATACACACATGTATCTACCATGCATGCCAAAAATACTAATGAAATCATACATGCAACTCGATACCTGCAAGTAATCCCACTGTAGTCGCTAGATCCAAATCTTCCTTGGATGATCTTTGATTTCCTTTTCCTTTTTTGTCCTTCATTTTCTTTCCTTGCTCCAATGTTAGATTACTACAAGAAAACTCTAAGTGTCCAAAATTATGAGAGAGAGGCAGAGAATATAGAAAGAGCTCCAAAATTGAACTGAAAAAAAGTTATACTGACAAAAGGTTGTGAATTGATCCTTACAATCATTTTTTTAATGAGGCCTCTATTTTCTTCACTTTCCATTATTTTTCATTCATTTTCCTCCTCACATGCAACCTATGACATTTTACCTTCCTTTTCTCCAATTAACTTTATTTTCATAAATAAAATGTAAAATTAATGCCACTTTCTCTTTCCAAAGACTTTGACATTACCTTAGCCATAATAACCAAATGAAAACCCACACTAGGATGTTTTTCCCAACATTGATCTTGGAATAAATGTCTCATGACCTTGGTTATTATTTTTTCCTTTATTAAATTCATTACATGGAATTTTGATCAGGGTTTTTACAATATGCTATTGAATAACTACCGAGGTGACTAAAAATCCCGCTTCAACATTATCCGTTGAGATGCTAGTAATTTAGATCCCTTTTCCCATGAAAATGGAATGCTTTCTTGCTAGAGATATGGGTGGATTATAAGGGCATTAAGTTGTTGTTGTATTTGTAACACGATCATTGGTCTATTTGGGCTTGACCTCCTACTCCATCATGCACATGGTTGTGGATTTGGAAAATGAAACAAAGATTGACAATGAAATCATGCACGGGTCTTTGGATTTGGAAAATGAATCAAAACTTGACAGTGAAATTCAATCTTGGTTAGATTTTTCTCCTTAAAAGCTTATTAAAGTAGATGCCTTAGCCAAGGCATTGGTTGGTCGGAAATATGAGATATTTCTTCTATTATAGATGAGTTATTGCTTCTATTATGTGTATTTTGAAGGAATTGGAATGTATTAGAATGTCATACACACCTAAATTTGTAAGTGTTTTATGATTTTTTTTGTTTTCATTTCTTTCAATATAGTCTGGAGAGTGAATGGGTATGTTCTTTGTCACGACATGCATTCTTTGCAATGTTTTTTTGTTTCCATTTCTTTCAATATAGTTTGGAGGGTATTTGAATGGACATGTTTTTTGTCACTGCAGGAGTTGTTTGTCGAAACTATGAAAATTTAAAAGAGGACATCTCCAAGAGTGTAAAATGAGGCACTTCAAGAACAAGAGCCATGTCAAGCTAAAAACTAAAACTTGAAAAGCTACTGCCTCTTTTTAGTAAGTAAATTCCTAGTAAGTAACTGAAGTTTGTAGTTGTAGCTGAAAATGTATAGAATTCATATTCATTGTCTTCTAGACAATGAATATATTTTACTAATCCATCACCTCTTTACTCAAATATGAACTTGTATGTTTTCATGCATCTTAATATTTGATAATCATGCGACCCTTGCAAGTAGAAATAAAATTATTTTTTAAAAGCAGAAAATACAAATACCCTTGCAAGCATAAATAGAAACATTCTCTTCAAATTGAAAGAAGAAAGCATAAAATTTCTTAGGAAAATGTATTCCCAACATGAAACTAATTAAGTTAAAACCTGAGGTGTGATGAAGTCGGAAGCATCTTTTCCAGCACCAACAACCGATTTGATTGTAGATTGGTGTGGTGATGAAGCCTGAAAGTAATGAAATTCAAACCCCAGATCCAGTGATACCGGAAGCACATTTTCCAGCACCAACAACTGATCAAAACTTATCCCATTGTAGATTGGTGTGATGATGAAGCCTGAAGCATATATACTATCACCAACAACTAACCAGCGATCCCATTGCAGAATGGGTTGCAAATCAAATTATTTACCTCAAAAAAGGTCTTAATGGAGGTAACAACACCCTGTAGTAAAGGAAGGGGAATGCACACTATGTTCTCACAAATGTCACAAAGAAGCATATGTTTGTAGCAATAATATCAACACGTTTCATTCAGGAAACATTACTCCATTAAGAAAAAATTTCTCAAGAATATGAATAGTAACTCTAATTTTTATTACTCTCAGGCTCAGGAAGAGGCCAAATAAGACCTCAGAACTTTTCATTCATTAACAGAAAACATTTTCAACATTTAATAAGATAAGGAGAAAGTGAATTAAAGCATGCAAAGTAAAACTTTGGGTTTAATCATCTGATTTCTATACACATGTTAATATTCAGAGGAAGATCAATTACTTTAGTCTCTGCTACCTTATTTTGGGACTAATAAAATATAGACATTTATATTGTGTCTTATAGCATCATTCAATACTCCTATAGACCTGATGCTCTTTTATGGCCCTAGGTAGTCCCTTTTCCCATGCAGACTTCAATTCATACTAAAAAATAGTAGTTCAAAATCCATACGTGACTTTTCCAATAAAAGATCACATAGATACGTGGTTCCCATAATAATATACGCACTTATAGATCTTAAAATATGAAAAAATAAAATCAAATGCTACTTTTCAGGAGGGGTTTATGGGTTTTACCGAGAGCCCACCTACAGGAGCCCTTAGCATAACTGAAATAACCAATTTGAGGTGGGATATATACACCCCTTGGGTAGGCCTAATTAAAAAGAGAAGAAGGATATCGACATTATACTCACTTTCTCCAAGATCAATTTTGTTTTTCTCATGCCTCCTACACTCCCAATATCTAGGAAAACCTTGTTTCCTTTGTAGCATCTTCTTGTACTTATTGGAGAGGTTGTCTTCATGGATCGAGCTGGACGGATACGAAGGAAGGATTCTTTGCTGCATTTGGTCTAGATCAGGTCGTATCTATCCTATACTTACTATTGTTAATCAATAAAGAAGCTCATGTCTTGTCCCTGATATATGTTGTCATATTATGAATCATTGTCTGAGTGTTTATATATGATGATCTAGCATATTCTTATGTATGCATATTGAATTATCTATTATGTTATGCTTCTCTGATTTAATTACAAGTCTGAACATCTTGGAGGAAGCAGAGGGTTTGGACACTACAGGAACATCTTCAAGTGTAGGACCTTCAAGTATGTCTCCAAAACCAACTTTGATAATTTGTTACGAAACCAGCTCACAAAAATATAGAAACAATAGATCGATGCCTTAGAATTCAGCCTGTTTGAGGGGGAAACCTCCTTTACATTACACAAATGAACAATTCTTGGATGATACAAATGAAAACACCTCCTTTCTATATATAGGAGTCTAAGGGGTCATAATATAATTAGAGCCGACATAACAATAATAATGTAAGGGCACAATCATAACAATAGTGGGCTTCTATGGGGCACAATAGTAACAATATGGGGACTACATGGGTACAACAATATCATAAGGGGGTTGTACTAATAACAATAAGGGGTTACACTAGTAGTATAGGAGCCTAACATGCCCCTCTCCTTCAAAAAGTGTTGTCCTCAACGCTTGAGTAGTTCTTGATGCTTCTGTATAAAATTCTTGTCCTCCCATGTGGAATCTTCAACAGGTAATTTTTCCCACTTGATGAGATACTCTGGAATTGATCGATTTCGTAGTTGTCTAGTTCTTTTTTCTGTGCCTGCTCTAGGTTCCAATATGATTTTTCCTTCCTCTTCAAGTTCTGGCAATATTGTTTGTATTGGGATCTTCTGCAACTTTTGAATGAGTGGCCACACTTCTTCGTCCTTCTTCCATTCATCTCTTGCTTCGTTTATCCAATATAGTTGGATAATAGAAATAGCACAAAATAATGCTTCCACATCCTCATCCTTTCCTGAGAGTGCATCTGCAACAAAATTTTCCTTCACTTTTCTATAAATGATGTCAAAGTCATAACCCAACATATTTGTGATCCATTTTTTCTATTCTTCTAAATACAATAGTTGTTCTAAAAAGTATTTAGGACTATCATGATCCATTTTTACCTTGAAGTGTCTTCCCATTGGGTAAGGTTGCCATTTCTTAAGTGCATGTAGTATTGCCAACATTTCCTTCTCATAAATAGCTTGCTTGAGATGTAGTCGTAAAAATACCCAATCACTTATATCAAAACAATTTTCACTGCGATGTTGATCTACCTTTTGTTTCATTCGATTTTGCACCAAAGTGGTGTTATCCTTCAAAAGTTGGAGAACTTTTTGTTGATGCTCAATGTGATCTTGCACTGCTTGAACCCTTTTCTTCTTGATATGTCCTTCTATCTTTAGAGTTTGAAGAGTGGTAATTTCTTCCAATTCTTTACAAGATACGGTCGAATTCATTTCTTGATGCTCGATGTGATATTTCACTTCTTGAACATTTTTCTTCTTGATATGTCCTTCTATCTTGATAGTTTGAGGAGTGGTAATTCTGGAAAATGCATTGCAAGATATGGTTGGATTCATTTCTTCTTTCTGGATGTGATCTTTCACTTCTTCAAGCTTTTTCTTCTTGATATGTCCTTCTATCTTGAGAGTTTGAGGAGTGGTAATTCTTGCCAACACTTTACAAAATATGGTAGGATTCATTTCTTCTTTCTCTGGGGTTGGTTCCTAGTGTATATCCTCTACTTTTGACATTTCTTGATCCTTTTCTTCCTCCTCTTCATAATCTATGTAAAATAATTTCTTCTCAGCACACTTATGACCTTTACTGCTTTTGCTATCACAATTGTAACAAAACCCTTTTTCTCTTTTTTCTTCGAATTGTTGTGGTGTCACCATTGTAGGTTGTGGAAGGCTAGGAGAAACAACACTTCCGTGTTTATAGTTGTGACGGGTAGAATTCCATGTTTCCATAATTTTTCTTTCCACTTTTCTTTTCAACCTAAATGCCTTCTACAATGAATCAACTTCCTAAAGATGAACCTCATGTTGAATGTTATCCTTTAAAGTCCCTATGGAGACAGCAATCCTCTGCTTCTCTGGAATATAATTTTCCCTTATATTCAATTTTTGAATGTCCTCAATGTGCTCTGCCATTGAACACTTTTGTTTCAGATTTATCAATTGGCTAAAGAAGTTGTTTCTCTTTGTATCCTCATAATGTGTTATCATTTCCACCGTGAAAATTGACCACGTGACAAGTGGTTTACGAGAACAAATCCCTTTATACCATAAAAATTGATTCGGTTCTAAATAATTAGATGCAATACATACCTTTCGTAATAGTGGTACACCATGTAAATCAAAATATTTCTCCATCTGTACTATCCAATTTACTAGATCCTTGCCATCAAACTTCCTCATCTCGCTTTTTCTTGATTTTAGGAGCTCAATCTTGAAACGATTGTAGGTCTGTAATTTCAGATCTTCCAGTTCTGAAATTGCGACCTGCAGTAGTCCTCAACGTACTCTTTCCAATTCCACTAGGCTGATCGATATTGGATTCTCGAAGAAAGAGTTATACGCAATCTCCCAAGATGACCTGATTATACACCTTTTCAAAATAGCGAACTTGTATGACGTGCCATGTGTCACTTTTTTGACCTTCAGATCTAAAAAATACACACAAAATACTATAGTCCATCCTCTTTTTGTAACTTCTTATGAAATTTCAATGTGATGCTCAGAGAGAAAGTTATGACAATTTTCCCAAGGTCACCTATTTAAGATATAATTAGGAGTTTGCAAAAACCCTAACTTCCTTAGACCGTATATATAAAAATATAGTGAGACAAGATCTGAAATTTGGACCCAAGATTCAGATTGATTTCTTCTCAAATGGGTCTTTTTTTAGCTTCTGAAACTTCGTAGCGAAAACGTTATAGTGAAAATTCGACGATGACCCATTTTAGATGAAATTCTGGAGCTTGCAAAAACTATAACTTCCTCAGATCATATCTCCGAAAAAATAGGGACACAAGCTCTGAAATTTAGACCTGAGGTTTAGAGAAATTTCATCTCAAGTGGGTTTTATTTTTAGCTTCTGAAACGTCACAAAAATAAAGTTATAGTGAAAATTCCACGATGACCTGTTTGGAGCAGCGAAAACCCTAGAATCCAAAGCTCTAATACCAAATGTTATGAAACCAGCTCACAAAAAGATAGAAAAGATAGATCAACATCTTATAATTCAGCCTCTTCGAGGGGCCAACCTCCTTTACATTACACAAATGAAAAAATCTTGGATGATACAAATGAAAAGACCTCATTTCTATATATAGGAGTCTAAGCAGTCATAATATAATCAGAGCCGACATAACAATAATAATGTAAGGGCACAATAATAACAATAATGGCTTCTATGGGGCATAATAGTAACAATATGGGGACCACATGGGTGCAAAAATATAATAAGGGGGTTGTAATAATAACAATAAGGGGCTACACTCATAGTATAGGGGCCTAACATAATTCGAATGTTTGTCATGCTTGATTGAGTATTCTTTGTTTATTATTTTATCCTTCTCTATTAAGGCTTTCAACCCTTGCCTTAGGGAACTTTTCCCACCAATATAGTTGTACAATATTCTCATTTAAATAAATTGCAAATGTACATAGTAATGAGATATAACATCGATATTTTTATTATTTTATTATTTTAAATATCTTATTATAAGTCAAAAAAAAATTGTCTGAATAAAATGATTTTTTATTCACATTATTTAATAAATATATATGATAATGTATATATTACTGGATGTATATGGATTGTATATATGATGTTATATATTTTATTATTTGTAATATGATAAATGTATACTTTTCTTTTATAATATTATTGGGTTTGATAATGAATATAACTAAATTATAAAAATAAATTGGAAAAAGAGTAAATAGTTACCTTGTTTTTTTATTATAATGGAATTTTTTTTTTTTAATAAAATTGGCAATAATAAATTTATAATTTTTTCTTTTCATATAATGGAAATTATCATCTAAATTAAAAAATAATTAATATATATGTATATATATATAAATATAAATATAAATATATATATATATATATCTATATATATATATATATATATATATATATAGAGAGAGAGATATATATATATATATATATATATATATATATATATTATATATATATACACTCCAACATTTGGACTTTAAATACATCATGAAGGAATGGTGATATGAATTGGACAACATGGAAGGATTGGCCATGTTATGTCTATAGAGGAAGCCAAAACACATTAAATATCACCTCAATACATCGAACAAGGGAAAATTAAAAAATATCCTTCACGACAAGTAGGACCCAGAATCTCAAATAGAGCATGTCTAATAGGAAGCCAGCCATGAAGGTAGATCAAAGGTCCTTATAAAGGAGGAAGCACACCCTCTCACAATGTTTGAATAAATTAGGAAGCAATAATAAATATTTTGGAAACACAAATCAAGAATTAAATTGCTAAAGGAGGGGAAGAGAGACATTTTTTTCTTTCCAAAATCTGATTCTTCAACATCATCACTGCAATCATATCTCCTCCTTAAAAATCTTTGTAGGTGTCAAAGTGTAGGATCAAAAAGACATAGCTCAAGTGTTAGTGCAATATATAAAGAAATATTATTCGAATTTGTGCCAAAGCATTCAAATTTTAGTCCCAAAATATGAATGGATTTTAGAAGATCCAAACATTTTCATGATTCAAGAAACCAAAACTTCCTATGAAGCTATATGCAAATTAACAGATAAATGATGATGAGGATGCCAATCAATAGTTATTGATGCCCAAGCTCCATCTGGAAGTATTGCTATCATTTGGAACACTCAAAAGGAATATTTTCTTAACATGGTTGGTTCTTTCATAATTCTCACTTTTCAATTCCAACTCATAGTATTGACAGAGAATTGTTTTCTCTCAAACAATTATGTTGCCTCATCAACCAAAGATAGACCCCATTTTCTACAGGAAAAAAAGGAGGTATTATAAATTTAGAAGCAGATTCTAGCCCCTTCTCACTTATTCAACCTCAACACCATCAATGACACATACACTTGGAACAATTGTAGAGGTCTCTCCAAAAAAATAGCTTCAAAGGTTAATAGATACCTTGTTTTGAGAAATATCATGGCTAGGGACATATTTATGGAAGCCTCTATACTCTCTATCCATGGCCCAAATCATTGTTTGATCAAATTAGATACTAAAATCAAATCCTACCCCAAAGATATGCCTTTTCTCCTAGAGATCTTTTGGCTCCAACATCTAGAGTTTCCATCATCAAGGAATATTAATATGAATTGAACAACGTGGACGGATCAAACATGTTATGTCTCTTGAGGAAGATGAAATGCATTAAATATAACCTCAAGGCATGGAACAATGAAACATTAAAAAATGTCCTTCATAATTATAGGTAGAACCTGGAAGCTCAAATGGAGTGTGCATAATAGGAAGCCATTCACCAAGGAAGATAAAAGGACCTTATAGAGGAGAAGGCACATACTCTAATAGTGGTTAAATAAAGAAGGAAGCATGAAGAAATATTTTGAAAAAAAAAATCAAGGATTAGATTCTTGAAAGAGGGGAGAGACGTTGAGAAAGTTGGAAGTTGTGAGTTATCCCCCACTAACACTAGCCCAAACATGGAGTAGAATAGGGTAGTTATTATGATGACCTGACTCTCATTATCATGTGATGGAAATGGGGTCTAAATAATTTCTTTATCTATTCTGGCCAACCTACATGGCAGCGCAACCCCCCGTGCGTGGTCACACACCTTGTGACTCTTTGCTTCTGCGCGCAGCTCCAACATCGTGCAACTCCCAGGCAGAATAGTTTATAGTCCCACACTCCCTTTCAACTGCTTGGGGTGCTAAGACTGTTCTCCCTTTGGCTATTCAGGTGGTCGCACCACTCTTGTAAAGTTTCATCCTGCCATTCATCATATTTCCTAGAGAATACCCAACTTTTATTGTTACAGTCGACATCGCGCATCCTACCATCTACAATGCACTACCCTGGTCAATATGCTTAGCAATGTGTGGTCCAAGCCAAGGCATCAGACTAATCAATTTGCAACGATAGGCCTTAAACTTGTCATTGCGATCGTACACATCCTGCCTTATCACTCTAATCTTTTTGCCGAGATTTTTTTTTTTTATCTCGTCCTCTAGCTTCTTGACTTCCACATCCACCAAAGCACTTTTCTTCCTTAATCGTACCCTTTTTTCTTCAAGTTCTTGGAGTCTACAATTTTCTTCTTTGATTTTTGCTTCCAAGGTTCCGCAAACTGTCGTATCTACCGATGCTATCATGCATGGTCTAGGATCTTCAAGTACCATAGGGCTTACTGTGGTTGCTTCACACTCCAACCTTCGCAATGCCTGCGCGGTCAAGTTTTTGCACGTGGTCCTGTAAGCCCAGAGAACCGCTAGTATGCACAGGTCCTAGTCAGTTCGCTTCACATTATGAACCTTGTTCAGTGCTTCGCATACTTTGTTAAAAGCTTCTGCGTGGATATTCTTCTATGCACTTCGTCTTTCCATACTTCGTGGTCCCAACCAGAGGGGTCATTCGTTCCACTACCTTATCCACACCTGCTTACTGATCGTGTCCCACACCATGAGGATGGTGTGCATTCATATAGGTTTCACACCATATGCCTGTATCCACCTGGATAGGTGGGTGCGCAGGCCGGTTCATTCGATAATTTTATCTGTTAATCGCATCAGAGGCTTCCCAAACCGCATGTGCATCATCCTTCTACATTTGCGCTAGTCCTCAAAAATTCGTTGGTGCATACCCCACCATCTTGTGGGCATATCTCGTAGTACTCATTTTAGAGTGTCGAAACGTTGCTGTTCCAGTACTTCTCTTTCAAGTTTTTTTAGGAAGTCACCCACCTCGCTTAACCCGTCATATGTAGGTAGGTCTATCACCTCTGTTGCTACATAGTGTAGTGACCTCATCATCATGTTATAGTTGAGCGTGTTTACCTCGTGTAACCGGTTCTGCCATCGTTCTATCTCCTTGTTAGAATTTGATGTGCAGGAGCTTTCATGCTCCCATGAGATTTGGCCATCTGTAGTTTGATTTACCCAGTGCTGCTCCCACACGGTAATCTTGTAGATGTAGTCCAAGTCATTGTCGCTATCGTAGTCGTGCACTAGCACCGTGTACCGCGATCCCTCTGTAGGGTCTAAAGGTACCACTATGCGCAGAGACTTCTTCTCAAAGATGATCTTGCACTTATTCAAATTTATCACTCCATTCATGTCAGTGGCCCAATCTATTCCCAATAGTGCAGGGTAGGGATTGTTGTCATCAATAGTCTCTATCACTTTGAAATCTTCTAGGGCGCTTGCTCCTTCGATATATAATGTGATTCCCTACAATTTCCCCATAGGTAGGATCGTTTGCTGGTTCTCCATCCACAGTTGGATCGGAGACCATTGCAACGCAGGCCTGCCCATGTGCTCCCATGTTTGCTTTGGCAGGACGTTCACGTCCGATCCTAGATCTAGAATCACTTGGTCCATCTCATATTCCATAATCTGTGTGGTCAATCTCATTTCCCTTCCTATTCACGTCATGTGCTTCCCGAGCTTCCGCAATACACGTGGTTCTCCTGGCGTGGTCCTAGCGCATCTAGTTATGAGTTCCTGCAGCCCCTTTATAGCCTTGTTGTCGTGCAATAGCTTCATGCATGTCTCCAAGAATGTAGTGAGCATCAATGGGTCCATTTCTATCTCCAATCTATCTTTACTTCTTGAAGTGGAGGCATCAACGAAGCTCCTCTTAGCTTCCATGAAGCTCTCCTTAGCGTGCTCGAAATCAAATTCTGGTTCCTTCGTTGGAGCCTTGCGAACCTAGGTACTTTCTTCAGGTTGCTTTCCTTTGTCATCCCCTATCATAATACCACTCCGGAGCATGATATTTACATTAGGTTCTTCCTCGCATGACTCAAACCTCATCATTTGTAGGTTCTGAGTCGGTGGAGGTTGGAGTGCTCCTTTATCGCGCAACCTCAGTATCGGTGTGGGACAATCCTCCATATCATGGTCAAACAATGTACAATACAAGCATGATGGTTACGTTGGATTCGTACAATCACAGGCATAATGCCTTGGCCCTTCGCAATTGTAACATATCAATTGTACGTGACCTCTTCCTGACCCCCCTCCACCCGGCCTCGTCTGTGCCCCTGAAATATGGGGCGCGCCATTCCTATGTTTTCATTGAGGGGCCATGTTTCAACCTGAACTCTGTAGGTACGAGTTCGATCCATCATAATTTCGTAACTTCTACAGGTGTGCTCATCATGTCCTACTGACCTGCAGAAATTACAGAACAATTGCTGTGAATTCTGCGTATACTTTTGTAATAGATGGCAGTTATCTGTAGTGTGCTTTCCTTGTATCTAACAAATCGTTCACCATAATGCAGGTGTCGTGCTTGGTCCTTCTTGTGCCTCTGGTCTTAGTGGCAATGTCCCTCCTCCCTCAAGTTAATTCGTGAACACTAGGCAGTGATCCTTGTCGTGCCACTGGCCCTTGCATTTTACGTACCATACCTCATCGTGCATCTATGGGCAAGTTGTCCTATCTTGTTTTAGACTCTGCATCTCCAGGCACAAGTTTTTCAACTACGCGTGAATCTATTGAAATCCTAGGATAGGATCTTGTATTGGAGTCTCATGCAATCTGCTTGCGACCTCCAAGCCTCAGCCTGAGTGGTTAGCCTTTGTTGCAATAGCACATTTCGTAGATGCGGTGTTAACAATGCTACGAACCATTTGCAATGTTTCCCATCTGTTAATGTCATGTTCGCTTCACGAATTGTGCACTTCTGTCTCTGATCCAACTCCCATGGGGTCTTGCTTGGGAGCATTATGATCTCCTTGAATCCAATGATCGACTTTGCCTCGGACTTTGGCCTGCTAAATTCTTTGTTTACCACAGCTTGGATATCCTTGATTCCCACATTTGGATTATCATTGGAATGCTTAATGTACCAGGTCAGCACACGATCATGCAGAGCGCTGATCAATGTTGCCTTCTTTATATTGTTGTCTGTGACACCCTGTGCTTCCCATGCAACTTTTATTACGAACCAAAACTGGTCTGGATCTTCATTCCCTACTCCCCTGAACATTGGTAGCTTTATCGCACTTGCCATACTGCTTCGCAGTGGTGGCGGAGGTGGTATGGACGAAGACGGGGGTGAAGATGGTGAAACTGGTGGTGGTGTGGGTAGGGTTGGTATGCGCGAAATTCTCTGCCTTATCAGATTGATTGCACTTCTTGGTGAGACCTTTGTGAACTCTTATTCACCCCCTCGCAGAGGTGAAATCAAGGGGCTGGTCTCTAGTTTTGTGCTACCTTTGTTTCTGTAAATTCTCCCACTTCGCGTAGCTCCAAACATGAATTTATTCACATAACCCGCTTTTCACACAATAGCATTTTAATCCAAGTTTTCAAAGATTTAACGTACTTACCTCGCAGTCCCTTGAGGAAGCATCATTCTACCTCACTATAGCTTACTGAAGTATCCACTAAAAAATTGTGGATGAATCGTCCTATTATTCAATCAAGCGAGTGATTGAAAGTGGACGCGATCTTATATTCTAATGCTTCCTGTCTACGCACCAATTCTAGAGTCCACACAATAGGTTTGTCAAGTTTACACCTTCCTTGGCTATCTGCTAGCTTTGTGATCCACTCATACAAATCAGTGTGAAAGGATGCAAAGAAAATTTCGTGGATTTCCATATATAAGTAGCAGTCTAACCACTCTTCCCTTGATAGTTGGGGATTACTATTTTCCTGTGTCGTGAACTCATGAATCCTTCTATCCAACCAATCTTCAATTCCTTTCTTTCTCAGATTCCACTGATACGACATCAGACATCTCTATGCAGATCCCGGTCTCGGTAATGAAACCATTTGTTGGCTTGTTGGGGCCTGATTGAGGTTCGAATTTAATTAACTAAACAAATCCCTATACTACTATCCCTTTCGGCAATAGTTCGCAGAGTGCAGACTGAGGTCTCACCTTAAGTGGTATGGAGGGTTCTAGAATGCGGTTTCCACTCGCTGGAGATGTATGAGAGGTATGACTGGTTCTCTATTTATTCCTGCACACAGGCCGCTTTGCACACTTCCTGTTCCTCGCGACCTGATACACTACCTTCGCATAGCCCTAACCAGGGGTTGTGCTGCGCTCTGCGTTAATGCCCAAGATCTTACTTATCTTCTAGTGTTAATTAATTATCTTCGCCTACTTGAATGTTATAATTAGCAATACAAACCCTCATACAAGATCTCACTGTAAATAAACAATATACTTGCAAATTATATCCAATTATGCATTAAACCAGGAAAATATACACAAAATTATAGAAAAAATTCTCTTTATTGATTCTCCCAGTGATTAAAAACTCGACCTGCCCTACACACTCAGCTGCAGGGGTCCGTGCACTCAGCTGCAGAGCCTTTGCCTACTCTACTACCCACAGACACACTTGACACTTTGACTCAATCACTTAGACTTCTTATCCTTTTCTTCTATTCCTTTTTTTCTACACTTAGAGCCTCGCTCTATTTATACAATCCCATGGTCCGCAGACCATGGGTAGGTCTATCCAGCTGACATTACATTACAAAAACTAGGGTGGACAACCCTGTGACTTTATTATACTTTTGTGCCTCGTGCCTGCAATTCGCGAAGCTTTTACAAAAAGATTCAGTCAAAACTTGGGCTTTAAGCCCTAAAACATGCCTTGGGGGGATTCCATGCCCAACACACACACTCATCATGAATGATGGCGTAGGTTTGTCGCATAACACCAACTTCGTCGACAACTTGATCCTCATTCACAATAGGTCAAGAGTCCGGAATGGAAGAACACAAGATAGTAAAATCCAGAGGATCAACAAAACACGAGGTCAAAGGTTGAGGGGATGAATCCACGTGACAACCAATAGGCTTGCAAGCTAAATATACGTAGATATCAAGAGCAGGTGGGGTGGGAGGATGTGACAGTTCAACAGATGTGTGTGCATAATCTCCCACATCGCTCTACAATGGTGGAGTTGTTTGATGAGGTGAAGGAGGACAGTCCCTTGTGACAACAACTATGCCTACCTGTGATTGTGTAACTCCATCACAGAAGTGTGCTAAGCAGGATTCAAATGATTTCAAGAATTCTGGATTTTCAGATATGTAAATAAGATACTCAAATATCCCATCGAGAAATTCCGAATCAATTTCATCTTCGGGGAATCGATATGAATGATTACAAAAGTGTGTGTAAAACTGTTCAATTGATTCATCGGTTACTTTTCGTAATTTCAAAATTTCTTGATCGAGTGCTTTCCGCTTAAAGTGATTGAAAGCACAGTCTATCTTAGTGACCAAATGAGAAAGAGAATGAATAGATTTTTCACGTAGAGTGCACACCAGTGCATTGGGTTCCCTCAAAGCGTGTAGACGAACAACACTCAGGTCATGTATTCTTCAAAGATTCCATGTCTTTTCCAAGATCTTACAACACCGACCGTGTGCCTAACGAAGGATACATGGCCTCCACCATCATATGTTTTATGTTACAAGTTATCCGAGAGATTTTCCGAGATAATGAAGTCATTTCTAGAAGACATACACTCCAAAAGAGAAACTCTATAATTAATCATGATAGATATGTAGAGATTCGAAACAGATGTGAGGACCCAGCTTTTCATCTGGCCCTCCTTCTAGCGAAATTTGTTTGCCGATGTTGGACCTACCATCTTGTCAGGGGATCTCCCTGGTAAGAAGTCCCAATTAGACCTCAAACCATTTGGTGTAGGAGTCCCAGCAATGGGTCATATGGTAATGCCTTGACCACGGTTTCTCATAGAGGCTGGTAAGATGTCCCTATGGTTAGCAAGGGTGTGACATATGTAGTAATTCAAGGATGGTGCATGAGTGGTTCTAACACACAGAGGGTGAGGTGAGTGCACCCCTTGGAAACCTGTGATATCACAGGGTTAGGAAGGGAACACACAAACAAAGATGCGTCACAACATGGAAGGAATGTTAGCTAGAAATCTAGAGTGATGGTTACACCAACAACACATTTCAGAAAGATTCATAGATACATATACAAAAATAGTTAGACATGCATGTGTAAGCAAACATATACATATATCAATAGGAGTACTCAAAATAGCTGAAACACAATAAAAAATATGCATGAAATGTGTTGGCTCTATTATATTATGAAGTGTAAGTTCCAATCATACAATACATCTATGTCCAACCACTAGTTCTGACAGCAGAACATTAAAGCAGCAACCGCCTACTCCCCCAAAGAGATATACTAGCTCCACATAGTGGAGAAGCCAAGGCTCATTACTATACTATCCAATCTTTCTCTAAGATACTCCTATTGGAAGCTTGGCTGACCAAAAGCTTATACAATGAGTTATGAGGGACTATTTATAGCAAAGGGTGGGGTGACGCTTTACATTCTCCTTTGAGACTGTTCATCTATCCACATGACTCTCCAACTACTCTATGACTGTTACATTCAACTATTGACACTTGAACTTACTCTTGACAAGACGTTACATTACAATGCACATGTGCCTATGTGAGACAAAATGGCTTCAGCAAGGCATGCAAGACATCACTCACACTCAGACCGTTGTGGTGAGACCAACTCTTTGACATCCTTGTGATGGTTGAAGGTGCTGAGATGATGCCAAGCTTGGTCGTCTGTGATGGTGTCTGTGTGCTCAATGGTGACATCCTGCTGAAGCGAACTCTTGCCTTCATTGCATCTAGGTGGACTGATATGGATCCTCTATCCAATGCATCTGATAGCATGTGCATGGTCGTCCTGGGTGCGACCTAACCAGGAACATGTTGATCAATAGTTTCTATGCTACTCTCCACGCATGTGCTCGTGGTTGTGCACATCAACTTGTCAAAATACATGTTCAGCTCTAGTTGGACTTGCTCCTTGTCTTCGTCTTAGTAAGTGTGAAAAATGGGTGGGATCGCATGCATGCACATAATGACATGCATATTGTTGAATAACCTTACATGCGATCATCAACACTACTCACCTTGTATGCTCTGTGCGAGCTACTGGGATGGATCAATAACTTGTACAGGAAAAGTTTCATTTGTTTGTGCATGTTGTGCCCCCTGTTGTACCTATTCCTGCTGCAACTCATTCTGTCGTCTATGCAGCTCCTGTTCTTCCTTGAGTTTCTTCTTCGGCACATGCAACTCCTTCTCTATTCCATTCTCTGCCTTCATGTGATCTTCATGTTGTGTCGTCACCTCATAGCCTCAATCCCCAAAGTTGCTTTCATCACAAGTGGATCTGCTTGAGCTTGCAGCTTTTTCCCGCCTCTTTGTTTTCAACAACCTTTGTCTTGCAATCATTGTGTGTAGGTGTGCTTCCTTTTGCTACTGCTGATGGTGCTACTTGTTGTAATGTTGCTACCATATTATATTGATGTCCTTATCTACAAAAAACTTGATGTCTTCATAGTTAAGCGAGCTCATAGACACGTGCTTGGCTACAAACCCTGTTGTGCTCTCAACGATGTCCTTTGACTCTGCTCTCCTGAAGGCCATCGTACTTGTGCTGCTGAGAGACAAATGAACACCTGTGATTCCAAGAGATAGAGAAACACTCATGGTAATAAATCTGTTCGTCCAAAACCAAAATAAACTTTAGGATTGACTTACAACATACAAGTGTGATTGATCATGAAGGTTACGCAATTTCTGCCTAGAGGTTGGGAGATTGACTGCCAAAAATGCGCAAGGCATAGTTTGGGCTATCAGGAGGCTGACTGACTACTGGAACTATGCAATGAATAGTCCAAACTAGCCTGCTGAGGACTGAAACTACACAGTTTTTGGGGCCAACAGGACACTTCCTCCAAGAATTAAACAATGCAAGTCTAGAGGTGAGTGTTGGGCTAGAATTGGACAATTTCTAGAGGGAAGGCAGAGCCTTCGCTTCCAGAATTGTGTAGTGCTAGCTGGGAAGGTCATGGTCCAGGCCAAGGTAGCCCAGACTGGCCGACGGGTGACTGAAAACATGACAAGTCTGGATGCATGGTGAGATGAGTGCAAACAAGAGTGAGATCATTCATGCAAATAGAAATTTCATAATTCATAAAAGGGAAAAGCATGCATATGTGTGAAGTGAATCACTTCAACAGTGACCATCCGTGCAAAACAGTGTCAGGCATGCGACAGTAGTGAGATGGGAACAAAAATAGAAACAATGATTATACAACATAACATACAACAAAACGACAACAAGCGCTCAATGAAATCATGCACAGAGCACTCACATGAAGCGAAACACAAAAAGAGACAGAAATGTAGCGCGAGACATGAAAAGTGGGCTTACCTTGAAATAGTTGAGCAGAAAGTGCCCGCAACTCCTAGATGCAATGTCAGATGTTAGAGCTGCAAGGTAGATGTGATGAATGAGATTTGAAATGTTCATTTGATGAGTTGTGATAAAATCGAGGTTGTGACACGCATGCCATAAATTTAGGAAAAGTGACACTTGGTGTGAGGTTTCTGAAATGATCCTTGCATGTAACATCCAGCTGCTAAAAATAGATGCCTAAATCAAGGGATTCCTTTGCATGCTAGCTTGGGAGAAGTATTCCATCAATGCAAATCAATTTTTCTCAGACTCGGAGGGAACCGATCAACCTGAAGGCACATGCAACAACCTGCTTGACTAATGGGAAAATTTGCACATTTTTGGGAGGGAGCTGGTCTGGCTGCCAAGAGGGATTGTGCAATTTCTGGGTTGAGCAGCTAACTGCTACCCAGAGTTGTGCAATTTCTAGGCTGAGCAGTCTTACTGGGATAGATTGCATAGTTTTTCTAGTGAAGCTTGATAAGAAAAATTTCCCAATTTTGCAGCCCAACACGCTTCCAGTTAGGATTGCACAATTTTTGGATGGAAGGTTTGTTCCCCTCTGGAATTGCACAATTTCTTGAGGGAGCTACTCAGCCTGCATCTAGACCAAGTCCATAGAAACAACCTATGAGGGGGATGCAACAAGCTATCATGCATAGGCTGACAATCTACTAGAAAACCACTGAAGCTCATGTACTTCACAGTGCAAGACATGTTGCTGAGGATGGTTGGTAGGGAGGCTCTAAAACGAAGCGAAGGAAAAATTTTGGGGGGTGGTTGTAGATGCTATAACATGTAGCCTTCCATGAATAAACTAAGCATACGTCATATCTCCAAGTGGTAATACAAAAACATTCACATATATACATGTGAAACTACCATAGTCACCATCTATGAAAATAACATCATCATCGTAGCAAGAACTACATGTTTTTTCCATAAGAACCCTCAATATATCAACCATGTACCTTCACTAGGGATTTTATAACATCCCACATCTGATAAGCATCAACCATGATATTCAACATATGTGAGTGTCAAACCTATCATCATAAAGTAAGAAGTCATCATAATTATGTGACTAAATAAGCCATGTCCTCAAATGGCCATGTCTTCATGAAACCTGCAATAGTGCTAGAAATATGTATCTAGCTCCTCATCAATGTGAAAGGAAAATGATGAGCTCATATTCATTTAGTCAAACTTTCTTGATATCATCAAGTGAGACAATCCTCAACCAATATACCATGTGAGCTCAAGAACTATAGGAATCCTCATTCATAACTGCACCTTATGAAATTTATGGACCTTTGAAGGCATGATGGTAGGAGCATAACAGAAATGAGTGACACTTATCATCATCAAATAATGAAGTTGTGTACTAAATATTTGTTCTTCTCCTTGAAATTACGAAGATCACCATGTAAGTAACATAACATATGTATCATCAAAAGAGTCATCCACAAATTTGATTAGAAGCATCAAAACAAATGAGTGGCTCAAGAAAAGTATTATTTGTGATTTTATCATAGGCAAGTCATGACCGCAACATAGCAACATAAGAATCATCACCATCATTATGTACCAAGGACTTCTAATCATAATGCCAACAATGCATTATTCGAAGCATAACATATTCTCCCCGTGAACCTATGCCAACTGTTCACTGTTAGATCTAATTATTGCATATATTAGTAAGAATCATCAAGGCATCATATTCAGCTAGTTATACATCAAGTCATCAACAAAATATTAGGGTTAAAATAACTTCTAAATAACATCCACAGACTATAGTCATCAACCATCAAAATAGAAAACAACCATATCAGACCCCTTTTCTGAGTATGTCCCATTGCTTCTTCATAAAACCAGCATATACATCCCTATGCATTTTTCTAACTCATGTATATACACTACTTGTGTTCATAATATTAGCATATGAGAATTGGAACACTGAAATATTATACTTTCAGTTCCCCCTGAGTCTTTTCCGATTGTACCTGGTCCTAGAACTTTGCTGAAACATATGTTACAATAATATCATTACCATGATGGTTCTTCATCAGAGACTCCATTTTTCTCTTTCCTCCAGTCATGTGATGAGCACATCCACTATCATCTTTGTCTTCGAATGAGTAGAGAGAAAGATCACACCTTATCTGATCTTCATTTTCTTGCTTCTTGATGGATTCATCTTTTTCATATTTTCTGATATAAATTTTCTTATTTGATTGCTTACCATATTGTCTATGATGTGTTGGAATTTTGGCACAGGTGTGGCGCTATGATACAGGTGTTGTCCTTGATGGCAACTCTCTTTGATGACAGATCTCCGTTCAGACTACAGAATGAAGAGAAATCTCATATACGCAGGATAATTAAGTCCAAGTTGCGTATACACGCCGTCTATCTGCATACTAAGTCGCGTATACGCAGGTTAAATATATACGAAGGCACGTATACACGCAGATATATGAACAGAAAAGGGTGTATATGTTGGGAAGCTTCCCTTTGGTCCGTGGTAGTTAGTCCTCGGTACTTGAGCCTATGTATTTGGACCAAAGTATCTCGACAGACGTGTTGATCCCTAGTTTCTAAGTTGATGGTATTGGATTTCTATGGTTTGGCCCTTGGTATTGAGCAAGGCCTAAGGCTATATAAGGAGAAGAAGATCATTAGGCAAACACATCTTTTGAAAAGGCTTGAATATCTTAAAAGAAAGAGATCTGGTATGCAGGTTCTGGGTTGCTTGATCTAAGCTAAGGAGAGATCACTTTGGTTGATGGAAGACTAGATCTAAGGATAGATCGGGATCTAATGATTTGAAATGCACTATTATGATATGGTTGATTATGTGTATTTCTAGATCTGCATATTGACGCAATGTTATGTTCTGGGTCTAACTGATGTCTGGTACAACTGCAAGTTGAGAGAATTTATTTTTAGATCTGTACACAAGTTGGCTTCGGTAAAAGCGCGTGTATACGCGGGTTTCTCTCATTGAAGTAGCGTATATCTTTTGAAGCTTGATTTTTGGGTTTACAGTTGGGTCTGACTGTTATTGCAGAGTTCTGTAGTCTGCTCTGTGTTCTGGTAACTGGTGATTGACAGGGTTTCAGTGGTTTAGTGATTGATGATGCTAGTATTGGATGTTTTGTGCTTCAATGATCTGTTGTGAAAGTTGAATGAATTGTGGTCTTCAGATTGTAATGTTATGCTTCAGGAATATCTAGTCTGAAAATGTATGAATGGTGGTACCTGAAAGAAAGAAGATTGTAGGCCTGCACCTACGTACTAGTATCTTGGCTAGTACAAGAGCAAAGGGGGTTGGAGCTCCCTTCCAAGGAAGTTTGGAGAACGAGAGAAGGTTGTAGCCTTCTGTAGGTTGTAGCCTGCGTACTGGTATAAGGCTGCACCAGTACAAAAAGATTGTAAACTGAAGTTTCATATTAAAGAAAGATAGAGACGACTTGCAGCAGGTGGTTTTCACCCACATTGGGTTTCCACCTTATATCATGGTGTTCATGTGTGTGGTTTTTGTGTGATCTGTTCTACTGCATCTGTTTACTCTTAATATGGTGAATAATGTCCTTATGCACTTAACTGAAGATAAACTAACTGAATTATAAGATTTCTGGTTATACGCTGTTTTCTTTAGACACAGTTGCGTGTACACACTGGTTCACTTAACGAAAGTAGCGTATATGTTTCTGAGCATTGAAAAAGTTTTATAGTTCTGATAATACTGATTCACCCCCCCCTCTCAGTATTATTTCCAACAATTGGTATCAGAGCCAGTCCTTCAGAGAAGCTTGACCGCTTGAAGGTAGATCGTTCATCATGAGCAACTACGAGAAAGAAGCATCAATCAGGCCACCGGTTTTTGATGGGACAAACTTCAATTATTGGAAGGTAAGAGTTACTGCATATCTTCAATCTCTTGGTACAGAAGTTTGGAACATCGTAGAGACAGGCTACACTTTTCCTTCAGCTACTCCTACAGATGCAGCCGAGAAAAAGAAATATGAAACAAATGCGAAAGCAGTCAATACTCTTTTGGGATGCATCTCTCAATCAGAATTCATGAAGGTAATGCACTATAAATCTGCAAAAGAAATATGGGACAAAATGGTCACGAGCTATGAAGGAGACGATCAGGTAAAGCGTGCTAAACTTCAAACTCTCAGGATTAAGTATGAGACTCTCAGAATGTATAATGATGAAAGTGTGGCTAACTACTTCCTTAGGGTAGATGAGATTGTCAATTGCATGCAAAACTTGGGTGAAGAAATAAAAGAGGCTATTCTGGTTGAAAAGGTTCTAAGATCTTTGTCCCCCAAGTTTGAATCTAAAGTGTCTACCATAGAAGAAAAGGAAAATTTGCAAATTCTTACTATGTCTCAGCTTCACGGAATTCTAACCGCTTATGAAATGAGAAAGGGAGGTCCATCAGACAGAAGAGAAGCTGCCTTCAAGGCTTCAGGAAAAGAAGATTATTATGAAGCAAGTCACCTACCAGAAGATGAAGAAGAGGAATCAAATTTTGTCAGAAATCTTCAAAGGGGTTCTGTAAGGTTCAGAGGTAAGTTACCTTTTAAATGCTTTGCTTGTGGAAGAGTAGGTCATTATGCTGCCAAATGTCCTCACAAAGATAAGAATGACAAGGGAAAGGAACCTGTTAAATGGAACAAGAAACAATATGAAAAGAAGAAAAGCTATTACACTCATGAAGATAGTGATGGACTTTCAAATAGTGATGAAGATGAACAAGGTAATAGATATAAACTTTTAATGGCTTTTGAAGATGATGACTACATGGATGCTATAGATGTAGAAGGATTTTATGAAGAAATGAAAGATCTCAAAGTTTGTTTAGAAGAGAAGAGTGCTATTATTGATTCTCTACAATGTCAACTAGCTGAAAAGGAAAAACATCTTGAAAATTTGGAATTTGAGATTGTTTGTCTTAGAAAGGAGATTGAGAAAACCAAAGCAATTAATCTTAAGTTTGTTAAAGGATCTGAAACCTTGGATGAGATTATCAATGTGCAGTGATCTCCTCTGATCAAGACAGGTCTCGGATATAATGGAGAAACATCTCAAGCCTCTACCTCTAAAAGTTATCTTGATGCAGCAAGGAGAAGCGAGCAAAGGCCAAATAAAAGTCATCAGGTGAATCAGGGACAGTTTACCTCAAGAACAAATAAAGACCATCAAGAAATTCGGGGACAAACTGCCTTAAGGACAAACAGAAACTACAATCAGCCACAGGTAAAATCTTCCCAATTTGCTCCAAGAATGAATAGAAGCTACAATCGGTTGGATGATAGATCTGATTATCGCAGAAGTTTCTTTAATGGCCAATGCTTTTCTTGGCATAACTTCGGTCACAAAGCAGCTCAATGTGTTGCCTACAAAACAATCATGACTAGAGAAGCTCAAAAGCAAGGGAGAATGACTGGAACCATGAAAAGGACTTATAACAACTTTTCGGTTCTTGAAAATGAAGTTGAATGCTCTATTTGTAATAACTTTGGTCATGAAGACTCTGAATGTAGGAGCAGGTTCCGGAAGACAACTCAGAAGGAACAAACCTCAAATGTTAGAACATGGAGAATAAATGAATCACAACCAGAAAGATGTGGGATAGCCTTTTATGCAGAAGGTCAAGAAAGTCTATGGTACATTGACAGCGGATGTTCGAAGCATATGACAGGGGACAAAGAAAAGCTTGAGTCATATACCGCATTAGAAAAGGGGAAGAAAGTTTCTTTTGGGAACGATATATCTGCAGCCATAAAAGGAAAAGGTGTTGCTCCGTTGAAAGAGAAGGTCAAAGCAGGAAATGTTTTATATGTTGATGGATTGAAGCATAATCTTCTGAGTGTCAGTCAGATGTGCGATCAAGGAACTGAGGTAATATTTAGATCAAATGGATGTTGTGTTCGCGATCTTGATACAGGTGAAACAGTGATCAAAGGAAGAAGGACTCCAAATAATCTATATATCTTTGAGGAAAGACAACAATGCTACTTAAGCAAGGATGATGAACATTGGCTATGGCATCGGAGGTTGGGGCATCTAAGCTTTTCACAAATAAGGAAAGCATGCAAATATCAGACAGTTCGTGGTCTTCCAGATATCAAAATTCCAGACAATACCATATGCAAATCTTGTCAGTTTGGAAAGCAAACCAGAACTAACTTTCCAGAGAAGGAAGGATTAGCTAGCATGCCTCTCGAGCTAGTCCATACAGATGTATGTGGTCCATTTAGGAAGAGGACATCTCGAGGAGAAGAATATCTGATATTATTCATTGATGATTTCTCCAGATTTGTTTGGTTAGGGCTCATGAAGCACAAAGATGAAGCATTCGAAAAATTCAAATCCTTCAAAGCCTTAGTTGAAAATGAATCAGGACACAAAATTAAGTGCCTCAGATCTGACAGAGGTGGGGAGTTTACCTCAAATGAATTTTTTGATTTCTGTGAAGAACATGGGATAAGAAGAGAATTCTCTATAGCTAGAACTCCTCAGCAAAATGGGGTTGCGGAAAGAATGAACAGAACAATCCAACAAATGGCTCGTGCTATGCTAGATGAATCAGGTACTCCCGCAACCTTCTGGGGTGAAGCTGCACATGCTGCGGTTATTATTCTTAACAAAACAAATGTCCGAGTAAACAACACTCAAACACCTCATGAGCTCTGGAGTGGTGAGACTCCTTCGGTGAAGCACTTCAAAATCTTTGGGAGCAAATGTTATATTAAGAATACTGATGAGCAACTTGGCAAACTTGAACCAAGAGCAGATGAGGGCATTCTTCTTGGTTATTCTCCACATAGCAAAGCATACAAGTGCTACAATAAAAGACTTGGCAGAATTGTTGACAACATTGATGTAGTGGTTGATGAGAAGGGATATATTCCTAGGCAAGTTCATCATGAAGACATTGAAGAAGATGAAGGCTACCCTCAAAGACAGAATGATGAAGAAGAAGAACCTCAAGAAAAACTAGAGGAGCAGACAAGAATAGAAGAGAAGACTCCATCCAGATATGTTCAAAAGAATCATCCAGAATCTCAGATTGTGGGGCAGAAAGAAGCAGGAGTACAAACAAGAAGGACACTTGCAGAAGCTTCAAGCTATTTGGCATTACTCTCCTCCACTGAACCACAAAATGTGAAAGAGGCATGCAAAGATGAATGTTGGGTCAAAGCAATGGATGAAGAACTTGAGCAGATCGAAAAGAACAACACTTGGGAATTAGTTCCTAGACCAAAAGATAAGAATGTAATAGGAACAAAATGGGTCTTCAAGAATAAATTGAATGAAAATGGAGAAGTAATTAGGAACAAGGCCAGACTTGTTTGTAAAGGGTATGCGCAGCAAGAAGGAATAGATTTTGAAGAGACCTTTGCTCCTGTGGCAAGACTTGAGGCCATCCGAATGTTCCTTGCTCTCTCAAGCTTTCAAAACTTCAAGGTATTTCAAATGGACGTGAAATCAGCCTTTCTGAATGGAGACTTAGAAGAAGAAGTATATATTGAGCAGCCAGATGGTTTCATTCTTGGGAATGATCCAAACCTTGTATGCAGATTGAAAAAGGCTCTCTATGGACTCAAACAAGCTCCAAGGGCTTGGTACTATCGGTTGGACAAATATCTTCACCAACAAGGTTTTTCAAAAGGATCAGCAGATAACAATCTCTATATAAAAGTTGAAAATAACAAATTGCTAATTCTTGTTGTTTATGTAGATGATATTATCTTTGGCAGTAATGAAGAGACTATGAGTCAAAACTTTGCCTTGGTTATGCAGAAAGAATTAGAAATGTCACTACTTGGAGAATTGACATATTTTCTTGGATTGCAAATCCAACAAAATGAAGGAGGTATCTTCTTGTCTCAAACCAAATACCTCAAGCAGATCTTGAAGAAGTATGGCATGGAAGAGTCAAAGCCAGTATGTACACCCATGGTTACAAGATGCAGCCTCAGTGCAAATGATGAATCAGCAGCAGTTCACCAACCCACTTACAGATCCATGATTGGGAGTTTGCTTTATTTGACAGGTACCCGACTAGATATTACACATGCAGTAGGAATTGTTGGAAGATTTCAAGCCAACCCAAAGGAAACTCATCTTCAGGCAGTCAAAAGAATCTTCAAGTATCTTCAAGGGACCCAAAACTATGGCTTATGGTATCCTAGAAATACAGATCTCACTCTTCATGCTTACACAGATGCAGATTGGGCTGGAAGTGTGGATGATAGGAAAAGCACAAGTGGTGGTGCTTTCTTCATGGGTTCCAGATTAGTATCTTGGTTCAGCAAGAAACAGAGTTCGATTGCCTTATCTACAGCTGAAGCAGAATATGTGGCTGCGACATCTTGTTGCACACAACTTCTTTGGATGATGCAGACCTTGCAGGACTTTCAAATCACTTGCACTCCACCAGTCTCTATCTTATGTGATAATACAAGTGCAATCAGCATTTCAAAGAATCCAGTCATGCACTCAAAGACCAAGCACATACCAATCAAGTACCATTTTCTTCGGGAACAAGTGCTTGAGCAGAAGGTCAAGTTGGAGTATGTTCCTTCTAAGGAACAAGTTGCTAATATTCTCACAAAACCACTGCCCAGGGAAACTTTTGAATATCTCAGACAAAAGCTGGGAGTAGTTGATGCTTCATCCTGCTGTTAAAGCTTGTCTGTTCTACAGAAAAGTTGGTATACGCAAGTTACGTAAGGGATATCCGCGTATATACGCCGATTTATGTGGGGTAAGTCGCGTTTATTTGTACGCTTGTTGCAGAAAGTATATCCGCGTACATACGCTGGTTTATGCAGGATAAATCGCATATATGGAGTTCTGAACAGCAAGGGCAAACTCTGGTTTGAAAAGGTCTGAGATGGGTATGTCAGAATTCTTCAGACACAGTTTCAGGGGATGCAGCAGGCACAGGTTCAGGGGGAGCAGCTTAAACGTCTCATAAAGCATTGTTGGCATTTAGATGTTTTCGTTGTTGGTTTCAGGAGAAGGAGCTCAGAAAGAAATCCTGGTTGCTGATCTAAAAAATGTTTATCGGATGCTGCTGGTGACTTTCATAAGTCTTGGTCTAGATCTGTTGTCTCTATGTCATGTATCAGCATGTACTCAGGGGGAGCACAGCCCTTTGCCCTTGATGACAAAGGGGGAGAATGATTCTAAGGATCTTGAGGTTGCCATCAAGTCCAAAGGGGGAGATTGTTGGCATTTTGGCACAGGTGTGGCGCTATGATACAGGTGTTGTCCTTGATGGCAACTCTCTTTGATGACAGATCTCCGTTCAGACTACAGAATGAAGAGAAATCTCATATACGCAGGATAATTAAGTCCAAGTTGCATATACACGCCGTCTATCTGCATACTAAGTCGCATATACGCAGGTTAAATATATACGAAGGCGCGTATACACACAGATATATGAACAG
This sequence comes from Pinus tabuliformis, assembly GCA_031772625.1. NCBI lineage: Eukaryota > Viridiplantae > Streptophyta > Pinopsida > Pinales > Pinaceae > Pinus > Pinus tabuliformis. The sequence continues at coordinate 1,392,860,413 of CM062804.1, forward strand.
AAAAGGGCGTATATGTCGGGAAGCTTCCCTTTGGTCCGTGGTAGTTAGTCCTCAGTACTTGAGCCTATGTATTTGGACCAAAGTATCTCGACAGACGTGTTGATCCCTAGTTTCTAAGTTGATGGTATTGGATTTCTATGGTTTGGCCCTTGGTATTGAACAAGGCCTAAGGCTATATAAGGAGAAGAAGATCATTAGGCAAACACATCTTTTGAAAAGGCTTGAATATCTTAAAAGAAAGAGATCTGGTATGCAGGTTCTGGGTTGCTTGATCTAAGCTAAGGAGAGATCACTTTGGTTGATGGAAGACTAGATCTAAGGATAGATCGAGATCTAATGATTTGAAATGCACTATTATGATATGGTTGATTATGCATATTTCTAGATCTGCATACTGACGCAATGTTATGTTCTGGGTCTAACTGATGTCTGGTACAGCTACAAGTTGAGAGAATTTATTTTTAGATCTGTACGCAGGTTGGCTTCGGTAAAAGCGCGTGTATACGCGGGTTTCTCTCATTGAAGTAGCGTATATCTTTTGAAGCTTGATTTTTGGGTTTACAGTTGGGTTTGACTGTTATTGCAGAGTTCTGTAGTCTGCTCTGTGTTCTGGTAACTGGTGATTGACAGGGTTTCAGTGGTTCAGTGATTGATGATGCTAGTATTGGATGTTTTGTGCTTCAATGATCTGTTGTGAAAGTTGAATGAATTGTGGTCTTCAGATTGTAATGTTATGCTTCAGGAATATCTAGTCTGAAAATGTATGAAAGGTGGTACCTGAAAGAAAGGAGATTGTAGGCCTGCACCTACGTACTAGTATCTTGGCTAGTACAAGAGCAAAGGGGGTTGGAGCTCCCTTCCAAGGAAGTTTGGAGAACGAGAGAAGGTTGTAGCCTTCTGCAGGTTGTAGCCTACGTACTGGTATAAGGCTGCACCAGTACAAAAAGATTGTAAACTGAAGTTTCATATTAAAGAAAGATAGAGACGACTTGCAGCAGGTGGTTTTCACCCACATTGGGTTTCCACCTTATATCATGGTGTTCATGTGTGTGGTTTTTGTGTGATCTGTTCTACTGCATCTATTTACTCTTAATATGGTGAATAATGTCCTTATGCACTTAACTGAAGATAAACTAACTGAATTATAAGATTTCTGGTTATACGCTATTTTCTTTAGACACAGTTGCGTGTACACGCTGGTTCACTTAACGAAAGTAGCGTATATGTTTCTGAGCATTGAAAAAGTTTTATAGTTCTGATAATACTGATTCACCCCCCCCCCCCCCTCTTAGTATTATTTCCAACATGATGATCCATAGACTTGTCCCTGCATTATTTTTCTACATGCTCAAACTTGTTACAAGCATAACATCTTATATGTTTCATATTCCTTCTATAGAAATCAACAGCTTTGTGACCAAACATATTACAAGAAAAACTATATCCCTTAAAGTACCTGAAAGCTGATGATCTTTCTGTGAGATGGTTATTATCTTGAAACATTCTACTTCTACGTTTGGCTGTAACATGTCCAAAATTATGACATATAAAATTTTCAACATTATTCATCCGAGGAAAGAATCGATTAACACTTCCATAGTTAGGATTAAATGATTTTCTTTGAATAATTTCCTTCCTTGGTTGTTGATGGGGTTGATCTCTTATCTCATTGTTGATCATTTTAGATTGTGCATGAGAATTCCTTGCTTTAGTTTGTGAGCTAGATTCACCTTTAATAGTTTCATGAAAACCAAGACCAAATTTGATGGCAGGAGACCTTTGAATACTAAGAATATTATCCAAAATCTTAGTACTATCTTGAAATAGTAAAACATTATCCTTTTCTTCTAATTTGCCTTTTCGGATATTTACCTCAACCTGATATTGCTCTTCCTTTTCGAGATACTGCTTCTTTATGATTTCTTCAAATTTTCTCCCTTCTTCCACTTGTTGTCTTAATTTGAGAATCTCATTTTCTTATTCTTCATCTGCTTGAGGTTGTTCTTCATTCTTCTTATTTGAATTTTCAAGATCTTCTTTTAGAGAGATGACCTTAGCTTCAAGACTTTCATAGTAATTGGATCTATGTTTAAGTTTCTTGACTGTTGTATCCTTTTCATTTACTTCATTTCCCAATGATGTCACTTCATCTTGCAACCTTTGACATTGATATTCATTTTCCTTGTATTGCTTCCTTATTTTTTTTCCTTCCTCCAACTGAGTTTTTAACCTGGTAACCTCTTATTTGTAGGTACACTCCCTTTTATCAAATATATCTTGTTGATCTCTAATTTTATCCGTGAGGCTTTTAAATTCAACCTTTATTAGATTTCTTTCACTTTCACCCATAAGAGAAAATTCAGTTGTTTCACCCTCACATTCATTATCTTCAACATTGCATGAAGAGAGAAATGTATCACCAGAGAACCAAAAATCAGTACCTGATAATTCTTTTTCTTGTTCATCTTCAATATGAGGTGATTCTAAATCTGAATAATCACTTCCACCTAGTAGCCAATTGTCTCTTCTGCTGTCATTGGTCCTTTGATATGTCTTTTTATTCTGAGGTGATTTCTTCTTTTTCTTCTTTCCCATTGTTATTACGGATCTCCTTCAGACCTACTCTGATATCAATTGTTGGGAAAAATACTGAGGGGGGGTGGAATAAATATTTATAAATCAATAAACTTTTTACATTTCATATTCAGATTTCTATATGCGACTTTACTAAATCAAACCTGCATGTGCACGCGATTGTTCTTAAGACAATTAGCGTATATCTAGTAAACTTACAGTTTAGTTAATCTATCACTAACAATTATATAAATGTTAACCATGTGTTGTAATAAATAAAACATCACACCTAAGCAACACACATGAGCACAATGATTTAAGGTGGAAACCTGATGCGGGAAAAAACCACCTATTGTTGTTGTCTCTATCTTCTTTTTAATATAAATAGTTTGTTTACAATCTTGTACTAGTGCAGACTCATACTAGTATGCAGACACCCACCTGCAAAAGGCTACAACCTTCTCTCATTTTCCATCTTCTACTACAAAGGAGCTACAACCCCCTAGCTCTTATACTGGCTGATATGATTACTAGTATGTAGGCACAGACCTACAAAAGGCTACAAACTTCACTCTTTCTCCAGTTGTTACTAGAAGGGAGCTCCAACGCCCTAGATCTTGTACTGGCAGATATGTTTACCAGCACGTAGGAATCAACCTACAGAAGGCTACCACCTTCATTCTTCCTCTAGCGACCATGTTTCATAAATTTTTAGACTGGATACTCCTGGTACACAACAACACAATATGTAGGCCACGTTTCATCAAATTTTCATACTCGACCCATCAGTAACATTGAAGCTCAAAATCAATCACCATTGCATGAAATACAACTACATCAACCAATCACTGAAACCCAATCATCACTTTCTAAATCAACCAATCATTGAAATTTCTGACACAATTGAATCAAACAATCATTGAAACTTTAGACATAACTGAATCACCCAATAATCAATTTTTGATGCAACTGAATCAATCATTTACTCAAGACCCAATCAACTGACACTTAATCAAAATTCAACCAATCAACCGGAACAGTCAGATCACTGTAACCATAACACATAACTAAGCCAAAAACATTGCATCACCAACCAGAACCAACTGCAACCTCAAAATTCATATGTAAAAATATATACGCTACTTCAATCAAGCCAGCCTGCATGTATATACCACTTTTTGTAACCCAACCTGCATATACCTCTAAATATACTGAATCAAAAAACCTCTTAACCAAAAAATGTACCAACCAATGACATTTTTAAGATCTACTATCACATTACAGAGTTCTAAGCATATAGCATAAAAGACCACCCTTCTTACTCAATCAATCAATCAACCAAACTCAATCTCTTTATGCAATCAATTTTAATTTCAAATATAATGAAGACATCATTGACAAACAATAGTAAAATAGTAACACTAGTTAGACAGATCAGTCGTCTCTTAACAACAGGATTTTCTTTTGCATATACTACATTGAAATGTCGAACCAGCGTGTATACGTGCCTTCACCAAGTTGAACCAGCGTATAGGTCTCCAAATAATAAATTATAACTTCGTTGTTATTCCAGACTTCAGATATACCCATATCATAGAATTTAAAGGATAAACCATCTGTTAGCACTCATATATAGCCTATCCATTATCAGATCACATACTGATAATTCAATTTAAGTCTTATGATCCTAATCCATCATTAGATCTCATCCATCATCAAACACTCATGTGCATACTTAGTCCAGATCAAGAAAAGCATCAGAAACACATAACACACATATTTTATTTTGATCTAACTCTTCATAGATATTCATTACTCACCCAAATTCACACTTTGATCTTCACCTCCTTATATACTTAGAGCCTTTTTCAACACCTTAGAGCAAAACAACACTTAGAACCTATGGTATTCTTAGACAAGATCAAGTATCTGTTCTTCCACTCAATATTGTGGGCCAATACCATGGTACAGACCTTTGGTATTCTTTAACCTTAACTTTCCATCCCATATGTGCTTTTCCTCTTGTGAAAGTGTTTGCATACATATATGCTCTTTTATTCTGTGTACCCGCTTGTATACGCTACTTGGACTAGGTGAAACAATGTATACAACTTAATGCAACTTAGATCATTCTTTTTCTTCAATTGCTTGATTCTAATCTATAATCCTTTGTCCCATCATCATGTTCTTCTGTGACATTACTCTGTTACCTCTTAATAGACATGCTGCAATGTGAGTTGTCATCATTATAACATTTCTAAACTGATTCCTCTGAACTGCACTCCATTTTGTCACATCTGTAAACACAACTGCCATGCATTCTATCACAAAATGTTTATATCTTTATTAAGTAGTCCATTACTCAAATAGGTTTTCTTTAAGGACAACAGTAACACAATATTCCTGTATCAAACCTTTAACCATTATTTTGTTCCATAATTTTGCCACCTCTGATATCTCTATGTTCCATCATTTTGTCACCTTTGATCTGTCCTGTAGATTCATCTAGTTACCATATACAAGTGGGTTTCCATCAAGGACAAGACATGCATCATAATGCCAACATAACTTCTCATAAATTGAGGAGTCAGTCGATTAAGATTATATAATGGATGGTTCGCATAGGGAAAGAAGGGGAGACTAGCCGATAGTTCATAACATTGTATGCAACAGTAACCCAACCTAGTAGCAAGGATCGAAACCTCGCCTTGAGTAGAAGGTAGGTTCTAAGAGGGTGCAGATAGAGCGATTATCTGAATTGGGTGTCCGGATAGGCATTTTTTCATGATTTGTTCCTAGGATTTCAATGGTACTGTCTATTTATGAAGTTGGGCTCTCCATTCTTCGTCCATCTTCCAACTTGGAGGTATAAGGATTGTAAATGAATGTTGCTTGTACTTTTATCTCTTTTATGCCACTTAATGAATGAATTCCTCCCCACTATCGAGCAGCACACGGAGACGCAATCCAAATTAGATGAGCTCCATAATTAAATCTTTGTGTCATGGTTTCATGGTTATCTTGTTATTTTCGCATTGCTTTATGTTCTTTTAAGTTCCATGGTTAATAAGATCTGTTTCATGTAATTCTGATGCATCTATTAGTGAAATATCTTGGATCAAATTGATCCAAGATCAAGGCAACTCAAATTGATCCTTTCTTGCTAAAATTTATAACACTCAATTGTTGAAAATGCAACAAGATGATGGAGCTTAGTGGAAAGGAGTCACCTTCACTAAGTGGGCCCACAGGCAAATTATGGCGCAAAGTCCATTTTTAGACTATGTCTATTTTTAGACATATGGATCATGGTCTATGAGTTGCAGGATGTTGTTTGTGGATGATTGGCCATATTGGGAAAAAATAGATGGACTTCTATTTTCTGGTTCACAGCAGGAGTGATCAAAGTCTATTTTTAGACTACCAGGTTAAAAATAGAAATGTCAAATATTATTGTCTCATAATAATATTTAGACTATAAACTTTATCTTATTCTCTTGGAGCACTTCAGTTCGAGCTACAGATGTGGCACATGTAGCTGATAGAAGGAATCACGTGGTTTCTTATGTGTTAGTTGAGCTATTACATCGAGGACTTCAGTTAGAACTCATGCATGTGAGTTCTGTGGAGTTGGATGTGGAGTTGATGGAGTTGTGTTCAGTTTGACTTGGTTAAACTAGTTGTATTTAGTCTAACTGGAGAATACACTAGTGATGAGTTGTGTGAATTGATTTTTAATTAATTCACTAATTATTAACTCATAATGGAACTAAAGAATACATCAGTTAACTCAGTGCATGTACAGTTCAGTGGGGACAGGTGTTAGAGGTTGAGATTGGTATGAGTTGTGACTATCAGTTGTGCATGAGATTGTGCACATGCATGGATTTATGCCATTGAGGACTGCGCAGTGTGGGCCAATATCAAGGCAATTATAGCTTGTGCTCACGTGATTTTGACTTTGGCCAACTAAAAACGAGTTTGGTTCAGCCATTCATCATTCATTCTCTTGCAGGGTTGTGCAATGGAGGTAGGCAAAGCAGTGGAGGAGATTTGAGCAGTGATTGATCAGATCTGAGCTAGTCTTGTGTGTAACAGGTGGAGATAGTGCTGGATACTTGTGAGGAGTATTGTACTATGTATTTTTACATGTTCTCAATCATTATAATATAGAGATAGTGTGGGGTTTTTAGCTGTATGCTTTCCCCGTGTTACATACTGTGTTAATGTGCGCATGCGATTGATGTTTCATTGTTTTTAATGCTGCTGAATTGATGATCAACGTAGAGGAGGTTATGTATTATGCATGTATTCCACAATAGTGTATAATCGGGATAATCTCTATGAATAAGTGTCATATTATTCAAAATTTCTACATGGTATCAGAGCTAGATGATTTGTAGAAAAAGTTCTACATGGTATTAGAGCTAGTTGATTTGTAGAAAAAAGTTCTACAGGATATCAAAGCGGGATTGATCATCAGATCTATTATTCAGAAAGTGTTTACATTTTATTTGTTTAGGCAGAGTCTATAATCGGGCTAGGTAGCTTCTGGATTCATCCTTCTTTTGGAAGGTGAGATATCTGGTGAATGCCCATACAGTCGATCTCTGTACAAGAAATACTTTGTTCTCATGAATTTTAGATCAGAAACGGTTGAGTTTTGAGCTGGTGGAATGGTGCTCAAGGATAAACTGAGAAACATCAAAGCTAAGAATGGAGATGCCACAGATTGTCTGCAGAAGAAGAAAAATAAGCAAGGTGTTGGATCTGCAGCAGGAGAGGCCTTAGCCTCGGAGTTTGAGCTGGATTTTTCACTGATCGCATGCTTGGTATCAAGTGTGATGGGATCAGTATGGTTCTTGGACAGTGGTGCATCTTCTCACATGACAGGAGATCGAGATTCGCTTTCTGATCTGGATGAGAAAGATCTTGGAGTGCACATCGAGATGAGTGATAATGGTAGATACAGTGCGACTGGTATCGGTACCATTTCCTTTGAGAGGGAGTCTGGTAAACCCTTTAGATTGAAGGAAGTGATGCATGTTCCAAGATTGAAGAAGAATCTTATCTCTGTGGCGATGTTAGAAGACAAGGGATATGATGTTGTCTTCAGCGAGGGAAAGGCTTTCCTACGCAATAAGACAACTGGAGAAACCTGGAAGATAGGGGTTCGAGTCAGGAACCTTTATCAGTTTCATGTAGATGCATGAAAAGCCTTGAGCAGCAAGGCAACTGATGGAGACTTGGTGGTTGAGAGGGAGCATATATTACCTCACAACATGCAGAGCCAAAAGAAGTCTCAGACGATTGTGGAGGAGCCACGATTGATGCAACAGTTTCAGGAGGTTGTGGAGCAGCCACAACAATGGAAGCTTAGAGGAGATCAAGTAGAGACATCTACTCATGCAGAGAACTCCAGTAGGGGGAAACTTCGAGCCAGGTGGGCTGAGGGATCACATGAAGCCATACCTCGAGGTAGGAGGTGGGGTGATATAGATTGATCGTCCTAAGGAGGAAGGGCAAGATCCTTGAGGTACCCAACCTCTTGGATGAGACCTTGCTACAGGAGCCCTGATGTAGAGTAGCAGGCATTGACTGATTGGGTAGAGACAGATGCGGATGGAGCGGCAGAGACAGCGACAGTGTAGGGAATCCCAGGACAGTGCATAGCTAGCAGGCTGCAGCAATGCGAGAGGCACAAGTGTTTTGCACAATGCTAGGTGGCACAGAGAGGTGTGCAATGGTGAGAGATGCATGGAGATGTTGCAGTAGCGCATATGTCAGAGAGGGAGCACTTGTCAGCAGCAGGTAGAGCTTCAGCATTAGAGTATGTTCCTAGCCCAACAGAGTGGTCAGTTGGGAGTGTTTTTGTTCCAAGTGTTGTTGGAGCAAGTGGACCAGGCAAATGTGTTGCATGCAGAACATTCCAGAGTTGCAGGATAGGGGTTGCAGATAATCCATATCTTGTTGAGAGGGAGTGTTGAAAATGCAACAAGATGATGGAGCTTAGTGGAAAGGAGTTGCCTTCACTAAGTGGACCCGCAGGCAAATTATGGCGCAAAGTCTATTTTTAGACTATGTCTATTTTTAGACATATGGATCATGGTCTATGAGTTGCAGGATGCTGTTTATGGATGATTGGTCATGTTGGGAAAAAATAAATGGAATTCTATTTTCTGATTCATAGCAGGAGTGATCAAAGTCTATTTTTAGACTGCCAGGTTAAAAATAGAAAAGTCAAATATTATTGTCTCATAATAATATTTAGACTATAAACTTTATCTTATTCTCTTGGAGCACTTCAGTTCGAGCTACAGATGTGGCACATGCAGCTGACAGAAGGAATCACATGGTTTCTTATGTGTTAGTTGAGCTATTGCATGGGGGACTTCAGTTAGAACTCATGCATGTGAGTTCTGTGGAGTTGGATGTGGAGTTGTGTTCAGTTTGACTTGGTTAAACTAGTTGTATTTAGTCTAACTGGAGAATACACTAGTGATGAGTTGTGTGAATTGATTGTTAATTAGTTCACTAATTATTAAGTCATCATGCAACTGAAGAATACATCAGTTAACTCAGTGCATGTACAATTCGGTGGAGACAGGTGTTAGAGGTTGAGATTGGTATGAGTTGTGACTATCAGTTGTGCATGAGATTGTGCACATGCATGTATTGAGTTATGCCAATGAGGACTGTGCAGTGTGGGCCAATATCAAGGCAATTATAGCTTGTGCTCACGTGATTTTCACTTTGGCCAAGTAAAAACGAGTTTGGTTCAACCATTCATCATTCATTCTCTTGCAGGGTTGTGCAGTGGAGGCAGGCAAAGCAGTGGAGGAGATTTGAGCAGTGATTGATTAGATTTTAGCTAGTTTTGTGTGTAACAGGTGGAGATAGTGCTGGATACTTGTGAGGAGTATTGTACTATGTTTTGTTACATGTTCTCAATCATTATAATATACAAATAGTGTGGGGTTTTCAGCTGTATGCTTTCCCTGGGTTACATACTGTGTTAATGTGCGCATGCGATTGATGTTTCATTGTTTTTAATGCTGTTGAATTGATGATCAACATAGAGGAGGTTATGTATTATGCATGTATTCCGCAATAGTGTATAATCGGGATAATCTCTGTGAATAAGTGTCATATGATTCAAAATTCCTACATCAACACCTTTTTTTCAACATAGAATAAATATTTAATATCAAGCAGAGGAAAAATTTGGTTACTAATGATACAATCAGTAATGATTACCTCAGCCATAACGACCTATATATATTTGTATATATTAACTAATGGAAAAAAATTGATAAACCAATGCTCTTATTTTGATATATTACCTTTTCCAGGGCCCTAACTCTTCTTTTGATATACCACCTTTTCCAAAAGTTATTGTTTCCAAAGTTGAAAATAATAAAGGCTTAGGTTCGAACTCCTATGGCACGAGTCTAATTCATTATTTATATTTATGTATATATTTATTTGACTATGGAACATGTCAAATTGATCCTTTCTTCCTACAATTTCTAACACTCAACACCTTTTGATTACCAGAAATTAAATATTTAATGTCAAGCAGAGGACAAAGTTGGTTACTAATGATACCATCAATGGCGAGTACCTCAACCATAACGACCTATATATATTTGTGTATATATTAACTAATGGAAAAAAATTGATAAACCAATGCTCTTATTTTTATATACTGCCTTTTCGAGGGCCCTAACTCTTCTTTTGATATACAACCTTTTCCAAAGGTTATTGTTTCCAAAGTTGAAAATCATAAAGGCGTAGGTTTGATCTCCTCATCAAGTTAGCATGTGAAATAAGATTTCCCTTATCCAATTCATATAACTTTAATGTGCATCAAAGATATCATTGGAACATATTATTCTCCTAGGTAAAATTAGTAAATAATTGATTATGACATATTTTCAGCAATGGAGATATTTTTAACATGCAAGTTAGTTTATTCCTCAACAGAATTCATAGACATAATAGAGGTTTTGAATTGGGTAGAAAAAAAGTAAAATCACGCCAAAAGAATAACAAATTAAAAAGTTAGAGCATCAACAAAGTTAGATGATGAAATTATGGAAACAATACAGACTAATGTGATATTGTTTCCTTTTTCTCACCACTAAAATAGCAAGTATTCCACCAAGGTATGGTGGTTTTTGTAAGTCCATTGAGTGCTAAAAGCTAGTACACAACATTGAAATATGCAAAAATCAGCAAGGATGAAGGAGTCAAAAAGTTTATGGAAAGAAAATTATGGTTGTGGAAAGCTATCAATACGAATAATTCATAATTGTTATGTTTTATTTAATTGCAAATGAAAGGTATAACCAATGATGTGGAAACTAGCTAACATGATGTATGACCAAGATATTATAAAATAATTGTGGTCATATGTCAATGACTCTTCCAACTATTAGGACTTATCCTTCATATAGATATGGATATATTCCAACCTTTTACTCATGGGGAATGACCACGAGTAAGCATGGTTTAGTGAAATAGCATATATGGTTTCATCCTCATCCATAGTATGAGCAACTATGGGCATGTAGTCATGTTTATAGGGTTTTCTTTGTTGCAATAGTAGTGGGCGGTGTCAAATTTGATGGAAAGGAAGAGGAGGAAAGGCACAAATTTCACACACAAAAACACTATGAGTTGTTGATCCTCTATTGATCATACAAACTTTAATTTCTTACAATGAACCCATCATGGGGTATTTATAATTATCAACTCACAGCTCACTCAAAATAACTTCAACATAAAAACACTTACTGTATTCAACCTTTCCAAATATAGAATTAAATTGAACTTCTAATATTGGATTTGACTTAACTCAACTCAACCTCTAACTTCATGCATCACATGCACATAGGAGTAATTACAATTTCTAACAACCCCCCTTAATTATGACTGTATGACTCAACATAACTACTACATGACTCAACATGAATCAACTATGCCTTCTAGCCTTACAATATAAATTTACTCAATCGTCACTCAAAAATGCCTACTGGTCTAAGCCTCAACTAGCCTTATAGTGAATTAAAAAGATTTTTACAATTTTGAATTTTCTTTTTCATTTATTCCAATTTCTATATATTTAAAACTCCTTCATTTTTTGTTGGAATTTTTTGCTGTAGGTTCCATATTTCTTCACTTATTATTGCTGCAATGTTCCTTTGACTTCTCTTGTATTTTTTTTGAAAAATAATTTGATCCTATGTTCTACAACTTCCTCTTCAAAGATTCGTTCAACCATGGATTGTTGCCACAACTCTTCATATTCAAACTTTATTCTTTCTCTGCTTCTTGTGCTCCATATTCCTTATCTTCTTTCTGCCATATTTCTTGATAGAAAAATCTAATTTCTTCTTGACACCATTGATGAAAAATTATTTCTATGATTTCTTATTCATCTTTAAAAGCTTCCATGTCTTTTCCTGCATATTTTTCTTCATCTTCTTTTTTAGTTGGAGTGTTATCTTGTGTACCTACATACTAAAAAACAATATTAAAAACATATTCATTATGTTGTACAATAAGAGTTTTCTCCTCTTCCTTCTCTACCTTCTCTGCCTTCTCTTCCACTCCTTTACAAACCCCTACCATTGAAAATATATTGTATTTAACTTGGATTCCAGACATAAGTGGGATTTTCTCACCAAATAAAACATATAAATGTATTCCTTCTATTGCATCATGTGCAACCATTCATCACCATTTAAATTATCTTCATCAAAGTTAACATAAAAAAAAAATTCATCCTCTATTGTGAGACATCTGGGCATGCATGTGCGCATTAGAAATTTCAACTTCACTAAATTCAGCAGTTGTGGTTGGATTTGCCAATTCACATCTAGCTTTGCAATCATCATACATGTGTTTCGTCATAGTAAGATTCACCATCATTAGCACCATCCACATTACAATGGAGTTCTTGAGCATTTATATTCTCTTGGTCTACTTCACATACAGAGGCTTGAACTTCTCCCCTTGCAATCTTTGTTCTGTCTTCTTCATCTTTCACCTATGTCGCTACACATTAGGATTCATCAATATATTCACTTTCTTTTACTACTATTGCAAACTTCTCTTCCTATGACATAACATGTTGCTTTATGTCACTCCCACCTTGCACCATTTTCTTCTTCTATGATCTTTCATGCTTCCTTGGAAAATGTAGCCTTTGCTACATTGCACAAATATTTATCATTCAATGTCTATTTTATAATATCCAATAATAGAGAATCCCAAACTTCATTATATGGGTTATTAGACTCGTAATAAATTAACTCTTTACCTCAAAGAAACTTTAGCGTTTTGATAATCCAATGATCAAAATATTTACCAGTAAAAAAAGAAGGTGGTAGGAGATCTAGGCTACATCAATCAACATTGATTTTTCTTGCATCTTCTGTTAGACTTCTTGGTTCCTCGGCTACAACTTGAACCTCTCTAAAGATATCAAGAATCTATGCCTCTTCTTTTTTATTCCTTTTCTAAATATTCTTTAGTCACACTTTGTGACCCATGATTGTTGTATTCCTTCTATCTTATGTCTGATTTCCTTATTTCATTAGGCTTCCTTTCATATCATCCACACAAAAAATGATTATTTTTAATATGCACCCTGTAAGGCACAATCTTCATCGAAAAGGCTATCATGCTTGACAAAGTAGATAACTTTGCATATGAATGGACCTTTACAAAATCCTAAACTCTTTCCAATAAAAATATTTTTTTTCTTTTTAATTCTCTTTTATTGAGTTTGTATAAATTTTTTCCAAAAAAACAAATTAACACACATTTTTTCCTTTAATATATATAAAAAAAGTAAAAACTTTTTCAAAGCTCAAATTTACTCAAATGTTTTGAATAACCTTTTGAAACCTTATAATACTCTCATTATATAAAATAACTTTCCAAATAGATATAATTTTCATAAAAGTATAGTGTTGGACTTAAAATTTAAATAAAATTTTCAAATAAAGCTCTCACGAGATAAAAGGAACTAAAAAAAATGTGACTTTTAAATTTGACCTTATTCTTTACTTTTTGAATAAAGGATGTTTATGAACCTCTTAAATTATTTCGCATGGTTGTGTGATTTCTTTTTTGACTATATTTTGGAGGCCCATCGCACCTTTGACGACTTTTATCGATTCTTATACTTGGTGAAACGGCTCTCAGTGGACATACTGACAAAAATTTTTTCAGTCATTCTCTCTTGGTTGTGCTTTATCACTCACACACTATGAGACTATGGCTCTACAAACTATGACTACATACTCTCTGGCTCCTAAGATCATCTAGCTCTTCCTTCTATTTGATTCCAATTTCATAGAAACGGGGAGGAGGAAATGCAAACATTTCACACACACAAACAATATGAGTTGTTGCTCTTTTATGGATCAAACAAACTTGAATTTATTACAATGAACCCATCATGGGGTATTTATACTTTTTAACTCGTAACTCACTCAAAATAACATGAAGAAGCAAACACTTACTAAATTCAACCTTTCCAAATATAGAATTGTTATACGGAATCTACAACTGCAAACATATGTATATTTCCTAGACCTAGTGGCCTGGTCTAGAACAATAGAAAGAAAAGACTATAAAGTTATCCTTAGAGAAATTGGGGAATGGAAAGATCCTTACTTGTGATACATTGAAAGATCTTCTCTCCTCTTAGCTTGTAATCTCCAATCGTATCTCTGATCACTATAATGAGAACCTTCACAAACAATCAACGCAAGTCAAAGATTTACGACATCTATGTAGCATTATCCAATCACTTTATTCAATGAATCAACATAACATTGAAATATATGAATGTAAACATAACATAACACATATAAGAAAATGGTATATTATTTTTATTAATATGAAATGGAGAGAGTTTACAAATGAAAATGGAAGTTGATCTTGTGAACAGCTCCCCAAATTGACTTTTCCTTGTTTGCCACAATGCACACCTCAAGGTCACCCTAATGATTGGGAATGATAACTTTCTTATCAATAAAGTAACAATGTAAGGGTATGATTACTCTCCAAAATCTCACCTCTAGCTTGTGAATGGATTGCCAATCTAGGCTTGAAATCCACTCTTGATGGGAGGATGAGCTTAAGGGATAATAGGTGAAATATCAAAGGTAGGATGAGATATGATTTAAATTTCTTATCCAAGGTAATTTGTTCTAAAAAATCCTGGAAGCTTCTGGAAGAGGAAGATTCGGGATTCTTTTTTATTTTCCCGAATTTCTAGAACTGACGTACCCCTATCAAGGGACAACATGCTCTGATCAAAGCAAGTGCATAATTGAGCAACCTATTGCTGAACGTAGGTCCCTAAAGCGCTAGGGTGTGTTGGGCGTTAAAAGCATTGAAACCAGGTAGTTAAGCTCAGAAACTCATTTATTCGGGAGATCCATTCTTAGGGATTTCTATAGGATGATGACAAGGTGTTCATGGATGTTGATTTATCCAGTTTGTAGGAGTATTGACCAAATGCAACAAAATGGCCTATAGCATATTCCCCCTTAAACCTTAAAGTCAAAAACAACAACTGATGACTAAAGTGCTTTACCTTGTGACAATTACATATCAAGAAAAACTCGTTGAATCATCATTTGTTCTAATAAATTTACATCATGATATATTTGTTGAGGGAGGCATACCCATGTTTAACACATAAGCTAACATTACATGTACAATGATCATGAAGACACGTCCACTGATGAAAAAGGGTGGAATGATGATTGGATGAATGTATGTATGATCATAGCCATCATAATTTGTAATCTCGCATTAATCCTGTAATCATAGCTAGGATGGATGAAACTATATCTAGGGTCTTCTACCTTGTTCACTCGATTGTCCAATGTATGATTCTATCCATGCGAATAAAGGAGATGAAGTCAAACCTAGCAGACACCATATAATTACTAGCCAGTGATGTAAGCCATTAACACACACGAGAGAAAGCACCAATGATGTTAATGGCTCCCAAGGTATTTTAGTACAATCTATATGGTGTGAATGAATAGGTAGAAGTCAAACATAACACAAAATTTTTCGGATGAATTCCAATGATGAAAACGTGTCACTGAGAGCAAGGAAACTTACCATTGATGTATGGAAGCCCCAAGATACTGAAAGAAGAGTTTATAAGTCAACTTCGTTGATAATGATTTTATGTTGACGGGAAGCGACCCGTCACAGGAGGGATTTGATGTATCCCCATCAAAAACATGAAAGAGGTATCATGATTTGAGACAGAATGATGTTGATGTGGAATTGTTTCAGTAACAACAAACATTTAATGAAGGCTTAAGAGTATCATAGTAGATATCAATTGATTGACATCTGTTGAACACAATGGTGAAACTGAAAGGAGTTGGCAGCATTGACACAAAACCTAAAGAGGAGGCTTTGAAATGGCATGATGAAACAAAGGAAGGCATATTTCCCAACCCATCAACCATGGAGATGAAGTGGAAGAGTGTCATGTTCAAGAGTGGCTCACTGCCATAATAGGTGGAATATCGCATTTTCCCAATTTCCCCAACCATTTCTAGTTAGTACCTCTTTGTCTTTTAACAAGCTTGAGGAGCATAACACATGATTGATCTGTGAATTCATCCTTCAGGGGAATCCCTCCAAGTATGTTTAACGAAACTTGAGAAGGAATGGTTTAGTCACATCATGTTTGACGAGTCCATTTAATGTCTAACACGACATATTTTTCATGTTTACAGAGTTTGAAAAAGAGGAGAAAAGAGAAAATTCCAAAGGTTACTTTCTGTAGATAATCTCTTTAGCCCGAAAAAGTAGAAAATAATACTCAGGATAACCTCATAGCCATGTTCAACTAAGGTATTCTTTTTCCATAAATAGTCTAGTTCAATTCAGAAAAGGGTTAAAATTATATTGATTATACCTCTTTTCATTTACTTTAATGAGATTTTCATTTCTTGGGAGTCTCAAAAGAGCTGAAAGAGGACTCCTCCTAGAGGAAAAAATGGTATAAAGGGTAGCAATTGGTTTCGATCATGATGGAACTGCTCAAAACACAAAAAAGTTAATAGGTTGGCTAATAATACCACTCATCATAGTTGTTCCTCAGGAAAGGGTAAAAGACCAAGTGAAAGTGTATGATGAGCCAAGCAGATGGTGATGATGGGATGAGAAATCCAAGGCTCATATGGAAAAAAATGGCTGATGAAAATCAAAATTAGGAGGGATAGGATGAGAATGGCTTCATTTTTACACAAGATTGAAATAGAGACAAACTAGGCATGAAATAATTTTGCATGCCCCTAACATAATCACTCAATTTGAGGCACATGCCCCCCAGGCTTCATTTCATTCACCTAAGTAGACTACTAGTTACTAATGGTTACTAATATGTGGATGGAATGATCGTTCATTTATAAGATCAAGTGAAAGACTCGACTAGAAATTTACGAGATCCAATAAAAGACTTGAATTGGAAGGGGATTTGTTTCATTTTTTAATGAGATTGACACATGAAAATAATTATGCTCATAGACCTTGTTTCATTTTTTAAGGAGATTGACACAAGAAAAGGAACTCTGATCTAACACCTTGTTTCATTTTTTGATAAGCTTGTCATAAGAAAAGGAACTTTCCTCATGTTCCTTGTTTCATTTTTTAACGAGCTTGACATAAAAAAAAATGTGCTCTGACACCTTGTTTCATATTTTAACAAGGTTGACACATGATAAGGAACTCTGTTATGAGACCCTGTTTAATTTTTTAAGGAGCTGGACAAAATACATGGAACTCTACTATAGACCTTGATCATGGCCCATAAGAAGCCATGGCTTCCAAGAGGTTCTAATCATATGGGAGAAAATTTCTCTGGAAGGAAACCATATCAAGGGATCAAATGGAGAGATCATACTCCAATTCCCCTAGTACATGATTCACTACATCACCTACTAGATTATTAGTAGACACAGGGATGGACCAGGTCGCCACATAATTAATATGTGGCATGGAAGATACCACTAGTATATAAGTACCATTTAGGGAAATTGGTTGATTGAGAGTAAAAATAGGATCAGTGAATGAAAGATGGTCAATGGTCACAATTCCACCTTCATGTGGAAAACACATGACATGAAAGAGTGAAGAGACAAGATCCTCCATGCCATAAACATTGTCACACTCAAGGAGTAAATTAAAATCCAAAGGGCCTTGGAATACCATCACATTAATGTAGACAATATTTTCTCCCAAAGTAATAGGAAACTAACAATCCCTAATGGTTGACTGGTTCATGTCTTAAAAGCCATCAAATTATGGGTAACAAGCACAAGTTGTGTGAAACTGAAAGCTTGCCAAGTAGTTGAGGATAAAATACTAATAGATGCACCTTCGTCTATGAGTGTGTCAGGTACGGGAATATTGTAACAATGTACTTTGATTTGGAAGGGCATGTAAGGATGAAGACGATATCCTTCTAGTCGACTCCAATCAAAGGAAGTGACCATATTACTTAGATGGGGTGTCGTGGGAATGTCATAATTTCCTGCTTGTACTATAGGAATGGGAGGACTGCCCCCCTGTGTTGTGGCAACGAGAGGATTATCCACCCATGTCATTCAAATGGGAGGATTTCCCCCCAAATCATTGGAATCTAAAGAAATGAGATGAACCTAAATGATATGGAGTTCACTCTCTATAGGAAATCTATGATCAACTAAAGGTGTAATCAAGCCAACCATTTTCTCAACCAATGGTTGGTCAAGAATAGGCTCATGGGATCCATGTTTAGAGAGATAGGATTGATTAGATTCACATTCTAATCAATCGCTTTAGAAACTATTGAAGGATTGGGAGAGAGGCCTTGATAACCATTCGGAAGACAAGGCTAAAATGTTATAAGGTTTTCCAACACCTTTGAGGATTCCTCCATATAAGGAAAAAGGTGAATATGATGATTCCCTTCACATAACCTAGAGGAAACATAATTTTAACCTTTTTACTGTATACCTTATGATCACTAGTTGATGGTATGTCACCAGCATGATCTTTAGAGGTTGATGACAAAATCTGATGTGATCCTATGGACCACACTTGTAATACCTTGGGAATACTAGGAGAAGCTCTAAGAAGGTAATCACCCTTGGATAAATTACAAGGGAATTTAAGTTTTTGGGGTCAATTGGAAAGTTCCTCCATATTAGTTACATCTGTAGCAATGGTTGCTTGGTTTCCTCCCTACATAATTTTCTTCTTCTTCTTATTCTTAGCTTCCAAGGTACTAGAATCAAGAGTTTCACCAGGTGAGGAGGAAGAAAGGGATGAAGAAACAACATATGAAGAAGGTAAAGAGTTAACTTTAGGATCAACTTATGATTGATATTTTTCAGGTGGAGGAGAAAATGGTTGAGGAAAAGTTTGGACATTTGAAATCATAGGGGTCAAAAACAACCAAATGGGGAAACCAATGGTAAATCTAGGAAGGGACAACATTTCCGTATAAGGAACACCACTATTTCCAAGAGAAAGAAAATGACCATAATTCCTGTCATAGGGGTTTCATTGAATGGTAGACTCAGGAACTGTTTCCATTTAGTCTCAACCTAATATGTACAAAGGATTTGTTCCATGATAAGGATGTTATTTTCAGGTCAATTAATTGATTTTAGAAATTAACAACAAAAATAAATCGAAAAGGGGCATCTAGGAAAAAGTTTTTACCAAGTAGTTGTGAACTATAATATACCACCTTGGAGAACCAAGGATTTACATATGGGAAGGAAATCTCCATGAATGTTGTGTTCGGTGTATCATAGTATACAAGGTTTCCGACTCGGTTACCAATGGTGAGGATAACAACCTATGGCGGACATACAAAATATACTAAATGATATGTTGAAGTGTAGTCCATGGTAGTGTTGGCTAATGCCTAAATGTACAATGAGAGTGTCCCCATATGCTTATAATCCATGGAGCACCATTCGTTACACCTGAAGGTATGTGGAGAATGATATGATACACTTACATACATGGAATGGGATATCACCCCTGGAATGCAATGCTGGTGTTAGGTTCCTATAACAATAGGTTTCATTTTTCATGATTGACCAGGGAAGTGCCAAATATGTTCATATTTTATGCTGCAAAGGTTCCATATTTTGTATACAAAAAAAGAAAATTAAAAAATGTAAAGAGGGCATGCCCTAAAAGAAAAATCAAAGGGAAAGAAGAGTAATTTTGTCAGAAAAAATGATAGAAATGAACCCCAAACCAAAAGACCAGGAAAGTGGCCAATCAAAATGCCACTGCTTATTTTGCAAGTTCACAATGTGCAAATACCGTGGCTTATCACACTTGATGGATGGCCCAACAGTTCAATCTGGACCATTCCATGTTTGAATTTCCTGTTGTAGAATAGAGAATGAATATCTGTCCAAACAGTTCAAGCTTGGCAGATGAGTAGATAGATAGAGAAAATAAGGAGCCCAACTGCTTAATATGGGCCCTAGGAAGAGATAAGGGTTGACTTAGATGGGAGGGTAGTCAAAAGAAAAGAGGAAGATCAGGGTTTGCCAGTTCAAGTACACCCAATCAAAAGGAAGAAAATATGTTAGGTGTATTAGGCTGGGTAGGTAGTTTGAGGTTGTAGAAGAAAGGTTGTGGTCTCATTACCTTGTCAAGAAAGATTTATCTCATCAATGACATTGGTACCATGGCAGTTGTCGGATTGCAGAACAGTGGAAGCATGACTAATTCCCCTATCATTCCCCTAGAAATCATTTTCTAACATCCCCTAAAGGACCTTGGGATCTGCCCAATAGTCCTATTTCACTTCATTCTATGAGAAATACTAAGTTAAGCTCTGAGTTTACTTAGTGGAAAGAAGCCACATTTCTTGTGTAAAAATCATCATTCCATACTACTTTCATTTTCTTATACCTAAGTTTTCACTTTCTAAACTTGGCATTTACTCATGCAGTCTCATTCCATAAATTCATATTAACACCTAACTTTATTATTTAGCCCCTTAAATCATTTCCCCCCCCCCTATTTTTACAAAAGTATATAAAAACCCCAAAAAATACTAAATATCCCTACCCCTTGGCACTATAGACATATAACCCTAGTTTGGGGAATATTGAGTTCATTCGAGACTTGTATTAGCCCTTCCGCGTCCAAAATACTTGGGGTTAATTTAACATTTGGTTAAATTAATAACCATGTTGACCCCCTCGCACATAGACCTTACCATATCACCCTCTACGCTTGTATATTTCGGGTTTCGTTTGATATTTGATTAAACGAATAACCATAACCCTGGCGCGCCAACATAAAACCCATATAACCAAAGTTCCAAACCCCCGCATTATTTTATAATATTTAATATACAGGCGGGTCCCCGCGCCGTATCATGCCAGCATCTGCGCATCCCGTCAGCCCTCCGATCCGCCCTTGTAGAACCGACTGCCCACGCCGATATCGGAGTGACCCCACTGTACGAGGGTTATCTCCTGATAGAAAGCGGTTTTTCCGCTGTACAAGGGGACGCGTGGCCCGTTTCGATTGCATCAGGACCGCGCTGACACAAACTGCTCCTGTACCAAAAGCGGTCCGATAGCAAACCATTTACCGTTTGTCCTCCCCCCGCTCACGTCATCTCCGCGTCGACTTTTGCGTCAGCACCCTCACTACTGTACAGTCCACCGTGGCTGCCCCATCACCCATCCACGTCAGGCGCCACATAACCCACCGTACCTTGCTACAGGACTAGGTGACATCATGCTGATGTTAGCATAAAAAGCGCCAAAAAGACCGAAAAACAACAAATTTGCGTTAAAACTCACGAAAGTGGTGTTTTTGTCTATTTTTTATGTCACCAATAGCTAAAGTCTTTGCATGAAAAATACGACCAATCCACCATTTGATGTCCTAGTCTGCCACCCGGGCATATTCGACCTGCAACGCGACCTCCTCGGCTCTACCTGCAACTGTGTTCCATGGCAGAGTCTCCAACAAACAGGTATTTACCCGGAACGCCCATAACCCTGTTTTTCATAAGTTTCTCTGCAAAAGATCGCCAATACAACTAGATTGAATTCGAAGACATTACCGCTCGCAAACTCCTCCACTCTACCTCACTGTTTAACCATATGTTCGAGCATAAACCTGCCAATTTCTGTGACTTTGACAAAATACCCACTAAAGCTCAAAATCTAGCTCATGTTCACCTGCAAGAGCACTAAAAAACCTGCAAAATCCCTGCTATCTCTACTCCTTTAAAAGCTTCCTTGTTGCAGAGCCCTGCATACTCTCTATTCCCGTTGAGCTCTACTCAACAGGGGTACCTTCGCATAGAACTCAAATTGCAAATTCCCTATCAAAAAAATCCATTGTCTGGACTCTGTTTCCTGTTGAAATATAGACCAAATCTAACTATAAACCCAGTAAATCATGGAGGCTCCAGTTGCCCTGAATATTACACCATTAAATGCACCTCATAAAGAGTTAGAGTGGATACCTCTTGCTGACAGAGACTATCAAATTGATGATATGGAGGGAGACAAGCCTCACCTTTAGGCTTTCTATGAAATAAGGAATAACTTCAGAAACAAAGATGACCTGTTAGGAATATCGGAATCCAACATGCCTATGTATTACCTGCCCTCAGTGAACGTCTTCCCTGACCTCATCCATCAATGTCATGCTAATTATGAGCCTTCTCAAAGGGCAGTGATGCACCCTGCTGGAAATGTCCTCTTTTACATTACCCCTCAGTCCATAAATGAGATGCGGCAATTCAAGCCAACTCAGACTTTGGTCCCCCTTTCCACGAAAAATTTGCTGGGTCAAGCCTCCAAGTTGCCCTCTATAGAAGTCGACTGAATTGCCAAGTTGTTTATGCCACCACACTGTTACTCCAGATTCACAACTATCACCATGGTTGGTTTACTAAAGAAGGAAAAATTCTCATAGACATGATTTCTTATATCCTGGGATTCAGAACAAGTGAAATTGTGGATGAGACTGTCTTTGCTTTGATGTCTATTTTTACTCCAGGACAGCCTCCTGCTGTCAAGTATGACTATGCCACCTTCATAGACAACAAGATTCATGAGCAGTTCATGAACTTAGAGAGAGAAAGGGTGTTCAAACACACTTCATATATATATCATTTGTTGTTGTACTATCAATCTGATAGTTTCCCGATTTTCCTTAAAAAATTGCATGCTAGGGGGGAGCGAAGGTCTCTGATATTTTGGTCATCAGTATTCCATCATGTTAATCTCTACCCATACACATACTGTGAGTTCATTGACCTTTTTATCTATCCAGCCACTTGCTTATTGTCAGCACATCCTCCTCCCAGGCTCACTGCTGAAATGCAGAGAATTCTACATCTATCAAAGGGATACAGTATTGGTGACTGGTACTACTACCAAAACCACACTGTAATAAGGATCTATGGCTGTGAACTAGCCCCATACAGACTACCAAAATATGTCCCCATGAGACTCTTTGCCTTGGAATACTATCGACAGTTCAACAGTGCAGATTTAACTCACTTCTATGGTGCTAGGAAGAAAGCACAGCTTAAAATAAGACATCAATTGGGCCCCTTCATCTTTAACAAAAGGGAAGAAGCATGGAAGGATGCTGACACTATTCTACAAGATAAAATTAAACTGAAACAAAGTTTTCTTTGGGAACCATATGACCCTGAGCATTTCATAAACTTTAGAAGAGTTAGAAATAAGCTCACAGGATATGTCCACTTCCCAATCCCTGGAATTGAACAATATGCCAATAAACAAGAATGGATAGAGGGCACACTAGTGGAAGAGCTAATTGAAGAAGAGATAACAGAAAAGGCAATGAAAAACTTTGAAAAATCAGTTGACCTGGAATCTTTTGGACAGGTGTTTTTCACAGGTCCTCGGCACCTTGGAGAAGGCACCTCATCCGCCACGGCTTCTCAACAGCCTACCCAAGAAAGTGTCCCACCAGTAGGGACATCTAAAGGAAAAGAGGTGCAACAGTCAAAGGAGCAGGTGCACAATTTAGAGCAGCAAGAGACAATGGCAGACCGACCAGTTTCAACAGATGAACAAAGCCAAGGGCAAGACCCTTCAACACAAGCAAAGGTGACTGAAATTCCTGTGTTACAGACTCCTCTTAATGATGAAAGGGCCAAGAAAAGGGATAGACAGGAAGAGACACCCACAGGGACATCTACAGATTAGCAAGGAGAAAAGAGACAGAGATTAAATCCTTATTCAGAAGAAGAAATGCCAGAGGGACCAACTGAACAGCAAGTTCCCCCGAGTATGGAAACATCAACTAGCTCCTTTTAGCCAGAGCAAGAAAGACAACAAGGTGTGGAGGTCACATCCACTAGGCAACATAATAGACAGGGCTCTGACATCAAGAAGGCATTCACTAATATTAAGGCTAGAAATGAGCTAGTGAGGTTCCAGCTTTACAACCAACTGCTAAGAATGGCTCCCACTAATCAGCAAAGCTAATGGCAGCCTATGATATCCAGGAAGGGAAAATGACCCTCAGTCATTTCAGACCTACAATGCAGCAACCACAATCAGCTGTTGATTATATCAGAACCAATCTGGAAGTTCTCTCCAAGGATATCCATCCAATGGACCAGATTGAATTACACAAGCAGACCGGCGAAATGGTATATTCTACCTTGGCAGAAAAAACATTATTGGCCCATAGATTACAAAATTCATTGCATAATACTTCTACCCAACTAGAATTAGAGCAGGCCTCCTCAATGGCTAAGGATAATTGAATCAAATCCTTAGAGGAGATTATTATAGAATTGGGGCATGATCCCAAGGATCCTAAGGGCATTCAGGCCTTGATCAAAAAGAAAGAGGAAGACATAGCAACCCTCAAAAGACAACTCAGGCTGCCAACTACAATACATCCTCAAACTACAGAGGTAGCACAACAAAAAGAAGAGGAGGATGTGGTTACTTTGCTTATGAGGATGCATAAAAGATTGATAGAAACGGAGAGTGCCTTGGAGGCATCATTGCAAGGAAGATAGGGAGAGTTGGCCTCTCAGCCAGTACAAACAGCTATAACTATTGAAACTGCACCTCCTACAATCACCACAGTAGCCCCTCCTTCTGATCCAACATCAATAGCAGGTACCTCAAGTTCAGCACCAGTTTTAGCAACAACTACAGCAACAGCAGAGCAAGAGGCCAGCCTGAGTATGGAGGAGATGATGAAAGAAATAAAGGCCCTAGAAGTGCAGATGGCGGAATTGAAAGAGGCCAAAGAAAAGCTAGCCAAAATTGAGGTAAGATATGACAAATCAAAGATGGATGTGGCTGAGAAAACAAGGGAAGTGAAAACCCTGGAGAAAAGGATAAAAGAGCTGGAGAAGGAGCTTACTCTTGAGAAGACTCTAGCTGAGGTCAAGAAAATTTTGTGGGCCAAGATTGGCCAATCCATTACTGACCAGTGGCAATCGATTGAAACTATACATGAGCAGATAGAATTGATAGGCATAACTCAATTTGAAAATCAAAAAGCTAGAGCATCTTTAGGAAATATGCCTGAGCAAGCCAATAGAATGATCCAATTTCTCAACACTCATACCAAAGAGTAGCTGGCAGCAATAGGTATCAGGAATAGGACATATACCATCTTACTAGTAAAAGGGTGCTGACCCGAAGGAATTTTGTGCAAACTCTGGAAAGAAAATGCCAAGAAATGCAAGTAGAGGTAAATGAGTTCAGAATAAAGTTTGCAGCATTACAGAGCAGGGGCTACCCAGTTTATTAACCAGCACTGGGAGACTGCTATCCCATGAGCAATATGCCAACAGGGTAAATAACTATGTCTCCAATCAAATTAAAGCATCCTCAAGCACCTCAGAAGAAACAGGGCCTCCCTGTGGACAGAGTCTTTATGACAAGCTGGAAAATCTATTCTACATTAAGCATGAGATAAACCACCTATTTGAAGTCCAGACCAACTTTTATAGATACACTGAAGCTGATAAAACACTGATAAAGATACAATGACATCAGCTGCCTACAGAGGATTGGTGGAAAGGAATGCTGGAGACATTGCTAAGGTAATTTTGATTATTAATTCTTTTGATCAGCTACAGGTCAGCAAATAGAGAGGCACGGTCCACCTGTCAAAAGGTAAAAAACAGCATAAAGCAGAAATGGAATGCTGACTACAGCTCGTTAAATGCAAAGAAATCAAGCACCGAGGACAAAGGCCAAGACAGTGACAAGCATAGAAACATCAAAGCAGTAAACGCAGAATGAATGCGCAACAATCAGCTGACTCACTCAGCCCAGAAAGTCAAAATATCTCTGACAAATTGGACAGCTAGCACATTCATACTTATTGCAACATTTATTCCCTCATTTATTGCTTCTTAAGAGTTGGTTAAGGAAGTTATGAGTTCAAAACTTATCTTCATGATATTTTGTATCTCCCTTTTTGTATAAATACCTCCCCATAATATGTATTTGGGGTTGTTGATTTCCTTTCTAGACTATGTTGTAAACTCTCAGACTGTTCTAATACAAAAGCTATTGAAGTTCACTGTTGATGATCGTCTGGATGTGGATTTGATTTTCTGGGACCTGCTACAGAATTCCTGTGTCGTTCTATGGATCAATAAGTTATTCTAAACTATGTTTTATGTTTTCTGTGTTTGCAACTTTCACATATGTTCCATAATCTTGGTAACGGAGAAGAAGAATAGCCCAGGATTTGTTTAAATGCACCCTGTGTTCAATCTCTGCTATTAATTATGTTTTCTTCAGGATTAGTCATGAATATGAATTCTTAACTGCTCATGTTTGCACTAATTCCTTCATTTTGAATACTATTTAGGAATTCTTAATTGCTCCTGGATAATATTCATACACTTTCCCTCTGCCAGCATAATGAAAGATTCTTGATTGCCTTTCATTCCCTGATTTCATTCAATCAATTTCCAGATTTGAAAAATTGTTCCATAACTGCCTATCTTGCTCTGTAGCATTACCATTTACCCAAGAAACACTCTCAGCAGTACACCAGTAGTGACTCCATTGCCCAATAGTATAAACTGTTTTGGACTTGCATCCTAGCTCTGCCTAAAATCATGATCCAACAAACTTAAAACATAAACCTGTGCATAATAACTAGCCTAAAATACTTCAAAACAAAGCTAAATTACATAGAGAAAGCCCTCTCTGGTTGCAGGTAGGCTAGAACCTGCAGCTAAAAGATTGGTTAGTGGTTACCTCGGCCGTATTCCCTTCAAGAGGCAAGGAACAACCTGAGTGATAACATCATTGGCGACTTAACTAGGGAAATCTGAATGTCTATTTGTAACTGCTGTCTATTTTCTAAAGCTACATATGGAGCCTGAAGTTAGCCAGCTAGCCTTTGAAACTGTCTTTGCTTTGCATTTACAGGAGTAAATAAAAGCTGTTTCAGTCAATCTCCAGTATAGTTTTAGGCTTTAAACAGTTGTTCCAAATATTTGATCAGTTTCCTCTGTTTCAACATATTCAAAGGAAAGCCCAAAGCCTCCTATATTTCAAAGAAACTCTTGTAGAATATTGTGAAAAAACTGTGATCTTAAAACATTCCCAGAAAATACCAAAAACAAGTTTAGAAGCTGGCTCCAAAGAAGAAAACTCGTTACAGTAGGTCGAACCCTGACCCAGATCCTCCGGCTGTTTTTGAAAATCCCAACTTGATCTCTAAGACCCTTAGGAAACAAGAAGCTCAAGAAAATTCTGCTGGTTCAAACCTTCAAACAGTTCAGCAGAACTATATCCCAACTCCTGCTAAAGCTTCAGTATGTCCTCACATTACTGCTGTTTCTACTAGTTCTTCATCCACCTCTCAAAGCACCTTCTCCACACCGTCATCCACTGCACATATTTCCACTCCAGTCCCTGCTGTTCCAGTTGTCCTATTTCTTCCTGTTGCCCCATTTATCCCTATAAATATGGCAAACCGTTATGCTCCTTTACAGTTTCTTGGAAATCCAGGGGCTATGCCTCAGGATTATCAGAGCAAAATCGCATATTTTGATAGTACTGGCTCCTATACAGCCCAACAACACACTAAGAAGATGCAAGATTATTTTGAGAATTATGAAATAGATGATGATGATGTAAGAATGAAGATCTTTGTTCAAAGTCTAACTGGTGATGTAAGGATTTGGTTTAGAGCACTTGCTGCAAATTCTATAGCTGATTCAGAAGCTCTTTATCAATCCTTCTTAAATAGATGGGAAAAGAATAAAGACCCCTTACACATCTTAACAGAATATGACAATTTGAAAAGAGGCCCACAAGAAACTGTCCAAGACTATTGTGCTAGGTTCAACAATGTTTATAATGCTATTCCTCAAAACCTTAGACCTCCCCCTGATTTAGCTTTGATCAAATTCCCTGATGGATTTGATTCTGACATGGCATACCAACTGAGAGAAAGAGCCCCTCCAAGTTTAGCAAACATGGAGAATATAGCTGTTAGTGTGGAGGCAAACTTAATTTCTAAGCGAAATCGGGCAAGAGCTGAAAGAAGAACAACTTTCAAAGAAGAGCCTTCAACATTTGAACAAAAACTTGATGCAATCATCAAAGGCATGGACAAACTTGGGGATAGGGTGGAAACTATTGAAAGAAAATCATCATGGGAAGGTCAACCAAGTAATACTGCAAGAAACCCAAACTTTAGAAAAAATCAAAACCCAAATGTTGGAAGGGCTAGCCCTGACCAGAACATCAGACCTCCATTTCAAGAGAACTATGCCAAGGCCTCAACATCTAGTGAACCAACAGAGGACACCAAAATCAATCTAATGGGTTTAAACAGTGAGCAACAAATTTTCCTAACACAAGATGACCAAGAAGCCCATAACATCATCAATTTCAAACCAAGTCTGGAGAGTCATTTGATTTTAGGGAAGGCTATGATGCAGCAGTCTATGAGGTTCATAAACAGTACAAATTAAGAAGTAGACCCATAGATATCCCTGAACATACCCAGCTGAAGGACACCAAGCAGCCAAAGAAAACAAGAAATAACGTTGTTCTGACATAACCCTCTACTAAAACAGACCCAGACCCAAAGGAAGTCATTGTGGAAGATATATCAGACTTACAGCCTTCAAAGAACCAGTCATTCACATCCCATTCTTCAAAAGAAGATTTTAATCACCCTCTTGAAAATAATTTCAAATCAAATGTACCTCGTAACAACACTCATAATCAAGAGAAGATCACTGAAAGTTCAGCTGAAAATGAAAAGCCTGTTGTCCATAATGCAAAAATGCAGATAGAAAAACCTTTTAACTTAGAAACAGAAATAGGTAAGCCGAAAATAGCTATTCCTCTCTCTGAATTGGCCAAACATGAAGTATACAGGCAGCAAATCAATAGGTCACTGCAAATACTAGAGAATAGGGATGCAGTCAATGTTCTAGACGATCAACCAGAGTTAATTTTCGGTCCTGAAGTCAATGGTAAAATAGTAGATGGAGGAGTCCCTCCATTTTATGTAAGCTTAAATATTCATGACAAAGTGCTGCATAATGCAATGTTTGATTCAGGAGCTTCCCATAACCTAATGCCTAAATCTGTGATGGAAAGACTGGATCTAGACATCACAAGGCCCTACAAAGACTTATTCTCATTTGATTCCAGCCAAGTCAGGTGTCTAGGCCCAATCAAAGACCTTTGTGTATCTTTAGTCCAATATCCAGCGAAAACAATCTTGATGGATGTGGTGGTAGCTGACATTCCACCTAAGTATGGTATGCTTTTGTCCAGATCTTGGGGTGCCAAACTCCAAGGATCTTTGCAACTAGACATGTCCTATGCCACTATTTCAGTCTTTGGACAGCCAAAGAGATTATACGTGAAACACTAATGAAATATGTGGTTAGCAGTCAAGAAAAACCCCAAAACTTCCCCATCTATTCTATGCACTCTGATATGGATTCATTCATTTTATATAATGCTGGGATGTGTCCCAAAACTGATGTCAAACTCATAGAAGCAGCACAAACACAAAGCATGAATGAACCATCTAGTGCCCAAGATCAAAAAACTGTTGATATGATTGAAGCAACAAAGGGAAATGATATATCATATCAAATACAAGAGCCAAATCTGCCCACTGAACAAGCTTCTAAAGTTCTTAAGGATAGTCATAATCAAGAAAGCTTATGGTACTTGGAATTTGATGGCTCGGTAAACAAATTAGGAGCAGGGGCAGGGGTTTGGATACACAACATGCAAAATGACCATGCTGAAGGTCATGCATATAGGTTAAATTTCAGATGTATAAACAATATGGCCGAGTATGAAGCCCTGTTGTTAGGACTCAAACTGATCAGAGGTCTAGGAGCAACTAAGGTTGCAATTCTAGGGGATTCAGACTTGATTATACAGCAGTTGAAGGGAAATTTTGTTACAAATGATCTTAGGTTGAGAGCTTACAAAGGAGGAGCCATTGAAATACTCAACACTTTCTCAGAATCTCAGCTCACCAAAATCCCTAGAAAGCACAATCTACATGCACATAGCTTGGCAACTTTTGCCAGCACTTGCAAGCTACCATTTGAACCCAATCACCATTTCACTGTGAAATCAAATACATACCTGCTGTCCTAGATAATATCAAAAATTGGCAACTCTTTGAGAGTGATACACAGATAAATAACTTCCTAACTTTGAAAGAGGAATTCTAAGGTATAAACATTGATACAAGCACCATGGATGATCAACAACAGACAGACAAAATTGAACAAAATATATCAACTGAAACAACAAATCTGATTTTGCACCTAACCACTTTTGATGACAAGAATTTACAAGAACCGAAGCAAACAGACCTTGATGAAATAGCTGAGGTAGAAACTGAAGTAATTGAACTAAAGGATAATTTTATGCCCACAGGCTTAACTCCTTTAGAGGACATATTTGATTCAAATGACATTCCTAGAAATCCAAAGATGCAACCTCTCAATGTAGAAATTGAGGGCTGTAACATTGGAACTACAGAAAATCCCAAAATGGTAAAACTATCCAAAACATTGCCTACTGATCAAAAGCTGAAATACATTGACTTGTTTAAAGAATTCCAAGATGTCTTTGCCTGGAGTTATGAGGACCTCAAGTCCTATGATACTTCAGTCATCCAACATACTATACCTTTGAAAGACAATAAAAAACATTTTAAATAGAAGCTTAGGAGGGTAAATCTTGTCCTCCTTCCCCTGATTGAAAAAGAAGTTAAATGTATGTATGAAGCTGGAATCATTGCACCTATCAGGTTCTTAGAATGGATTTCAAATCTAGTGCCTACTAGGAAGAAAACCGGAGAGATAAGACTGTGTGTTGACTTGAGAAATTTGAATAAAGTCTCTCTCAAAGACCATTACCCCTTACCAAAAATGGACCATATCCTACAAAGGGTAGTGGGAACTTCTAGGATCTCATTGCTAGATGGATTCTCAGGATTTAATCAGATTTTAGTCCACCCGGATGATCAAGACAAAACTGCCTTCACAACACCTTGGGGAACCTTTAAATATGTCAAAATGCCTTTTGGACTCAAAAATGCAGGGGCTAGTTTCCAAAGAGCAATGGACATAGCCTTTGCCAAAGAGATCCATGATTTTTTAGTCATATACCTTGATGACCTCACTACTTTTTCAAAATCAGACCAAGAACATCTAGAGCATTTGAGACAAGTATTCCTAATTTGCAGAAAATATGGCATATCGTTGAACCCAAAGAAATCATTGTTTGGCCTAGAAGAAGGCAAACTCCTAGGCCATATAATTTCAAAAGATGGCATTAGGATTGACCCGAACAGAATTCAAGCTATTCTCCAAGTGCCTCATCCAAGAAACATCAAAGAACTGCAAGATTTTTTAGAAAAGATCAATTTCCTAAGAAGGTTCATTCCTAATTTGGCTGAGCTAATTAGACTGTTGAATAATATGCTGAAGAAAGATTCTAAAGTCAAATGGACGATGGAAGCTAGACAGGCTTTTGAGGACATCAAAACAGCCCTAACAAAAACACCAGTCCTCACAAGTCTTAGGTTTGATAGAGATTTTATCATTTTTTCCTTTACATCTGAACATACTATTGCTGTTGTCTTATTGCAAAAAGATGATCAAGGGTGTGAGAAGCCCATTGCCTTTTTCAGCAAAGCCCTCAGAGATGCACCTTTAAAATATCAGATCATGGAAAAGCAAGCTTATGCCCTTGTAAAAGCCATCAAGGATTTCAGAGTTTATATCTTGTACTCACATGTGATAGCCTATGTTCCAAATGCTGTGGTTAAGGATATTTTAACACAAGAAGGAATTGAAGGAAAGAGGGGCAAATGGATAGCCAATATTTTAGAGTATGACATTGAAATCAAGCCTACAAAACTGATAAAAGGACAAGGGCTAGCCAAATTGATGACTGAAACCAATTTTCAAGCCCTTGACATCAATGAATTGGATAACGAACAGGGGATGGTGACTCCACAGATCAATCAAGCCTTTTTACAATCACCTTGGTATGCTAACATATGTTTTGTATTGTTAAAACTGCAAGCTCCTCTAGGGTTGTCCAGGACTAAAAAGAGATTCTTGAAAATGAAGGCATCAAAGTTTTGTATTATAGACAATGTCTTATTTTGGAAAAATCATGAAGGTATTTTGCTAACTTGCCTAATTCAGGATGAGACTAACAAAGTGCTCCAGGAATTTCATGCAGGGGACTGTGGTGGGCACTTGTATTGGAAGTCAACAGCTGATAAAATCCTAAGGGCTGGATTTTATTGGCCCTCCCTGTTTGCTGATGTGAAAAAATTTGTAATGTCTTGCCACAAATGCCAGATCTTTGAAGGCAAGAGAAAGCTGTTACCTTTACCCCTCAAACCTATTTCAATTGAAAGACCGTTTCAACAATGGGGTTTAGACTTTATTGGTGAAATTCATCCTTCCTCTTCTAGCCAACACAGGTGGATTTTGACTGCCACAGACTATTTCACCAAATGGATAGAAGCCGTGCCTTGTAGGCAATCCAATGACTCAATCATCATGCAATTTTTAGAAACGAATATCTTGTCTAGATTTGGTTGTCCAGAAAAAATTATTACAGACAATGCTGCTGCATTCAAATCCAAAAGAATGATCAACTTTTTCCGTAAATACCACATTACCTTGGGCCACTCCATAGCCTACTACCCTCAAGGTAATGGCCTAGCTGAGTCATCCAACAAAGGCCTCATCAACATCATCAAGAAAGTCTTGGAGGAGAACAAAAAGAATTGGCATAAGAAGCTTGTAAATGCCCTATGGGCAGACAGATTGACCACCAAAAGATCCATTGGAACAAGTCCATATGAATTGGTATATGGTCTGGAGGCTGTTTTTCCCTCCTCCTTAGGAATCCCTGTGATCAAGTTGCTACAAGAAATACAAGCAGAACCTAATGATATGCAGAGAAGGATTAATCAAACTATTCATTTGCAACAAACAAGAGAAGAAGTATATCAGAGAACCCAGGTTCTACAAGATAAACTCAAGAAGATCTTTGACAAAAGAATAAAAGCTAAGGACTTATTCATAGGAAACAAAGTGCTGAGATGGGATTCTAGAAGAGAGGATAAAGGGAAACATGGGAAATTTGATTTTCTTTGGAAAGGACCATTTACTATTCATGCTGTACAAGGTAACAACACCTATTTTTTGAAGAGTTTGGATGGCACAAATACTGAGGAAGGCCCAATCAATGGGCGTATGCTCAAGCACTATTTTGATTCCCTGTGATCAACAAAAGACAGCTGTATATTGTACATAAATATTTGTATTTCCATCAGTTGTCATTTACAACAATTAGATAAGGAACAAAATGCAGCAGATTTTGAGGAAAAAGTCAGGGAATTACACCACTTTTGGTGTATATTTTGAGTTTACCACAAGAGATTAAGAAGAAAACTTGGGAACTATAAAGATGATGATAAATACTCAGAGAAACCAGCAAAGACAGAGCTGTAATTTCACACAGATCAGCTCACAAAGACTGCATACAGGCTACAAAGGTTCAGATCATTGTTTTCCAGGAGAAGGAGGTTTTGAATTACAGTAGCCAACTGAGAATAAGGCCATTTGACCTGCTGTTCTTGGCTTTTCACCAGGAAAAGCCATCCCCAAGTGGAGCCACTATTAGGTTCCTATACCAATAGGTTTCATTTTTCATGATTGACCAGGGAAGTGGCAAATATGTTCATCTTTTTATGCTGCAAAGGTTCCATATTTTGTATACAGAAAAAGAAAATTAAAAAATGTAAAGAGGACATGCCCTAAAAGAAAAATCAAAGGGCAAGAAGAGTAATTTGGTCAGAAAAAATGATAGAAATGAACCCCAAACCAAAAGACCAGGAAAGTGGCCAGTCAAAATGCCACTGCTATCTTATTTTGCAAGTTCACAATGTGCAAATACCATTGCTTATCACACTTGATGGATGGCCCAACAGTTCAATCTAGACCATTCCATGTTTGAATTTCCTGTTGTAGAATAGAGAATGAATATCTGTCCAAATAGTTCAAGCTTGGCAGATGAGTAGATAGATAGAGAAAATAAGGAGCCCAACTGCTTAATCTAGGCCATAGGAAGAGATAAGGGTTGACTTAGATGGGAGGGCAGTCAAAAGAAAAGAGGAAGATCAGGGTTTGCCAGTTCAAGTGCACCCAATCAAAAGGAAGAAAATATGTTAGGTGTATTAGGTTGGGTAGGTAGTTTGAGGTTGCAGAAGCAAGGTTGTGGTCTTTTTGCCTTGTCAAGAAAGATTTATCTCATCAATGACATTGGTACCATGGCAGTTGTTGGATTGCAGAACAGTGGAAGCATGACTAATTCCCCTATCATTCCCCCAGAAATCATTTGCTAACATCCCCTCAAGGACCTTGGGATCTGCCCAATAGTCCTATTTCACTTCATTCTATGAGAAATACTAAGTTAAGCTCTGAGGTTACTTAGTGGAAAGAAGCCACATTTCTTGTGTAAAAATCATCATTCCATACTCCTTTCATTTTCTTATAACTAAGTTTTCACTTTATAAACTTGGCATTTACTCATGCAGTCTCATTCCATAAAGTCATATTAACACCTAACTTTATTATTTAGCCCCTTAAATCATTCCCCCCCCCTATTTTTACAAAACTATATAAAAACCCCAAAAAATACTAAATATCCCTACCCCTTGGCACTATAGCCATATAACCCTAGTTTGGGGAATATTGAGTTCATTCGGGACTTGTATTAGCCCTTCCACATCCAAAATACTTGGGGTTAATTTAACAATTGGTTAAATTAATAACCATGTTGACCCCCTCGCACATAGACCTTACCATATCACCCTCTGCGCTTGTATATTTCGGGTTTCGTTTGATATTTGATTAAACGAATAACCATAACCCCAGCGCGCCAACATAAAACCCATATAACCAAAGTTCCAAACCCCCGCATTATTTTATAATATTTAATATACAGGCGGGTCCCCACGCTGTATCATGCCAGCATCTGCGCATCCCATCAACCCTTCGACCCGCCCTTGCAAATCCGACGGCCCACGCCGATATCGGAGCGACCCTTCTGTTCAAGGGTTAGCTCACAATAGAAAGCGGTTTTGCCGCTGTACGCGAGGACGTGTGTCCCATTTCGATCGCATCAGGCCCACGCTGACACAAACCGCTCCCGTACCAAAAGCGGTTCGATAGCAAACCATTTACCGCTTGTCCTCCCCCTGCTCACGTCATCTCCGCGTCGGCTTTTGCGTCAGCACCCTTGCTACTGTACAGTCCACCGTGGCTACCCCGTCACCCATCCACGTCAGGCGCCACGTAACCCACCGTACCTTGCTACAGGACTAGGTGACGTCATTCTAACGTCAGCATAAAAAGCGCAAAAAGACCGAAAAACCACAAATTTGCATTAAAACTCACGAAAGTGATGTTTTGTTTATTTTTTATGTGACCAATAGCTAAAGTCTCTGCATGAAAAATATGACCAATCTGCCATTTAACATCCCAGTCTGCCACCCGGGCATATTCGACCTGCAACGCGACCTCCTCGCTCTACCTGCAACTACATTCCATAGCAGAGTCTCCAACAAACAGGTATTTACCTGGGAATGCCCATAAGCCTGTTTTTCATAAGTTTCTCTGCAAAAGATCGCCAATACACCTAAATTAAATTCGAAGACATTACCGCTCACAAACGCCTCCACTCTACCTCACTGTTTAACCATATGTTCGAGCATAAACCTGCCAATTTTTGTGACTCTGATAAAATGCCCACTAAAGCTCAAAATCCAGCTCCTGTTCACCTGCAGGACCACTAAAAACCTTGCAAAATCCCTGCTATCTCTACTCCTTTAAAAGCTTCCTTGTTGCAGAGCACTGCATACTCTCTATTCCCATTGAGCTCTACTCAGCAGGGGCGCCTTCGCATAGAACTCAAATTGCAAATTCCCTGTCAAAAAATCCATTGTCTGGACTCTGTTTCCTGTTGAAATATAGACCAAATCTAACTAAAAACCCAGTAAATCATGGAGGCTCCAGTTGCCCTGAATATTACACCATTAAATGCACCTCATAAAGAGTTAGAGTGGATACCTCTTGCTGACAGAGACTATCAAATTGATGATATGGAGGGAGACAAGCCTCACCTTTAGGCTTTTGGTGAAATAAGGAATAACTTCAGAAACAAAGCTAACTTGTTAGGAATATGGGAATCCAACATGCCTATGTATTACCTGCCCTCAGTGAATGTCTTCCCTGACCTCATCCATCAATGTTGTGCTAATTATGAGCCTTCTCAAAGGGCAGTGATGGACCCTGCTGGAAATGTCCTCTTTTACATTACCCCTCAGTCCATAAATGAGATGCTACAATTCAAGCCAACTCAGCCTTTGGTCCCCCTTTCCATGAAAAATTTGCTGGATCAAGCCTCCAAGTTGCCCTCTGTAGAGGTCGACCGAATTTCCAAGTTTTTTATGCCACCGGACTATTACTCCAGATTCACAATCCCCTATCACCATGCCTGGTTTACTGAAGAAGGAAAAATGCTCATAGACATGATTTCTTATATCTTGGGATTCAGAACAAGTGAAATTGTGGATGAGACTGTCTTTGCTTTGATGTCTATTTTTACTCCAAGACAGCCTCCTACTGTCAAGTATGACTATGCCACCTTCATAGCCAACAAGATTCATGAGCAGTTCATGAACTTAGAGAGAGAAAGGGTGTTCAAATACACTTCATATATATATCATTTGTTGATGTACTATCAGTTTGATAGTTTCCCGGTTTTCCTTAAAAAATTGGATGCTAGGGGGGAGTGAAGGTCTATGATATTTTGGTCATCAATGTTCCATCATGTTAATCTCTCCCCATACACATACTATGAGTTCATTGAACTTTTTATCTATCCAGCCACTTGCTTATTGTCAGCAGATCCTCCTCCCAGGCTCACTGCTGAAATGCAGAGAATTCTACATCTATGAAAGGGATACAGTATTGGTGACTGGTACTACTACCAAAACCACACTGTAATAAGGATCTATGGCTGTGAATTAGCCCCATACAGATTGCCAAAATATGTCCCCATGAGACTCTTTGCCTTGGAATACTATCGACAGTTCAACAGTGCAGATTTAACTCACTTCTATGGTGCTAGGATGAAAGCACAACTTAAAATAAGACATCAATTGGGCCCCTTATTCTTTAACAAAAGCGAAGAAGCATGGAAGGATGCTGACACTATTCTGCAAGATAAACTTAAACTGAAACAAAGTTTTCTTTGGGCACCATATGACCCTAAGCATTTCATAAGCTTTAGAAGAGTTAAAAATAAGCTCATAGGATATGTCCACTTCCTAATCCCTGGAATTGAACAATATGCCAATCAACAAGAATGGATAGAGGGAACACTAGTGGAAGAGCTTACTGAAGAAGAGATAACAACAAAAGCAATCAAAAACCTTGAAAAATCAGTTGACCTAGAATCTTTTGGACAGGTGTTTTTCACAGGTCCTCGGCACCTTGGAGAAGGCACCTCATCCGCCACAGCTTCCCAACAGCCTCCCCAAGAAAGTGTCCCACTAGTAGGGACATCTAAAGGAAAAGAGGTGCAGCAGTCAGAGCAGTAGGTGCACAATTTAGAGCAGCAAGAGAGAATGGCAGACCGACCAGTTTCAATAGATGAACAAAACCAAGGGCAAGACCCTTCAACACAAGCAAAGGTGACTAAAATTCCTATGTTACAGACTCCTCTTAATGAGGAAAGGGCCAAGAAAAGGGATAGATAGGAAGAGACACCCACAGGGACATCTACAGATCAACAAGGAGAAAAGAGATAGAGAATAAATCCTTATTCAGAAGAAGAAATGCCAGAGGGACCAACTGAACAGCAAGTTTCCGCGAGTATGGAAACATCAGCTAGCTCCTTTCAGCCAGAGCAAGAAAGACAACAAGGTGTGGAGGTCACATCCACCAGGAAACATAACAGACAGGGCTCTGACATCAAGAAGGCATTCACTGATATTAAGGCTAGAAATGAGCCAGTGAGGTTCCAGCTTTACAACCAACTGCTAAGAATGGCTCCCACTAATCAGAAAAGGCTAATGGCAGCCTACGATATCCAGGAAGGGAAAATGACCCTCAGTCATTTCAGACCTACAATGCAGCAACCATAATCAGCTACTGATTATATCAGAACCAATCTGGAAATTATCTCCAAGGATATCCATCCAATGGACCAGATTGAATTACACAAGTAGACCGGTGAAATGGTATATTCTACCTTGGCAGACAAAACATTATTGGCCCATAGATTGCAAAATTCATTGCATAATACTTCTGCTCAACTAGAATTAGAGAAGGCCTCCTCAATGGCTAAGGATAATAGAATCAAATCCTTAGAGGAGATTATTATAGAATTGGGGCATGATCCGAAGGATCCTAAGGGCATTCAGGCCTTGATCAAAAAGAAAGAGGAAGACATAGCAGCCCTTAAAAGACAACTCAAGCTACCAGCTACAATACATCCTCAAACCACAGAGGTAGCACAACAAAAAGAAGAGGAGGATGTGGTTACTTTGCTTATGAGGATGCATAAAAGATTGATAGAAACGGAGAGTGCCTTGGAGGCATCATTGCAAGGAAGATAGGGAGAGTTGGCCTCTCAGCAAGTACAAAAGGCTATAACTATTGAAACTGCACCTCCTGCAGTCACCACAGTAGCCCCTCCTTCTGATCCAACATCAATAGTAGGTACCTCAAGTTCAGCACCACTTTCAGCAACAACTACAGCAGCAGCAGAGCAAGAGGCCAGCCTGAGTATGGAGGAGATGATGAAAGAAATAAAGGCCCTGGAAGTGCAGATGGCAGAATTGAAAGAGGCCAAAGAAAAGCTGGCCAAAATTGAGGTAAGAGATGACAAATCAAATATGGATGTGGCTGAGAAAACAACGGAAGTGAAAACCCTGGAGAAAAGGATAAAAGAGCTGGAGAAGGAGCTTACTCTTGATAAGACTCTAGCTGAGGTCAAGAAAATTTTGTGGGCCAAGATTGGCCAATCCATTACTAACCAGTGGCAATCGATTGAAACTATACATGAGCAGATAGAATTGATAGGCATAGCTCAATTTGAAAATCAAAAAGCTAGAGCATCTTTAGGAAATATGCCTGAGCAAGCCAATAGAATGATCCAATTTTTCAACACTCATACCAAAGAGCAGCTGGTAGCAATAGGTATCAGGAACAGGACAGATACCATATTACTAGTAAAAAGGGTGCTGACCCTAAGGAATTTTGTGCAAACTCTGGAAAGAAAATGCCAAGAAATGCAAGCAGAGGTAAATGAGTTCAGAATAAAGTTTGCAGCATTACAGAGCAGAGGGCTACCCAGTTTATTAACCAGCGCTGGAAGACTGCTATCCCATGAGCAATATGCCAACAGGGTAAATAACTATGCCTCCAATCAAATTACAGCATCCTCAAGCACCTCAGAAGAAACAGGGCCTCCCTGTGGACAGATTTTTTATGACAAGCTGGAAAATCTGTTCTACATTAAGCATGAGATAAACCACCTATTTGAAGTCCAGCCCAGCTTTTATAGATACACTAAAGCTGATGAAACACTGATAAAGATACAAAGACATCAGCTGCCTACATAGGATTGGTGGAAAGGAATGCTGGAGACATTGCTCAGGTAATTTTGTTTATTAATTCTTTTGATCAGCTACAGGTCAGCAAATACAGAGGCATGGTCCACCTGTCAAAAGGTAAAAAGCAACATAAAGCAGAAATGGAATGGTGACTACAGCTCGCTAAATGCAAAGAAATCAAGCACCGAGGACAAAGGCCAAGACAACGACAAGCATAGCAACGTCAAAGTAGTAAACACAGAATGAATGCGCAGCAATCAACTGACTCACTCAGCCCAAAAAGTCAAAATATCTCTTACAAATTGGACAGCTAGCACATTCATACTTATTGCAGCATTTATTCCCTCATTTACTGCTTCTTAAGAGTTGGTAAAGGAAGTTATGAGTTCAAAACTTATCTTCATGATATTTTGTATCTCCCTTTTTGTATAAATACCTCCCCATAATAAGTATTTGGGGTTGGTGATTTCCTTTCTGGACTGTGCTGTAAACTCTCAGACTGTTCTAATACAAAAGCTGTTGAAGTTCACTGTCGATGATCGTCTGGATGTGGATTTGATTTTCTGGGACCTGCTACAGAATTCCTTTGTCATTCTATGGATCAATAATTTATTCTAAACTGTGTTTTATGTTTTATGTGTTTGCAAATTTGACATATGTTCCATAATCTTGGTAACAGAGAAGAAGAATAGCCCAGGATTTGTTTAAATGCACCCTGCGTTCAATCTCTACTATTAATTATGTTTTCTTCAGGATTAGTCATAAATATGAATTCTCAACTGCTCATGTTTGCACTAATTCCTTCATTTTGAATACTGTTTAGGAATTCTTAATTGCTCCTGGATAATATTCATACACTTTCCCTCTGCCAGCGTAATGAAAGATTCTTGATTGCCTTTCATTCCCTGACTTCATTCAATCAATTTCCAGATTTGAAAAATTGTTCCATAACTGCCTATCTTGCTCTGTAGTATTACCATTTACCCAAGAAACACTCTCAGCAGTACACCAGTGGTGACTCCATTGCCCAATAGTATAAACTGTTTTGGACTTGCATCCCAGCTCTGCCTGAAATCACGATCCAACAAACTTAAAACATAAACATGTGCATAATAACTAGCCTAAAATACTTCAAAACAAAGCTAAATTACATAGAGAGAGCCCTCTCTAGTTGCAGGTAGGCTAGAACCTACAGCTAAAAGATTGGTTAGTGGTTACCTTGGCCGTATTCCCTTCAGGAGGCAGGGAACAACCTGAGTGATAATAGCTGGCAAAGAACAATAGCTCCTATGTTTAAAGACGTTCGAACACATATCTAGCCTAGACCTCTATTTGCGTCGTCAAGTTTCAAATGCTCCTTACGTTAATTGTGTGAATTTTAGAGTTTATCTTGAGTTAAGTTTCAGCTTTCAAGGCTCACCATGAATTTCACTTGAATATTTTAAAATGAAAGCTAGCATGCTAAGATGAAACTTTTCATTTCAATGAAAATCTATATATGGGAGGGAAGACAACAAAGAATATGCAACATACAAAATGAAAAAAACAAGATTGTTAAGAAATTCCCCTAATGCAATTGTTTCTAATTAAAATTTCAATCACAAAACCCCAGATGAAATACATGATGCATGGGATTTTCCTTTTCAATTCCACTTAATCTTTTAGATTAAAACTAATATATTCACCTAATCACTGATAAAAATCACTTTTCAAAATGATGACTGAAACACCAATTCCTTCCAGCAATCCAAAGATCAAGCACTTAGTTTTCTAATGACCTAATGACAAGAAGAACTAAAAATCTAAATAAATTCTTATCAAAGGTGGTCAAAACCAAAATAAAACAAGATGAATACTTTCGAGAGAGTTAAACACACTCAGGGATTGAAGGAGGACCAATTGTAACTAAGTTAATCAAAGAGCAAAGCATGAAAAGGATTTTTTTCACATGAAACAGGGGTCCCTGTAGGTGCAAAGAGGTTTCCAATGTTCTACAACACATGTACATAGAAGGCTAGGATGTTATGCAATGTGCTGTCATGAGACCAAGGGGCATGTTGATCAAGCAAAAGGGAGTTTTAGACACAAAAAATCAAATGCAGCTCATTGAAAGGTATTCCAAGGGTGAATTCAAACTCGGTGAGACACTGGACATATATTTGGGGGGTGTAACAAAGGATAAAGTCAAGGAAACCACTAAGGAAATGAATTAATCCCCAATGGAGTCACCAATTTGTTACATGGAATCTATGACTACAGACAAAAGTATCTTCCCTAGACTTGTGGCCTAGTCTAGAACAACATAAAATAAAGAATATAAAGTTCCCCTTACATGTGATCTGTCGGAAGCTCTTCTCTCCTCTTGGATTGTAAGCTCTAATCATAGCTATGATCGCTATAATTAGAACCTGCACAAACAATTAACACAAGTCAAATATCTATGAAATTTATGTAGCATTATCCGAACACTCTACTCAATGGATCAACATACCATTGAAATATTTAAATTTAAACATAACATAACACATATAGGAAAATGAGATATCCTTTGTATTGATATGAAAGGGAGAGAGTTTACAACCAAAATTGGAAGTTGATCTTGTGAAGATCTCCCCAAGTTTCCTTGTCCTTACTTGCCACAATGCACACCTCAAGGTCACCCTAATGCATGGGAATTATAAATCTCTTATGATAAAAGGAACATCATAAGGCTATCATTAGTCTCCAAAATCCCACCTCTAGCTTGTGGATGGAAGTAAATATATAGGAGAGGATGGTAGTTTAGGAATTATTATCCATTTACCAATTTAGGCATGAGATTTACACTTGATGGGAGGATGAGCTCAAGCGATAAGAGGTGAAATCTCCAAGGTAGGATGAGATAGGATTAGAAGTTCTTATCCAAGGTAAATTGTTGTAACAACTCTTGGAATATTCTTGAAGAGGAAGCGTCAGGATTCTTTTTATTTTTCCCAAATTTCTAGAATTAGCACACCCCCAGTAAAGGACAACCTACTCTGATAAGAGCAGGTGTAGAACTGAGAAACGTGTTGTTGAATGCAGATCCCTTACGGTATAAGGTGTGTTGATCTTTAAAAGCATTGAAATGTGACAATTAAGCTCAGAAACACAGGGATTTGGGAGATTCATA
The DNA here is from genome assembly GCA_031772625.1 of Pinus tabuliformis. Classification (NCBI taxonomy): domain Eukaryota; kingdom Viridiplantae; phylum Streptophyta; class Pinopsida; order Pinales; family Pinaceae; genus Pinus; species Pinus tabuliformis. The sequence continues at coordinate 1,392,903,422 of CM062804.1, forward strand.
CTTAGGGCGTTGTGTAGGGATGATAATACAGTTTTCATGTATGTTGATTGATCCAATTTGTATGCCTCTTGATCAAATGCGCCAACATGGACTATACTAGAATGAACTTGAAATTTTACTATTGGGCTCGACTTAACTCAACTCAACCACTCACTTCATGCATCACATGCACATGGGCGTAATTACAATTTCCAACAACACTTACTATATTGAATTCTTGGGAATGATTTAGGCTCAACATTTGATTTATGGTAAAATGAGGGTTAAGAAATCCTTTTTTGTTTGATATTTTTGAATGAAGGGATTTGGGAAGTTACTTCTTTCCTTCAAACTATCTATTTTTTTAATTATATTTACAGTTTGAATGGAGTGATTTCTCATCAGAAACATGATTTCATTGGGATAACGATAACATATCTCTTGGTTGGAAATGTTTATTGTAACAAATCGCTTGCACAACCCATTCTATTGCTCAATGACAACCTCAAATTCATGTGACAAACATAGGTATGAGTATGGGAAAAGGGAAGTCTCTTAATTAACCCAGATCACTAGAGATTTCTCTAATGGTGCATTGATCAACAATTTGGACTTGAGTGTGACATTGATAGTCCCAAGGTATGTTTCTTAGCCATCTCCTTGAGAGTGAAACAAACTGAGAGCCAGTGTGTGGTGCTGACGAATGAATTTTTGGTCTGATGAAGCAAGGGATCTAGCCCCTTGTCGTGCTCGAAAATACTTCATCCATTCATTACGTCATCCTTTATCCTTGGAAAAATGACATCTCAAGAAATACTTGCAAACATTATCACGGGAAGGTTGACTTTGAGGCTGAAGTGCTTAAATATCCCGACTTGTAATCAATCATCCTGCCAAAACAAGGTTTAGTTATTGCTTTTTACTTCCCATATAGAATGATTTCAAACTAATTCTAGGAGTGTTCTAGATCAAATATTTCTTGAAAAATACCTCTAGTCTAGATAAGATTTCCCATCTTATTTCCTTAGTGTACTTGTTTCTCTATCCATCTAGTTGGGTCTAGAAAACTTAATTGTGTCAAAAAAAGGAGTTTCTTGCTTCTTGGACATTTTTACTATGCTTTGGATTGTGAATAATATTTTAAGGTGTCTAAACCAAATATTCTTTAATTAATTCCAAGCTAGACTCACTAGAACCATTTTTTCTAAAAGTATGCTTAGAACTAGAACCAACTATATAAATCAATGACCTGTACAAGCACTGAAAGACACACAAGCAGACCAATGCAAATATAATTTCACAATAGGGTTTCAAAAGTAATTCAATTTATCCATTCACCATACTAGTATAATCCTTATGTCGACCGGATAAATCATTCTCGTGGACAAGACCGATCTCCCTAGTATCAACTGATATCTAGCGACCAACAAAACAAGCAAATCTACCTTTCTCTAAATATTGTGATTTATAGATAAAAACCAAGAGGTGTTTTAGACGCTACCTTAAGTCCAACGCTAGTTTGTGGTAGCCACGCTTCGACCATCCGAATGAGTTTCCTTTTAAGAACCTGCAAACACAAACAAGCACACATCAAATAACACCTGCATAGCCAATATAATAAATCATATTCATTATGGTGATCAAGGAATCCATGAAATAAACCATAGAAGACAGCTTATTGAGAAAAATAAACTTGATTGTATTAACTCTAAACAAACAAGAACTTTACAACCATGGTGCCTTAATGCTGTACAAGCTCCTCCTAGGGTCCAAGCAAGAATCTCCTTTACTTTAACAAGCTTCACACTCTTCCCAATGAGATCAAAAGGTATGTAATCTCTCCTCTCAAGCTGATTTAGGAAGTCCAAATTCCAACAGCATTTATCGTCAAAAATATTCAGCTTTCAACCCCCTCAGTAACCAGCCCAATGCCTCATTTTATAGTGCAGAGGAAGGAAGTTACAAGTCCACCTATGAAGGGATAGAGTCCTCCTTCAAAGGGATAAGCTCCTCACATCAAGGGGTTAGCTCCTTTAGTTATGGGATGCATGAGCCTCAAAGGAGCGATCTTGCCACCTCAAGATTCCCTCTAGAAGCTTCCAGAAATAACCCAAAGTGAGTTTTTAAGAATGTACTTGGGCCTTTTTGACTTTTACAGGGGTTCGCACCCATTACACAGAAACAGAGCGGGCAGGTCCGCAAGGGACATGACCAGTGGGTGCGGGACCGCAGGTAATGCTAAGAGAAAGTATAGAACTAGAGTTTTAGAGATTTTTAAGGGCTTTCTCTCATTTTTCAAGGCTTGACATGAAGAGCTGAGGTTTAAGACTTGCATAGGAGGAAAGTATGAGTGATGATAGACTCACACTGACTGTAGAATGTCATGGTGACAATATTTTGTGTAACAGATTGCCCCCTAAAGTGCGAAGTTTGTAATAGATGATGATAGTATTTGTCATCTAAGAAGAGTGAAGTACTTTATCATTTCGAGGATCATCCTGTGGAGAGCCTAGTTGGAACCTGTAAAAACATTCAATACAAAATATATATATGTGATCATATCGCTGAGGAAGGCATTCCCATACTCAGATCAAAACTGACTAGAAAAACTAACTAAACTGATCTGATATAGGAATGATCTTGTAATACATCACAAGTATAGACATAAGCAGACACAGTATGGACACAACCATCTATTTATGAATAGTCCACTGTATAATGAATAACAAAATTCCTCGCAGCCTGGATGGTGGAAACTAGATCCAGGGTCTTGATTTCTACTTCCTGAAATAGTACGATTCTATCCATGTGAATGAATGTGTCGAAGTTGAACATGGTAGAAACCACTTGATTACCAGTCAATGATGTAAACTGTTAACAAGTGTGAGAGAAACCACCAGTAATGTCAATGGCTCTCAAAGTACTCAGTACAATCCATGAAATGTGAATAGATGAGTTGATGTCGAACATGTCACGGAATCCTTTGATCGAAGGTCAATGATGCAACCTGTCATCGAAGGCGAGAAACCTGCCATTGAGGCATGCAGATTCCAAGGTATTGACGATTTCTAGATCATCTTTCTAGATAATGAGCTAAAGTCGATAGAAAGAGATCCGTCGTAGGCAAGCCCACCACATGAAATCATAGATCAAGTTTGAAGAAATATATTTGCAAGGACTAACTTAGGGATGGTCAAAATGGATGACAGATATTTTGCAGATGAATTGTTTATTTGAGCTGACCTCTTGAACACATAACGACACTGCAGATGGTTTGATGACAACTGACCCAAAGCTAATACCCAGAAACCGACTGAAGACTTTCAATATGGTTTGATTAACTGTTAGGAAAAGGATTTCCCAACCTAGGTGAACAAAAAGTTTCATGTTCAAGAGTGGTTAAATGCTTTTCTGAGGCACAAAGTATAACAAACAGGTTCCTTTTTCTCTCTTTTCCCCCACCATTTCTGGCAAGTACCTCTTTATTTTTGACAAGCTTGAGGAGGATAACATTTGCTTGGTTATAAGCTCATCCTTCGGATCAGTCCAACTTAGTTTAAAATTCGAACCCTAAGAAGGAGTGGTCTGTTCCTGTTTGTAATTGAACAGGTCCTTTACTGTTAAATTTTAACGAGTCCAGTATAGGAGAAACTCAGCGTTTTTCAATTTTAGGGAGTCAGAAGAAAAACTTAAGAAAACTCCATGGTTCTCCTTTTTCGTAAATTTGTGTCTCCCACGCCTGAAAAAGTATAAAATAATACTTGAAAGAACTGCTTGACCATTACGATCAAGGAGTACTTTTCATAATTAGTGGCCCTGATATGAAAAAGTAAAAAAGCGATCAAAGACACGTCGTTTTATTACCAATATCGAACTTGAAACGACAAAAGTCCGACAATCTTTTCACGTTTATACGGTCAGAAAAGAGCTGTAAGTGGACCGTCTTTTTAATTATGTTTTAACGAGTTTAAAAGGGAAAAACTCGGCGATCTTCTCATATTTTACGAGTCAGAAAAGAGCTTAAAGAGGACTCGTCCTAGAGGAACGAGTGGTATAAAGGGTAGGAACTGGTTCCGGCGATGGTGGAACTACTCAAAACATGTAATGGTTAAGAGGCTAGCTAATAAAACCACTCATAGATGCGGTCCCTCAGGAAGGGTAAACAACCAAGTGAAAGCATATGATCAGCCAAAGAGATGGTGGCAATGGAATGAAAACAACCAAGGCTCATCTAACAGAATTTAGCAGATAAAAAAGGAAATCATGAGATGTAAAACGGGTATGGGTTCATTTTTACACAAGCTTGAACCATAGAGAACTTTGCTTGGATTTGGTTTCATGTTTACACAAGCTTGAAACAAAAAACTATGCTTGTTATAAGTTCGCATGCCCCCAGCATAATGACACAAAACGAGGTACATGCCCCCCAAGCTTCATTGCATTCAACCATGTGGATGAAATGAAGGTTTACTTTCAAGATCTTGGAAAGACTCGAGGGAGTTGTTTCATTTTCCAGTGAGGTTGACACAAGAAAAAAAGTATCCTCAAAACCCTTGTTTCATTTTTTAAACGAGCTTGACACAAGATAAGGAACTATGCTCATGACTCCTTGTTTCAATTTTTAACGAGCTTGACACAAGACAAAGAACTATGGTCATAAAATCCTTGATTCATTTTTTTAATGAGCTTGACACAAGACAAGGAACTATGCTCAAGTCTACTCTCTACAATCTACCTAACAAGGAACTATGCTCTAAAATCCTTGATTCATTTTTTAATGAGCTTGACACAAGACAAGGAACTATGCTCTAAAATCCTTGATTCATTTTTTAACGAGCTAGACACAAGACAAGGAAATATGCTCAAATCTACTCTCTACAATCTACCTATATAACCTACTGATTCATTTTTTTTAATGAGGTTGACACATGAAAAGAACTGTCCTCATACCTGATTCATTTTTTTAACGAGGTTGACTCAGTAACAGGAACTATCCTCTCACCAACTGATTCATTTTTTAATGAGGTTGACATAGGAAAAGAACTGTCCTCATACTCACTGATTCATTTTTTAACGAGGCCGACATTGTAATAGGAACTATCCTCTGACCAACTGATTCATTTTTTAACGAGGTTGACACAAGAAAAGAATTGTCCTCATACTTGATTCATTTTTTAATGAGGTTGACTCAGTAACAGGAACTATCCTCTGACCAACTGATTCATTTTTTAGCAAGGTTGACACAGGAAAATAACTGTCCTCATACCTGATTCATTTTTTAACAAGGTTGACTCAGTAACAGGAGCTATCTTCTAACCAACTGATTCATTTTTTAATGAGGTTGACATAGGAAAAGAACTATCCTCATACCTGATTCATTTTTTAACGAGCTTGACCCAGTAACAGGAACTATCCTCTGACCAACTGATTCATTTTTTAAAGAGGTTGACATAGGAAAAGAACCATCCTCGCGGCAGTCTGTTTCATTTTTTAACGAGGTTGATACAGGAAAAAAATATCCTCTCGACAGGCTGTTTCATTTTTTAATGAGGTTGATACAAGGAAAAACTATCCTCGCAACAGCCTGTTTCATTTTTTAACAAGGTTGATACAGGAAAAAACTATCCTTGCAACTCCTTATGGCTTCCAACTGGAAGAAAGACATGTTAATGGACACACTGTGATCATGGCTTCCAAGAGGTCTTCATCAGAAGGAAGAATAGTTCTCTAGAAGGAACACATGTCAAAGGACTCAAAAGGGACAAGAACATCGTGTTCAAGTAATCCCATAGAGTTTTCCATGTCAATTACCGGATTTAAATCAAAGGAAGATGAGCAAATAATGAGAGGCTCACTTACATCAGTAACTGAAAACATGGGACCAGTTGCCACATAATTAACCCGTGGTGGGCTAGATACCACTTTACAATCAAGAACATTCAGGGGTGTCATATTATTGGTAGTTGAAACAAGACTAGGGAATGAAAGTTGGTCTACAGTCACAATATCTCCATTATGAGGGAAAGACATCACGCGAAAGAGTGTCGATACGATAGCTTTCATTGCATAAACATAGTCTCACCCAAGGAGTAAATTGAAATCCAAGGGACCTCAAACTACCATAATATCAATACAAATAGTTTTACCTTCCAAGGTAATAGAAAACTTAGGAAGGATCCCTAAAGGTTCACTAATGGTTCTGTTAAAAGCTTTCAGATTCTGCGTAATAGGCACAAGCTGAGGGGAACCCAAAGCTTTCCAAGTAGTTGAGGATAAAATACTAACAGAAGCACCTTCATCTACCTGTGTGCAGTGTATGTCCCTACCACCAACCTTGACAATGATTTGGAAAGGGATGGAGGAAGGAAGACGAGGTTTTTTCAGTCTATTCCAATCAAAGGAAAAGACCTTAGAACTTGGAGGGGGTTCTGTAGAAACAGGTGAAATGCCCCTCGGTGTAGAAGAATCTGATGTAACAAGAAGAACCTGAGTGGTATGAATTTCACCCTCTAAAGGGAGAGTGGGATCGACCGAATGTGAAATTGAATCGACCACTTGATCAACTAATGGATCATCAACCTGAGTGATATGAGTTTCACTCTCCAATGGAAGAGGGGGATCGACTGTACTTGAAATTAGATCAATCACTCCGTCAGTTGACGGTAGGTTGGGAGAAAGTTTATGGTAAACAGTTGGAAATTCTTGTTGTGGAACAATAAGGTTTTCCAACAATTTTGAGGCTTCATCCATGTGAGGGAAAATGTGAGTTTAAAGACTCCCTTTGCATAACTTACAAGGAAACCTAACTTTACCCTTTTTCCCAGGAACCTGATTATCACTGGTTGATGGATCAATGGAAAGTTGATGTGATTTTTCTGACCATACTTCTGAGACCTTTGGAATGCCAGGACAATTGATAAGGAAGTGGTCACCCTTACAAAGCCTGCAAGGGTATTTGGGTTTATGATGCATGTTGGAGGTTTCCTCAACACAACTAACACTTACAGCCATGGTTGGTTGGTTGACTTCTTTCTTATCTTGCTTCTTCTTCTTCTTCTTCTTCCCTTTCTTCTTCTTCTTAGCCACCTAGTTACTAGCTTCAAGGCTTTTACCAAGCGAAGAGGAAGAAATGGAGGAATAAGTATTAGGCGAAGAAGGTAAAGGGTCAACAGAAGGTTGGTGATGTTGAGATGGTGAACTCTATTGAGGTGAAGCATTCAGTTGAGGTGGAACAATTGGAGTATTTGGGGCCAACAAAGTTGAAAATATCCATATCGGTAAACCTATTGTAAATCTAGGTAATGACAAAGTAGCCATATAAGGAGGACCAACATTTCCAAAGCAAGGAAAAGTACTAGGATTCTTGTTAAGAGGGGTTCCTTGGTTGGTAAATTCTGGAATAGTTGCCATTATATTCAACTTCAGTGAATTTTGTTAACAATTTAAAACTTAAAATTAACAATTCACAATTCACACCTAACAATTAAAATTCACAATTCATACCTATTGTCTCTAAAAGTAAAAACAAACAAATTAACACATGCTATCAAATCTAGGAGTCAAACCACACACAAACAATAACTTTCCATACTAAAAACACTAGTTGGTGATGAAATCCAACATCTCAGAATTCAATACAGAAAGGGTGGTTGGAACAATTACCCCGACAACTTGCTTAATGAAACAGACTGGCACAAGTTTCTTCACGAAGCCATCTCGAGTGAAGAGAACCCCCCAGAGAATCCAAGTGAGTCTAGTCGACGTTTGCTCCAGGTACAGTGGGATCTTCCCTCCACCGTCACCTTAGGAAAGAATCCTATAGATTATGGCCACTAAGGTTACCAACAGAAACAAATATACCTGGGGGAACAGTCTACAATCCGATACACACGCAAGGGCAGAGTAACAAAGCTCAATCCCCTTGAAGGCTCCTTGACATAATCCAAGGTTTACCAACAAGTGACCCCAGGCTCCTCAACAATGGTCAATCTGAGGTTTACCATTTTTTAATACGTGTATATCTGCTATCATTCCCAATGAGGAAGGATTGACTACCTCACTGGTTCAGATATGATCTCGTGCTTGACTCCTTTAAGAGCAGCTTCCCAGAGCATACATGCAAAAATTGGAATTTTTCCTACCGCAAGATCGACTACTTGTTTGTTTTACTGTCTTGGAAAGTTAACTAAAACCTATTCCAAGACACTAGCCTAAGCTAGATTGGTGGAAAGAGCCCTAAAAATGTAAAAATTACTAGATGAATTTTAATTAAGCGTTGTGTTATTTAGGCTGTTATTACTCAAAAGGGTAAATGGATATGAAACCAATGGTTTTACGACCCAACCCAAAACTGAATGCAATCAAATATGATAATGTAATCTTTTCAATTCGATGAATCCTACCTAAAGTAAGGAGAGAGTTTCCATTCACTTCCAATAATGCAAAAAACTGATCACTAAGAGAAAATATAACAAATTCTCTAATGCACTAATTTCATCAAGAAAAACTAATGCAAATCAATTCCAAAATGGTTTTTATTTTTATTTTTGTGTGTTAAAAACAAGCATAAAAATATGTAAATTCAAATCAAAGAAAGCTGATCTAAATCTACGATTGATTTTTCAAAATGTAAACTATGCAATTGTAATCTATGCACAATTCACTTGAAAAGTATGCAAATGTAATCTATGCACATTTTTCATTCATATTCTGAAAATGAGAATTCTAATTATGCAAATGTGACCTATGCAAGAGAATTCTCAAACATAAGATGATTCTAATGTAATCTAAGAACCAATCAAGTGCAAGTCAAGAAAATTGGGTGAGAGTTCCAAAGATCAAAAAATAAAAACACTCAAAGGCGATTAACACTCATACACAAAGATGCAAAATTGTGAAAAGAATGAGACAAATCTCCAAGTAATGACCAAAGGAAATCAAATTAAAAATTTCTCAAAAAAGAGACTCAAAACACCCAATTAACTTAATGGAGATTGATGAGATGAAGAATTTGCTTAAAGAAACTCATAAACAAGGCTTTTTGACAGAACACATGCAGATCTGGGTAGACACTAAAAGCCGAAAATAAAAACTAAACTAAACTGGACAAAAACAATTTAGGTTTTTCAAAAAATTTAACAGGTCCGCAGGCTTCCGATATAACCAAATGCGGTACCGCTATGTGTAGTAAAGTAACAGTGTGGGGATGTTCGCACTGTGTTACAAATAGAATGTGCGATCTGTTATCACTCAGGTTGTCCCTCAGGTTGTAGTAAAGGGATACGGCCGAGGTAACCACAGACCAACTTTGGATTGCAGGTTCTAGCCCACCTGTAATCAGAGAGGGCTCTCTCTTTCTGATTTAGCTTTGTTGAAAAGGATTTTAGGCTAGGTATTGAGTTCGAGGGATTTTTGTTTTGATTTCGGTGGGAAGATTGATGTTTTCAAATAGAGAGGCAAAACATAGTCTGATAAGTTTCAAACCATTGGGCATGGAGTCGAGGAGGAGGACTGGTGATGCGTTTTCTTGGTCACAAGAGATAGATATGGAGCAAGGTAGCTGCACATGAAACAATATTTCAGGTTTAAATAATGGAATGTATGCTAAGGAATGAGAGGCAATAAAGAATCTCTCGTTCAGCTTAACAGAGGGAAGTGAAAGAGATATACCTAGGGGCAGCAAAGAATCCCTAGATAACTGGCAAACACAGGTGAATTAGGGTAAATATGAGCCAGAAATAATTCATATTCATTACTAATTCATTCAGATGAAAACATAAATAAATAGTAGAAATTGAGCGCAGAGTGCAGTTAAACAAATTCTAAGCTAATCTTTCTTTCTGCTATTTGGATGGCAATATATGAACAGATAAGAAAATAAACAGAGGTCAGAAGCACTTATTGTCTTATTTTGCAGCACATGAATTCCACATTTAGTCTCCAGAAACCATTAACAACACATCAGACAGTCACTCTCCAAACTTTCAGCAGTCTTTGATTATAGAAAATAACTCAGATATACAGTGCAAGTCTCTAGTGAAAATTCTCAACCAACCAACCCTTAAAACAATGCAGAGGGCGGTATATATAGGGAAACTCTCTAAAATTGTCTATTACAGTTTGACCTAAACATGTCTGAAAGAAAATTATTACTTTAACTTAATCCTATCCAGAAATAAATGCAAGAAAATATTTTGGACTGCGCTGAGGGAAGCCGTATCAAAACTGAATTAATGCGTAGTCCTCGGTGGCTTGGTGTAGTGTTTCTACAATAACTGTGTATGGGTCTTTTATCTCTACTATTTGGTGGCATTAAAAGTTTTAACTGTGATTTGAGAGGCCGGATGGGTTTGCACCGCCTGATTTGACTTTCCTGGAGACCATTCAATGTTGACCTGCTTTGGGAACTGAAGATTTCCATTAAAAAAATTAGCTGATACTTTTTGCTACTTCTCTTTCCTCTGATACTCTTTGACAAATGAATTGGGCTACTTCTCTCCTTCGCTGTGGGTCAAATCAAAATTTAATGGCCGTTGTTCGGCCCTCTTTTTCCTTTAGAACTGTCTTCTACTCCTTCCTGAATGCTTCGCGAAGAAAAACGTGTCATTCTGCGCCTTTCGGGCTTGCTGAGGGCTGCACGATGAGGGCTAGGCGCTAATCGTGCATGAAAAACTGCCTCAGAACTTGAATCCGGGCTTCCTAAGCACGATTTTCGCCTTTCGCGCCAAAAATTGGTGATGACGTCGGCATGACGTAAGCGGTCGGGACCTGGTACAGTGGATGACGTCAGCGGGTGACGTCAGCAAGATGACGTCAGCCTGTACGGTGGATGACGTGGCAGGGTGACTCGGCAGGAGGCCGATGCGGGATGGTGACATCGGCTGTGACTTGGCACTGACATCGGAGGAGGAGGGACAGAAGGCGGTTTGTGGTTTTCATCGGACCACCTTCTGTACGAGGGCGGTAACTGTCAGAGCGGCCCCGATGCAATCACAGGAGGACGCGCGTCCTCCTGTACGACGGAAAAACCGCCAAGCCATCGGGCGCTAACAGTCGGGCAACGGGACGGCTCCGAAATCGCCTAGAGTCGTCGGATCGGGGAGGGGCGGATCGGAGGGCTAATGGGAGACGGAGCTGGCGGCAGGTTTATACGGGGAATCTGCGGGAATATTCGAATCTTCATAAAATGCTGCGGGGAGGGTTAATCTTTGGTAATGTGGGTTTTTGGTGTTATAAACATGCGGGGTTATATGTTTATTAACGAACTTTAGGATAAGGGCGAAGAAGAGGGTTTTTCAGGGCTAGGGCTAGGGAGAAAGGTTATTAGTCTGTCCAGGTGTCAAACTAACTCCCATTAGGACACGGATGGGCTAAAAATAGCCCCAGATGGACTGTTTTTTCCCCGGACTTAATGAATATGGCTATAATGCCAGGGAATAAGGAATATGTACATAGGGGAATTATTTACATACCTCTAGTAGGGGAAGGGTAAAATAGTTAGGGACTTACATAATAAAGTCAGTAGTTAACATGAAGATGATAAGAAAGCACTAAGGTAAGGGACCTTAGGCTATTTTGGGGGAATAGAACTTTGTAAAAGAAGAATGGAAATCTTTGAGTGAAGCAGATCTTCACCAAGGCCAATGATATGGAGAATGATGAAACTAAGAGGAATCAAGCAGATCTTGAACTCTTTGGGGAAGTTAGTAAGTGATTTGGGGAATAAGAAGAAGGGGAAGTTAGTTATGTCCAGATTGAGCTCCTCCAAATGAAACCTGCATCATGACTGTGATCTAAAATATATAGCACTTTGAAACACAGAATTGATCATAAATCATCATTCTGCAACTCCACAGCTACCTACCCAGCCTAGTTTCCTAACATTTTTTCTTCTTTTTGGATTGGGTGCACTTAGACTTGTAGACCCAGTCTTTCAATTTTTCTTTTTTCTATTTCTCCTATCTAAATCTACACTTATTTCTGCCAAGGGCCCAGATTAAGCAATTGGGCTCTTTTGATTCTCTACATATCTACAAATCTGCCAAGATTAAACTGTTTGGATAGATATCATTCTCTATATTCTAAAACAGGAAATTGAAACCTAGGGAGACCAAGATTAAACAGTTTGGACCCCCCTTTAACTGAAAACTCTTCAAAAATGGGACAGCTCATCAAAAATTGGAGTACAGCAGTGGCATCTAGACTAGCACACTTTCATGGCCTCTTCTGGAAATATGGAACACTACAGCTTGCAAAGTATGACATATTTGGCATGTAAAAATGTCAATCATGAAAGATGAACACTTGTTGCAATAGGAGGCTAACAGTGGCTCCACTTGGGGATGGATTTTCCTCGTGAAAAGCCAAGAACAACAGGTCAGACTGTCTTGATCTTCTATGGTTGCTGTGGACTGAAAAACCTCTTTGTACCGGCTGCTAAAAGTGCAAAACTTTGAAATATGAATAGCTCTCTCAACAACTGATCTACTGTGAACTGTACAGCATCGCCTACTTTCTTCTGCGTGCTTGATGTTATATAAAATATTGTCTGAGCATGCCCTTTGAGACAGTCTCAGAACATGGATCAAGGGTGCTGATATGAACAAAAAATACTGCTCTCTTTTGATACCTCTTGACTGAAAACTGCAAACAGTTCCTTTTACTATGAATTGCTTATGATGTGATAGTGCTACTCTTGTTGTTATGTGGAGGCTAATGCAAAGACAAAGCCTTCAAACTGGAATACTTGCATTGGCTGTGTCTTCATGAAATTACCTGCTGCTCCTCTAATCAATCGAGCTATTCTTTACAAAACGAAAACAAAGTGCTGATATATACAAATATTACTGTACAAAGAACTATATACAGAGCTGTATTGTATCCCTTAAAAGGGATCATGGTAATGCTTCAGCATACGGCCATTAACAGGGCCTTCTTCAGCAGTGCTGCCCTCAACCGATTTGAGAAAATATGTGTTATTTCCCTGAACAGCAGAAATAATGAATGGCCCTTTCCATAAAAAATCAAACTTTGCATGTTTACCCTTGTCTTCTCTTCTTGAGTCCCACTTTAGAACTTTGTCACCAATGTTGAAATCCTCAGCCTTAGCTCTCTTATCAAACATCTTTTTGAGCTTCTCTTGCAGAGTTTGAGCTCTATCATAGACCTGTTCTCTGGTTTGCTGAAGATGAATGGTCTGGTTAATTCTCCTTTGAATGTCATTTGGTTCAGCCTGAATCTCCTGTAACAGCTTAATAGTAGGAATACCCAGGGATGAAGGAAATCTGGCCTCCATACTGTATACCAACTCATAAGGGCTCATCCCAATCGATCTCTTGCTTGAAAGTCTGTCTGCCCATAGGGCATTTACCAGCTTTTTGTGCCAGTTCTTCTTGTTTTCTTCCAGCACTTTCTTTATGATGTTGATGAGGCTTTTATTAGATGATTTGGCCAAGCCATTACCTTGAGGGTAATAGGTTGTAGAATGGCCCAAGGTGATGTGGAATTTATGGCAGAAATTGATCATCTTTTTGGACTTAAAGGCAGTGGCATTGTCAGTGATGATTTTCGCAGGGCAGCCAAATCTAGAAAGGATATTGCACTCAAGGAATTGGATAATAATGGTGTCATTGGCCTACCTACATGGAATGGCTTCAACCCACTTAGTGAAATATTCGGTGGCTGTTAGGATCCACTTGTGCTGGCCTGAGGAAGAGGGATGGATTTCTCCAATGAAGTCAAGACCCCATTGTTGGAAAGGCTTTTCGGTTGAGATGGGTGTGAGGGGCAGGGGTAACAACTTTCTCTTACCCTCAAAAATTTGGCATTTGTGACATGACATGGCAAACTTCTTTACATCTGCAGAAAGAGAGGGCCAATAGAAACCAGCCCTTAGAATTTTATCAGCAGTGGACTTCCAGTATAGATGTCCTCCATAGTCACCTGCATGGAATTATTTCATGACATTGTTAGTTTCATTCATGGTTAAACAGTTAAGCAATATACCTTCATGATTTCTCCAAAATAATGCACCATTTATAACACAAAACTTTAAAGCCTTCATTTTCAAAAATCTTTTCTTGGTCCTGGACAATCCTGGGGGAGCACACAAGTTTAACAATACATAACATATATCAGCGTACCATGGGGATTGCAAAAAGATTTCACTGATCTGTGGAGTCGCCAGCTCCGGTTCATTGTCCAGCTGGTAAATTTCTAAGGCTTGAAAGTTTGTTTCAGACATCAGTTTAGCTAAACCTTGTCCCTTTATCAGCTTGGTTGGTTTTATTTCTATGTCATATTCAAGGATGTTTGCTATCCACTTACCTCTTTTGCCTTCTAATCCTTCTTGGGTCAATATGTCTTTTACAACAACGTGTGGGACATAGGCAATCACGTGTGAATAGAAAATATAAATTCTGAAATCCTTGATGGCCTTAACAAGTGCATAGGCCTGCTTTTCCATGATTGGGTATTTCAAAGGGGCGTCTCTTAAGGCTCGGCTGAAAAAAGTGATTGGATTTTTAGCTCCCTGTTCATCCTTTTGCAAAAGGACAGCGGCTATTGTGTGATCAGATGCAAACGAAAATATGATAAAATCTTTGTCAAACTGTGGGCTGGTGAGGACAAGGGTTTGGGTTAAAGCAAATTTGATACTCTCAAATGCCTGCTTGATTTCAAGAGACCATTTTACCTTGGCATCCTTCTTTAACATGTTGCTTAACAGTCGTATCAGTTCAGCTAGATTTGGAATAAATCTTCTTAAGAAGTTGATTTTTCCTACGAATTCTTGCAGCTCTTTTATGTTTCTTGGATATGGGATTTGGAGGATGGCTTGGATTCTTTCAGGATCAATCCTAATCCCGTCTTTCGATATGATGTGACCAAGTAATTTTCATTCTTCAAGGCCAAAGAGAGACTTCTTGGGATTCAAGGAAATGCCATATTTCTTGCATGTCATGAATATTTGCCTGAGGTGCTTGAGGTGCTCTTCATCAGATTTGGAAAAAGGTGTTAAGTCATCAACGTAGACAACTAGGAAATCATGTATTTCCTTGGAAAATGCAATATCCATTGCCCTTTGAAAGGTTGCACCAGTGTTTTTAAGTCTGAATGGCATCTTTACATACTTAAATGTTCCCCACGGTGTGGTAAAGGCTGTCTTATCTTGGTCATCCGGGTGAACAAGTATTTGGTTGAAACCTGAAAAGCCATCTAGTAAAGAGATTCTAGACGACCCCACTACCCTTTGTAGGATGTGGTCCATTTTGGGCAAAGGATAATGGTCTTTTAGGGAGACTTGGTTTAAATTTCTCAGATCTACACAAAGTCTAATTTCACCTGTCTTTTTTCTTGTAGGAACCAGGTTGGATACCCATTCAGAAAATCTGATAGGTGCTATGATGCCTGCTTCAAACATCCTCTTCACTTCCTTTTCAATCAAGGGAAGAAGCATAGGGTTAATTCTTCTAAGTTTTTGCTTGAAGGGTTTCTGGTTTGGTTTTAGAGGAATTGTGTGTTGGATCACCGAGGTGTCATAGGATTTCAAATCCTCATAACTCCAACCAAATACATCTTGGAATTCTTTGAACAAATCAATGTATTTGGGCTTTTGATCAAGTGGTAAATTTTTGGACAATTTGATCATTTTGGGTTTCTTTGCTGTTCCGATGTTGTGTTCTTCTATAGCAGCGTTCAATGGTTGTAATTTTGGCTTTCTGGGAACATCATTGGCGTCAAACATGTCTTCTAATGGTATTAAGCCAGCAGGCAGAAAATTATCCTTTAAGTCAATGATCTCTGCCTCTGTTTTGGCAATTTCTTCCAAATGCATTTGTTTCAGCTATTCTATCTCTGTTTTTTCAAAAACAGTTGGATTTAGGATTTGTTTGGCTGTTGCAGCTATTACCGCCTGCTGATTTTCAGTTATTTGCTGTTGGGAGTCGTTCATAGTGTCCATGTCGATGTTAATATTCGAAAACTCATGCTCAAGGGTGAGGAAATTGTTGATCTAGGCGTCATTTTCGAATACTTGCCAATCTTTAACGTTATTTGGGACAGCGGGCCTATGTTTTATTTCAGCTGTGAAGTGATGGTTTGGGTCAAAAGGAAGCTTACATGTACTAGCAAAGGTGGCTAGGCTGTGCGCATGAATGTTATGATTTCTTGAAATCTTGGCAAGCTTGAATTCAATGAATGCATTGAGTATATTAGTGGCAGCAGTCCTGTAGGCCCTCATTCTATTGTCATTTGTAACAAAGTTACCTTTCATCTGTTGTATGATCAAATCAGAATCACCTAAAATAGACACCTCTGTAGCTTCTAGAGCTTTGAGCAGTTTAAGGCCTAAAAGCAGAGCCTCATACTCTGCCATGTTATTTGTGCATTTGAAATTCAGTCTATAGGCATGGCCTTGTGCATGGTTGTTATATGTATTGTGAATCCAGACACCTGCCCCTGCTCCTAATTTGTTGACAGAGCCATCAAACTCTAAATACCATGTGATTTCTTGCTTGTGGTTAGTGCTAAGAGATTCAGTCATTCTTGCAGCGGGCAGATTTGAAATTTCTGTTTGGGGAGTTTCTTCTAGTGTGTTGGTTGTATTAACTGTTGTGACCGTCTCATGGGTGTGTGCAACCGATTCTTCGTTTATGTGGGCTTGTTGTGCTAGAGCCAAAGTCTCGCTATCAATTGGTGAATTTGTATCATCATTAAACAAAATAAAGGAATCCATATCAGAATGGATTGAATAAATGGGAAAATTTTCAGGCTTGCTCTCACTACTTACCACGTATTTCATCAACGTTTCTCTATACAGTCTCTTTGGTTGCCCAAAGACTGAAATGGTGGCATAGGAGAGGTCTAGTTGAAGGGATCCTTGGAGCTTTGCTCTCCATGATCTTGACAGGAGCATACCATATTTTGGTGGGATGTCAGCCACCACCACATCCATGAGGATGGTCTTATTTGGATATTGAACTAAGGAGACACACAATTCTTTGATGAGGCCTAAACATTTGACTTGAGTTGAGTCAAATGAATACAGATCTTTGTAAGGTCTTGTAATATCAAGGTTCAGCTTTTCCATAACTTCTTTGGGTATCAGATTGTGGGATGCCCCTGAATCAAACATAGCGTTGTGCAAAATATTTTCATGTATATGCAGACTGACATAACTTCTGGGCCAAACAGCAGTTTAGGGGAATGATCTAAAACATTTACATCATCCTTAACCTCTGGCATTTGAAGTGATCTTTGAATTTGTTGCCTATACACATCATGTTTGGCCAGTTCTGAGAGAGGAACAGATATCTTCAATTTAGCTATTTCTGCCTCTAAATTAAATCGCCTTTCCAATGGAGTCTTGGTGTTGATAATGGTAGTTTTTCCTTTGTCATTTGAATTATCAATGATTTGCTTTTGTCTATCAACGTTATGGGAAGCATTTGCTTGTGGTTTTTCAGCTTCAGGAGGGCTTTTTGGAATGCTGTTCGAGCTTTCTTTCGAGGAAGAAGGTGGCAGAGGCTGATCTTTAGAAGGCTGCATGTCTGTTATGTCTTCTACAGTCACTTGATGCGGGTTTGGGACAGTTGTATCAGCTGGTTCTGTTATAACAGGCTTGCCTTTAATCTTGTTGGACTGTTTTCCATCCTTTGCTTTACTAGGTTCAGAAATGTCAATGGTCCTAGTTATGAGTTTATATTGTTTGTGTATCCCATACACAACAATATCATAACCTTGTTTAAAATCAAAAGACTCACCAGTTTTAGTCTGAAACTTATTACAGTCATGTTCATTTTGGTCTTCTTGGCTCAGGAAAATTTGATGCTCACCCTTTAGATCCATTAAGTTCATGTGAGTGTCCTCTATGGGTTCACTAGAAGTAGATCCTTCAACATAGTTATCTTGAAAAGGGGGTCTTATGTCATGGTCTTGGCTAGACCTACCAGCGTTTGTGTTCTGTGTTTTCCTAAAATTTGGGTTCCTTATGGTATTGGACTGTTGTCCTTCCCATGATGCTTTCCTCTCAACATTTTCTACTCTCTCTCCCAGCCTTTGTAGGCCATTGATAATAGCATCAAGTTTTTGATCAAAGGCTGAGGGTTCTTCCTTAAAGGTGGTTCTTCTTTCCATTCTAGCTCTATTTCTCTTGGCAATTAAATTTGCCTCTACGCTGACAGCAACATTTTGCATATCTGCAAGGGTCTGAGGAGCTCTTTCTTTTAACTGGTATGCCATATCCGGGTCAAAGCCATCAGGAAATTTGTACAAGGCAAGGTCAGGGGGCGGTCTTAAGTTCTGTGGTATTGCATTATAGACATTATTGAATCTTGCACAGTACTCCAAAACAGTCTCTTGAGGGCCTCGTTTAATTGTATCATATTCTGCTAGTATGTGCAAGGGGTCTTTCTTTTTCTCCCATCTGTTGGTAAAGGATTGGTAAAGCTCATCTGGAGTGGTTATGGAGTTTGCAGCAAGTGATCTGAACCAAGTTCTTACATCACCTGTTAAACTCTGAACAAAAATTCTCATTCTCACGCTATCATCATCTATCTCGTAGTTCTCAAAATAATCTTGCATCTTTTTGGTATGCTGAAGGGCTGTGAAAGGACCAGTACTATCAAAATAAGTGATTTTAGATTGGTAATCCTGAGGGAGGGCCCCAGGATTAGCAGGTAGTTGCAGGGGTGCATATCTATTGGCCATATTGGCAGGGATAAGTGGAACAACGGGGATAAATGGAACAACTGGGACGACAGGGATGACAGGAGTAACTGGAACAGTAGTAGTGGTAGTTGTAGTATGTGCAGTGAATGGGGGTGTGGAAGGAGTGCTTTGAGATGTGGATGATGAACAAGGGGAAGTAGGGGTTGAACGAAATAGAACCTTGACTGGGGTTGGAATACAGTTAGGGTGTGTTGTTTCAGGACTCAAATCATCAAAATCTTCTTGTCTTTCTTGTCTCCTAAGGATCTTTGGGATTAAGTTCGGATTCTCAAAAGCAGCTGGGGGATCTGGGTCTGGATTTGACCTTGTATATCGTGGATTCCTCTTGGGAACCAGCTTCCGAATTTTGTTTTTTGGTATTTTTATGGGAATATTTTTATATTAGCAGGAAACCGATCAGATTTTGGAATAGCTGTGTATAGCTTAAAACTAGCATGAAGATTGATTGAAGCAGCTTTTATCTACTCCTGTAAATGTAAAACAAGAATAGTTTCAAAGGCTTCCTGGCTGACATTCAGGCTTCATCTGTAGTTTTAAGGAATATACAGTAATTAGAAAATCGATTTTTCAGTGGATTTTTACAACCTTCTTTGTGAAATTAACTGAGGATGTTCCCCAGTGGAGTCGCCATTATGTTATCACTCAGGTTGTCCCTCATGTTGTAGTAAAGGGATACGGCCGAGGTAACCATAGACCAACTTTGGACTGCAGGTTCTAGCCCACCCACAATCAGAGAGGGCTCTCTCTTTCTGATTTAGCTTTGCTGAAAAGGATTTTAGGCTAGGTATTGAGTTCGAGGGATTTTTGTTTTGATTTCAGTGGGAAGATTGATGTTTTCAAATAGAGAGGCAAAACATAGTCTGATAAGTTTCAAACCATTGGGCATGGAGTCGAGGAGGAGGACTGGTGGTGCGTTTTCTTGGTCACAAGAGATAGATATGGAGCAAGGTAGTTGCACATGAAACAATATTTCAGGTTTAAATAATGGAATGTATGCTAAGGAATGAGAGGCAATAAAGAATCTCTCGTTTAGCTTAACAGAGGGAAGTGAAAGAGCTCTACCTAGGGGAAGCAAAGAATCCCTAGATAACTGGCAAACACAGGTGAATTAGGGTAAATATGAGCCAGAAAGAATTCATATTCATTACTAATTCATTCAGATGAAAACATAAATAAATAGCAGAAATTGAGCGCAGAGTGCAGTTAAACAAATTCTAAGCTAATCTTTCTTTCTGCTATTTGGATGGCGATATATGAACAGATAAGAAAATAAACAGAGGTCAGAAGCACTTATTGTCTTATTTTGCAGCACATGAATTCCACATTTAGTCTCCAGAAACCATTAACAACACATCAGACAGTCATTCTCCAAACTTTCAGTAGTCTTTTATTATAGAAAATAACTCAGGTATATAGTGCAAGTCTCTAGTGAAAATTCTCAACCAACCAACCCTTAAAACAATGCAAAGGGCGGTATATATAGGGAAACTCTCCAAAATTGTCTATTACAGTTTGACCTAAACAGGTCTGAAAGAAAATTATTACTTTAACCTAATCCTATCCAGAAATAAATGCAAGAAAATATTTTGGACTGCGCTGAGGGTAGCCGTATCAAAACTGAATTAATGCGTAGCCCTCGGTGGCTTGGTGCAGTGTTTCTGCAATAACTGTGTATGGGTCTTTTATCTCTATTGTTCGGCGACATTAAAAGTTTTAACTGTGATTTGAGAGCCTGGATGGGTTTGCACCGCCTGATTTGACTTTGCTTGAGGCCATTCAATGTTGACCTGCTTTGGGAACTGAAGATTTCCATTAAAAAAATTAGCTGATACTCTTTGCTGCTTCTCTTTCCTCTGATACTCTTTGACAAATGAATTGGGCTGCTTCTCTCCTTCGCTGTGGGTCAAATCAAAATTTAATGGCCGCTGTTCGGCCCTCTGTTTCCTTTAGAACTGTCTTCTTCTCCTTCCTGTATGCTTCACGGAGAAAAACGGGTCATTCTGCGCCTTTCGGGCTTGCTAGGGGCTGCACAATGAGGGGCTTTCCATTTTGGCTCATTTCCCGTAGCCATGCGTGATTAGCGTTAGGCACTAATCGCGCATGAAAAACTGCCTCAGAACTTGAATCTGGGCTTCCTAAGCACGATTTTCACCTCTCACGCCAAAAATTGGTGATGACGTCAGCATGACGTAAGCGGGCGGGACCTGGTACGACAGATGACGTCAGCGGGTGATGTCAGCATGATGATGTCGGCAAGATGACGTCAGCATGTATGGTGGATGACATGGCAGGGTGACTCGGCAGGAGGCCGATGCAGGATGGTGACGTCGGCGGTGACTTGACACTGACGTCGAAGGAGGAGGGATAGAAGGCGGTTTGTGGTTTTCATTGGACCGCCTTCTGTACGAGGGCGGTAACTGTCAGAGCGGCCCCAATGCAATCACAAGAGGACGTGCGTCCTCCTATATGACGGAAAAACTGCCAAGCCATTGGGCGCTAACGATCGGGCAACGGGACGGCTCCGAAATCACCGAGAGCCGTCGGATCGGGGAGGGGCGGATAAGAGGGCTGACGGGAGACGGAGCTGGCGGCGGGTTTATACGGGGAATCTGCGCGAATATTTGGATCTTCATAAAATGCCGCGGGGAGGGTTAATCTTTGGTAATGTGGGTTTTTGGGGTTATAAACGTGCGGGGTTATATGTTTATGAACGAACTTTAGGATAAGGCCGAAGAAGAGGGCTTTTCAGGGTTAGGGCTAGGGAGAAAGGTTATTAGTCTGTCCAGGTGTCAGACTAACTCCCATTAGGACACGGATGGGCTAAAAATAGCCCCAGATGGACTGTTATTTCCCCGGACTTAATGAATATGGCTATAACGCGAGGGAATAGGGAATATGTACATAGGGGAATTATTTACATACCTTTAGTAGGGGAAGGGTAAAACAGTTAGGGACTTACATAATAAAGTCAGTAGTTAACATGAAGATGATAAGAAAGCACTAAGGTAAGGGACCTTAGGCTATTTTGGGGGAATAGAACTTTGTAAAAGAAGAATGGAAATCTTTGAGTGAAGTAGATCTTCACCAAGGCCAATGATATGGAGAATGATGAAATTAAGAGGAATCAAGCAGATCTTGACCTCTTTGGGGAAGTTAGTAAGTGATTTGGGGAATAAGAAGAAGGGGAAGTTAGTTATGTCCAGATTGAGCTCCTCCAAATGAAACCTGCATCATGACTGTGATCTGAAATATATAGCACTTTGAAACACAAAATTGATCATAAATCATCATTCTACAACTCCACAGCTACCTACCCAGCCTAGTTTCCTAACATTTTTTCTTCTTTTTCGATTGGGTGCACTTAGACTTGCAGACCCAGTCTTTCAATTTTTCTTTTTTCTGTTTCTCCTATCTAAATCTACACTTATTTCTGCCAAGGGCCCAGATTAAGCAGTTGGGCTCTTTTGATTCTCTACCTATCTACAAATCTGCCAAGATTAAACTGTTTGGACAGATATCATTCTCTATATTCTAAAACAGGAAATTGAAACCTAGGGAGACCAAGATTAAATAGTTTGGACCCCCCCTTTAACTGAAAACTCTTCAAAAATGGGACAGCTCATCAAAAATTGGAGTACAACAGTGGCATCTAGAGTAGCACACTTTCATGGCCTCTTCTAGAAATATGGAACACTGCAGCTTGCAAAGTATGACATATTTGGCATGTAAAAATGTCAATCATGAAAGATGAACACCTGTTGCAACAGGAGGCTAACACGGTCCTCTTCAAAATTTTGGGAAAAACAAAATATACTCCAGATCCTAAAAACTACCCAATCCCACACACATCAAGAAAAAACCAGAAACAAAGAAAAATTTTCTCAAGTCAAAGTAAAAGGAAAGGCAAAAAACCAAAATTCAAGTCCCCAGTGGAGTCGCTATTTTGTCGACTGGATAAATCGTTCTTGCAGACAAGACCGATCTCCCTAGTATCAACTGATATCTAGTGACAAACAAAACAAGCAAATCTACCTTTCTCTAAAAATTGCGATTTATAAATAAAAACCAAGAGGTGTTTTAGACCCTACCTTAAGTCCAATGCTAGTTTGTGGCAGCCACGCTTCGACCGTCCCAATGAGTTTCCTTTTAAGAACCTGCAAACACAAACAAGCACACATCAAATAACACCTGCATAGCCAATATAATAAATCATAATCATCATGGTGATCAAGGAATCCATGAAATAAACCATAGAAGACAGCTTGTTGAGAAAAATAAACTTGATTGCATTAACTTTAAACAAAGAAGAACTTTACAACCTTGGTGCCTTGATGTTGTACAAGCTCCTCCCAGTGTCCAAGAAAGAATCTCCTCTACTTTAACAAGCTTCACACTCTTCCCAATGAGATCAAAAGGTATGCAATCTCTCCTCTCAAGCTCAATTAGGAAGTCTAAATTCCAACAGCATTTACCCTAAAAAATATTCAACTTTCAACCCCCTTAGTAACCAGCCCAATGCCTCATTTTATAGTGCAAAGGAAGGAAGTTACAAGTCCACCTATGAAGGGATAGAGTCCTCCTTCAAAGGGATAAGCTTCTCACATCAACAGGTTAGTTCCTTTAGTTATGGGATGCATGAACCTCAAAGGAGCGATCTTGCCACCTCAAGATTCCCTCTAGAAGCTTCCAGAAATAATCCAAAGTGAGCTTTTAAGAATGTACTTGCACCTTTTTGACTTTTACAGGGGTCCGCACCAATTACACAAAAAAACAGTGGGTAGGTCCTTAGGGGACATGACCAGTGGGTGCAGGCCGTAGGTAACGCTAAGAGAAAGTGCAGAACCAGAGTTTTAGAGATTTTTAATGGCTTTGTCTCATTTTTCAAGGCTTGACATGAAGAGCTGAGGTTTAAGACTTGCATAGGAGGAAAGTATGATTGTTGATAGACTCACACTGACTGTAGAATGTCATGGTGACAATATTTTGTGTAACACCTTGGTGTATATGCTAAATATGTTATTGACACCTAATCCTTGTGATTGGGTGAATTTATGTAAATAAATAAATTAGAAATATGAACAGTCATCGGAAGATTAACTGAACAGTCTCTCCCTCATGTATATAACAAACACCTACTTGATGGAATAAATCAGTCGAATCATTTCTGCCTTATGGAGTTACTGCCTAGTCTGACATGGTATCAGAGCCAGCTCCCAAAATAGTTGTAACTCCCTTCTCCCTACTACTCCTTGTCCTCTGTCCTTGTGGAGTTTGTATACTATTCTATCTATCCACTGTCTACTATGCTCTGTGTCCTCTCTGTCTACTGTGTAGTCTACCCACTGTTCTCTAAATTCAAAAGTCTTTGAGTATAGCAGCGTTTGTGATGAACGTTGGGGCGGTGAGTGTGGAACTATTTGAATAATGTTGTGACTATTTCTTTTTTCCATGTAAAATACATCTAAGGGTTTATGGTGACGGGAGTGTGTTTGTATGGCACGAGGTGCTACTTTATTCATTACCTATATCTCAATAAATAAGAACGACCTCCCTCCACGCTGGTAGAACAGCGCTCCAGGGGGCATAGTTTCTGCAATTATACATTGTATATTTTATAGAGCTGTTGCAAACTATCAGAACCAGTTGCTGTATATTTTACATACACTGTTCGATTATGAGGGTCTGTAACCCTTGCATTTAAAACTCTGTTTAACACTGTACCAAGAGCTTTTAAGCACTTATTTTCATGCCTGTTGATAGTATACGCTCTCGCTCCACCTGTAGTGCCTTTCATTGTCTTGCACTGCTTCTTTCACCGAAAATCCAATCACTATTCCTGGTTTTGTCATGTTATAGTGTGTTTGTGCATTGCAGTGACCATTTCTTTGATCCACAGGTGAAGTTAGTTTTTTAATATCTGTCTGCAAATGGCGGCAGCGACGATGGTGGAGTTATCGTGGGAGGAGAATGTCTACATGGCGAAGCTAGCCTAAACTTTTGACCTGCAGATAGCTACTGCTACTTGTGGAATCCGTCCACATTCAGAAGTGGGATATACACTGCTCCCTTCAAGACTCTCCAGAAGCTGAGTTTGAACACTTATTCAGTTATCAAGTGACGCCTTACCAAGCATCAGGCATCATTGACGACTGAGAGATAGAAAAGGAAAGAAATGTATTTTTCCAAAGAGAAAGTATGCAGTTAAGGTATAAAACATAGGATTTGAGCATAGAGATTTATATTTCTGTCCAAGTGGTTGGAAAATTCTGATTTGCATCAGATTTCTGATTCACTTTTGAGTAGTTGATACTATTTCCCTTTGCAATCATATTGCAAAAAAAAAAAAAAAAAAATAAATAAATAATATGGTGATATTCTATATGCATAGAATATGGTTTTGATCTTTGAAGGAAGAATAAGGCTGTATCATTTTTGAAGCACATTTCCCCAGTAGAAATATTTTTCTATCAGCAGAAATAATTTTTTTACAGAATGCATTCAATCATATCCATGGTGGGAATAGTTCTCACTGGCAAGGAGAACTATCCTTAATGGTCCTGTATGATAAAACACACCCTCATTTTCAATGAGTTGTGGAAAGGAGTGTGAGTCAGAGACGGAGACAATGAACCAGTACAGCCTACCTTAGACAAAGAGCTCATCATTTGGGAAAACAAGAATAGCAAAGCTTATGCATTAATCACAGCATCTGTAAATGAAGAGGTGAGTCACCATATTTCATCATATTCAACTGCCTTTGAAGCCTTACAAAAGCTTAAGGAACTCTATGACTCACTTTCTGCACTCGAAGTTGTTCAACTCATGATTAAACTCTTCACTCTTGAACTACAAAATAATGATCCTCTTGCTCTTGCATCTAAAGTAAAGTCTATAATGCATGATATCAAATCCACTAAAGTTGAATTGGATATTCCTCTTATTGCTTTTCTCAAGGCACTTTATCCTACCTACTCTAATTATCTCAAGTCATTGCAAGCAAATGGAAATCTCAAAGATATAACCTTTGACTCTCTTGTGAAAAAGTTTTCTGAAAGAGAGAAAGCTTTTGGAAAGAAGACAGCCCCTAAATCTTCCAAAGAGGCTGTGTGGCTTTCTCATAAAGAAAATCATCCTGCTCAAGATTCTACAAGAGGAAGAGGTGGTTGAAGAGGAAGAGGAAGATATTTCAGAGGCAGGGGGGGAAGACATTCTCAAGGAGAAAAAGTAGATTTGCACTGTGTTCGCTACAAGAGAAATGGATCACATGATGCCTCTACATGCAAGCTACCATGGGACAAAATTGAGTAGAAAAGAAACCAACAGAAAGGTAAAACTAATGATACAGACAAAGGTAAAGCACCTAAATCTAATCACTATGTTGTGGCACAATGTAACATTGGAGTAAATGAAGATTTGTTTAATGCTTCACTTGCTTCATGGAAAAATGATTGGTTGCTTGATTTAGAAGCAACCTGCCACATGACTCATAGAAAAGTTTTTTTTGAAGATTTCACTGACAATGTTGATGGAGCAGTATACTTTGCAGATCAATCAAAAATCAAGCCATCAGGGCTTGGCATAATCAGGCTTAAACTACCTAGTATTCCAGACTTTCTTCTGCATCATGTTCTATATCTCCCACAGCTCAAGAGAAACTTTTTGTCCTTGGTCCACATCCGCCAAGAAGGTCACTCCATTCATATGTTTGATTGCAAGCTTGAGGTAAGAAAAGCACCTGACCACTCACTTATCATCAGTGGAATAGAAGAAGAAAGGCTTATCAAGCTGCAAGGAACCTCTTCTCATGCACAACATTTCTCATACAATTCTCATTATGAAGAAGGTACACTTCCATCAAGTTTATTATGGCATGTTAGAGTTGGACATTTGAACTATGACAGCCTCCGCTTGTTGAAGAAAAATGGTGTTGCTGGTTTGCCTACAATTCCTAGGAAACTTAAGTAATGTGATGCTTGCATTCTAGGAAAGCATCATGATTCACATTCAATAGCACATAGAAAAATTGAACTCATTCATTCATATTTATGTGGTCCAATGCCTGTTTCTTCTGCAATGGAAATAAATATATGATGACATTTATTGATGACTACACCAGAATGTGTTGGGTTTATTTATTGAAGAACAAATCTGACGCTTTTCAAACATTCAAGAATTTTCATAAATGGATTGAAAATGATGCACAATATCATATTGGGTCTATTCGCACTGATAATGGAAAAGAATACACATCAAATTAATTTCAAAAGTATCTTCGCCAACATGGGATCAAACATCAAACAATTGTGCCTTATAATCCCCAACAGAATGGTGTAGCTGAAAGAATGAATAGGACAATCTTAAATATGGTACGATCCATGCTCTTCTTCAAAAATGTAAAGATAATGTTTTGGGCTGATGCTGTTCTATGTGCTGCATATATAAAGAATAGATGTCCATCTAATGCTATAAGAAACAAGACTCCATATGAAATGTGGTATGGACATGTTCCTTCGGTAAACCATCTCAGGGTCTTTGGTTCCACCTGTTATGCCTTGATACCAAAGGTACATAGAAACAAACTTGGTGCTAGAAGTCGCAAGTGTATCTTCCTAGGGTATTCAGACACCTCCAAAGCATACCGTCTCTATGATGAAGTAAATAAAAAGTTTGTTGTATCTATAGATGTAATTTTTCTTGAATCATCCAAAACTAACAATGTTGTTGAGCGGCAACTTGATAGCTTGGATAGATTCGCAAAAGCAAAATCATTTCAAGAATTTGATAATCAGATTCCACATCTTGAAGGGGGGATTCCTTTACTAGATCAACATGTGGAATCTTCTTCTGAAGAACACTCTCCCTCGCATGAAAATCCAACAACGGATGATGCTTTAAGTGATGTAATTGATAGAATTGGCAGACTCAATCTTGATTCAGTCCCAACTCAATCAACGGAGCAGCTTGGACCATCTAAAAAAGGTCCCCCAAAGTGGGTGACAAAGACACTTGAAAGTGTTCATCATGATGAAGTTGGAAAGATAGGAACCAGAAATTCAAACCAGAAAAAAGGAGGTGATGTAGATGACTCTAATTCACCTGTTGATATGGATGTTTCTTATGATTGTGAATTGAACTTGTCTACAGATTTTGAACCAACTTCCTTCAAATAAGCTGCTTCTCATGATGAATGGAAAGAACCGATGCAAAAGGAGTGTGATGCCCTCATAAAGAACGACACTTGGAAGCTGGTTGATCCTCCATTAGGAACCAAATCAATTGGCTGCAAGTGGTTCTACAAGAATAAGTATAAAGTTGATGGCTCACTTGACAAGCACAAAGCTAGGATTTTGGCAAAAGGTTTTTCACAGAAGGAAGGCGTCAATTATGAGGAGACTTTTGCCCCCACAGCATAATGGGCTACCATCTAGACATTCTTTGCATTAGCAGCTCAGAATGGTTGGAAAGTCCACCAAATGGATGTAAAAACTACTTTCTTAAATGGAAATTTAAAAGAGAATGTTTTTATGTCCCAGCCTGAAGGATTTTCTGTGAAAGGACATGAACATAAAGTATGCAAACTTGTGAAGTCCTTGTATGGCCTCAAACAAGCACCGCGAGCCTGGTATGAAAAACTAATTGAGCATCTTCTGAAACTCAATTTCAAAGATTTTGATCTTGATGATGCAATTTTATTTGTCAAGAAAGTTGGAAAAATAGTTGTATATCTTGTGGTACATGTAGATGATCTTTTGATGACAGGGAACAATGAAAGCTACATTCCATCCATAAAGAAGGAATTGGGGAAAACTTTTGAAATGATTGATTTGGGCTATGTTCATTACTATCTTGGCATTGAAGTAACCCAACTTCCAAAGTCCATATTTCTTTCTCAAAAGAAATACATTGGAGATCTATTGAACAGGTTTAGCATGACAGAGTGAAATCCTCTTACTACTCTAATGGAACAAAACTTAAAGCTCACATCTATTGAAGGAAAAGAATTTGAGGATGCAACAAAGTATAGACAGCTTGTAGGAAGTCTCAACTACCTAACTACTACCAGACCAGACATTTCGTTTGCTATTGGAATCCTCTCCAGGTTTATGCAAAATCCTTGTGAGGGACATTGGTCTGCTACAAAAAGAGTTCTAAGGTACTTAAAGGAAACTCAAGACTTTGGAATCAAATATACATAGGTGGTGTTGTGGGGAAAAATGCCTATGCAGGACAATCCTATCCACCTAAGGTGTGACAGTACCTTAGCAACAAACGAACACAGCTACTTCGGTTTCTTCCTTTATGAAATATGAAAGAGAGGAGATTGGTAGACTTACCGTTATCTTTCGGTTGTCCCTCGATCTAGATCCTCTCCTCTTTGTGTGTCCACAGCTACTTGCCTCCTCGCTTTTGCTCCCACGAGATCACAAGAGAACAGCTACCTGTGACAAGAGAACAACTACATGCAACAAGAGAAGGACACAATACAAAGGCAAATATACATATTCATAAATGATTCAGGATTAGAAGTAAATCAAATACACTAATGCAAATCATACAATAAACACCAGCATATAGGAAAGAACCAAGAAGCTTTATTGATTGATAAACAAGGTTCAGGAAGAGATACAACCCAAAGGGCTCCAACCCAGCATCTCCTTCCCAGCAGAATAGAATTCCTTCTTCAGCCCCTTTCAAAGCATAAACACCCAATGATCTAACCACAAACCAACAACAATTCTTTGCAAATACAATATTCCAGCGTCCCATGACCTCCTGAGAGAGATCTATATATAGGAGTTTTGGAGAAAGGATGAGTCAGCTTGAGGCTGGCATGGAGCTGACTAGTGTCCTCTCCCACTTCAGTTCTTGAGTCCACTTGGAGGTTCTTTCTTCCACTTGGAGATTTGGAACCTCTTACTCATCACCAGTCGAATTCCTTGATCCAAGTGTCATTTTGGAAGCTTCCTGGGCATTGACACCTTGAGAAATGAGTCTGCCACTTGTCCAGTTACGCTCAGCGCAGGTAGCCTTCTTTGCAGTTGACATTCAGCGCAGGTAGACAGTGGAGCAGTTGACATTCAGCGCAGATGCTCAGTGGAGCAGTTGACATGATCCAGAAATGGCCTGTTTTTGAGTGTTTTTAGGTGGAGAACTTTTGTGAATTGCTGTGGTTTGCTGGCCTTGTTCCTCTAGGGGTAGGAACAACATGTTTAGGGACTTTGGATCCCTTAATTATTGACATTTCATGCTCAGTGATGTAAGGCACAAAAATGTCTATAACAGTTGCCCGCTAAAGTATGAGGCCGTTTATCGGGTGAAATGCTTTATCGAGGGGAGTCCGAAGTTCATCCATTTGCTAGGAGGAGACCTGTAATAAGATACAATACAATACATTATGATTCATACAGCTTTCATGATCTAGCTGAGGCGGGCATTCCCATGCTCAGCTTTATAAATACATTTTGGTACATAGAACAGACGATCGTCTGATGGTAGACTGATAATTCTGGCGAAACTATCATCCTTTGAGTAGGATGATCATCTGCTGCAATGACGTACATATCAAATGTCTTTATATTTCCTGAATATATATCGCAGCCCGGATGGATGAAACTAGATCCGGGGTCTTCAATCTCATTCGATCTTCACTCTAAGTACAAGTCGATCCATGTGAGAATTGCGCTGAAGTCGAACATGGAAAGACATCGCTTGATTACCGGTCAATGATGTAAACCGTTAACAAGCGCGAGAGGAATCACCGATAATGATAATGACCCTCAAGGTACTGCAGTACAATTCACGTGGTGTGAATAAAGGACTTGGCGTCGAACACCACGCAAAATCTTCTGGTCGAAGGTCATTGATGTATACCTGTCGCCGGAAGTGAGAAACTTGCCATTGAGGCATGCAAGCTTCAAAGTACTGAAGGGGTTGTTCCTAGATCAACTTCTTGGATAATGAGCTGATGTCGACAAGAAGCGACCCGTCAAAGGAGGGCCTTAATGAATCCCACATCAGTGACATGGAACGGAGCTAATGATTTTAATGGAGGTGAAAACAATCTGTGATATATGATTCAGGGTGGCGGTCATGAAATGGATGAAGGATAATGTATGGCAGTGGATGGGACCTGGTTGACTCTTTCTGAACGACTTCTCTTGAACATATGGCGACACTGATGCGATGGATTGGTAGCATTACCCCAAGTATGGATGGTGTGGCAAAGACCATGGTGATGTGACCGGTGAATGAAACAACCCAACCCGATGTGGTACGGAGGAAAAGTGTCATGTTCAGGAGCGACCTGCTACCATCAAAGACTTCTTGATTTTTCCCAATTTTTCCCCAGTCATTGCTGACCAGTACCTCTTTATTTTTGTCAAGCTTGAGGAGGATAACATATGCTTGTTCTATAACCTGCCCTTCGGGCAAGCCCATCGATATGTTTTAACGAGCCTAGCGATAGTGAAACTCGTTCTCGTCTAAAGACAAGTTTGTCGCTATTTAGTGATTTTAACGAGTCTAACAACAAATAAAACTCGGTCCTTTTCATTTTTAGAGAGTCTGAAAAGGCACATAAAGTTAACTCCAAAATTCCTTTTTCGTCATCTAATCCCTTAAGTCCGAAAAAGTATAAAACAATACAGAAGGGATGAGTTTTCGATAGTTTTAACGAGCCGAACAAAACAAGCGCTCGATCTTTTTGTGCAATAATCCCTCAGGTCCAAAAAGATTAAAATCTAGAGGAGGGATAGCTCTTCCGGTCATTTAACGAGCTGGAAGGCCAAAACTCGGCAATCTTTTCATATTTTACGAGTCAGTTGAAAAGAGCTTAAAGAAGACTCGTCTTCTGAGGAACGAGTGATGAACAGGGATAGCAGCTGATTCCAGGTACAGGTTGGAATTTTCCAATCACGGCAGTGTCACAACGATGGCTAGGTGAAATCACTCTTCGCAGCTGTTCCTCAAAATGGGTAAACAATCATATGGAGGTAAACGATCGGCCAAATGAAAAGTGGAGGTGACGGTACACAAACACGACCAAGGCTTTTATGGTTGATCATGTTACATTCTTAATGGTTATTTACCGGGATGGGTTTATTTTTTAATGAGCTTGAATGCGCCGCTAAAACTGCTCAATCTTATGTTTATTTTTTAACGAGCATGAACTATGTGCTAAAACTGCTCGGATCTCACTTTTCTATTTTTTAACGAGCATAAATTCCGCGGTAAAACTGCTCGATATACTAGTCATATGATACGAGTGTCTCAATGGAGATTGCTATTTTTTAAGGAGCTTCATCTCTCTTGCGCTTTACTCCTCATCCTTTCTTTATGCAAGTTCGGAAACGACTAACCTAAAAAGCAGATAAATAAGCGCTCTTAGCTTGCATTCCAAAAGGTTTGCATGCCCCCAGGTATAAAATACAATTTCAAGGTTGCCCCTCCTCCTTCTCACCTCTGCTCTTCTTTGGGTGTTCACAGCTACTTGTCGTCTTGCTAGTTTAGTTTCAATGGGTCTATACGAGGTCACAAGAGAGCAGCTACCTGTCTTCTCGTTAGTCCAACTTTCAATAGATTTTTTGCAAGATCGCAAGAGAACAGCTACTTGCGACAAGAGAGCAGCTACTTGCGACAAGAGAAGAACACTACTCAAAGACAAAACATTTGTGTTACTGAGGGAGGCTTACCTCTTTCTGGTTACCCAAAGATTGTCTCGTTAGACAAAACACTTCCTTGGCCTACCTTTTTCAGGTTACCTAAAGATTGTCTCGTTAAACAAAACACTTCCTCGGCAATGCCTACCGAAATAGACAAAGGTGGGCGAAAAGCAGATTATTTCACTCACATAACTTTGACAAAAGAATCTTTTTCCAGAACAACCCTCTTTCCTTCACGGACGGGGTACGGACTAGTCATATTCTTCCGCGGAAATCCTATCTCATACCCGAAGTTTTCTGCCGAAGCAGACCAGGACGCATGCTCCCTGGGTTCCAGTCATATCCTCCCGGATTACTCGCGCTCATCAGGAGGACGGACCGTGGGTTGAGACACTTCTTGCGTGAATAGACCATTTAGGGATGGTATATGACTATTTGCGATGTGTGATCCGGGAAACGAAAGTTGGTCCACGAGCTTGACCATTCTTCCTCCATGCGGAAAACACATTACTCTAAAGAGTGAGGAGACTACTGCTCCCATGCAATATATATAGTCTCGTCCAAGGAGTAGGTTATAATCCAAGGGTCCTTGAACGACCATCACGTTCATTTGAACGGTCTTCCCTTTCAATGTTATTGGCACATTGGGGAGGATCCCTAAAGGGCGACTGGTTCCCTTATCAAAGCCTGATAGATTTCTCATTTCAGGCAAAAGCGCAGGCGAACCAAGCGCTTTCCAAGCAATAGAGGAAAGGATACTCACAGATTCCCCTTCATCAATAACTGTACCAGCCATTACCATTCTGTATATTTGGACAATGATTCTGAATGGTATGCTAGCTGGCAAGCGGGGTCTGCCTAGTTGGTTCCAGTCAAAGGACACAACCAGGTTGCTTGGTGGTGGGACCGAGTAAACGACCGGATAGCACTCTGATGAACTTCCTTCCTGCGATAAAGGAATGGTGGCATTGCCCCCTTGATCATCAGAGTCAGTGCTGATGAAGAGAATTTGGACGGTGTCGTCTTTACTCTCCTCTGTGATGGTGTCATTCGAAGATAGAGCCTCTGAAGGTAAAACCGGGTCAACTACCGTTTCAACCTTTAGACTTTCGTCAGGTATGGATTCAGACGGTTCATCTTCAATGACAGGTGCTTCGGCTGACCACCTGGGTGGGTCAACTGGATTCTCAACTAGCGAGGGACTTGGCAAGAGTTTTTGATATCCAGGAGGAAGATTCGCTCATAATATCGGGCGATCTTCCAGAACTCTTTTCGCCTCGTCTAAGAAGGGACAACGGTGGATGGCGTGATCGCCTTCACACAGTCTGCAGGGAAATTTAGCTTTCCCGTTCTGTCCTGGAGCTTCACTCCCACTAGTTGACGGTGAACAATCGACATGGCTATCAGAGGTCGATGCTACCGAATTGTGCAAACAGGGGGACCAGTCTCTTAGTATCCGGGGGATACATGGACAATCTCTATGGAAATGGTCTCCCCTGCATATGACGCATGGCGATTTAGGCCTTACGAGTGCTGTGTGTGGATTTTTGTTAGATGACACTTGTTTGCCCCCAGTCGCCTTAGGCTCCTTCTGCTTCTTTTCTTTCTTCTTCTTCTCCTTCTTCTCCTTAGGAACCCGGTTCTTTGAACGACCAGTTCCATCAAGCGAAGAGGAAGGAGGAGAGGAAGATGAAGTGGAAGGCTGGTGGGCAACTCTTGTCTGATCTAACTGTTGACTCAACTGTTCAGGAATGGTGGTATTCTGAACGACATTGGTTGAAAAGAGCCATACAGGTAGGCCAATTGTCAGTCCTGGAAGCGACAATGTGGCCATGTGGGGCGCACCAACATCTCCCCAAGAGGAGAAAGGACTAGGATTTCCATCAAGGGGAACTCCTTGTTTGGTGTGCTCCATCTCTTCAACCTAAAGATCAACGCGGGAATAAGGGTGATTGTTCTGTTTAAAATAAATTGTTAACGACGCTTTAGACACAACTTGCTTTTTCAGTTTTAAAGAGTCGAGAAAAAGCTAAAGATGACTCTAATCTCCTTCGATGTTTTAACGAGCCCGAAGTGACAAATGCTCGGATGGACTTTTTCTGTTATAGAGTCTGAAAAAGGCCAAAAGAAACTGCTCTGGAGATCTAGGCAGAGGGTGTGCCAAACTTTTCGCAAAACCACAGAATACTTTTTACGGTACGGGTGGTCAATCTTCATGAATGCTGTGTTCACTGCATTGCGATCAGTAGGGCGGCCGACACGGCTTCCTAAGGATAAAGGATATATGCCTATAGGGGTCTCCCAATATATACGCGACGGTACGTGGGAGCACAAGTCCGTATTAGTGCAATCGTCCCTCAGGAGGAATCACCCACCTTCTTAGAGATCGACAGTCACTACGTTTAACGATGCCGGAACACGTCTCTACCTAGACCTCTATGTTGTCCGTTATGTTGCAAAGCGTTGTTAGGTTCATTCAATATATTTTAAGTTGATCTTTTTAAAGTTTGTCTTTCAGGATCACCACGAGATGTATTGGTACAAATTCCTAAATGCAGTCTAAGATGATAAGCAAGCTTTATAATCTTTCAACTTTGAAAATCCTAGCTACTAAGGGAAAAGAGAGCGACTATCTTTTCTCAAAGAGCAATCAGCACACTCTAATGCACTCTTCCTAAATCACACATGCAAACTTATCAAAATGAAAATGCACAATGCAGGTGTTTGTTTTCACTTTCTTAGTATAAATGCCTACAAAGAAAGCTTTTTGTAGAACTTCGAATTTGCTTTTAAATGACTGAAAATAAACAAGTTTACTTTTTCCAAAATTAGCAAGGGTAGAAGAGATTACAAGCACTTTGCGATTTTTCGAAAGGAATACTCGTTTCGACACTTAAAAGTGACAAATTCAAACCAATAAGCAAAAGCAAATGATAATCAAACCGCAAATAGCCAATGAACTCTCTCCAAAGATCACAATCAATCAATCAATCAGATCTGAATCAAGGCTACAGGATGACTATTTCGCTCATGCAAAGGAAAACTGTAAATGACGCCACAAACACATAAAAACACTTACAGTCTTTTTGTACAAAAATGAGGCGGAATTCAAGCAAAGAAAAGGGGTATCAGAGGTGGTACCTATGCTAGTTAAAGGCTGCAAAAACAGAGATCAAAACAAGGCAAAAGACAGCAAGGAACCCCAGCTGCACAAGGCCACACTCGTTCAGCGCAAGTGTAACACTGTCAGTTTGACATTCAGCACAGGTAGCCTTCACGGGACCTGCGTTGAAATGCAGACTGCCTTCACAGTGTCTGTGCTGAAAGGAGAAACTCTCGTTTCTCTTGGTTTCCGGGTCATAAAATGCTCAAAAATCAACTGTTTCAGGCCAAATCAGAAACACAAGCAAGGTATAAACAGAGGGATGCTTTGAGAGGGTACTAAAGACTATCACAAAGGATCATCAAGTCATTTGTGAGTCCATTGTTGAGATCATAGACAAAAACCTAGTGAAGGATCAAAGCAGCAACATTCTACTTTGCAAAGCAGTTCGATTGTTGCTGTTAAGTCTATGAGGTAAACAATGATGCAAACAAACAAAATGACTAAAACAAAGTTCTTCCCCAGCGGAGTCGCCAATTTGTTGTGGGGAAAAATGCCTATGCAGGACGATCCTATCCACCTAAGGTGTGACAGTACCTTAGCAACAAACGAACACAGCTACTTCGGTTTCTTCCTTTATGAAATATGAAAGAGAGGAGATTGGTAGACTTACCGTTATCTTTCAGTTGTCCCTAGATCTAGATCCTCTCCTCTTTGTGTGTCCACAGCTACTTGCCTCCTCTCTTTTGCTCCCACGAGATCACAAGAGAACAACTACCTGTGACAAGAGAACAGCTACATGCAACAAGAGAAGGACACAATACAAAGGCAAATATACATATTCATAAATGATTCAGGATTAGAAGTAAATCAAATACACTAATGCAAATCATACAATAAACACCAGCATATAGGAAAGAACCAAGAAGCTTTATTGATTGATAAACAAGGTTCAAGAAGAGATACAACCCAAAGGGCTCCAACCCAGCATCTCCTTCCCAGCAGAATAGAATTCCTTCTTCAGACCCTTTCAAAGCATAAACACCCAATGATCTAACCACAAACCAACAACAATTCTTTGCAAATACAATCTTCCAGCCTCCCATGACCTCCTGAGAGAGATCTATATATAGGAGTTTTGGAGAAAGGATGAGTCAGCTTGAGGCTGGCATGGAGCTGACTAGTGTCCTCTCCCACTTCAGTTCTTGAGTCCACTTGGAGGTTCTTGCCTCAACTTGGAGATTTGGAACCTCTTACTCATCACCAGTCGAATTCCTTGATCCAAGTGTCATTTTGGAAGCTTCCTGGGCATTGACACCTTGAGAAATGAGTCTGCCACTTGTCCAGTTACACTCAGCGCAGGTAGCCTTCTTTGCAGTTGACATTCAGTGCAGGTAGACAGTGGAGCAGTTGACATTCAGCGCAGATGCTCAGTGGATCAGTTGACATGATCCACAAATGGCCTGTTTTTGAGTGTTTTCAGGTGGAGAACTTTTGTGAATTGCTGTGGTTTGCTGGCCTTGTTCCTCTAGGGGTAGGAACAACATGTTTAGGGACTTTGGATCCCTTAATTATTGACATTTCATGCTCAGTGATGTAAGGCACAAAAATGTCTATAACAGGTGGACGACTTCAGCTTGATTGGATACTCTGATTTAGACTTCGATGGAGACAAAGAAACTGGGGTATCAACTTCAGGATATGCTATGAGTCTTGGATCGGGAGCTATCTCCTAGAGATCACGCAAACAATTAGTTCCAGCAGATTCCACAACAGAAGTAGAATACGTGGTAGCAGCTGAAGCAACAAAAGAAATTGTGTGGCTTGGGAAAATTCTTGAAGATTTGCAGGTAAAACAAGTAAAATCAACTCCACTCATGATTGACAATACCTCTGCATAAATTTGGCCAAGAACCCAAAATTCCATGATCGAATGAAGCACATTAATACAAAATATCATCTAATTCGACATCATGTTGAGGCCAAAACAATCCATCTCCGTCATTGTTCCACAAATGAGCAAATTGCAGACATCTTCACCAAAGCGCTTCGAAGAGAAAAGCTTGAACGATTCAGAATGATGCTTGGACTCACCAACATCCCTTCAGATTAAGGGGGGGGGAATGTTGACACCTAATCCTTGTGATTGGGTGAATTTATGTAAATAAATAAACTAGAAATATGAACAATCATTGGGAGATGAACTAAATAGTCTCTCCCTCATGTATATAACAAACACCTACCTGATGGAATAAATCAGTCGAATCATTTTTGCCTTATGGAGTCACTGCCTGGTCTGACATATGTGACCTCATAAAACCTTGAAATGCACAAATATTATTTGCACCATGAGGATTCAATTACTCGCCTTTTGGGGATGGATCGTATAAAGAATCACATTCGATCTACTTGATAGATAACACAAAAGTGCAATCTGATATGCTAAATAGAAAATGACAACTCGTTAGATATGAAACTATTACTCCAGCCATCAAGGCAAAAGCCTCAACTGTATATGTATCAAGTTACATTGTACTCTTCCTTAGAATAACATAGAAAATAAGTTGATCTAGCCATGATATTCATGTGAATTTCATAAGAAATGAGTTGATTCCTCTAGGGAAAATAAGTGATTGTTGTGTCAACATGATGTGTCAACACTGTGTGCATGTTTCCAAGTGTTTGAATGTGAAACCATGATATATGTTGACAATCATATATTATATAATTAAAAGTACATAAACAATAAAAAAATTAACATTTGTTGGGTATGCATCCACTTGTATGCAACCCAGTTTCCTATGTGTATCATATTTCTCTCTAGAATGGTCGCTTAAAATACATAGTTTCCACATACAATGCATAACTTCCTCAATTTAGAAAATGTCTACACTACTGCTTTGTCTAGTTTCCTGCATTTTCTACCTCAACTTCTTTCTATAATGGAGAGTCACCCAGTTCATGCAACAACATT
Organism: Pinus tabuliformis; assembly: GCA_031772625.1. NCBI lineage: Eukaryota > Viridiplantae > Streptophyta > Pinopsida > Pinales > Pinaceae > Pinus > Pinus tabuliformis. Next base: position 1,392,941,865 of record CM062804.1, read on the forward strand.
GCTATTGTTGAGAGTTGAATAGGCTTGGGTTCTCTCCCTAATATGTTTATGTACAATGTCTAAGGCTCCTATCAAAGGATGAACTCCTTACAATTTATTCCCTAATGCAATGCTTCATTGCTAGCCTAAATTAGTGTGCATAACTACTTGACTTAATATGTTTAGTGTGCAACAACTTTAACAAAGACAATAACATTAAAAAATATTTAGATGGAATGTATTGTACAAGGATTTAGACCTTCTTGAGTTGCTTTAAAGGGTAAACCACCATGCTTTGCTTAATAACTTAGGGATTCCTTTCAAATTAGATCCCCAAACAAGGCATATTTTAGGTTATGTTCTTTAATGTTATCTAATGTTCTTTGTGTAGATGTTCTCTAATCACTATAAGAAATAGTTTTGGTCAAAAGGAATAAATGAAAAAACAAATGAGGGGAGCTCTTATTTCGCCCATGCTAGTTCCTGGGATTCCCATTACTACCATTCTATAACGAGGAATGGACCAATGTAGATATGGTTTTTAATAACTATTGGGGTGGTCGAAAACCGTGCTTTGACATTGTCAGTAGAAATTCTAGTAATTGAGATACCTTTTCCCATGAGAATGGAATTGATGTTGATATGTTTAGAACCCTCCTCCCACATTTACCCAAGCTAACCAGTCCAAAAGGGTAAAAATGTGACGAAAATTTACTATGTTATGATTCAACCTCCTAGAACACCTTAAGGAAGTAGAATCAATAAAACAAAACCTTACTAACCTACCTCAGGTGCTATAAGTTCCACAAGGGATAAACCACCCTCCTAGGTGTACGAAACCTAACTTAAATTTCTTTTCCATTGATCTTGAATCCTAGTCACATGCACAAGCATGCATCCATGTGAATGTAGGCCTCCTATCGCATGCATAACCACTACAATGGTGCCATTGCATTCTTTTTCAAACAATTTTGTGCCTAATACCGTTAAATGTGTGCCACCTTTTTAGGGCTAGACTCTAGGTCACTACCCAGAACTTGATGAAAATTTCCAAAATTATAAATGACACCAAGATAAAGCTTCTAACACAAATCTTGATCAAGGAATTGTCCTAACCAATCCTAACAATGATAGACATTTCGTGAAACACATCATGAACATGTAATGTACAGGTCATAAATACACATCTGAACATAAGGGTCTCATAATTATCTGAGATTGTTAAACAAGGTTTTATGCCCTCTCATAACAGCTACAATATCATCTATTAGGTCATACATTAATTATTAATTAACACTCTAATCAAGACATAATCAAACTAAGATATGTCATAAATGCATGCTTATAGCCATCATATATCTAGCAGAATAATAATTATTGGACAACCATTATAACGACATAATAACAAACATATTTACACATAATACATAAGAGGAAAAGAGATCTCATTAGCATATGAAAAATCCAAGCAAGTAAGGGACTTCTATGTACCAGTCGACCATTGATTGGGCTCAACAAAATATTTCTTTCATCCAATCACCATATTCCATATTCCAAACATGAATGTGAGACTTACAAAAAAACAACCAGGGCTTCCTCAAGATTTACCACAATCCACAAAGGGATTCCTAGGCCGAATACCACATCTTTACAACCAGTCTTTACCGTAATCTCACCAAGGGATTCCTAGGCCCAAACAATAAACTTACATTACCAAGGTTTACCACAATCCCACCATATACTGGTCCAGGGATCACTAGGCCTATATAAGCATGAATGCCTCTATATACCTCCACCTAAACTATGAGTAATGTATCTGTCTCCACATCACTTTACCGTATATCCCACCATTTACAAGTTGAGTATTCCTAGGCCCAACGATGCTCCACCCTCTAGGCTTTACGATATATTCCGCTATTCATTGGTCAATGATTCTTAGGCCTAACAAAGGCATACACAATCAGGTTTTACCACAATCCCACCTTCATCGGTCTAGGGATTCCTAGGTCTCGTATATATTCATGAGACCACCCCACTCAATTTCAAAACCACCCAACAATCCATCTCAACCTAGTAAGAGAAACCCATCACACCATGGCTATCCATAAATGGCAAGTCAGTGCTGAAAACCATTGTCACGCCTAGAAAAATCCATGCCAGTGACAGCAAGGGAGCCAAATACACACATCTATCTACCATGCATGCCAAAACTACTAATGAAATCATACATGCAACTCGATACCTGCAAGTAATCCCACTGTAGTCGCTGGATCCAAGTGTTCCTTGGTTGATCTCCTTGATTTCCTTCGCCCTTTTTGTCCTTCATTTTCTTTCCTTGCTCCACTGTTAGATTACTGCAACAAAACTTTAAGTGTCAAAGAGTATGAGAGAGAGAGAGAGAATATAGAAAAAGCTCCAAAATTGAACTGAAAAAAGGTTATACTGACAAAAGGTTGTGAATTGATCTTTACAATCCTTTTTATTAATGAGGCCTCTATTTTCTTCATTTTCCATTATTTTTCATTCATTTTCCTCCTCACATGCAACCTATGACCTTTTACCTTCCTTTTCTCCAATTAACTTTATTTTCATAAATAAAATGTAAAATTAATGCCACTTTGTCTTTCCAAATACTTGGACATTGCCTTAGCGATAATAACCAAATGAAAACCCACACTAGGATGTTTTTCCCAACATTCAGCTTGGAATAAGTGTCTCATGACATTGGTTATTATTTTTTCCTTTATTAAATTCATTACATGGAATTTTGACGAGGGTTTTTACAATGTGCCTTTGAATAACTACCGAGGTGACTAAAAACCCTACTTCAACATTATCGGTTGAGATGCTAGTAATTTAGATCCCTTTTCCCGTGAAAATGGAATGATTTCTTGCTAGAGATATGGGTGGATTATAAGGGCATTAAGTTTTTGTTGTATTTGTAACACGATCATTGGTTTGTTTGGGCTTGACCTCCTACTCCATCATGCACATGGTTGTGGATTTGGAAAATCAAACAAAGATTGACAATGAAATCATGCACGGGTCTTTGGATTCCGAAAATGAATCAAAGATTGACAGTGAAATTCAGTCTTGGTTAGATTTTTCTCCTTAAAAGCTTATTAAAGTAGATGCCTTAGCCAAGGCATTGGTTGGTCAGAAATATGAGATATTTCTTCTATTATAGATGAGTTATTGCTTCTATTATATGTATTTGGAAGGAATTGGAATGTATTAGAGTGTCATACACACCTAAATTTGTAAGTGTTTTATGATTTTTTTGTTTTCATTTCTTTCAATATAGTCTGGAGAGTGAATGGGTATGTTCTTTGTCATGACATGCATTCTTTGCAGTGTTTTTTTGTTTCCATTTCTTTCAATATAGTCTGGAGGGTATTTGAATGGACATGTTTTTATCACTGTAGGAGTTGTTTGTCAAAACTACACAAATTTCAAAGAGGACATCTCCAAGAGTGGAAATGATGCACTTCAAGAACAAGAGCCATGTCAAGCTAAAAACTAGAACTTGAAAATCTACTGCCTCTTTTTAGTAAGGAAATTCCTAGTAAGTAACTGAAGTTTGTAGTTGTAGCTGAAAATGTATAGAATTCATATTCATTGTCTTCTAGAAAATGAATATATTTTACTAATCCATCACCTCTGTACTCAAATATGAACTTGTATGTTTTCATGCATCTCAATATTTGATAATCATGTGACCCTTGCAAGTAGAAATAAAAGTATTTTCTAAAAGAAGAAAATATAAATACCCTTGCAAGCATAAATAGAACCATTCTCTTCAAATTGAAAGAAGAAAGCATAAATATTGTCAGGAAAATGTATTCCCAACATGAAAGTCATTAAATTAAAAGTTGAGGTGTGATGAAGCTAGAAGCATCTTTTCCAGCACCAACAACCGATCTGATTGCAGATTGGTGTGGTGATGAAGCCTGAAAGTAATGAATTTCAAACCCTAGATCCAGTGATACCGGAAGCATATTTTCCAGCACCAACAACTGATCAAAACTTATCCCATTGTAGATTGGTGTGATGATGAATCTTGAAGCATATATACTATCACCAACAACTAACCAGCAATCCCATTACAAATTGGGTTACAAATCAAATTATTTACCTCAAAAAAGGTCTCAATGGAGGTAACAACACCCTATAGTAAAGGAAGGGGAATGCACACTATGTTCTCACAAATGTCATGAAGAAGCATATGTTTGTAGCAATAATATCAACATGTTTCATTCAGGAAACGTTACTCCATTATGAAAAAATTTCTCGAGAATATGAATATTAACTCTATTTTTTATTACTCTCAGGCTCAGGAAGAGGCCAAATAAGACCTCAGAACTTTTCATTCATTAACAGAAAACATTTTCAACATTTAATAAGATAAGGAGAAAGTGAATTAAATCATGCAAAGTAAAACTTTGGGTTTAATCATCTGATTTCTATACACATGTTAATATTCAGAGGAAGATCAATTACTTTAGTCTCTGCTACCTTATTTCAGGACTAATAAAATATAGACATTTATATTGTGTGTTATAGCATCATTCAATACTCCTATAGACCTGATGCTCTTTTATAACCCTAGGCAGTCCCTTTTCCCATGTAGACTTCAATTTACACTAAAAAATTAGTAGTTCAAAATCCATACGTGACTTTTCCAATAAAAAATCACATAGATAAGTGGGTCCCATAATAATATACGCACTTATATATTTTAAAATATGAAAAAATAAAATCAAATGCTACTTTTTAGGAGGGGTTTACGGGTTTTACCGATAGCCCACCTACATGAGCCCTTAGTGTAACCGAAATAACCAATTTGAGGTGGGATAGATACACCCCTTAGGTAGGCCTAATTAAAAAGAGAAGAAGCATATCGACATTATACTCGCTTTCTCCAAGATCAATTTTGTTTTTCTCATGCCTCCTACACTCCCAATATCTAGGAAAACCTCATTTCCTTTGTAGAGATGCTCAACAACCTTGTCTAGCATCTTCTTGTACTTATTAGAGAGGTTTTCTTCATGGATCGAGTTGGACGGATCCGAAGGAAGGATTCTTTGGTGCCTTTGGTCTGGATCAGGTTGTATCTATCCTGTACTTACTATTGTTAATCAATAAAGAAGCTCATGTCTTGTCCCTGATATATGTTGTCATATTATGAATCATTGCCTGAATGTTTATATATGACAATCTAGCATATTCTTATGTATGCACATTGAATTATCTATTATGTTATGCTTCTCCGATTGAATTGCAGGTCTGAACATCTTGGAGGAAGCAGAGGGTTTGGACACTACGAGAACATCTTCAAGTGTAGGACCTTCAGGTATGTCTCCAAATCCAACTTTGATAATTTGTTATGAAACTAGCTCACAAAATGATAGAAAAGATAGATCAACGCCTTAGAAATTAGCTTGTTTGAGGGGGAAACCTCCTTTACATTACACAAACAAACAATTCTTGGATGATACAAATGAAAAGACCTCCTTTCTATATATAGGAGTCTAAGGGGTCATAATATAATCAGAGCCGACATAACAATAATAATGTAAGGGCACAATAATAACAATAGTGGGCTTCTATGGGGTACAATAGTAACAATATGGGGACTACATGGGTACAACAATATAATAAGGGGGTTGTACTAATAACAATAAGGTGTTACACTGGTAGTATAGGGGCCTAACATGCCCCTCTCCGTCAAAAAGTGTTGTCCTCAACGCTTGAGTAGTTCTTGATGCTTTTGTATAAAATTCTTGTCCTCCCATGTGGAATCTTCAGCAGGAAAGTTCCTCCACTTGATAAGATACTTTGAAATTGATTGATTTCATAGCTATCAAGTTCTTATTTCTGTGGCTGCTCCAGGTTCCAATATGATTTTTCCTTCCTCTTCAAGTTTTGGCAATATTGTTTGAATTGGGATCTTCTGCAACTTTTGAATGAGTGGCCACACTTCTTCATCCTTCTTCCATTCATCACTTGCTTCATTTATCCAATCTGGTTGGATAATAGAAATAGCACAAAACAATTTTTCCACATCCTCATCCTTTCTTGAGAGTGCATCTACAACAAAAATTTGCTTCCCTTTTCTATAGATGATGTCAAAGTCATAACCCAACATATTTGGAACCCATTTTTTCTATTCTTCTAAAGATAATAGTTGTCCTAAAAAGTATTTAAGACTATCATGATCCATTTTTACCTTGAAGTGTCTTCCCATTGGGTAAGGTCGCCATTTCTTAAGTGCATGTAGTATTGCCAACATTTCCTTCTCATAAATAGCTTGCTTGAGATGTAGCCATAAAAATACCCAATCACTTATATCAAAACATTTTTCACTATAATGTTGATCTACTTTTTGTTTCATTTGATTCTGCACCAAAGTGGTGTTATCCTTTAAAAGTTGGATAACTAGTTGTTGATGCTCAATGTGATCTTGCACTACTTGAAGCTTTTTCTTCTTGATATGACCTTCTATCTTTAGAGTTTGAGGGGTGGTAATTTCTTCCAATGCTTTACAAGATATGGTTAGATTCATTTCTTGATGCTTGATGTGATATTTCACTTCTTGAACATTTTTCTTCTTGATATGTCCTTCTATCTTGATAGTTTTAGGAGTGGTAATTTTGGAAAATGCATTACAAGATATGGTTGGATTCATTTATTCTTTCTGGATGTGATCTTTCACTCCTTGAACCTTTTTCTTCTTGATATGTCCTTCTATCTTGAGAGTTTGAGGAGTGGTAATTCTTGTCAATGCTTTACAAGATAAGTTCAGATTCATTTCTTCTTTCCCCGGGGTTGGTTCCTAGTGTATATTGTCTTCTTTTGGTGTCTTTTGATCATTTTTCCTCCTCTTCATAATCTATGTAAAATAATTTCTTCTCAGCACACTTATGAACTTTAGTGCATTTGCTATCACAATTGTAACAAAACCCTTTTTCTCTTTTTTCTTCAAATTGTTGTGGTATCACCATTGTAGGTTGTGGAAGGCTAGGAGAAACAACACTTCCGTGTTTATAGTTGTGAGGGGTAGAATTCCATGTTTCCATATTTTTTCTTTCCACTTTTCTTTTCAACCTAAATGCCTTCTACAATGAATCAAGTTCCCAAAGACGAACCTCGTGTTGAATGTTACGCTTTAAAGTCCCTATGGAGACATCAATCCTCTACTTCTCTGGAATATAATTTTCCCTTATATTCAATTTTTGAAAGTCCTCAATGTGCTCTGCCATTGAACACTTTTGTTACAGATTTACCAATTGGCTAGAGAAGGTGTTTCTCTTTGTATCCTCATAATGTGTTATCATTTCCACCGTGAAAATTGACCACGTGACAAGTGGTTTACGAGAACAAAGCCCTTTATACCATACAAATTTTGGTTCTAAATAATTAGATGCAATACATACCTTTTGTAATAGTGGTACACCATGTAGATCAAAATATTTCTCCATCTGTACTATCCAATTTACCGAATCCTTGCCATCAAACTTCCTCATCTCGCTTTTTATTGATTTTAGGAGCTCGATCTTGAAACGATTGTACCTCTGTAATTTCGGATCTTCCAGTTCTCCCAAGATGACCTGATTATACACCTTTTCAAAATAGAGAACTTGTATGACGTGCCATGCGTCACTTTTTTGACCTTCAAATCTAAAAAGCACACACAAAAGACTATAGTCTATCCTCTTTTTGTAACTTCTTATGAAATTTCAATTTGATGCTCAAAGAGAAAGTTATGATGATTTTCCCAAGGTCACCTGTTTAAGAAGTAATTCAGGAGTCTGCAAAAACCCTAACTTCCTCAGATTGTATATACAAAAATATGGTGAGACAAGATCTGAAATTCGGACCCAAGGTTCAGATTGATTTCTTCTCAAATGGGCATTTTTTTAGCTTCTGAAACTTCGTAGTGAAAACGTTATAGCGAAAATTCCATGATGACCCATTTTAGATGAAATTCTGGAGCTTGCAAAAACTATAACTTCGTCAGATCATATCTCTGAAAATATAGGGACACAAGCTCTGAAATTCAGACTTGAGGTTTAGAGAGATTTCATCTCAAGTGGGTTTTATTTTTAGCTTCTTAAATGTCAAAAAATAAATTTATAGTGAAAATTCCACGATGACCTGTTTGGAGCGACAAAAACCCTAGAATCCAAAGCTCTTATACCAAACGTTATGAAACCAACTCACAAAAAGATAGAAAAGATAGATCAACACCATATAATTTAGCCTCTTCGAGGGGGCAACCTCCTTTACATTACACAAATGAAAAATTCTTGGATGATACAAATGAAAAGACCTCATTTCTATATATAGGAGTCTAAGGGGTCATAATATAATTAGAGCCGACATAACAATAATAATGTAAGGGAATAATAATAACAATAGTGGGTTTTTGATAACAATTTTATTAGAGCCGGAGAGACGAAGTGATCAGGGTTTCTGAAAACAGCAAAGTTCGTCTCTTATGGTGGGCGGCAGAGGAGGGAGCTCGGCTCCCTCCTACAAAGAAGTAGTGGCTAGCAGAAGTAAATCACCGTCGAGGAACAATGGAGATTACACTAATGAAAGGATCAAGGAGAATGAAAAGGAAACAGAGGGGACCAAAGACAAAGAAAACAGTAGCACAATGGACAAAGGGGAAGAAGACAATAGTTAGGGTTCAAGGGAAAAAAAAAAGGACCTTGCAAACCAAAAGCAAAAATTACTCCAAGAGCAATATTAAATGATCCTGCTCTACAAGCACACAGGGAACACATGGGGACCTATGCCATTATCTGTAAATTCATGGGACTATGGCCCACTGAAAAAGCTTTGCAAACCTAGATTAAGTATCACTGGAAACCCAAAGGAAGAATTGACCTTCATCTTGGGTCAAAGGGATTCTTCACAGTGGTGTTCTCAAACATCAAAGATAAAGACAAAATATTCAAAGGAGGACCCCACTTTTTTGCAGTGGCCGGTCTCTATATGAGGCCTTGGAAGATGAACTTTGTACCAGAGAAGGAAACGTTCTCTTCGGTACCAGTTTGGGTAAGGCTCTACTCTCTACCTCTTGATTATTGGCAAACTAAATCGCTAGCTGCCATTGGAAATAAACTAGGACATTTTGTCAAAGCTTCTAAAGCCACAAGAAGAGGAAAATATACCTCCTTTGCTAGGATATGTGTAGAAATGGATCTGTCAGGTGCGCTTCCGGATGAAGTCATCCTGGAAGTTTTTGATGAGGAATGGGTGCAGAAAGTGGACTACGAGCATATCCCTTTCAGATGCCGTAGATGCCACGAACATGGACATCTGTCCAGAGACTGCCCTCTTAATAAAGAAGATAATAAAGATAAACTCCATCCAATGAAGGACTCAGATAACTTTCAGAAAGTAGCAAGCAAAGGAAAAGGGGGAAAAAAGGGGCTAAAGCAACAACATAACGAGGGGCTGAAGATTAATCAGAACAAGTTTCATGTGCTAGAAGAGAAGGAAGAAACCACAAGAGAAAACCAATATCAGGAGAAAGGCACTAATGAAAAAGACAAAGAAGAGGACAAGATACACTCTCTAGATAATGAGTTTTTAAAAGAAACGATGATAAGTGAAACAGAAATGGAGATGGACCAGGAAATGACCCAAAGTGAAACAAATTTGGAAGATCATGAACTACAAGAAATTATCAACAAGGAAAACCTAGATCTGGAAGGATTCTTGATGTAGGGAACCAAAGGAGGAATAGATTCACTGCCTCAATAAGAATGAAACAGAATACAGCAACTATTTTTATGGAAACTCAGGAAAAAGAATTGGGTAAAGGTAAAAATATTCACAAACAGGAGCACAGAGGGGTGAAAACAATGAAATCAACTCCCGGATTAGCTACTAGAAATCCAGGAAAGAAGAGAGGCAGGAAAAAACAAAATGAGCTCTTGATGGAGTGTGGAAAGCTAATGATAGATTCTGGTAAGATGAAAGATCTAACTAGTTACTCCTTTACAAATCTTTAATCATGAATTTCATATCTTGGAATATCAGAGGTCTAGGTAGTAAAAGGAAACAAAGAATGATAAGTAACGAAATGAAAATAGCAACACTAGACATAATATTCATTCAAGAAACAAAATGCTCCATCCAAAATCTAAAACAGATACATAGCAAATGGCTTAACAGATTTGAGTTTCTAGAAGTTAAAGTAGGGAACACAGCTGGGGTCATTCTCACTCTATGGAATCCCCAAAAAGTCATCATAATAGATGCAGAGGCATCGAGAAATTATTTATCAGTCATCATTCAACTAGTGGGGGTGTCAGACACCTTCCTGGTTACAAATGTTTATGGTCCACAATGAATAGATGAGAAACTCAAATTTCTTGAATCCTTGGTAAATCTCAGAAGCAGACATGCAGAAATGCCTTGGGTCTTGTGGGGAGATTCTAATACGATTAAATCTCTTTCAGAATAAAAAGGAGGTACCAGATTGCTAAGCAAAGATTCAGTAGCATTCCAATCCTTCACAGATGACATGAAACTGGTTGACTCTGATATGCACAATGACCCTTTTACTTGGAATAACAAAAGAGGAGGTGAAGCCCAGGTCACCTCCAAGTTAGATAGATTTTTGATCTCAAAGGAGATGATGCTCACAAATAAATAAATAACTGCTAGAGTTCTCCCGTTTGGAGGCTCTGATCATTGGCCGATTCAACTAGAAATCAAGTAGATTGATTCACCCAGAAATGGACCCTTGAAGTTTGATAATATCTGGCTTTCCCACCTAGATTTCAGTAGTAACATTGAAAAATGGTTGTCTGAAGATTTACAGATCCAGGGCACTAGAATGTTCCTCCTGCATAAAAGATTGAAGCACATTAAACTCTGACTCAAAGAATGGAACAAGAAGGATTTTGGCAACATTTTCGTAGATAAAAAATCAATGGAAATCAAACTACAGGAACTAAACCAAGCATTAATCATAGAAGGTTTTGATAAAGTCAAGAGTGAACAAGCTGATAAATACAATCAAGAATGGGAGAATTTATGCAAACAAGAGGAAATCTTCTAGAGACAAAAGTCTAGAGTTCAATGGCTCAAAGAATGGGAAAGAAATACCAAATTTTTCCACAGATCCACTATGGCCAATAGAGCACACAATAGAATCTCTTCGTTATTGAATGAGAATGGGGAGCTGCAGACCACCCATAAGAATGTCGACGCTGTGCTAATTCACCATTTCAAAGGCATCACAAAGGAAAGTAATCTTGATAGAGAACAAAGCATCAAGGAAATCACAAAAAATATCCCTCAGATGGTGTCTAGAGAGGACAATTTCAACCTGAATAAATCAGTTACCGAAGAAGAAATCAGAGAGGTCATTAAAGACATGTAGAATGGCAAAGCTCTAGGTCCAGATGGATTTAATGTAGATTTTTTTAAGGCCTGCTGGAATATTTTCAAACAGGATATTCTGAATGTTGTAGAGGACTCGAGAAGAAGCAGGTCCATTCTGAAAGCCCTCAACACATCCTTCATCTCCCTGATCCCCAAACAGGAGTCAACCCTGACTCCTGATAAGTACAGACCCATTGCTTTATGTAATGTGGTGTATAAAATCATATCCAAGATTTTGGCCAACAGGCTCAAACCTCTTCTCCCTTCTTTAATTTCAGGGGAACAATCTGGTTATGTGGAAGGAAGACAAATCCTAAACAACATTATTCAGGCCCACGAGGTTGTTCATTCGCTTACCAGTAAAAGGTAGGTTGGAATGATCATGCAATTAGATATTGCTAAAGCGTATGACAAGGTGAATTGGATGTACATCAAGAAGGTCCTTATTGCTTTTGGGTTTGATCATAACTGGGTCAGATGGGTTATGGCTCTGGTTACTTCTTCTAGCTTTTCTATTTTGGTGAATGGCTTGCCCTCAGAGATCTTTTCTCCTTCTAGAGGACTCAGGTAGGGAGACCCACTCTCTCCCTTTCTCTTTATCCTCATGATGGAAGGATTAGGCAGATCCATTAAACAAGCCAAAATCTCAGGAAAGATCAAGGGACTGCAATTAATAGAGAATGGTCAAGCAATGACTCACCAACAATTTGTGGATGACACCATGCTGCAGGGGATCCCCACAGTCAAAGAAGCTTCAGCGTACAAACGAATCCTAAATGACTTTGCCTTGGCTACAGGTATGGAAGTCAATCTCTCCAAATCAAAGATTTTTTTCTTTAATACTAACATTGCAATTCAGAGGAATATCTCTAGAATTTTGGGCTTTCAAAGGGATTCCCTCCCCTCAAAGTATCTGGGAATTCCCCTTACGGCTAAACCATTGCACAAAATCATTTGGGAACCGGTGCTCAACAAGATGCAAGACAAAGTCAAAAAATGGACTTTTAGATCTTTGAACCTTGCTGGTAGGTTGATTTTGACAAAGGCTGTTTTGCAATCCATCCTAGTTTTCTTTTTATCTACCCTTCCAGCTCCCAAGGCGATCTTACAACAATTTAGAAATATCCAGAGAGATTTCCTTTGGGGCAAGGAGGTAACAAGGAAGAAATGGGCCCTTGCTTCTTGGGACAAAATCTGTAAACCCAAAAGTCACGAAGGTCTAGGTTTAGATGATCAGGAGATTCTAAGCAACGTTTTAGGGGCTAAGTTCTAGTGGAGGTGGGTTAAAGAACCAGAAACTCAATGGGCACAAACCTGGAAATAGAAATATACTAGCTCTTGGCATACAAATGATCTTATAAGAATGTCAGGAAATATAAAAGGCTCTCATATCTGGAACAAAGCCTGGGCTAACAGAAGCCTAGTTGAAAACAACAACTTTTAGGAAATTAGAGAGGGAGATATTGCTCTCTTCTGGGAAGACAAATGGCAACAAGAAAAAATGCTGATAAGAGAGGACTTTATAAGCCTCAAGCAGGAAACAGAGTCCCAAGGTTTAATAAAAGTTAAAGATTTTTGGAATCTTCCTCATGACTCGGGAAAGTGGAGAAAGTGGAAAGATATAGAATGCAGAGAGGACAGTCCAAACAAAGGAAAAGCAGAGGAACTCATGAATATATTGAAACAAAGGAAGATCTTGGTAACAGAAGGGAAGGATCAATTAAGATGGGGTCTCAATAAAGAAGGTTCCTTCAACATTAAGGAAGCAAAAAGATTAATCCTGAACCTTGATCCCTGTATCTTGGCGAAATCCTGGCAACAACTTTGGAGTCACCAAGGCTGGATGAAGATCAAGCTCTTTATGTGGTTATTTCTTCACAAGAAAATATTAACTTGGGACAATATGAGGAAGAGGGGGGTTATTGGACCTTCTAAATGTCAATTATGTGAAGCTCAAGAGGAGACAATGGAGCATATTCTCAATAGTTGCACCTATACCACCTGGCTGTGGGATTCCTTTTACACCATTTTCCAACAGACAGACAGAGATAAGGGTAGCATCACTAATACCCTAAATAAGTGGAGGAAAAATTACTCGGAGTATGAGATCCTTAATCTGGCTTGGAGATTTACTACAAGTTTCATTATCTGGAATGTTTGGAAAGAAAGGAATAAAAGAATTTTCAAAGATGAAAAAACTACTCCTCTTCGCCTGATGGATCTGATCTTGAAACAGATCAAGGAGACAGTGTCCACCACTATGAGCACTCATCCCATGAACCCTCCCACTCCGAGTGATTTGAAATCCGTGAGGCATCTGGGCATGTAGGAGATCACTTACAATGGTCTTAAAAGAAAGGAAAGAGATTTAGACATGGAAAAGGAGATAGGGCAACCTCCACCGAAAGGTTATCTAAAATGCAATATTGATGGTGCTTCAAAAAGAAACCCTGGTACAGCTAGTTATGGAGGGGTGTTAAGAGATGAAAGAGGAAATATAATCTTTACTTTCCACTGCCATTTAGGTAGAGCCACTAATAATATGGCTGAATTAATGGCCTTGGAAGATTTTCTAGAGCTTCTTATACTAAATCATAGCTCAAATGTCATTATTGAAGCTAACTCAGAGATCTCTATAAAGGCGGTGAAGAGAATCAGTTCTAGCAAAGAGCCAGAAAGGGTCTCAAAACACTGGAGACTATTACAAGTGTACCAAAGAATTCAAAAACATCTCCTGAGTCTCAGAACTGTCAGCTTCAATCATGTTCGCCGGAAAGCCAATAAACTAGCTGATTTACTGGCCAACCAAGGAGTGATAAATTCAGAAAGCAACATTGAGATGAAGTGGATGGAGGTGCTACAGAGCATATTAAAGGCTCTCGACAATGATCAAGTGATAGAGGACAGAGAAATTTATATCTATTAGGTAAGTAGGGAAAGCACAGAATGAAGCACAGTATGCATATTGAAACACAGTTCCATGGTTGGTACCTTGAAGAAGGTAAAACTCTGATTAGTTGCATTAGACTCTGGGGTAAGTTAACCAGTATCCTTTTCCTGTATATTGCTACACAGGGTTTTTATGTTCAGTCAATGGCTGTGTCAGTCAAGAGTCCCAAAGAAGGATATCGGGGGAAGAACGGGTGGACCCTCTTGTCGATGGAGATTCTCATGTTTTCCTATTTCAAGCTAGTGATCCAGGTTTTAAAGCGGTTCCAGGCGATCGCTGTGATTTTAGATGGTAAGTGGTTTGGGCGCTTTGAGAGTGATTCCACTAGTCTCTCGACACGTAGCAAGGGTAGGGTACGATTTACCACCCTCCAACACGCCGTAAAGCTCGAGCATCTTGGCATTCCGATATTTCTCCGTGCCGTTCATTTGCGTAGCAGGATTCAACGGTCTGATTTAGTCATGCAATTATGTGGGGCCACTTCTATGTTCAAACTTTGTAAGTTTATGTTGAATATACTGTGGACTGCGAAGGGGAGTTTTCGGTTAACCGAGAGCACCATTTGTGAGAATAGATGATCCTTTAGTTAGTTTGGAGGGTTATTTTCGTGGCAGAATAGCTTGGATATCTTCGGACTCCATGATTTAATCTACTGGATTGTATATATTGTAATACTTCTTTTGGTTGTTGGAAATAGAAGGATATTCACTTGCTTTATCAAAAAAAAAAACAATAGCGGGCTTCTGTGGGGCACAATAGTAACAATATGGGGACTACATGGGTACAACAATATAATAAGGGGGTTGTAATAATAACAATAAGGGGTTACCCTAGTAGTTTAGGGGCGTAACATAATTCAAATGTTTGTCATGCTTGATTGAGTATGCTTGATTGCCTTAGGGAACTTTTCCCACCAATATAGTTGTACAATATTCTCATTTAAATAAATTGCAAATGTACATAGTAATGAGATATAACATCAATATTTTTATTATTTTATTATTTTAAATATCTTATTATAAATCAAAAAAATAATTGGCTGAATAAAATGATTTTTTATTTTCATTATTTAATAAATATATATGATAATGTATATATTACTAGATGTATATGGACTGTATATATGATGTTATATATTTTATTATTTTTAATATGATAAATGTATATTTTTATTTTATAATATTATTGGGTTTGATAATGAATATAACTAAATTATAAAAATAAATTGGAAAAAGAGTAAATAGTTACCTTGGTTTTTTTATTATAATGGAAAAACATTTTTTAATAAAATTGGCAATAATAAATTTATAATTTTTTCTTTTCATATAATGGAAATTCTCATCTAAATCAAAAAAAATATATATATATATATATATATATATATATATATATATATATATATATATATATATATATATTCCAACATTTGAACTTTAAATACATCATGAAGGAATGGTGATATGAATTGGACAACATGGAAGGATCGGCCATGTTATGTCTATAGAGGAAGCCAAAACACATTAAATATCACCTCAAGACATCAAACAAGGGAAAATTCAAAAATATCCTTCACGACAAGTAGGACCCATAATCACAAATAGAGCATGTCTAATAGGAAGCTAGTCATGAAGGTAGATCAAATGTCCTTATAAATGAGGAAGCACACCCTCTCACAATGTTTGAATAAATATGGGAGCAATAATAAATACTTTGGAAACACAAATCAAGAATTAAATTGCTAAAAGATGGGAAGAGAGACATTTTTTTCTTTCCAAAATTTGATTCTTCAACATCATCACTGCAATCATATCTCTTCCTTAAATATCTTTGTAGGTGTCAAAGTGTAGGATCACAAGGACATATCTCAAGTGTTAGTGCAATATATAAAGAAATATTATTCGAATTTGTGCCAAAGCATTCAAATTTTAGTCACAAAATATGAATGGATTTTAGAACATCCAAACATTTTCATGATTCAAGAAACCAAAGCTTCCAATGAAGCTATATGCAAATTAATAGATAAATGATGCTGAGGATGCCAATCAATAGTTATTGATGCCCAAGGTCCATATGGAATTCTTTCTATCATTTGGAACACTCAAGAGGCATATTTTCTTAACATGGTTGGCTCTTTGATAATTCTCACTTTTCAATTCCAACTCATAGTATCGACAGAGAATTGTTTTCTCTTAAACAATTATGTTGCCTCATCAACCAAAGATAAACCCCATTTTCTTAACTATAACAAGCAACCCAATTATCATATCTCCCCAATATCTTGGATCTTGGGAGCATATTTTAATCTAATAAAATATCTAGAGGAAAAAAAGGAGGTCTTATAAATTTAGAAGCAGATTCTAGCCTCTTCTCACTTATTCAACCTCAACACCATCAATGACACATACATGGTGGGCTCCAGTATTGCAGCAATAATGCTGCAACTCCTGGGACTCCCGTCTTTACTTTTATCAACCCAGTAGTTCGTAACAAACTTGGAAGCGACGGTGCTGTATGCACAAGTACTAGCTCTTGCCGTAGCTGTCACTTGGTCAGCTGGCACAAGTCTGCTAGGGGCTTAAGCCAACTTCTATGAGCTCTTAGAAGAAGCTTTTTAACTGATGGATGGAAGCTAACTCAAAGGAAGCTGTTCTACTTGCAGAAAAGAAACTGAAAGCCAAAAAGTAACATGAACCCTGGCAAACCCTAATTCTACCAGCTAGTCCTACTGATGCAAAGGAAAGAATGCAAACTACTGAATGAGATGCCATTACTTATATGAAGGTAAAATACATATGTCTAGACTACCTCTATCTGAAGAAAACATCTTTTTGTATTTTTGCATAAGTTATTAGAATTATCATGCATGTGCTTTTAACTGGCTTTTTACTGTGCAGGGGGTGGATCAAGGAGGAGAAAGGCTTGGAAAAGGTTAGGAAGGTTCAGAGAGGGTCTAAGGAGTCCCTAACACCCTTCCAGAGAGTTTCACAAAATTTTGCTATCAAGAAACCTCATTTGTGAGCTTGTACAGGAATTCTGTAGGGGTTCTACAGGATGTTTCAGGGATTTCTACAAGATGTTCAGAAATTTCTACAGGATGTTCTAAAGTTGGATTTTGGAAGATGGGTGAGTGAGAGAGGATGCATGAATGGATAGGGAGGTAGGGTAGGGGTCTGAAATGACCCAGTGACTGATGGATGAAGGGATGAGAGGGTGTGGAAAGCTGACTTGACTCAAAGAAGGCTAAGGCAATGAAAGAGCAAGAAGGTAGGGTTACGTGGGCAGAAGAACAGTTGTGAGATGAGGAAGCTAATCTAGGAGATGGAGCAGATGGCCTGGATGAAGCTTAGGTGGATGAGAGAGATGGAGATGCCCTGCACAATGTGCACTTAACAGAATCAACCAAGTCCTGCACACAATCAAAATCTCAGCTAATCTATCCTAACTGTCAATGAAACAAATGAACAACAGCTTTATTTATGAAGAGAACCATGTACAGCACTTAATCAAAGAAACATCTAAAAAGGTCTGAATGCATGACTAACTTCTACCAATGAAAACATTACACCAAAGATTGCATGGTCAAGCAACTAGTGTTTTTGTTGGGTAGCCCTGTTTCTGCAATTCCAACCCTTGATCCAATAAGGGAGAGGTGAAACTGAGAGTGCAAAAAACCCCTTTTTCTGGAGCTTTATCAATTATTATCCTATCAATCTATTCTACACATCTGAAGCAATTCTATTCCTCAACAGTGACCTATTCAACCAATCACAACTAAATCTTGCTCAACAAAACCACATTTCAAATGCATGAAAGGAAAATCACAGTGCTTAAAAGAAAGATAACAATACAAAGAAGGAGGCCCTAGGCTCTCAGGTTGGGCCCAACTCTATGGCTCCTATAGAAAACTATGACTCCTATAGAAAACTCAGAGCTGATATCAAATCTGACTGCTTCTCATTATCAAAAAATAATCATAAGTCAAGAGTTATGCCAACAATGGCTACAAGAGAACGAAAAAGAGCTAGCAGCACTATAGTGCAAATTATGCAAGAGTTTTCCAAAAGTCCTTTTCGAAGGCTGAGGCCTTAACATTTATACATCACGAGGCCCTAGCTGGCCTCCTAAATCTATGGGACTTGGCTGCCCAAACTGTGAGTGAACAACTCCTTCCAAAAAATCTGTTTGGCTGCCTTCTAGATCTGGTTTTGGTGGCCTTTGGAGCTCGGAGTTGGGGGTGAAGATCCCGAGGGAGGCTATTTAATGCCATAGACAACCCCCCTACGAATCCTCAACCCAAGCTTGGCTGTCTCCTAGCCCATGTCTGCTCGGTTTTGCTCCAACATGTGTCAAAAAACCCTGAAATGAGCACGTGTTAGCCACCTAGGAAGAGTGACTACCCTTATTCGTACAAATCACATAAACATACTAAAAAAATAATGCATAAGTTATGAAAAATGAAGGATTGAACAAGGATAATTAGGCCAAATGAACCCAAAATTTTACCAAATTTGGGGCTCATCAATACACTTGGAACAATTGTAGAGGTTGCTCCAAAAGAATAGCTTCAAAGGTTAATAGATACCTCGTTTTGAGAAATATCATGGCGAGGGACATATTTATGGAAGCCTCTATACTCTCTATCCATGGCCCAAATCATTGATTGATCAAATTAGATATTGAAATCAAATCCTACCCCAAAGATATGGCTTTTCTCCTAGAGATATTTTGGCTCCAACATATGGAATTTAATCCATCATCAAGGAATATTTATATGAATTGAACAACATGGACCGATCAAACATGTTATGTCTCTTGAGGAAGATAAAATGCATTAAATATAACCTCAAGGCATGGAACAATGAAACATTCAAAAATGTCCTTCATAATTACAGGCAGAACCTGGAAGCTCAAATGGAGTGTGCATAATAGGAAGCCATTCACCAAGGAAGATAAAAGGACCTTATAGAGGAGGAGGCACATACTCCAATAGTGGTTAAATAAAGAAGGAAGCATGAAGAAATATTTTGAAAAAAAAAAATCAAGTATTAGATTCTTGAAGGAGGGGAGAGATGTTGAGAAAGTTGGAAGTTGTAAGTTATCCCCCACTAACACTAGCCCAAACAGAGAGTAGAATAGGGTAATTATTATGATGATCCGACTCTCATTATCATGTGATGGAAATGGCGTCTAACTTTTCAACTTATTTTTACTTTCCAAATACGAGAAATGGATGGCGCTATTGCATTCATGTCATTAGG
Organism: Pinus tabuliformis; assembly: GCA_031772625.1. Lineage (NCBI taxonomy): Eukaryota > Viridiplantae > Streptophyta > Pinopsida > Pinales > Pinaceae > Pinus > Pinus tabuliformis. The sequence continues at coordinate 1,392,961,461 of CM062804.1, forward strand.
CCCTTTCCAACAATATAAACTTCATCCTAATTTGAATCTTAGATCAAATGGTATGGTCCATTAAAATATTGGCCAATTAGATAGCACCATGCCATCTACCTTCCATGTGGAGCCCATATTTTCCCCACATGGTTCCCATGTGGCTATCCATGTCATTTGTCACATGGTAGTTGCTAACTCAGTCATATGTAAGATCCTTACAACAATAGGCACTCATACATAAACTTAATCCCCCTAGCCATGTCATTCCTCTGCATAAACCCCAACGGGTTTCCATATTTCTCCCTGTTGAGAACGACTAGTGACACTCCCTCGAGGATTACATGGTGATACATGCTAAATAATAAGGCTTCAATGCCCCCTTTTAATTATATATAGAATCATAACATCGTGCAACATGCAACCTCACTAAACAGGCCCACACATTGAGTCACCCTGATACTTAAACCTCGATGGGTTCTACCTTGTTCTTGACTCATAATATCTATGGAGCGAGGTCTAAGCTAATGTCACTAATATTGAACATCAAGGTGAGTTCATCCTACACCATGTCCTCCATGTGGACTTCGTCCCATGAAATATTTGAACCCCTACAAGTCAATGGTCTCACATTTTTATGGGAATCAGGCTTTCGACCTAGTCGACATATGCATCCATATCATGGCCCACCATGCCACATCATCTCAAGGATTTGATCCCTGGATTCTCCCCTTGGTTCTCCAATTTAGAGATTCTCGGGTACCAATACTTCGAGGGTCATCTAATGCCCATGACACTTTCCCACCAATGACCCGAATCTCTCATTGGTTAATCACTTAATCACAATGCTTGGTCATGGGGTCAATCAATAATGAGTCATTTTCTCTCGAAGTATCGTGCTTTGGACATGAGGTTTCTAGAACCATTATTTCTAACCATGAATACACATTTTAGGACCATTTCCTATGACCCCAAGATGTAGTCTACAAACATACATGTATACAAGTATTTTGGCTACTCCTCTTAAGGTTTGCCAAATGTCAGCCATGGATTTTAATCCATTGTACACATGTGACATATATATATATATCTATATATATATATATATATATATATATATATATATATATATATATATATATATATATATATAGATATATATATATATAGATATAGATATGTATGTATGTATGTATTTATACGCTACATTATCTATTCTAATCTTAAACGCGTAGAACACAACCCAATGCCCATAACCACATATCACTTTGTATAGGAAGGTTGCATATGCACAACTAGAATAAGATTCCAATCTCAAGATAAACACATAAATCATTTCAATAACATATTTTACCCATACGTTTAACCAGTTATTAAGGTTACAGTACACTCTAGAAATAATCGGAGGAAAACAATTCTTTCCTTAAAAATCATTGCACATAGTATTGGCATTCCTCTTTTATGAATGGTGTCGTAATTTAAGATCATTAACCCAACATTCAACCAATAATAAAAAATTTCACAGGAAATTTAAAAAAAGGAGCATAGATTAATACTTATCTTATGTAACATAAGATTTTCTAACTGAGAGTGGGACTTCATATCTCCACCCAACATTAGAAAAGCTACAAGCATAGTTTCTTGTAGCTATCACTTCTGAGCGATATTATAGTGCTTGAGGTGCAGTACATCAAGAGGAAATTTGACCAACAAAATAGATAAAATAGGATGACACAAGGCTAGGCTTCCTTCAGCCACTACCTACACAAGCCTTCACTTAGCTTTCCAAACTTTACAAATATGAAAACATTCATGACAATATATTTCAATACAAATATTTATAGCTCACTTTTAGGAGAAGAGAATCCGCATCAGGAGAAGTTTCATTACTGGATACGCTATTGATGGGTAAAGAAACCACCTCTCTAGGTCGTTCATCAGTGATTCAATCACTAGAGCTTTGGCCCCAATGCATCTCTTGGTTGTTCATCGGCCATAAAGAGAACATGAGTGTCTCTTCCCACTCCAGTAGCTTCATCAATGCAAAAGCTTCTAGTGGGTTCTTAAACCTTATAGAAAAGCCACTTCTCTATATAATTCTTTCACCCAACTATCCTCTATGAGGGTTCTTCAGCTAGTTTAATTTGCATATTATGAATTTGAATCCTTTCCTCTCTTTGCTATTAACTTCACCCCTTTGAGGTGTTGCATACAATTCTATTATCTTTGTTTTTTCTCTTCCATAATACCCATATAAGACAATGATTGAGTCCCTCCCTCCTCTATTTCATATATGTATGCCTATGTGTGATTGTGATTGAAAATCCGCCCCAAAACATATGAATTGTATGTCATTTTATAACTTCACCCAATTCAACTACTTGGAAACACAACCCATCATTCCTTTAATATTTTTTCCTCTTCTCTCTTGTTGTTAGAGCTAAAAGACACCTGTTCATGTCCTCTTCTTTTCGGTTAAATGTTTTACTTAATCATCCCATTTAAAACCACTCATCTGACTAGGACTTATATTTAAAATAACCAATTCCTTAGGAAATCGCCTTCCTCAAGAAATATGGAATCTATGTCCCTTCATTTAGCCTTTTAAATAATTACAATTATTCACAATGGGAAGCAATACCCTTCCCCTTCGGGGGAATCTTTTCCTCGGTGTTTAATAGCCATATACACCCAAGACATGGTCTATACCAAGCATTGTTGATATGGAGATTTATATACATAAATGTGTACAACATTTACAATGTATTTATATTTTCCTTAGTCAAAAAATAACAAAGGATATGTTTCCCACATTTACTCACCCATTTTCCATGTGGCTTCCTCAAGACCAAAGTGTCTCCACTGTACCTTGAATTTCTCTATTTCTCGATTATGTAGTGTGAGTTTCCTCTAATCGAGGATGCATATGGGTTCTAGTTGTAACTCTCCATCTGGTTCTACTTGTAACATAGACCAATCAATTATATGATTAACATCATGTACATATCTTTTAGGTAGTGAAACAGGAAAGACAACAATAACTCTTATTAATGGAGGTAAGGTCATCCTATAGGCCACTGGTCCTATCCTTTCAAGCACTTCAAATGGTGCATAAAACCATGGTGCCAGCTTAGCACATGACCAAAATTTCAAGGAGCTTTTCTTGGGTCTAACTCATACAAAAGCATGTTCCCCAACTTCAATCTCCTTATGAATCCTATGTTGGTTCACATAGCTGCTTTTCAGGTCTTGTGCCACCTTTAGGTTTATCTTAATAACTTTCATTTCATGTTGAATGTATTTCAACATATTGGGCCCAATAAGAGTCCTACTCAGTGAATCACTCCATTTGATAGGATTGTTGCAACTCCTACGTAAATAGCATCAAATGGGATCATTTTCAGCAATTATTGATTCATGTTATTGTATGCAAACTATGCAAGAGGACAATATTATTCTCACTTAATTATCTGAAGAATTCTATATATCCTTACCATGTCCTCAATAATTATGTTAGTTACTTATGTTTTCCCATCTGTTCGAGGATGATACATAGTGTTAAATGCCACCTTATTTCCCAATCCTGCAAATAGTTCTCTCCAGAAAATGGAAGTGAACTTGGCATATCTATCTGAGATAATATTCTTACGAACTCCATGCGGCCTAACTATATCCATAATGAAAATTTGAGCCACTTCACTAGCTAATTTTGTATTCTTAACAACTATGAAGTGAGCATCCTTGTTCAACTTATTGACCAACCATGATTCCATCATGTTGCATAGAAGTATTTAGTATCCCTCTAATGAAATCCATATAAATTACTTCCCACTTTCATTTCAGAATAAGAATAGTATACAGTAAATCAGTTGGCTTCCTGCACTCAACATTTTCTTTTTGGAACTCTATACACTTGGAAATGAAATTTTCTATCTCCCTTTTCATATCAAGCCCAAAATATAATTTCATAATGGCTGTAAGAATCTTTTGATAACCAAGGTGACCAAAGTATGGCTTTAGATTAAACTATTTTTGTATGAGTTTCTTCAAGTTGTTGTTATTTAGCACATAGATTTGGTTTTTAAATGTAATCAGACCATCGCTGGTAAGACTATATTCCTTATCCTCTTCACCTTCACCCTTTTACTATGAATTCTCTTTCAACTAATGATATTTTTCCTCTTACTTCACAAGATTTTTAATCCTTTCTTTAAGATTAGCTTCATATGAAATGATGGTTGCTAGATGGTTTATTTACACTATCCTTCTAAGTGCATCAACCAATCTATTTTATTTTTCTTGTATATATTTGGTTTCAAAATCAAATTCAATAAGAATGGATAGCCATATAGCTTTCCCTACATATACCTTTGGTTATTTAAACAAACATTTCATCCCTCCATGATCAGTCAATAGAATAAACTTTCTACTGAGGAGGTAGTGTCTCAACAACATCAATGAATGGACAATGGAAGCCAATTCCAAATCATGGGTTACATAGTTTTTCTCATGTTCATTTAATTTTTCAATATTTGTATTAGACCACATGGAATTCCTACATTAAGATTTCGCCAAGTCCCTGTTTACAAACATCCATGCATTCAACGAATTGTATTTTTGGTTATGTAAAATTTAATACTTCCACATTGGTTAACAATTTCTTTAGCTAATTAAAGCTTGTGGAACAATCAACTATCCATTTGAACTTATTCACTTTTTTTGCAATGTGGTAATTAGGTGGCCAATCTTAGAGAAATTCTTAATGAACCTCCTATAATCGCCTGCCAATCCCATGAAAGATGTAATTTTAGCCACATTCTTAGGGGTTGGCCTAACCTTCCTTGGGTCACCTCCTACTCCCTGCTTTGAGAAAATGTGTCCCAAGTAATGGATCTATGACTGAAAGAAATTATATTTACTAATATTATCATAAAGATTATTCTCTCTTAGCAATTAGAACACTACAACAAAATTCTCTCCATGCTCCTCCTTGGTCTTCAAATAAACCAAAATTTCATCAATGAAAATTATCACAAACTTATCCAAGTAAGTGTACAACACAATGTTCATAAGGAACATAAATGTTGTAGGGGTGTTAGTAAGCAAAAAGGGAACTACTACAAATGCGTAATTCCAATACCTCATTCTAAAGGATGTTTTATGGATATCGTCATCCTTAATGTGTACTTGATGATAACCTAATCTCATCTCAATCTTAGAGAATAATACTAATCCTTTTAACTCGTCAAACAAATCATCGGTCTGTGGCAAGGGATATCTATTCTTAATATTCATTTAATTTAATTTCCTACAGGCAATTCACAACCTTAGTGTGTTATCCTTTTTCCTTACAAACAATATTGGCGCTCCCCATGGGGACACACTCAGCATTAGGCATCCCTTTTTTAACATCTCCTTGAGTTGTATATTCAAATCAAATAAGTATGGAGTGCTCATTCTATATGGTTCATTTGATGCTAGGTATACTCTTGACATTAGTTCAATAGAAAATTCTACTTCTCGGTGAGGAGAATAACTAGGGATTTCTTCAGGAAACACATATGAAAACTACTTTAAAATAAGGTACTTCCTCATAACCTCATTTTCATGATTCCCAACACTGTAGTTACCTTCAATAATACTAGATATTTTCATAACAAATTAAACACATCCCTTCCCGTGACTTCTCTTGGCATGCATGGCTGGAATTAGTCTCGCAAAGCTAGGTTTCGTTTTTTCTCTCAAGATCATGTGTTCTTTAGCTTCATCAGGAATTCAATGGTATTCTCAAAGAAATCAACCTTGGTGTGACGCAGGTACAACCAGTCCATTCCCAACGGTATGTTATAAGCTCCCAATGGCAACACATTAAGCTTTACACCTATTGGTAGTCCATTTAGTTCGAATGGGAAATCCTTTAACCAATGTTCAATTTTTCTTTTTGTCCCTATGGATATTTGAACTATCCAAGACTCATTATGTGATTCATTATTTAGTGTGTATTTCTAGAAGATAGTGGGACTGATATAACTATAATTTGAACCAAGGTCAATCAACAGTGATTTCTTTTGTCAAAGAGCATACCTTCCATCTCTATAATCATTTCTTAATGATCAACTTGATGATTATCCACTACCACATAAATTTTAGGTATATTTTTAGCCACCTCCTTAACTATCTTTATCTCCTATGTGTTGTACAATCTTTGGCCAACATGCTTGTGATCTTGGCAATCTTTCCTTAAGTGATTCCATCCACAAGTATACCACTTATATAGACCCTTCTCATAACTCTTCACTTCTTCTTGGGAAGTAAGACCTCTGCTAGTAGCGTTGGATCTTCGTTTATTTTATTTGTTAACAGGGGTCACACTTATTCACTTGCTTTACTTTCTCCTTTTCTTTTAAACTTGGAATTTCCCTTGAATTTCTCATCTTGTTTATAATCAGGCATATTACTAGACTACTCATAGCAATGCTTCAACTTTCAAATTGCATACACTGATGTCTTAGGGTCATCAAATTAATTTATATCCTTGAAGGATTGTGGCAGTCCACTAAAATACCTATGTATCTTCACTTTATATTTCTTATGGTATGAAACATAGGTGAACATATTTAATAATTTTTTTGTGTACTCTCATCCATCAACTGACCCAATCTGAGCTCATAGAACTCCTTAGCCTTGGTGTCAAAGTATCTCTTAAATAGATACTTATTCCTAAAAATTTCCTCGAGTTCCTTCTAGGAAAACTCCTATTCTCTGATGCCCTTTAAATTCTTCAAGTCTTCCCATTATATATTAGCCTTGAATTTTAGGTTAAAAGCAGTTATCTTTGATTTCATGTTTTTTTAGTAATCTTGAATTCAGAAAAGAAAAAAAAAAAATCTCATTCCTAGTAGGCAGGCTTATGCATCCTATGAATTATTTATTTCACTGTCAAATGTGGGAGGATTGGCCTTCTTAAACTCCTCTAGTACATATCATCTCTCCCTTCACTTCCCATGATGATTATAGTGATGATGATGTGGCCTTCACTATGTAGCCTCATATTTTTGTTCAAGGGTTCTTAAGTCCTTTTCAAAAGTACTTAATAGTGTGCCTCCATTGATAGTGTCTTCTCTGGACAAATCGTTCCTCTTTCTAGATATTCTTTCATTTGCTCCATTGGTTATTTATTCTTGTCCCAAAGGAATTTGGGTGTAACTATCGCTAATTCCCAGCTCTTGTCAATTCTACCTTTGAAAATAAGATAGGACTTGGAATACAAATGCATTTATTTTTTCTTTTTTTCTCTTGTGCTTTGACAAGCTTCTCATTTTCAACCTTACAACTCCTTATTTTTTCTCCCAAGCTCCTCAACGTGTCCATCAACTTAGGAGAGTCTACCCCTCATTTTCAAACTGATATTTACTCTTCATATGTACTCCATTCTTTATTTCCTTCTTGTGATGGATTATAGCTATACTACACCAATCTACTATTCATTACTTAGTTTGTTGGCTCTATATTGGAGCACCATTTATTGTTCATGTGGTCTTTAACATCATGTTATTATGCATACACATAGCTATTGGATTCTAAAACATATAAATGCATAATAGACATTATCACTTTGGCTTTCTCATGGAAATATTTTGGTGTAGAGATAGTTGCAACATTTCACCTCAATCAGTACATTAGTATCAATAAAGACATATACTTCGTTATTGCCATGCTACCTACATATTAGGATGCATCAAACCATACACACATTCAATCCATAACAACAATGATGATTATAATGCTTATCAAGAGCCCATCCAATCTAAGTTTTGAACTTGGAAGCTCTAATACCACCCTCTAACATACACCCCACTACCCTTAGCACAAAGCGAGTAGAAGGGGGTTGTTACTATGATGACTTGACTCTTATTATCGTGTTATGGAAATGGGGTCTAAATTATTTGATTTCAAATGAGAAATGAAGGGCACCATTTCATTTATCCCATTGATGCCATTCCAACAATATACTTTTTTTCTAATCCAACTCCCAGATCAAAAGATGTCACCAATTAAAATATTGGGCAATTATCTAGTGAAAAACCATCTAACTACCATATGGCACCCACATTGTCCCTGTGTGGTTCCCATATGGTTATCCACATCATCGGTCACATGGCAGTTTTCAAATATATTAGATGCAATATCCTTCAAACAATGAATAGTCATACATACATATAGGTGAGTTAAGATAGTATGAGACCCTTATCCATTTCATCCCACTACATAGGTCTTGAAAATTGTCCACACTATTCCCTACTAAAAACAACTGGGGACACTCACTCTAGGATTATCTAGTGATACATGCTTGATAATAATGCTTTGACACCTTGTTTTGACTTTTGCATAGGATCATCATGTTGTGCAACACATGACCCCACGAAATGGGCCCACACGCCGAGTTTCCATAGCACTTAAACCATGATGGGTTCTACCATGTAATCCACTCACATTCTCTAGTGAATGAGGTATGAGGTGATGTAATCGGTCATAAACATAGGTGAAACATCTCTTGCATCATGTCATCCATGTGGACTATGTCCCACAAAATCCTCGACCCCTGCAAGTCAAGGCTCTCACATTTTTATGGGAATTGGGCCTTCCACCTAGTAAATGTATGCACCCATATTGTGGCCCACCATGCCACATTATCCCAACAATTTGATCCTATAATATTACCATTGGTTTTCCCCTTTCAAGCCTTTGGGGTACTAATAGTTCCAGGGTCATTGAATGGACACGATGCTTTCCCAGTAGTAACCTAGATCTCTGCTTGGCTAAGTGCTTAATCCCCTCACCTAGTCATGGGGTCAATGAAGATTGAGCCATTTTCATCTGAAGTCTTGTGTGATAGACTTGAGGTTTCTAGCACTATGCTTGAGAACCATGAATGAATGTTTTAGGACCTTCACCTAGGCCCTTGACACATAGTCTCCAAACATGCAAGGATGTATATAGGCCTTTCGGCTACTCCTCTTGATCTTTGCCAAGACTCAACCATAATATTTAATCCACTGTACACGTGTGATCATATATATATATATATATGACACACACCCTACGTTATCTAATCTAAGCCTAAATCTCTAGAACACAACCCAATTCCTATAACCACATATTTCTTCATATAGGAAGGTTGCATATGCACAACTAAACTAAGGTTCCAATCTTACAATAAAAAAAGAAACATTTAAATGGGACATTTCACCCATACATTTAACCAATTATTAATGTTACAGTACAATCCAAAAATAAGAATAGGAAAATAATTTTTTCCTTAACTTTGCACAAAGTATTCGCATTCATATTTCATGCATGGAGTCCAAATTTCATACCACGAATTAAACATTCAACCAATTCTAAAGATATGCACAAAACATTTAAACAAAAGAGCATAGATAAACCCTTATCTTATGCATCACAATGATTCTCCAACTAAGTGTTGGACTTCAACTCTCCACCTAACCTTAGACAAGATACAACCACAATTTCTTGTAGTTATTACTCCCAAGCTAAATTTTGGTGCTTGTGGTGAAGTACTTTAAGAGAAAATTTAACCAATTGAACAAATGAAGCATGATACCACAAGGTCACACTGCCTTCAACCAATAGCGACACAAGCTTTCACTTAGATTTTCTAGACTTTATAGATATGAGAACATTCATGCTAGGATATTGAAACACATATATTTATAGCTTACTTTTAGGATAACATAGTCCATATCAAGGGAATGTTTTGTTCACATTGTTGGACCCCCCAACATTCATGGGTTCTCCCCTGTATGATGTCCCAACTAGAGCTCACATCGTTTGGTGTAGAAGTCCCATCCAGTATGATGGCCCAGTTTCCATTATCTTAAAGATATGCCTTAGCTCTTGCTTGTCATCACATGAGAGTGGTATACTTAGTATTCAAAAAATGAGGTTTTTGTGCCTGGTGAGTGCTTAGTGTAACTTGTTTCTAAGTTCTTTTACTATCGAGGGAGAGGGCGAGAGTGAGTGTTAGGTCAAAAGACAATAGTCCTAACTTTGTTAGAGACACACAACACAATAGGACATGTGTAGCTTCCGATGGAGTAGCCCACATGGATGTGGCAGTAACAAACACAAAGTGAACAGATAACGCGTACAACACCTAGTGGAATAGTCCACACAAGTGCAATAATCATTATAACAAATTTACAAGAATCAATATGTCGATTGTCTAGTGGAATAGTCCACACGGGCGACACATTGTTAAGAAATGATACAACACATTTCCAACAACATATGCACTAAAACAACCAAAATAGTTCAACTATATCAGTACAAGTTACAATAGCATGCATTACAAGCATCCAAAGAATAGTTTTACAAACGAATACAATACATGGATGAAAACGTGTTGCCATGTTAACAGGATTATGAATTAAGTGAAAGTTTTGATACACATCCATACACCATACATAACTAACCCCGATAATGGGACGTTGGTGTTGGAAATAATACTGAGGGGGGGGGGAATCAGTATTATCTAGCAATTTACCAAATCTTCCTTATTTGATCTTTTGAAATATTCTCGCATATCAGTACCATAAAACAATGAGCATGAATAAAGAAAATAGACAGTCACACCAAAGAACACAAGATGTAAGGTGGAAACCCAATGCGGGAGAAAAACCACCTGCTGCAATAATGTCTCTATCTTCTTTCAAGAAATTCTTTTTACAATGATTTTGTACTGGTGCAGTCCTTTACCAGCACGCAGGCTGCAACCTGCAAAGAGCTACAACTCTTTCTTGTTTTCCAGACTTCTCCTGGAAGGGAGCTACAACCCCCTACTTCTTTTCAAAATGATCAACAAATATACAACAGATACAGTCTACTACAGATATCAGATCAGTAATTACAGAAACAACCCAGAACACCTTATGAACAGAAATATACAGTTAACAGATCATCTTGAGACAGGGACGCATATTTTCTTTCTGTGGCCTGCGACTGGACGCAGTATACCTTATGCTGTTCTGCGTGCAGACGCACTGTTCCTTTTGCTTGTCTGCGACCGACGCACACATCAACACTATCGCGCCGCGTCTTTCGCTTCAGAGACGCACCCAATACCACAGTCGCGCCGCGTCCTTCGCTTCAGAGACGCACCTGATCCTTTACTGTACTGCGTCCCGGCGCACTTTCCCTTCACTGAATCTGCGTCCCTTTAGATATAGAAGATAAGAGGACTTCAGAACTAACCCAAACACTCAGATCCACAGATCTGATTATGCGCCATATAGATCGTAGTCCATTAGAAGATTTACCCTTAAAGATATGGACTAGATCACACCAAGAGATGATCAACCAAGATGATGCCTAATCCAAATGAACTCCTTTGCTTTATATAGGCAAGCTTCTCCCCAAAGCGTGGAACAATACCACGAGCCGACACCAGAGAAACACGCAACCGTCGGCTAGATACCACACAAGAAGCCCCCACGAGTTTTTCTCTACCTTGAAATGTGTGCACTGGGCGGACGCACCTTCTGAACGGCTGGCCGGCGTCCCTAGATGCGGGTTCTGTATGGAATACCTGCGGGGACGCGCTTGCTAAACAAAATTTCCTGCGTCCTTCTTGATTTACCACCTGAAGGCGTTTGCCATCAAGTACAACACCTGAATCATAATGCCAACAAACTCCCCCTTTGGACTTGATGGCAACCACATAAACTTTCAGCTTCATCATTCTCCCCCTTTGACATCAAGAGCAAAGGGTATGCTCCCCCTATGCTCATGCTTCTCCAGAATTGTAACCAGAAATCCATCATGAAGAAGACAGAGACATATTGCAGCTATTTCCAAGATCTCCTTCTCCATAATGCCAACAATGCATTATGTGCTCCCCCTGAGCCTATACCATCAATAGGAAGATGGTCAACAGTGAGATGATGCATCAACAACCCCCAGCTTTTGCCTGAGGTATTCAAAAGTGTCCCTGGGCAACGGTTTGGTGAAAATATCAGCAACTTGTTCCTTAGAAGGAACATACTCCAACTTGACCTTCTGTTCAAGTACTTGTTCCCGGAGAAAGTGGTACTTGATTGGTATGTGCTTGGTTTTTGAATGCATAACCGGATTCTTTGAGAGGCTGATTGCACTTGTGTTGTCACATAAGATAGGAATAGGAGGTGTACAAGTGATTTGATAATCCTGCAAAGTCTGCATCATCCAAAGAAGTTGGGTGCAACAAGATGCAGCCGCAACATATTCCGCTTCAGCTGTAGACAAGGCAATTGAACTCTGTTTCTTGCTGAACCAAGATACCAGTCTAGAACCCATAAAGAATGCACCACCACTTGTGCTTTTCCTGTCATCCACGCTTCCGGCCCAATCTGCATCTGTATAAGCATGAAGAGTGAGATCTGGATCTCTAGGATACCATAGGCCATAATTTTGAGTCCCTTGAAGATATTTGAAGATTCTCTTTACTGCTTGAAGATGAGTCTCCTTTGGATTTGCCTGAAACCTTCCAACTATTCCAACTGCATGCATGATGTCTGGTCGGGTACCTGTCAAATATAGTAGACTTCCAATCATAGATCTGTAGGTTGGTTGATGAACTGCTGCATATTCGTCATTTGCACTGAGACTACATCCTGTGACCATGGGTGTACATACTGGTTTTGCATCTTCCATGCCATATTTCTTCAAAATCTGCTTGAGATACTTGGTTTGAGATAAAAGGATTCCTCCTTTCTTTTGTTGGATTTGCAAACCAAGAAAGTATGTCAGTTCTCCTAGCAAGGACATCTCAAATTCTTTCTGCATGACTGAGGCAAAGCTTTGACTCATAGCTTCTTCATTACTGCCAAAAATAATGTCATCTACATACACAACAAGTATTAGTAATTTGTCATTTTCAACTTTTATATAAAGATTGCTATCTGCTGAACCTTTTGAGAAGCCTTGTTGATGAAGATATTTGTCCAACCGGTAGTACCAAGCCCTTGGAGCTTGTTTGAGACCATAGAGAGCCTTTTTTAATCGGCATACAAGATTTGGATCGTTTCTAAGAATGAAACCATCTGGCTGTTCAATGTACACTTCTTCATCCAAGTCTCCATTCAGAAAAGCTGATTTCACATCCATTTGAAATACTTTGAAGTTCTGACAACTTGAGAGAGCAAGAAACATTCGGATGGCCTCAAGTCTTGCAACAGGAGCAAAAGTTTCTTCAAAGTCTATTCCTTCTTGCTGTGCATACCCTTTACAAACAAGTCTGGCTTTGTTTCTAATTACTTCTCCATTTTCATTCAATTTATTTTTGAACACCCATTTTGTTCCGATAACATTCTTATCCTTTGGTCTAGGAACCAGCTCCCAAGTATTGTTCTTTTCGATTTGCTCAAGTTCTTCATCCATTGCTTTCACCCAACATTCATCTTTGCATGCTTCTTTCACATTTTGTGGTTCAGTAGAGGAGAGTAATGCCAAATAACTTGAAGCTTCTGCAACTGTTCTTCTAGTTTGTATACCTGCTTCCTTTTGTCCCATGATCTGAGATTCTGGATGGTTCTTTTGAACATATCTGGATGGAGTCTTTTCTTCTATTCTTGTTCTTTCTTCTGCTTCTTCGTGAGGTCCGTCTTGAAATTGTTCTTGCGGTTCTTCTTCTTCATCATTCTGTCTTTGAGGGTAGCTTTCATCTTCTTCAATGTCTTCACGATGTATTTGCCTAGGAATGTATCCTTTCTCATCAACCACTACATCAATGCTTTCAACAATTCTGCCAAGTCTTTTATTGTAGCATTTGTATGCTTTGCTATGTGGAGAGTAGCCAAGAAGAATTCCTTCATCTGCTCTAGGATCAAGTTTTCCAAGCTGCTCCTCAGTATTTTTGATATAGCATTTGCTCCCAAAGATTTTGAAGTGCTTTACTGAAGGAGTTTTACCACTCCAGAGCTCATGAGGAGTTTGAGTGCTGTTCACTCGAACATTTGTCTTGTTGAGAATAATAACTGCCGCATGTGCAGCTTCACCCCAGAAGGTTGCAGGAGTTCCTGATTCATCAAGCATAGCACGAGCCATTTGCTGGACTGTTCTGTTCATTCTTTCCACTACTCCATTTTGCTGAGGAGTTCTAGCTGTAGAAAATTCTCTCCTTATTCCATGTTCATCACAGAAATCGAAAAATTCATTTGAAGTAAATTCTCCACCTCTGTCGGATCTGAGGCACTTAATCTTGTGACCTGATTCATTTTCAGCCAAGGCTTTGAAGGATTTGAATTTTTCGAAAGCTTCATCTTTGTGCTTCATAAGTCCCAACCAAACAAACCTGGAGAAATCGTCAATAAATAATATCAAGTATTCCTCTCCTCTAGGTGTTCTTTTTCTGAATGGTCCACATACATCTGTATGTACTAGCTCCAGAGGCATACTGGCTGATCCTTCTTTCTCTGGAAAGTTAGTTCTAGTCTGTTTTCCAAACTGACATGATCTGCACATGGTGTTGTCAGGAATTTTGATATCTGGAAGATCGCGAACTGCCTGATATTTGCAAGCTTTCCTTATTTGTGAGAAACTTAGATGTCCTAATCTTCGATGCCATAACCAGTGCTCTTCATCCTTGCTTAAATAGCATTGTTGTTGTTCTTCATCAAAAATGTATAGATTATTTGAAGTTCTTTTTCCTTTGAGAACTGTTTTACCTGTATCAAGATCACGAACAAGACATCCATTTGATCTGAATATAACCTCGGTTCTTTGATCACACATCTGGCTTACACTTAGAAGATTATGCTTTAGTCCATCAACAAACAAAACATTTCCAGCCTTAACATCTTCTTTTAAAGGAGCAATACCTTTTCCTTTTATAGTTGCAGGAGTATCATTTCCAAAAGAGACTTTCTTTCCCTTTTCTAAATTAGAATAAGATTCAATTTTTTCTTTATCACCTGTCATGTGCTTTGAACATCCACTGTCAATGTACCATAGATTTTCTTGTCCTTCTGCATAGAATGCTATCCCACATCTTTCTGTTTGAGGTTCCTTTATTTTCCATGTTTTGGTGCCTGAGGTTTGTTCCCTTTTTTGTTCTTGTACCTTTCTTTCCGGAAACCTGCTTCTGCATTCAACATCTTCATGTCCAAAATTATTGCAAATAGAGCATTCAACTTCATTTTCAAGAGCTGAAAAATTGTTATAGGTCCTTTTTGTATTCCCTGTCATGCTTCTTTGTTTTTGAGCTTCCCTAGTCATGATTGTTTTATACGCAACACATTGGGCTGCTTTGTGACCAAAGTTATGGCAAGAAAAGCATTGTCCATTGAAGAAGTTTCTGCGATTATTGAATCTACCAGCCGACTGATTGTAATTTCTATTTTCATCTATTCTTGAACCAAATTGAGAAGGTTTTACCTGTGGCTGGTTGTGGCTTTTGTTCACCCTTAAGCTGGATTGCCCCTGATAGTTTGAAGTTTGTCCCTGCTTTACCTGATGATCTTCCTTGTGTTCTGCTCATTTCTTCTTGCGGCATCAAGATAACTTTTTGAAGTGGAAGCTTGAGAAGTTTCTCCATTGTAGCCCAGACCTGTCTTATTTAGAGGAGATCGCTGCACACTGATAATCTCATTCAACGTTTCAGATCCTTTGACAAACTTGAGATTAATAGTTTTTGTTTTCTCAATTTCTTTTCTAAGACCAACAATTTCACCTTCTAATTTTTCAAGATGTTTTTCCTTTTCATCAATCTGAAATTGTAGAGTATCAATAATCATGTTCTTTTCTTCTATACATCTCTTGAGTCTAGTAATTTCATCATAAAGGTTATCCACATCTATAGCATCCTCATAATTGTCATCTTCAAATGCCATTAACAATCTATATTTGTTACCTTGTTCATCTTCATCACTGTTTGATAAGCCATCGCTATCTTCATGGGTGTAGTAGCTTTTCTTATTTGTACCCTGTTTCTTGTTCCATCTAACTGGTTCCTTTCCTTTATCCTTATAAGAGCATTTTGCAGCATAATGACCTACTCTTCCACAAGCAAAACATTTGAAAGGTAGCTTACCTCTGAACCTTCCAGAACCCCTTTGAAGATTTCTGACAAAGTTTGATTCTTCTTCCTCTTCTTCTGGAACATGACATGCTTCATAGTGATCTTCTTTGCCTGATGCTTTAAAAGCAGCTTCCCTTCTATCTGATGGACCTCCCTTTCTCATTTCATAAGCAGTTAGAATTCCATGCAGCTGAGACATAGTGAGAACACGGAGATTTTCCTTTTCTTCTATTGCAGATACTTTAGATTCAAACTTGGGAGATAAAGATCTTAGAATCTTTTGAACTACTATAGTCTCTTTTATTTCTTCACCCAAATTTTTCATACAATTAACAATCTCATCTACTCGAAGAAAATAATTAGCCACACTTTCATCATTATACATCTTGAGAGTCTCATATTGAATCCTGAGAGTTTGAAGTTTAGCTTCTTTTACCTGTTCATCTCCTTCATAGCTAGTGATCATTTTGTCCCATATCTCTTTTGCTGATTTGAAGTGCATGACCTTCATGAACTCTGTTTGAGATATACTTCCTAATAGAGTGCTGACTGCTTTTGCATTTGTTTCATACTGCTTTTTCTCAGCTGGATCTGTAGGAGTAACTGAAGGAAAGGCATAGCCTGATTCTACAATGTTCCAAACTTCTGTACCAAGAGATTGAAGATATGCAGTAACTCTTACCTTCCAATAATTGAAGTTTGTTCCATCGAAGACGGGTGGCCTGATTGATGCTTCTCTCTCGTAGTTGCTCATGATGAACGATCTACCTTCAAGCGATCAAGCTGTTCTGAAGGACCTGCTCTGATACCAATTGTTGGAAATAATACTGAGGGGGGGGGAATCAGTATTATCTAGCAATTTACCAAATCTTCCTTATTTGATCTTTTGAAATATTCTCGCATATCAGTACCATAAAACAATGAGCATGAATAAAGAAAATAGACAGTCACACCAAAGAACACAAGATGTAAGGTGGAAACCCAATGCGGGAGAAAAACCACCTGCTGCAATAATGTCTCTATCTTCTTTCAAGAAATTCTTTTTACAATGATTTTGTACTGGTGCAGTCCTTTACCAGCACGCAGGCTGCAACCTGCAAAGAGCTACAACTCTTTCTTGTTTTCCAGACTTCTCCTGGAAGGGAGCTACAACCCCCTACTTCTTTTCAAAATGATCAACAAATATACAACAGATACAGTCTACTACAGATATCAGATCAGTAATTACAGAAACAACCCAGAACACCTTATGAACAGAAATATACAGTTAACAGATCATCTTGAGACAGGGACGCATATTTTCTTTCTGTGGCCTGCGACTGGACGCAGTATACCTTATGCTGTTCTGCGTGCAGACGCACTGTTCCTTTTGCTTGTCTGCGACCGACGCACACATCAACACTATCGCGCCGCGTCTTTCGCTTCAGAGACGCACCCAATACCACAGTCGCGCCGCGTCCTTCGCTTCAGAGACGCACCTGATCCTTTACTGTACTGCGTCCCGGCGCACTTTCCCTTCACTGAATCTGCGTCCCTTTAGATATAGAAGATAAGAGGACTTCAGAACTAACCCAAACACTCAGATCCACAGATCTGATTATGCGCCATATAGATCGTAGTCCATTAGAAGATTTACCCTTAAAGATATGGACTAGATCACACCAAGAGATGATCAACCAAGATGATGCCTAATCCAAATGAACTCCTTTGCTTTATATAGGCAAGCTTCTCCCCAAAGCGTGGAACAATACCACGAGCCGACACCAGAGAAACACGCAACCGTCGGCTAGATACCACACAAGAAGCCCCCACGAGTTTTTCTCTACCTTGAAATGTGTGCACTGGGCGGACGCACCTTCTGAACGGCTGGCCGGCGTCCCTAGACGCGGGTTCTGTATGGAATACCTGCGGGGACGCGCTTGCTAAACAAAATTTCCTGCGTCCTTCTTGATTTACCACCTGAAGGCGTTTGCCATCAAGTACAACACCTGAATCATAATGCCAACAGTTGGAGCCACTTCTCTCTCCTCAAAGAAAATACTAGAGACTCTCATGGCTATATGGGAGGAGCCAAGGTGAAAAAGTCCCTTACATGTACAAAGGAGGGGTATATATAGCTAAGGGTGAAACTAACCCTTCTGATTGTTCGACTTCCCTCATGACTGTTTGACTTACATGACTCTTCCACTTCATTCATGGATCTCTTGGACTTCCACATTACATTACATTTATTACATAGTTATGACTGAAAGTAGTGATGTGGGCGAGGTGACTCATGACACAACTCGAAATGACACTACAGGTATGCACATGCTGGTTGTGCTTTTCGTATCAAGTTATTGTGCTGCTGAGTGATGAGTGTGCCCCTGGTGCACGATAGCTTCACCCCTACATGACAGAGTGCACGAAGTCTTCAATGGTCTTGGTGTTTGCTTGATATTTAATGCATGTGCATGTGTCTCCTTCTCTAGCTACTTGGTATGATTCATGTTTTCATCCAACCATGAGAAAGCCTTCTAGCATCCTCTCCTTCTTCATTCCATTTGTCATCACACCATGTCTTATCCATGTACCTTTTTATGCAATCAATCATGACGAGACGACATAAAATCTAGAAATCCCCTAGTCTACCATAATGCCTTGTCTTTCGTTTCCAAGTGCAAGTGACTGAGAGAGAGGAAAAAGCTTCGAAACATCATAGAGCACATGTCAAGTTGGGATGCAAGGCTTTGCAGAAATGTCAATAAGAATTATGTAGAGGTCACTAGGAGGCTAGGATGAGCAGTCTAAAACAGTATTGATAGTCTGTGAGTTCTAGCTCAACTCAGAGGCAGAACTGTGCAATTTTTCCTGGGAAGGTAGTGTGGGTAGCATAGGACACTTGCAGTCAAAATTGTGCAAATTTTCAAGCGACTCTAGGAGCTCATTGTGGGAGCTTACTAGCCAAAACTATGTAGAACTGGGAGGCAGTCATGCTGAACATCTCTGCACAGTTTCCAGGCTAAGCGAGGTGTCGTGCAGCTGGTGGATAGTCCAGGAAAACTATACAATTTTGAAGAGGAGCAGTAGGCCAGCTGGCATGGGGATCGATTGATAGGACTATGCAATTTTCAGAGACAATGTAGTGACAGGTAGTGGGTGCCTACCCCTCTTGTCTATGTAATTTCATCAGTCAGTGGAGGCAAGCATGTTGACAATTTATGTGAAGTTTTTTGGAGGAGTGAAGCCCACGGTCACCGCCTAATCAAACTCTTCGGTTGACCAGTGGGAGCATTCATGGATTAGATTGTGGGAAACACAGATTGAGATGGATTCTTGGGAAATTTCTACGTTTTTCTCGTGATATTCAGCCAGATCAATTCCAGGACTATGCAATGCAGACTACCTAGAAGGCCGCCTCAACCTCTGTGAAATTCTACGTAGCAGTACTTGGTCACTAAGGGTTAAGACTGGGCAGTGCAGCTCAGCGGAGGTCTAGCTGATGGAGGGTGGTACAGTCAATAGATATTTGACAAAATGGTTAAGTTTGTGAGCGATTGCACTCGTTTATACATGACCTTGTGAACAGACACTCAACATGAATTGATGACATGATATCTCGAACCAACAAGACAACCTATGCTCAGTGTCACTGACCGTGGGACTGCCTAAAGGTGAAAGCGACAAGTGTGACACTTTAGATGTACCTTTAGGTGAGCGTGACGAAACTTGCGTGACAATTCTTATAACATCATGTGTGAGTGTGATAGATGTTTACATATCAAACACAACTCAAACACGAACCTTCAACATCACCAAAACGAGGTTGCAATCATGACATAGAAATCAACATTCCAGAGATGACAGTTGGTCAAACAAGTGAAAATGAAGGAAGACATGTAGAGGAAACACATGAGATGACTTTTTTTCTTAGCGCACATGCATGTTACTAAGGACAGGATGATATGACAATGAAAAGTAGTCCTACAAACTCAATAAAGAGGTTTACGTCGAAAGGTTTTCTTTACTAAACATACTTACCCTCAAGACAATCACGCATCTAACGGAGTTTGCATGTGGTCCTGATTTGTTCCATTACTTGGTCTCTTGGTCCTTCTCCTCAACTCCTTGAGAGTGATATCAAAATGTCACCTTATCCAATTGTCATTAAGTGATAGGTCGGCGTTATTTTAGTGGCAGTGACTTCTGCTAGAATGAGGCACCGGGAAGCCCATCTGTGCAGTTTCTACATGCAAGACAGATAAGGCAGCTCAGACAACACTGTGCATTTTTTAGGCATAAGACACTGTTACGGGATGCGGTCCTAGGAGGACACCCCTGTGAAATTTCTGAGAATAGTGTTGACTATCTAAATACTCTGTGCATTTCTAGAGAGCAATGCTAGCTGGGGTCTTCAGGGGCTGTAGTGTTTCAGCTGACAAGGGAGGAGTCTTGATGGTTGTAGAAGAAAAGTAAAAATTCTTGGGAAATGTTTAATTGTGAGATTAGTGACATAGATGTAAACAATCATAGGACTCCACTGTGATCGCACACAGACACTTAGTGACACAATGTAGACCATCCATAATGCATAAGACATACATTTCCTAATGCAACAACATTCGTGAGAAGAGTGCATGAAGTGAGTTTGAAACATGTCTATGTGATGATAACCACTCATACGCACACAATTCCCTTGAAGAAAAACAACATTCCCTTTGCATGAAAAACAATAACCTCTATGCCCAAAGATGACACATGCTACATAAAGATGAGAACGCAGACAACTCTTAAGATCAAGGAGGGGATCTTGAAATCATCAACTTAACAAGAAGTGACCAAGGATGATCGATTGTGGGAGCCAAGGTAGGCTCCGAAATTTTCATGCGAGCCAAAATTTTGTAGGGTGGTTATAGCCACTATAACATTCGTGACACACTGGTAGAAATCCAGCTCTGTGTATGGACCTTGTTTTGTGAAAAGCAAGTCTAACCCTTCCAAAACTATTGTTCAATTCCTTGATCGTGATGGTTTCCACAATATCTTGTGTGAAAGATGTAGTCCCTACCATTCTCTTGATCGGTCAACATAGATTCCTACCCAAGTCAACTTAGTTGTTTCAATTGGGAATTAGGGGTATATTGATGCATAAGTAACATAATTAGAAAATTCTGAGTTTCATCTTTGGTGTTGCTTTGATGCGAGCAGTCCTAGACAATACCCTGACGGAGTCACACAGGAAAACAAGAATCACTATGCTGCCATCGATCCTGGTTAGTACCCTGGAGGAGTTACTTTTATCACCTCTTTGTGCAGGAAGCCTTTCTCTTCTTTCGCCTTATTAATTTTTCATTTTTCATCATTTTTTTTAAGAACCGTGCATAGAAACTTATTTATTTCAAAGGAATAAGAGGGATCCTGACTTATTGAGAGTAGAAGAGGTTGTTCCTTCAGAGAACTATGTTATATATACCTCTGAAATACTTTTTAAGGTTTTCTCCCTCACCTTATGGTCGATTAGCATGCAAGATAGCTCGTGCAATGTCATTTTATCACAATCACCACTAATTTGTCTACTTAGATGTTTTGCACATAGTTTTTATATGGAAGATGTAGCCATATCTGTCTCAAGGCACAGATTTTGTAAAACCAAACTTATATATATATATATATTCATTGTTTCCTAGTTCCTATTATTCTTTCAATATGATGTGATGTGAATTGAAAGTTATTTACATTCTTTGCAAATGTCGATCTAAAACGAAATTAGCTAGGGCATCTACTAATGTGTTCATATTTCTATAAATATGTTCATATCGTAGGAGATCAAAATTTCTTTCCAGAAGACACGCTCTCAAAACCATGTAAAGGATGGCATGATTTCTCACTGAATAGATTTTCGTGAGTTGTAGTACTATGAGCTATGAGTCAAGCCTAATGACTATATGGCAGATAACATGTGAAATACCATCATAAGGTAACTCAATCACTATGCTATACTCAACATTTTTTTTAGTCGATAGACCAATGAAAATTGCTTGCATAGTCACTAGCTTGCCATTCGGAGCAAATATAGTCCAGACTATAGAGGATAGGTTCCAAGTACTATGGCTAGCACCATCAACATAACTAATATACGGTTCGAGAGAGGTTGACACCTACAATCCAAAAGTAAATAGAATCAACAAAAACCATGGGAAACTCTAAAAAACACACTGCAAGCACACTCAACACACCTATACACAATATGTACACAATATGTACACATTGTACCATTCATGGGATCAAGAATAGTATTTTTTGAGGTACAACCCATTTCTAGGCTGCACTAATGGAACTCCATCACGATCTACTAACTCATAAGCCCCTTTTGTAAGGACTCACTTGACAACATATGGGCCCAACCACATAGGTTGGAACTTTCCTCGATCTAACTTATCGGGCTCCTAGTCATATAAGATAACCATATCTCCTTCCGAGAAGATTCTAGGCTTGACACTTTTGTCATATTGCGCTTTGATGTGTATTTTATGGCATTCATTAGATAACGTAGCATCGTGCTGGGTTTTATCCAAATGATTTAGAAGTAAAAGAAACTCCAACTCTGTGGAAGAATATACAGGAAGTTTCATAGATAGTTTGAACGATGGAATTCCACATTCCATGTGGAGGATCGCTTCCAAACCATACACCAACTAGAAGGGTGTGAATCCAATAGCATACCTAACTGAGGTTCGATATGCCCACAAGGAAGTAAAGAGAATAAATTTCCAGTCTAATTTGTGGACCCCTATCATACATTGAAGTATAGTCTTAAGAACTTTGTTAATCGTCTCTACTTTTTTGTTAGCCTGAGGATAATAGGGAGTGGAATTTTCATGTGAAAGTCCCAATTTGGTAGCTAATTTGGTCATCATATGATTTTGAAAGTGCTTTCCATGATCTATTACTATTTCTTGTGGAACACCAAACCTAGCAATCATGTGGTTGAAGAAAACAGATGTAGTTACTTCATCGATATTATTGAATGTAGGCATCACTTTGACCCACTTAGTAAAGTAGTCAACAACGACAATAATGTAGCCATGCCCCTCGGCCGAGTGTGGATTATATGTCATAAAATCAATGCCCCATTTAAAAAAGGGACCAACGATGACACTGGTATGCAAAGGAGTAGGAGAAGCGAGGAATTTTTTATCATAGATCTGGCATGCATGGAATTTCTAGACTATGAGGATACAGTGGGAAAAAATGGTTGGCCAAAAGTAATCAATGTGTAACATTTTTTGCGTGGTAGCATAACCAGATAAATGCCCACCACATGCCCTTGAGTGGAATTCATTCAAGACTTTGTTGTCCTCCTCAAGAGCAAGGCACCTCAATAAGATTGTATCGATACCATAGTGGTAAGGGTGTCATCGATAATTACATAATTTCAGGATTGGTACTGGATACGTCGCTACTCTGGGTGAGAGGTATTAGGACAAAAAGTTTAGGTCTGGAAATAAATGAGAAAATATCCATACCATGGGTCAGATGACAAGATCAGGAACAATGACTCATCTAGGATGGAATCTTCATATGTAGATTCAGCATCAAGGGAAGCGAGATCACTAATTAGCTCAGAAAAAGATAAGGATTTCTTCGACTTGGACTTTATGAATTTCAGTTTGAACTCTTAGAGAATAATTATCCACTTAAATTATTTCCCCCTAATAATCGAAATGAAAATATGTATGCCATAGGGTTGCAATCCTAAATTAACATAGTTTTGCGAAGCAAGATGTAATGGTGAAATCTTTCGACATCTTGAACCATCACAAAAGATAAATTTTCCACATCAGTATACTGGATCTCAGTATCATTGAGGTTCCAACTCAGATAATAAATGGGATGTTTAGTCCCCATATTATCTTCTTGGACCAACACCATAGCTATAGTAGAGATGGTGGAAACAAGGTACATGGAATAATCGCGCTGATAATTGGGGGGACATAAGAGAGGTTCCTGAACATGAACAACATTCAAGGCATCAAACACTTTCTGTGTAACGTCATCCCAATTGAAAGGAATCCCTTTTTTTAGTAAGCGAGTAAATCCTTTGGTCAATTCAACATAGTTAGGGATGAACCTCATCAATAATTTGGCTTTGCCTTGGAGTCTTTGTAATTGAACAAGATTGGAAGGCGCAGGAAAGTCAATGATTTCCTATAATTTTAAAGGATCAATAAAAATTCCTTGTTTTGAAACTATGAAACCAAGCAATTGACCAGAACTAATAGAGAACACAAAATTGTGCGGGTTGAGTCAAATGTTATAATGTCTACAATAGAGGAATATGGTCCGTAAATGCATAGGATTATTATCCCGACACTTAAAGTGAGAAAGGAGATCATCCAAATAGGGTTGCATGATGTTCTTTATATCATGGAAAGCATAATCCATCGCACTTTTGGCCCCTGTATTATTTAAACTCAAAGATAGGCTTTTGTAAGAAAAATTTCCCTGGGGACATATAAATGCGTTTTAGGTTGGTTCCCAAGGAGAATATTGTTTTGATTATAGCCCGAGAATCCATCCATAAATGAATAAATCTCACGGCTAGCGTACTCATCAACAATATGTTCAATTAATGGGGTTGGGTATTTTTCTTTTGTATAAGCTCGATTTACCTCCCGATAATTGGCACATACTTAGATCATGCCCTATTTCTTCATGACAAGGGCAACATTCAATACCCAACCAGTTAAAGGAATGGGGTATATAAAACCATACCAAAGAAGCTTTTCAATTTCAACATTTATGCTAGTAGCCTTCTTGGGGTGGACCAGACAGAGGCACTTCTAGAAGGGTTTGGCATCAGGATATGTCTTGATCTCATGCACTATGTTGTTTGGGTCAATACCTAGCATTTTCTTGTATGCCTAGGCAAAGACATCTCTAAACTTACGAAAAAGGACTCGATAAATCTTGACTTTAGATGAAGTGAAATATGCTTTGATGTATAGATTTTCAAATATTCTTGGTTTAATTGAAATATTGAGGGGAATGGTTTATTCAATATTCAAAAGGTTCTTTACAGAGTTTATCTCATGAATGGAAATGAAATTCGTAAATGGTTCGACAAAATTAGGTATGTACAAAAAATTAGGCATGTCCTTCCATCAAAGGGTTTTAATGTGGTGGTCGATTGACTTAGTTGGGGTGAACCAAATGCCTTCTAGCAAGACAAATACATGATTCAGGTCAAGGATTCCTTATCTAAAATAGAACAATGAATGTTATTACCGTGGAAAACAAGTTGGATCATAAAATCTAACTGATCCAGAAGTTGAGCGGTATAGTTTTCATGAGAGAAAACCACTAGGTTGGAATCTGATGGATCCACACTTCTGATAGTTAACAATATGGCCTTCTTTTGGGTGGGGCAATTTTACAACACCTCAAGAGTCTACATAACCGAAGCATACTAAGCCAAGTTTTCAACTACATTGTAATTTTGAGTGGCTCTTGAACAAGGGTTGAAAGTAGACTTATGGATAACACCCTTTGGATGCTTGATAGTCAATTCCTTAGGAACCAGAGGTGGAATAGGATCAGGTGCAGGCGGTACCGAACTGGTAGGTTGATCAGTATCTTGAACATTTAGTGGATTCGCATTACCATATTCCTTATTCTGAGTGGCCACCATAACTTCAGACTTCATCTTTGAGGAGGAAAGCATGAAAACTATGTTAGAGGAAGAGGCATATCGGGAAACCATATGGGTCTTCCAATTGGGAAATGGGTTGGTCAGAACAACAAGATAAGTGGATGATTTAAGGAACTAATTCACTTTAGTGTGGTGTGGATAATCAAGTGAAAAGTGATCTTTGTTACAAATCAAACATGGGTATCGAGGCTTTCGTTTATCATCAGAAGATAAATTTGTTTGTTGATCCTATGGTGAGGAATATTTCTTTTTCTCACCTTTAGCTTTCTTCTTTCTTCTAGGTTTCTATTGAGACTTACCTCTATTAGATGAGATGACATTTATCTCAGAAGCATATGCCGAAGGAGGATGAGATGGAGGCTTTTTTGTAGGAGCGGAAAGAGAAATACCATATGGTTTACTCATCGACTGCGAACTAGAAGAACCTACAATGCCATCGACAGCATGAGATTCTTTACCAAGTGGAGGAGGAACAATATTTTAGGGTCTTGGAGAATTTGGTATCTTATCATAGAGTGTGCTCGATTGGGTAGACTCGATCTAAACACTGAGCACAAGAAATAACTTTCTCTTTGGTCACAACTCCACCTTTGGCCATATCTTCTATTATTTAGCTAACAAAGACTTGACAAACCATTCTGCTAACAACTGATCGGGAACATAAGCCATGAAAAATCGGCAACGGCATCTCCACTCATCAATGTGATCCAAAACGTGAGTAGAGTCAGATTGTTTAAAGTTATTCAATAGTTTCGTTCCAGTTTTGTATTTGATGGCCAACTAGAAATGTGTTAGGAAGGCAGTGGCTAAACTACTGAAGTCATGAAATGATGCTCTAGGTAATTCAATATACCATTTAGCTGTGTACCCATAAGTGTTCATTGGAAAAGACAGAGTTGAAGTGAATCACGATTAAGTGAATTGGATGAACACCATACATGGTACATCATGACATGCATCGACGGGTCTTCTCTAGGATTCCCATTAAAATTTTGGATATCAGAAGGAAACTTAGTGGGAATGATCAACCACCATGGAGAAAGAAAAATGTGGTCGTTATTAAGCCAAGTTAAATCTGGTAATTCAAGAGTAGCCACAAAAGGTAACTGCATGTTCTAGTCCGGAGGCAGATGAGCTAGATATGAAGGGGTAGCTTGGGCAATAGGCACTTGCATTCCTGTATAAGGATATTTTTGATAATAAGGAACCTAGTTACCATAATATGGAGGGGTATGATAACCAACATGAAAGTGGCTATGTTTTCCAGTCCCACAATGGTGATAAAGATGTTGGAATGGTTGGGTTTGGATTTTCTAGCCTTGGAAAGGCACTTTATGTGATCCATATTGTTTCCCAATCAGGGTTTGCATTGCACATTGGTATGGGTTCCATTGGGACTATGCCAAATTCTGAATTATTTGGCCTACCGAAACTCAAGGAATACCTTGTGCAAGCAATTGAGAAGGTGA
Organism: Pinus tabuliformis; assembly: GCA_031772625.1. Lineage (NCBI taxonomy): Eukaryota > Viridiplantae > Streptophyta > Pinopsida > Pinales > Pinaceae > Pinus > Pinus tabuliformis. The sequence goes on from CM062804.1 coordinate 1,392,988,675, forward strand.
GGGACCTTATACAGGTTGACGAATTAGGATATGGGGAGAACTATATACCATTGGAATAGGTTGTAAAGGTTGGCTCACATTTATTTGAGCTTTTTGATGTGCTGACAGATAAGTAGGAATTTGTGATCAAGATGGTACAATTTGAGAATTCAACAGTCGATCCCAATATGAGCCAGGCTTTATGGGTAAAGTAGCCTTCCAAGCACTAGAAGTCATTCAAGGATGAAGAGGACTGTAACTAGGCATATTACCATATTGGGGTATACCAACAATAGGTTTCCCCCCTGCCATGGGAGGAGGGGATGATAGAGGAAACTATGATCTAGATGGAGGGTACCCAACATAAAGAGGGTTGGGATGTGCCCATTAACATAAGGGCCAAATTGCTGCTCTATTCTAGGTGTATATCAAGGAAGAGTAGCAGACTATGTGGCATTCATAAGATAGGTACCAAACATTATTCCCGAATTTGATGTCATGGGAGAGGTCCAAGGACTAAAATCCGCACCAAAAAAAGTCCCAGATAATGACTGATAGCCAGGTGGGATAGACGGGCAACCATATAAATGAGCTTCTTTGATGTTACAAACATGGATGAGGATGCAACGCTTGATGTATCAACCATAGTGGTGGACACATATCCATAGTTTGATTCAGTTACAGTCATGGTTAACAATCCCAATGAAGATGTCCGCGAGAAATAATGGGTAAGCTCGAAGAACTAGGTAAAGGAGATTGTTTCTGAGTTTGAGGAGGTGGAAGAGGCTCAGTTTGATAAAAATGAAGTGCTTCCCAATGAGCAAGATTAGAAGGAAAAGGCACTTCTTAAGGGATCTATTCAATACTCAGAAGTCCATATGGAAGAGGTTCATTGTTAGGGCCAAAATATATTGGTTTTGTTTGAGACAAAGGAACATAGGAGGAAGGTCCCAAAGACTCAAGTAAAGATGGTGGAGGATCTCTGTGTTTAATAACCTCAGGAAACAAATTTTATGACTCAAGGAGATTAGATTCAATGACCTCAGATAACAACATTTCATGGATTTAAATTTCAATTATGTTAGTGTCACCAACATGAATAGATGTAATCTCAGCTTCAAAAATCAAAGGGACAGATGAAAATGGTTGATCAATATCAAGTGGACGACCAGCAGTAGTTCCCGATGTTCCTGATTCAGTAGTTTACATTTTCCTATGTCTAGGATGACAGTTAGGAGTAGCCTCTGGAGGAAGTGGAGGATTATTTTACATTCTACGTTAATGATGGGGAGGGGGATTTTGTTCTTCCACATTGGGAAATAAATTCTATTAACACAAAAAGAAATAAATCAAAAAGAGGGTAATCTACGCATAAAGTATTACCAAGCAACCATGAACTACAGTATACACCTTGGCGAAACAAGGACTTAATGTACAAAAGATAATCTCTTAAATGTTGTGTTCGATGTATCATAGTATACAAGGCGACAAACTCGGTTACCTATGGATGGAGAGTAACCTATTGGGGACTCCCAAAATATATGCGATGGTACATGAGAGTGCAGTCTATACTAGTGTTGTATAATGCATAACCGTTCAATGAAATCATTCCCATAAACTTTACATGTGTTGAGCACTAGCAATATAACTGAATGTACGTGGAGTACGTCCTATACACTCACATACATGGAATGGGATTTCACCCCTGGGATACCACGCTAGAAAGCAATGACAACTCCTATGTTTAACAACACCAGAATATGTCTCTAGCCTAGACTTCTAAATGTTTGTGTTAATGTTACAAACGTTGCTTAAGTTGATTCAATAAATTTTATTGTTTATATTTTATTGTGTTTTAGTTTTAGGTCTCACCACAAATGTCACCTGAATATCCGAAGATGCAAATATAGCATGAGAAAATATAAATTATTTCTCTTTCAATGAAAATATAGGTAAGGAAGGGAATAAAAAATCAAGATGCAGTAAATAATATGTAGCAAACAAGATGCAAGATGCAATTTCCTTTCCAGTGCAACCATTCCTATACTAATTCACATGCAAAACCCTAAATGGTGATACAATTTTTTTCTTTTCACAACACTTAATTTTCGAGATGGAGAAAACAAATATGCAAATGTTCAATTACTGATTCAATTACACTTTTCAAAATGAGGACTAGAACAACAATTAATTCAAGTGATCAACAATCAAACAAAAACAGTTTGCAAGCGACCAAATTATAAGAAAAGAGAAAAATCAAAACCAATTCTTACAAAAGGAAAACAACACAAATGAAAAGCAAATGGAGGCTTTAGAGACACCACAAGACATTTAAGACTCAGGGAAGTTTATTTGGAAGTAGGCTTACCAAAGATAGGCTCCAGAACCAAGGAAAAATTCATGCAAAATTAGGGGTCAATGCTGGTGCAGAAGAGGCACCAGTGCATTGCAACACTAGTGTAGAGTGGGTCAGAGTAAGGTGCAATGCTTTTTCAAAGGAGCATAGGGTGTGTTGGGCCTAGGAAAGAGGTTTTTGGCACCAAATTTTCAAAAGAGGTTTAATGAAATCACTTCACAATTCTTCTCATGGTTGTATGATATAATAAAGGTCTATCAAGGAGGTAAATAAACGCAATGGAAAAGGATACCACCAAGGGAATGCTTCGCTACCCATTGGAGTCACCAATTTGTTATATGGCATTTATGATTACAGAAAAAGGATCTCCCCTACGTCGGTGGCTAGCCTAGAACAACAAAGAGATAAGGAACACAATGTTTTTCCTTAAACTAAATATATAATCAAGTCAGGCCCACCTGGAATACTTTGCACGCTTCTCTCCTTCTTCAGCTTGGAAGCTCCAATCCTAGCTTCGATTGCCAAAATGAAAAACTTCACAGTCAGATAACACAAGCCAAGAAACTACGAGATCTATGCAATATCATCTAAGTACTTCATTCAATAGATCAACATCGTATTGAAATAAGTGAAACAACATCACATATAGGAAAGCAATGAATGCTTTGCATTACTATAAGTGGAAGGACATTATAACCATAAGTAGTAGCTAATCTTGTAGAAGAGATCCTCCAACTTGTTGAATTGTCCTTTCCTTGTCACAATATGTATTATGCACCTCCAATCTCCCTAAATGCATGGAATGATGACGACTCACTGCAGCAACATAAGTGCAGAATCACTCTCCAAAATCCAATCCCCAACCACATAGAAGGTTGGGAATATATAGAAAAGTATGGTAAGTTTAGATTTCTTATCCGATTACCAATCTAGGATAATATATCCACCTTTGATGGAGGGATAAGATCAAAGGATAAGTGATGAAAACTCCAATGTAGTGATGGATAGGATCCGAATGTTTTATCCAAGATAAGTAGTTGTAACAATTTCTAGAAACTCCTAGAAGAGGAAGCTTCGAGAATCCTGATCATACTCCTCGATGTCTAGAACCAACGCAAGTGCAAACGGGTGCAACCAGCTGGTCACGAATTCATGCCACAATGGAGAAACTTGCTGATGAGCGTACCCTAGTAGGATTACAAGGAGCATTCGTCCTCAAAATGGCTTAGATGAAGCAATTTAGGGCTCAAACATTGGGAAATGGAAGGTACATTATTAGGTCTTCATGAGAGATGGTGACAAGGGGGAAAAGGATGTTAATTGATCCCATTAGGAGGCTCGCTTATTGGATGTGACAAAATGGCCTATAGAAATATCGAGTAGCTACATGTCAAACCAATATGTGTCATTGGTTGATATGGAAATATGTTTGGGCTAGAAATTATGGCCCAAATTTTCCCATTTTCTTTATTTAGTCATAAATAAAAAAGACCTTTCATGGATGAAATCATCCGTAGAGGATTCAAAATCCCTTTTATTTGTTTTCTATGCATATTGGATGCATAGGGTATGTTGTTTCTGTTAGGTCCCTATAATACTAATGATTCCCCCATTACTATTGTCATTGTATCCCTTATTGTTATTATTGTGCCCCTATTGTCCCCATATTGTTATTAGTGTGCCCCATAGAAACTCACCATTGTTATTATTGTGCCCTTATGTTATTACTATTATGTCGGCTTGATTATATTATGACCCCTTAGATTCCTATATATAGAAGGGAGGTTTAGTCATTTGTATCATCCAAGAATGGTTCTTTGTGTAATGAAAAGGAGGTTTCCCCCTCGCAGAGGCTGAATTCTAAGGTGTTTATCTATCTTTTCTATCTTTTTGTGAGCTTGTTTCATAACATTTGGTATCAAAGGTTTGGATTCTACGGTTTCACTACTCCAAATAGGTCATTGTCACATATTCACTTTAATTTGTTTTCTGTGACGTTTCAAAGGCTTAAAAAAAACCCATTTGATCCAAAATCATTTAGAATGTCGGGTCCAAACTTCAGAGATTGTATCACTATATTTTCGGATATATGATGTGAGGAAGTTAGGGTTTTTATAGACTCCCAAATTACATTCCAAACAGGTGACCTGGGGAAAAACATCATAACTTTTGTTCTGAGCATCATATTGAAATTTCGTAAGAAGTTTCAAAAAGAGGACGACCTATAGTTTTCTATATATCAGTTTCAGGTACTAAGGTCAAAACAGTGACATGTGCCACGTCACACAAGTTTTCTCTATTGAACTAGTCTATAACTAGGTCAGTGTGGTAGATTTGGCATAACTCTTCCTTGGAGAATCCAATCTTGATCAAACTTGAGGGGTTAGAAAGAGGACTCAAAGGGATACTGTAGGATATGATTTTAGATATTTGAGATCTACAGTTACAGAGATAAAATAGATTCAATATCGAGCTCTTAGAAAGAAAGAAAAAAGGTGTGTAGTTTTTTTTAAATTTTGCATAAGACTGGTTTGAAAATTTACTTTGAAGGAATTCAAAGGGAATAGTGAAGAATTATTAGCATTAATTGATGCCCCGAAAAACAAAAATGGAAACACCTAGTAAGAAACCTGAAAGCTCTAGCATGACTCATGAAGAAGAGGAAGAAATGAACCATGATATGTCAAAATTACAAGACCAAGTACAACAAATTTCACTCTCACAAAAGGTAACTAAAGCTAAGATGGATGGCATGGATGCTAAGATGGAGGAATTGAAGATAAATTTCAATACGTTGCTACAAGAAATGGTTACTAATGGTGAAAGAGTAGTAAAGGAAACCCATGATGAGAACAAAAGAAATGTTAATCATGATTTCATAGACTCTAATGTTTGATTGAAGACCCACCATGTTTCAAAAATCGATATGAGGAAGTTTCATGGCAAGGATCCTAGAACATGGATACTACATATGGAGCAATGTTTCGATCTCCATAATGTGCAAAACACAGAAAAGTATGTATTGCAACTTTATATTTGGAACCAAATCAGTTTGTATGGTATCGATGGCTTTGCAGTCGTAAACAAATTGTCACTTTTACAGAAGAAATGATAGCACATTATGAGGATACAAAAAGCAACACCTTTTTTAGCGAATTGATAAATCTCAAACAAAAGGGTTCAATGATAGAGTTCATTGAGGACTTCCAAAAATTGAACATAATGGCAAAAGATATTCCAGAGGAGCATAGGATTGGTGTGTTCGTAAGGAATTTAAAGGATAATATCCAACATGGTTCACCTTTGCGAACCTGATTCATTGGAGAAGGCATTCAAGTTAGCAAGAAAAATGGAAAGAAAAATTATGGTAACCAGGAAGCCTACCACTCACAACTATAAAGATGGAAGTGTTGTTGCCCCTAGCCTTCCATAACCTACAAGGTTGACACCACAACAATTGGAAGAAAAAAGAGCAAAAGGGCTTTGTTATAGTTGTGATAGAAAATACACTAAAGGTCATAAGTGTGTTAAGAAGAAATTATTCTACATAGGTTGTGAAGAGGAGGAAGAAAAGGAACAGGAAATGTCAAAATAAGACGATATACTCAAGGAACAAACCCTATGTAAAGAAGAAATGAATCCAACCATATATTGTAATTCATTAGCTGGAATTACGACTCCTCAAACTATCAAGATAGAAGGACATATCAATAAGAAAAAGGTAATAGTGTTGATTGATTCAGGGAATACCCATAATTTTATTCATTGTAAGATAGCCAAGGAATTGAATTGCTTCCTATATCCAGCACCAAAGTGTCAAGTGATGGTTGCAAGTGGAGGAACCATAAAGTTCTCTAGAAAGTGTCATAATATCAAGTTATCCATGGGAGAATATGTATTGAATATCCCAATGCTTTCCATTCCAATGGGTGGTGTTGATGTTTTACTAGGAGTCCAATGGCTACAATCCTTGGGTACAATAGATTTTAATTTTCAAGAACTTTTCATGGAATTTTCTGCAGAAGGAAAGGAAGTTGAATTAAGGGGTATTACAGGGAAACCAAGAAATATAATCAGATCTAACAGTATTACAAAGTTTCTAAAGAAGGAACAACAAGGTGTAATTGCACAATTATGTTCTCTAGAGGTTCCCACATCGAAATCATCTATTTCTCCAGATCTCCAAAAAGTCTTGGATAATCATTCCAAGGTATTTGAGACTCCCAAAGGCCTCCCACCTATTTGTGATCATGATTATGCTATTAATTTGAGTCGAGGAAGTGTTCCTCCAAACATCAGGCCATAAAGATATCCCTATGCCCAAAAGAGTGAAATTGAACGTATGGTTGCAGAAATGCTAGAGGCTGGTATAATTCAACCTAGTCAAAGTTCTTTCTCTGGTCCAGTAGTATTGGGGCACAAGAAGGATGGATCATGGCACATGTGTTCGGATTATAGGGAGCTCAACAAGCTCACTATTAAAGATAAATTTCCAATTCCTATCATTGATGAATTATTGGATCAATTTCATGGATCAATTTACTTGACGAAGTTGGATCTTCATTCAAGATATCGTCAAATCAGAATGATGAATGAATTCTAAAAACAGCATTTAGAACTCATGAGGGTCATTATGAATTTTTGGTCATGGCTTTTGGCCTTACCAATGCACCTTCTACATTTCAAGGTTTGATGAATTCCATTTTCAAACCCTTCCTTAGAAAATTTGTGTTCGTATTTTTTGATGATATACTAATCTAAAGCAAGTGTTGGAAGGATCATGTCGAACATATTGATAGGGTGCTCAAACTATTGGAGGAGAAACAATTATATGCAAAAATCTCTGAATGTTTCTTCAGAGTACAAGAGGCGGAATATCTGGGCCATATTGTATCTCATGAAGGTGTTAAGGTAGACCCTAGAAAAATTAAATCCATTAAGTAATAGAAAATCCTCACATCCATAAAGCATCTATGAGGATTTCTTGGGTTGACAGGGTATTATCACACGTTTGTTAAGAATTATGGGATAATAACAACACCTCTAACAACATTATTGAAGAAGGATGTATTTTCATGGACTCCAGAAGCAACAAAGGCCTTCGAACATCTTAAAGAGGCAATGTGCCACGCACCAGTCTTAGCTACACTGGACTTCACAAAAACCTTTATTGTGGAATGGGATGGTTTAGGAAATGGAATTGGTGTTGTTTTAATGCAAGATGAAAGACCCGTTTCTTTCGAAAGTCATCCAATCGAAGGAAAGTATTTATACAAAGCTATTTATGAGAAGGAAATGTTTGAAATACCACATGCACTTAAGAAATGGCGACCCTACCTAATGGAAAAACACTTCAAGGTAAAAACAGATCATGATAGTATTAAATAGTTTTTATAACAAAGATTATCCTCTAAAGAGAAAAAAAAAATGGCTCACAAAGATGTTGGGTTATGACTTTGAAATCATCTACAAAAAGGGGAAGAAATTATTTTTGGCAGATGCACTCTCAAGAAAGGATGAGCATGTGGAAGCATTGTTGTGCGCCATTTCTATTATCTAACTAGATTGGATAATTGAAGCAAGGGATGAATGGAAGAATGACGAAAAAGTGTGGGCACTCATTCAAAAGTTACAATAAGAACCCAATACATCTAATACATTTAGCTAGAAAAATGATTCATTACAGTACAAAGATCGCTTATAACTATGTAAGAATTCCCAACTCAAACAAAATATTCTTATGGAATTGCACACTTCTCCCTTATGAGGGAACTCTGGATTTTTAAAAACTTACCATAGGGTTAAGAAGGAATTTTTTTGGGATGGCCCTAAATTGGATATTCAAAAGTTTTTTGCGGAATGTTTTGTTTTCCAACAAAATAAATTTGAAACAATTAAGACCCCGGGTCTATTACAACCTTTATCCATTCGAAGCCAAAGTTGGGAGGAGGTTTCAATGGATTTTATCATAGGTTTACCCAAGTCCGAAGGAAAAAGTGTCGTCATCGTGGTAGTTCATAGAATTACCAAGTATGCACACTTTTGTGCGTTATCGCATCCACTTAAAGCCAGTACAGTTTCTACTGCATTTATGGAAACAATTCAAAAGCTACATGGAAACCCAAAGATTATTGTAAGCGAAAGAGATCCCATTTTTACTAGAAATTTTTGGACAGAATTATTTTCTTGTCTCAGTACTTAGTTAGCTCATAGCTCATCTTATCATCCTCAAGCTGATGGGAAAACTAAGATAGTAAACAAAAGTTTGGAAGGATATATTTATTGCTTTGTATTTGATAAACAGACACAATGGGTCAAATGGTTGCCTTTGGCTAAATGGTGGTATAACACTTCCTTCCATACTACAGCAAAAATGACCCCATTTATGGCACTTTATGGATATCATCCACCATCCATCACATCATATTTAAGAGAAAATTCTAAGGTTCAAGTAGTGGAACATCACATCGAGCATAAATAGCAAGTTATCCAACTCTTAAAGGATAACCTCATGTTGGCGCAAAATAGAATGAAACAACAGGCAGATCAACATCAAAGTGAAAGAAGTTTTGATGTAGGTGACTGGGTATTCCTATGGCTACAACCATATAAATAAATGTCCCTCAAGCAAGCTACGAAGGATAATAAATTATCACCAAAGTATTATGGTTTGTACAATGTGTTGCAAAAGACTGGTACTATGGCATACAAATTGGAGCTTCCTGCAGCTTCCTGAGTGCACCTAGTTTTCCATGTTTCATGTTTAAACAAGGGTATAGGTGACAGGCTCCCAGTTCAAACAATATTTCCAGAACTTGGCGAGGAAGGAAAAATCATATTAGAACCAGAAGTGGTCATAGAAGCAAGAACTCGACCGCTACGAAATCGATCAATTTTAGAGTCTCTTATCAAGTGGAAGAACTTATCCGCTGAAAATTCCACATGGGAGGATGAGATTTTATACAGAAGCATCCAGAACTACTCAAGCATTGAGGACAACGCTTTTGGGAAGGAGAGGGGCATGTTAGGTCCCTATAATGCTATTGATTCCCCCATTACTATTTTCATTGTATCCCTTATTGTCATTATTGTGCCCATATTGTCCCCATATTGTTATTAGCATGCCCCATAGAAGCCCACTATTGTTATTATTGTGGCCTTATGTTATTACTGTTATGTCGGCTTGATTATATAATGACCCCATAGACTCCTATATATAGAAGGGAGGTTTATTCATTTGTATCATCCAATAATTGTTCATTTGTGTAATGTAAAGGAGGTTTCCCCCTCGAAGAGGCTAAATTCTAAGGCGTTGATCTATCTTTTCTATGTTTTTGTGGGTTGGTTTCCTAACAGTTTCTTTGTAGACAATTCTAGGTGCGTGAACTATGCCAAAGCATATAAACGAGAATTTATTTTTAACGTATGATCAATGATTTAAACCATTACCATGTACATTAACCAGAGATTTCAAATATTTCTTGAACTAATGTTTCCATTACTAACAATACACAATCTTTTAAATTATTATGATAGATGAAAAAGAAGATATATGATAACTAAATATCCTTCGTAAATATTTTCATTATTAGATAAAGCGTAGGCGTGTAGAAACATTTCTATAGCTAACACTTATATATTTGAGATATTACAAGAGTCAATAATTTTATGGTGCAAAGGCACTAATTTAAACAAATTCTTCAATTAGTTATTCTGAGTAATAATAATAACTTTGCAAGACTATTAGGGAAATGACAACTCAACCTAGCCTTACCCAATACTCCTATATTACCTCAAACATATGAACAATCATAGTAATTATTACACAAGGAAAACTCGCATGAACACAAATGTTGCTAAGAATTGAATCCATAAGCCTTTGATTATCTTCAAAATTCCAAAATTACTATAATGTCTTTCATTATGTCAAAGTATCAACCCTTCTTACCTCAAATTAAAAATTAGATTTAGTGTCTTCTGAAAATATCTAATCTATTACAGTCTTTTTGCATGAAAAATAAAGTTTTATCCTAAATGAGTTGGATAAGTCTAATTAATATAGCTGAAAATATAAATTCTAGAACTAATTTAGTGGAATCTACACACTATTCGATGATTTAGTTTCCAACCGCTTCCTTTAAATCTGGTTTTCTTGATTTTTCTCCTATTCTTGTTGAAATATCACTTGAAAACATACTTCCTTCTCAAATGATAAGTTCAATGAACTTATCCCATTTATCATCATCTAGGCATGACAATTGTGTTACTTTTATGTATGCCTCATCAACCTCAACATACTTTTGAAAGGTGGGATTGGTTACCATAAATGGTGAATTTCATGTGAAATGAATAAATCATTTTGTAAACCTTGGAAAAACGTTTTACCATCAATATTTCCATTTACTTTAGCGAATTTTGAGTTGTCTGTTGCTATATCATGTAACTACTGCTAATAATATTCCTATTCGATTAATTGACCATGAGAATCCCTTAATGATGGGAGTCCTTTTTGCTGAAGAACAAAGAAATTTTTATGAAATGTTTTAATCTGAATTTCTATATTTTAGCATTTATTCTCTAGCTGTAGCATTGAATTCCTCTTTTTCAACACCTTTCTTACTTCAATGATTGCATCTATCCTATCTTCAACCCCCATGTCTTTGAGCTCCTCCTTAGTTTTTGAATTTAAACTTTAATACTTCTTGTTGCTTCTCTAGGTTTATGGTCCATTTCTTCTTTGATCTCAACAATGGATGCCTTTTCTTTGTGCACCAGTTCTTCCTATTCCAAAATGATTTATATGGATGTACAAAAATTGGAAATAGCTTAACTAATTTCTATCGAGATCTTCTCCTTAGCTTTTGATAGATTTTGTGCACTAGCTAATTCATCCATATATTTTTCAAGTTGATTTATAAGCTTGAAATTTCTATATATTCTTGAAATATATGCATTATCTACCTTTATTTTATTTTCTTCTCCCTTCTGTGGTGATTCTTTTAATTTCTCAATTTCAATATTCCTCAATTATAGATCTCTCATGGCTTTAGATAACTTTTCAGTTGAATCTTAGCTGGTTGACCGTATTTCTACTGTTGAAATTCCTACACTGGCTTTTTCTTTCTTTCTCCTTCAGAATTTTTTTCATGTTTGCCTTAATTTTTTTTATTTGGATGTTTTGTTCAACAATGATACACAACATATTTCTTTCTCCTTTTCTAATTGTCCTACTTCATGAGCTTTAGAATGCTCTGTTGTTGGAAATTTTAGTTGTCTTCGTAATGCTTGAATTTTTTCATTTATGTTTTTAATAATTTATTGAGAAGCATTGACATCATTAGATAATAGTCCTAATTTTTTTACAATGTCTTCTAAATATTTTATTCTTGTATCCTTTCCTAAATATGACCTATTTTATAACTTAAGATGAGAATGAATATTTTTAAGGAAGCTTGTAGATTTGAAGAAGTCATGGCAGAACATGTTAGAGAAGAATATATCATTTCACCAGCTTGTTTATGTAGATCAATCTAATCTATAAGATGGATTTTATTTATATCAAAAGTAAACACTGAAGTCTTGTAATCCTCTCCAGTGTTTGGAATTGGGAAATTTGGCTCAATAAATTCCAATTGAAATTGTCCTTTGTCAGGGTCTAGTGCATACAATAATTGGTTCTGGGTAGTAGAAGTTTGTTTCCAAAACTCAGAATAGGTGGAAATTTTTAGTAAATCATTATTCTTCATTTCTTTAATTGTATAAAAAATAACTTGTTCACTAGAAGGATAAGTGGATGCATCAACAATTGTTTCTTCACTTTGTTGTAAAGTGAAAACAGGTTCGCTCGATAACATCATTGTAGTAGACACTTCTGTATTTTTGGGTTATGATGGTTCTTCCTCTGTATTATTTATCCTTGTTCTTTGAAAAGCTCTAAATTTTGTTGATTTAGAACCTGAACCAATAGGAGACATACTTTCACTTGGTCCTTTTAAGTCCTTCTCTTTAAGTCTAGGAGTTTCTAAAGCTGGTTGACTAGAAACTTTTTCTTCAACCTCCTGCAAAGTGTTCTCCTCTCATACATTCTGATTAGCATATTATTCAATTCTAATTTTTAGAAATGAGTATAAGGAGCATATTTTGCTTAAGTATAATAGATGAAGTTACTCTCAAAGGGTCATAAGTCCAGCTAAAACTTAATTTAAACTTCATTTGACTTAATAAGTATTCCACCTCCTTATCATCTACTCTAGTATTTACTATAAATGGATCAATTTGAACTTTCAGTTTGAATTGATCTTTTTTCTTTCTGGACACAAAATGAATTTCATTCATATTCATGCTTTATCTTATGAATTCTAAAGCAAAAATCCTCATAGGAACAAAAATAGGCAGTTTGTATGATGGCAACTCACAACCATAAAATCTAATCTCTATAAAATTCTGATATAGATACAAGTCTCCCACTTTTGACTATTCACTCAAATGCAAAATTATTTTAATTTTTGTTCATATCCTTGGAACTGCATCACTACTAAGTATATGTAATGAAAAATATAGAAAGTGATCTACAAAATCAATAAAAGAATAATCCTTTGAATTCCTTCTGTCTAATGAAGTCTAATGAATGACAAATTACGACCTTCCCTGTGAGTCAAGATTTTGAAGTTTCCTTTTGAGTCTCTTAGAATGATGATATAAGAACAAATACACTAACAAATATTGATCTTTAAAAGATCTCTCTGCATTGAATTTTAAGAATTATTCATGAATGATATTTGAAATAAATTGGCCAAAGTTGAAAAGAACAAAGAGTTTTTTACGAGATGAAAATACTTACAGGAACCCTAGGATGACCTTATCAATTCATTCATCACTATAGTAGCCTAAAATACAACAAGTCATAGAAATTACTTGTCTGGACATTAATGAAAATGTTGTTGAAGAATATGGTGGATTATGATGAGGTAATTCAAAACCTTCCGCCATAAAAGACTCAAAGATATTAGCTCGTTGCTGAAAGAAAATTTTTTGGTAGATTTCCATTAGTGAATCAAATGAAAAAGTGTGAAGGTAGCTTAGAGGATTAATTTCTAAGGTCTGGAAAATGGATTTTGGGGTTATGGAGAACAAGGATTCACCATTTCTCGTTGTTATTGCTCTCTCACTAGGAAGATAACAATTTTCACACCAAGAAACAAATTCAAGGAATTGATGGGCTTGAGGGAAAACATATTGGGGTAACATGGATTCCCAAAAGTTGAATCTATCGCTAGAATTTTCAAAATTTTCAAAATCCCAATTGTGCAATTCGCACAAGTCAAATTCACATTTATCAATATCCATTAGAGGGAATTCATCTAAATTCGGGACTAGGGGAAGAATTAGGTTTTGAATAGATATTTTAGCTTTTCCCTTTTGATTACTCATTCTAAACTAAGAGGAGAACAAGAAATTATGAATACCTGGTGATTTCTTGGTCATTTTATGTGGTTGACTGCAAAATTCAAAAGTTATATATAATTGAGGACCTATCCAAACTATACTGGAATGAAGGAAAATTATAAGTTTGATGGAGGATAATTCATTTTAGACGATTATTTTGGATAGTTGTTAATGAAATTAATGGTTGGTGCGTCACAAAACAGCTATCAGAACATTGGCGGCAATGAATTTAATGATTCAATGGTTAACTAATTTAAAATATCTGAGTATGAGGGGAATTTTTATGTCTAAAATGGGCCTCCTAACGAAATTATAAAATAATAGGGGAAATAATAAAATAAGATTAGATTACATCATCAAATTTTATAGGGAAAAAGGAAAAAACTATTTTTTTCAACTAATATTTTCAGCTTATCTCCCTATGGGTTTACTCAAATTTTGAGTAGAAACACTTGTTGGATGCTTAATTTGATTCCTCATCCAATGAGTAACCATGCATACTTTCAATGGGCTCTTCTACATGAAAAATGAGAAATACATGAAAAACATGATTGCAGTCACATTTTTTCATGTATTTCTCATCTTTCGTGTATCAGGGTCCATCAAAAGTATGCAGCATGGGTACTCCTTGGATTAGGAATTAAATTTTTCATCCAACAACTACTACTAATTGAAATTTGAGTAAAAACTTAGGGAGATAAGTTGAAAAAGGTATTTTTATTATTTTATTATTATTTATTCTTTTTACTTTTTTACTCCAAAAATGGTGAATCATCCCCCATGGTTGACATCATCATCTTGAATCCTATTGGTTCTTATAAAGTTTATTTTGGTTCTACATTTTTCTTAGGAGGTCCATTTTAGACCTCAAAATTCCCCTAATGGAAATAATGATGGTTAGTTTGGCAGTTAGCTAACAGAGCAGATAAAATGGTGGGAGCGAAGGTGGAAGGAATAGTTAGGTGGAAGGTGGTTTGCAGGGGTCTGGTGGTAAGTTGTTTTTTCAAAGGGGGGTCCCACAATGAACAAGCATGTGACATGAAACTTTGGGTATTTTGTATAAAACATTATTGTTGACCCCTAGTTCGTTGTACGTCAGGAGTGCGAGGGGGGTCCCATAATCTATTTTCACCTCTTGATTTCGGCAGGATGATATAGGGATGTTGAAACTTGCACAGAAGATAAGTGTAGTGGTGGAAATCAAAAATTTATGATAAAATCATATAATTATTTTCAAAAATTTAAATTTAAGACGACATTTATTAAAAATATGTCGAACCTTTATTACAAAGTAAAATAAACCTTTTCTTTTTAATATACAATTTGAAAATAAATTGCATGGGTAAAAATAGTTACAACATTGCCTCCATCTGGGGATTTCTTACGCATATCAGATGTAGAGAATATGCAGATCCATGTGCCTTCTCCTCAATTTATGGAATCATTGTTGTAGAAAATCACACTTTCTCTTGAAAATATAAATCACATCAACCATGTATGATGATAATGAAAGGAACTTACTCAATATTGAATGTAGTGTTTCAAATATTTCCCATTGACTAGCAATGAGAAATATTATCCCTATAATTTATGAAGAATGAAAGTATTATTTCCTTTGATTTCAACAATTTTGAAAGGTCCCAACCATAGATTATCAAACTTTCCATGCTTTCTTTTTTCTTCTCTTCTTGTGTCCCATATTAATACTAGGCCCCCCTATCTAAAATCCCTCTCTATGGATCTCCTGCAAATAAACTCTTCATATTATCATGATACTGTAGGAGTTTGTGTTGAACTTGTTCTATGTCTTGATTGAGCTCAATGATATGATTTATTCTTTTTGAGAAATCATCATTTTCTTCATAAGAATCCTGCAAGAGCATCATAACTAGAAATTCCAATTGTGTAGGAAAAATAGCTTTAGTACCATAAACAAGTTGGAAATAAGCTTTACTAGTAGATCTCGTGGGTGAAACTTTTTTTTCCCAAATTGCATACTTCAAGTGGTTGTCCCAATTTGTTTTATGATCTACTAACACCTTCTTAATGACTTTAACCAGTCTTTTATCTCATGACTCTACTAGTCCATTCCATTGTGGATCATAAGGTGTAGAGTGATGTAAATAATTTTGGTATTTTTGACAAAATCCAATCATTTTAATGCAACTAAAATCTTTAGAATTATCTCTAACTATTTCTCTTGGAAAACTAAACTTGGATAAAATGTTTTTTTCAATAAATTTCATGACCACAGAATCAATTTCATTTCTTACAAGGGTATCTTCTACCCATTTTGTGAAATAATTTTTTGTTGTTATGATCCATCTATGTTGATTGTTGGAAGAAGAAATTATTTCACCAATGAAATACAAACCCCATTGCAAGAAAGGAGCTTCAACCAATAATGGAATTAGAGGGGGAGCAACTAGTTTTTGTTTTCCTACAAAACTTTGGCAATGAATACAACTTCATGCCTTCAAACTTACTTAGGAAAACAATCTATGCCAATAGAATCCTACTCTCAATATCTTGTGTACAGTTTATTTCCAAGCGTAGTGGCCTCCACATACTCCTTCATGAAACTTCTTGATTATACCCTCTGTTTCGCTTTCAGTTAAACATAGCAAAAGAATATTCAATGGATCTTTCCAACACATATTTGCATCAAGTGTATAATATTTCATTGCTCTAATATTAAGAGACCTACATTTTTTTTTTTGACTCAAGAGGATATTTAAAATCTCATAGAAAATGTACAATATATGTATACTAGTTTGATACTAAAAAAATTTCATCAATATGCAAAGGAAGGAGTGGTGTTGAACTTAAAGAAGGTTCTTGTGGATTCTTCTCCTCTGGAACAAAAGAAGGTTCTTATTGATTCTTATCCTATAGAACAGCTTTAATTTGCATGATTGAATTTATTCCAAGAAATTTACAATTTGGCTATGTTAATAACTTAGCCAATCCTTGTTATTTAACTAGCTTTGTCAGTCTGATATATAAATCATATTCTAATATTCTGGCTATCCATCTTCCTCTTTTCCCATTTGTATCAGGTTGTCTGAGTACTGTCTTTATTGCATTATTGGGTACAAAGATATTATTAGAGAATGTAGCACATAAATTCTAAAATATTTCAAACCTTTAACTAAAGAATAAGATTTCTTTTCAATTATATCGTACTTCAATTATTCATCCCTCATAACTTTGTTAAATAAAGAAATTAGTTGTTCATAATGATCTTCATTTTTCTATAATAAAATTGTTGCTATTGTATTGTCTGATGTGAAGGAGAAAACACTGAAATTCTTTGAATAATCTGGACTGGCTAGTATTGGTGCTTTTGAAAGTGCCTATTTGATTTGTGAAAAAGAAAATCTAACCTTTGCATTCCCCTTAGCTTCATGATTCTTCTTAAGCATATCAGTAATATAATTTACAATCTCTGCTTAATTAGCTATAAACCTCCTCAATAAATTTATTTTCCCTAAATATGCTCGAATTTCTTTCTTTGTTCTCAAAAATTTATTAGCTGAATAGTTCATACTCTTTTGGGATCTATTGTAACTCATTCCTTTGAGATGATATGAACTAGTAGTTTTCCTTCCTTCAAAGAAAACATTGATTTGTTGGGATTAAGAGAAATTCCTAATTTCCTGCATCTTTCAAAAACGTTTTTCAAATGTTTGATATTCTTTGCATCAGATTCTGAAAATACATTTAAATAATCAAGGTAAATTACTATGAATTTATTTACTTTTCCCACAAATTCTAATTCCATTGCCCTCTAAAGAGTTTCCCCTGCATTTATTAGGCCAAAGTGCATTTTAGCATACATGAAGGTGTTAGAAACAATGGAAACTAGGACACTATTGAGAGGGGGGATGAATCAATAGTTTGGACAAATTATACAATTCTTAACAAATTAAAATTTTCAAACAATTTAACAATTATTCATAGCATCATAAACATCAAGCACATAAGAAACATATACAGAAGACACCAATCTTGTTTTTATTACAAACCTCAACTTGATTACATCATGGCCCCATAAGCTACCACTTTTAGGTTTATCACTTGCTACTGAAAGGAAATTCAACCCCTACTCATTTATTAGCTAGCACTGAAAGGGACTAATACCCCTACTCGTTTACCAATACCCACTTGAAATGACTCTTTCCCCTGATCGTTTTTCAGTCTCTGCTGAAAGGGATTGTTGCCCATGAACCCTTACTAGCATCCACTAGAAGGAGCTACTACCCCTAATATGCAAGATACCAATTTCTAGCCCTATCGATCCATCTTTCATCCATTTTCAAACTCATATCAATAGGCCACCTAACTCATTAATCAATAAAAGTTTTCTTACTGCAACTGCTCACCAAAGCTACCATAAGAATACGTCTAGTAGTCTTTGGTTACTAATACAAATCACCACCACCATCAACAATTTATGATTGTTGAACCACTAACACCAACATCTGTGGCTCATAAAATATGTTGCTCTTTCATGCAACACCCCAACAGTATTTTTTTGCTATCACAATTTTGCTGCACTCACTCATACAACCATCCAACTCCAACAACCTTTTGTTGCTCTTTGTTACGTAACAACCAATAGCTCTAACACAATCTACTACAATCCACATAATTTTATTAAGAAAAATTCCAAATTTCCTGCATCTTTCAAAAACGTTTTTCAAATGTTTGATATGCTTTGCATCAGATTCTCAAAATACATTTAAATAATCAAGGTAAATTACTATGAATTTATTTACTTTTCTCACAAATGCTAAGTCCATTTCCCTCTGAAAAGTTTCCCCTGCATTTATTAAGCCAAAAGGCATCTTAGCATACTTGAAGGTGTTAGAAACAATGGAAACCAGGACACTATTGAGGGGGGGGTGAATCAATAGTGTGGCCAAATTATACAATTCTTCACAAATTAAAATTTTCAAACACTTTAACAATTATTCATAACATCATAAACATCAAGCACATGAGAAGCATATACACAAGACAACAATCTTCTTTTTATTACAAACTTCAACTTGATTACATCATGGCCCCATAAGCTAACACTTTTAGGTTCATCAGAAGTCACTAAAATAAAATTCAATCACTACTCATCTATCAGCTACCACTGAAAGGGACTACTACCCCTTCTTGTTTACCAGTACCCACTCGAAATGACTCCTTCCCTTGATCGTTTATCAGTCTTTGTTGAAAGAAATTGTTGCCTCTGAACACTTACTAGCATCCACTAGAAGGAGCTACTACCCATAATATGAAAGATACCACTTTCCAACCCTGTCAATCCATATTTCATCCATTTTCAAACTCATATCAATAGGCCACTTACCTCATTAACCATTAAAAGTTTTCTTACTGCAACTGCTCACCAAAGCTACCATAAAAACACCTATAGCAGTCTTTGGTTGTTGATACAAATGACTATCACCATCAACACCAACATATCTACCTCATACAATCTATTGCTCTTTCATGCAACACCCCAACAACATTTTGTTGCTATCACAATTTTGTTGTACTCACTCATACAACCATCCAACTCCAACAACCTTATGTTGCTCTTCCTTACGCAGCAACCAATAGCTCTCACACAATCTACTACAATCCACATAATTTGTTCCTTGAAATTTCATTCAACACTCTAGCCCTTGCAGCCACCTACTAATTCTTACCAATCATATTTTCTCTCTGCTTCTCGAAATCTTCTTTAAAGAATTCATCATTGATGTTTTTGAATTCAACTGTGCTAATCTTGCTATCAAATCTTTTGCATGAATTATATATATATATGCCCTTGTCCTATTCATATTTATCCTCTAACTGTGTTTAATCTTGATCTATTATTTTGGGCTTGAAAACTGAGTCAAACTTTTTTTTCCTCAATTCTTGATTTGTTATAGGCTTTAGTAAAGCGTCTGTTATTTTTAACTACGACTAAGAATGGCTTAACTTCCAAACTTACTGTTACTTAACTGCTCCCAACTCATTCATCCATGCAACTAAATTTGTTGCTAATTGTTCATGCATATGTTTTTTGTTGTGTTGTTATGTTTGGCTTGAATGCAAAAATTCACCACTTAAACAAGTCATTGACTCATTACATGTTGCTATTAGGCTTCCAAACTCCACCACAACTGCTAGATTCTACCAAACTTAGCTACCATGCACAATACTTTGATGAAAGCTGAGAAGGCCTTCCCGGTCCTTTTTAATTTCAATACAAAATTCTTACAAAATTGTTGAACTAGCCTTTAACACTTTTGTTTTGAATCCCTAATCTATTTTGTGGCATAAGACTGGCTCTTTGCAACCATCAGCTTAGGCCCTAAGAACTTAGCCTATTTGAGACCTTCATGGGCCAAAATCCTTTGTTAATGGTTCTGCATCATTGGTCACACCTCTATGTGAGGTGACCACCCATCATCCTAAAGGCCAGTGCTTAATTATGTTAAGAGCCTCTGTGACTCTTTTATTTCCTTTTTTGCCTTTATTTCTATGCAAAACAAACTTGCGCCAAGTCCAAGCGCTCAGCCTGAAACCCCTTATCCTGATCATTCCTATTAATTATAATTTTTTAACAGTTATGACATTTCGGTATCCAGAGTATTCCCCACTATCTATAGTCAATGTGTTCCTGGTCTCAACTATTGCATGGAACCTATTCCTGGCACTAAGGTTGGAACCCCCTTTAACTCAGTGGGGTCATGTATCTTGGTTGATGTGTCTCTAGGGATCACCCAATGATCTCTTTATTGGATGTCACTTCTACTAACATGTCAGCATTGCCTCACTCTAGTTTTCGAACACTTCTCTGCACATCAAAAATAAACCACTAGGCACCAACCTCTGAGATGACGTCACCCATGCTACATGTCAACCTCTAAGTGGTGAAATGTGTCACCCAAAAAAAGGCCACATGGGTGCCCAAAGGTGTTGAATCAATCTTCCACCTTCCACATGTCCTATTCTAACGTCATTATTTGTTATTGTTTGGTGTAATCATTATCTTCCACTTGTCCTATTGTCAAAGAGGAGAGATGAGATCCTCTAAAGTCCTATTTTGCAACATTTTCCTTTGTTAATTATCTTTTCGACTTACTGGCCATTTTCTCTAGTTTTGAATGTTTAGTCTCCGACACCACTCCTGAGAAGATTGTCGTTTTGGGAGGGGTGCCCTCGGAGTATCTCGCCACCCTTTATCTTCATGATCAACTGTGCAGGAAACCACTTATGAGACCATAGATCCCATCTAAGAACTATCTCCAGTGCCCCCCAGAAAGCTGGCATGTGGCCCAACATTTTCCTCTTGATCTATTCCTTTGTGCGCTAAAGGGTATTGCGCTGAGGTAATGTCGTTCTTTCAGGTGGGCTCCACCTGCTCGGTTCTTCCTAGTGCTTACAACTTTGTGTCATAACTTAAACCTCTAGGTTGAACACTTTGAGGTATGATTGTCGGGGTGGCATCATCTCAGTCCTCCTCTCCTAGTCACTTAAACGTGGATTCTAAAATGATTTTGTCGAGGTGAACCCTCTGGGCTAGTCTGTCAGGTGGGCTCCACCTCTAACCAATGAAAAACTTCTTCATTACTCCTGTGACCTCCACTTAAGATGAGAGCTTCACATAGAGGTTTTTCCACTGGGTTTGGCACTTGTGCAAACTTTGGTTGCAAGCCAAGGGCTCCTCTAAACACCTTTTAGCTCTGTAAACTTTGACTTAGGGTCATAGATCTTTGACCAACACTATCTCATGATCCAGGAGGCCATTTTAGGGCTTCTATATACCATTGGAGATCTCTTCTAGATATCTATCCATCTGGGTGAGTTTCTTCTGAACTTGAGATGATTTATTGCTCCAAAACTGACTCCAAAGCCTATGCACCATACCTTTGCTACCAATGATTTCGATGCATTCCTTTGCTAATGTTTACCAATGGCCATCAATGACAACATACTTACCAATGTGATTGCCTCTACAAATCTTTTCCATTACCTTTTCCATTAATGACAACACATTTCCAATGATCTCCCCCTTTGGCATAGATGGCAACACCAAGATCAAATAACACATCATTACCAATTATCATTAGAATTTTGATATTCTCCCTTTTATTTTCCACCAATAATTTACCATCTTGTGTTTGATCAACAATACTTCTCCCCCTTTGACATCAATGGAAAGGATACTAACATGCTCCCCTTGTCAACAATCTCCCTATGTCTTTTGGTCCTATGGACCTATAAACTACTGCTTCTTTTGCTAAAATCCTTAGGTACCTTTATGATCCAAGAAACTTCCTTTGTGTCATGTGAAGAATATTGAATAGAATGGAAAGGAGTACTCACTCCCAATCTTTACCTCAAAAAAACAAGAGGGATCTCTTGTTGAAACAATACATGCTTTTGCAACTAGGCCATGAGAAAATTATTCCTACTAGTTTGAGTCTCATCTCAGATTACATTCATAACAATGCCTACCTAGAAACATACACCTATCCTCTACCAATAATAAAAACCTTCCCTATGCATGACACCATCAATTGTCAACAAAGCACACACTTTACAAACATACATGGAATCTCACCAATGCATGCCTAGACCAACCACTCAAATTTTCCTTTACCTGTCAAACTTCTAATGACAACAAACTCACCATTACACATTTCACTCCTCGTGAACAACAGTCATATCAATACTTTCCTATCAACACTAGACCACATGAACACCATACTCTAATGAGGATTCTAGTGACTGTAAATACAAATTGACAATACCTTTGCTACCAAGTGATACCAAATTAAAATGGTGCCAACTATTGAATTGATTCGACTATTAGCAATAGTTGAAAACTTGATGACTGTGTTTCCTCATCCTCTGATCATGCTCTTGTCACCATAAATGGTATGTCTGATTACCAATTGGAACAATATCATAATATTCAATCCATTATGATTACTCTCATATGCAACAAACACCATTAGCCTCTATCATGCCACACATAATTTATACCAATTAATGAAACCAATTGTCAATGAATACTCAAATTATTCACTTGAGTATACTCCCCCTGTGGCTAATATCTCTCTTTTCATTTGAAATATTAAAGAAGACTCGCAAGAAAATCCTGTAAATAGATCATCACCAATTGATTTGAAAACAACATCACACTACTTAGTAATCAACCTAAAATGGAATACCTCCCTCTATCCTTCAAATGCATTCCTTGGCATGTTCCTTTCTGCTCCTTGCATCTAACTTTTCTAGCTTCCCTTGAATCCAACCTCTTCTTTTCAATGAAAATGAACAATAGATTCACTCCCCCTAAGCATATTATTTTCCTTTTTCTTCCACACATACACATGTTGAATTTTCTCAACACAATGAACTTGTTTCCTATGTTGATCTTCCTGACTATGTGTACTTATGTCATTTCCTGAGCATGCAGACCACTTTTTCTCTTCCTTCTCATTATCTTTCTTTGGTGAAATGTTAAGGCTAATGTTGCTTATTTTAAGTGATTGAAGCCTCTGTGAGATACCAGCTACAGGAATTTCATAATCAAATATGTAAAATTTCTGTTGATTTTCTTCATAGCCAAGCATTGTTTTGCGGTACCTCCATTCAGCATTCAAGGTGCTGAAATATCTCCCACGTTGTTCTTTTTGTTAGTTTTCGACTCTACTTGTAGCATTATAGAAGAAGAATTTCTTGCCAAATTTGCATGCAGCTACTTCGTGCACAAATTTCTTACACCTGTAGCATGCAATATTATTGAAAAAGTGGGAAAAGGAACTAAAATTCTTACCAAAGTTGGTGTTTGTCCAATTTCTTGGACTGATATTCATTCTCATGCTATTATTGGACCACTGATCATATTTTCTTTAAGGGGAAGTGGATTTTTGTTCTTGGTTGTTCAAATTTCCCTTCTAAGGAATTTCTTGTTGTGGTTCAACCTACAAATTCCACCTATGTTCTTTCACCTTCGATTTCCTCTCTAGAAACTTGGAGGAAAAGTTCACTGTGTTGTCGCAATAAAAAAAAAAAAAAAATAGGTGGCCATAACTTCTCCTAGATGTTGCATTATTTTCTTTGTTCCTACTATGTTGTGATATTTTTCATTGACAAAGTTGGTGGGTCCCTTTAACTTTGTTTCATTGTTGGATTTTTTCATGACAAAGTTGGTGTGATTTTTTAATGATGCTTCTATGCCACTGTCATCTTCCAACATTATCTTAGCCTAATAAGAACACTAGCTGGTTTGAATGTCTTTAAATGCTTCATAATTCTCTTCATGCAACTAAAGATTCAACAACTTGTTGGCATTATGATTCAGGTATTGTCCTTGATGACAACTCACTCAGATGAAAGATCAAAGTATAGCAGGTAAACAACAAAGAATTTAGAGTAGTCTTCACAAAGAGAGGTATATGTAGGTTCACCATTGTCTAAGATGTGTATACATGCAGGTTCACTATATACAAGTCGCGTATACGTACACACGCACTTTCACGGAAGGAAAAGCGTGTATACCTTGGAAAACTAAGTTGTTGGTCCTAAGAATTTGGGCCATGGTTTTTTGATCCATTGTATTTGTCCAAAGTATCTGGTCCAAGGTATTGACCCTAGGTATTTGGTCCAAGGTATTGGTCCTAAGTGGTTTTGTTCCATGGTATTGAGAAAGGCCCAAAACTATAAAAGGAGGAGAAGATAATTAGGCCATAGGGTGTGCAAGTATCGAATATCTGATGAAGTGTGAGATCTAATATGAATGTTATTGGGTTATGGTGCATTGTTGAATCTAAACTAAGGATGAACCTTAGCTGATGATGAGGGATCAAATCTAATGATGGATCAGGATCTTAAGGCGTAAAATGAACTATCATTATGTGTTTTTGCTCATGTATATTCTAGATCTGTGTTATGAAACTAGCTCAACAAAAGATAGAAAATATAGATCAACGCCTTAGAATTCAGCCTCTTCGAGGGGGAAACCTCCTTTACATTACACAAATGAACAATTCTTGGATGATTCAAATGACAAAACCTCCTTTCTATATATAGGAGTCTAAGGGGTCACAATATAACCCAGCCGACTTAACAATAATAATATAAAGGCACAAAAATAACAATAGAGGGGTCCTATGGGGCACAGTAATAAAAGTATGGAGACAATAGGGGCACAACAATATTAATAAGGGATACAACTACAATAGTAATGGGGTAATCACTAGTATTATAGGGTCCTATCATGCTCCTCTCCTTCAAAAAAAGTGTTTTCCTTAACGCTTGAGTAGTTCTGGATGCTTTTGTATAAAATTCTCATCCTCCCATGTGGAATCTTCAGCGGATAAGTTCTTCCACTTGATGAGATGCTCTGAGATTGATCGATTTCGTAGCTGTTGAGTTCTTGTTTCTGTGACTACTTCCAGTTCCAATATAGTTTTTCCTTCCTCGTCAAGTTCTGGAAATATTGTTTGAACTGGGAGCTTGTCGCCTATAACCTTCTTTAAACATGAAACATGGAAAACTGGGTGCACTCGAGATGCTACAGGAAGCTCCAATTTGTATGCCATAGTATCAATCTTTTGCAACACCTTGTACGGACGATAATACCTTGGTGATAATTTATTATCTTTCTTAGCTTGCTTGAGGGACATTTGTTTATATGGTTGTAGCCGTAGGAATACCCAATCGCCTACATCAAAACTTCTTTCACTGCAATGTTGATTTTCCTGTTGTTTCATTCTATTCTGTGCCAACACGAGGTTATCCTTTAAGAGTTGGAGGACTTGTTGTTGATGTTCAATGTGATGTTCCACTGCTTGAACCTTAGAATTTTCTCTTAAATATGATGTGATGGATGGTGGCTGATATCCATAAAGTGCCATAAATGGGGTCATTTTTGTTGATGTATGGAAGGAAGTGTTATACCACCATTCAGCCAGAGGCAACCATTTGACCCATTGTGTCTGTTTATCAGATACAAAGCAATGAAGATATCCTTCTAAACATTTGTTTACTATCTCAGTTTGCCCATCAGATTGAGGATGATAACATGAGCTATGAGCTAACTGAGTAACAAGACAAGAAAATAATTCTGTCCAAAAATTTCCAATGAAAATGGGATCTCTATCACTTACAATAATCTTTGGGTTTCCATGTAGCTTTTGAATTGTTTCCATAAATGCAGTAGAGATTGTACTAGCTTTCAATGGATGTGATAATGCACAAAAGTGTGCATACTTCGTAAGTCTATCAACTACCACCGTGATGACACTCTTTCCCTTAGACTTGGGTAAACCTGTGATAAAATCCATTGAAACCTCCTCCCAACGTTGACTTGGAATGGATGAAGGTTGTAATAGACCCAAGGTCTTAATTGTTTCAACTTTATTTTGTTGGCAAACCAAACATTCTGCCACAAACTTTTGAATATCTAATTTAAGGTCATCCCAAAACAATTCCTTCTTAACCCTGTGGTAAGTTTTTAAAAATCCTAAGTGCCCTCCTAAGGGAGAAGTGTGCAATTCCATAAGAATATTTTGTTTGAGTTGCGAATTCTTACAGAGGTATAAGTGATCTTTGTACCATAACGAATCATTTTGCCAGCTAAATGTATCAGATGTACTGGAATCTTGTTGTAACTTTCGAATAAGTGCCCACACTTCTTCATAATTCTTCCACTCCTCCCTTGCTTCATTTATCCAATCTGGATGGATAATAGAAATGGCACACAACAACGCTTCCACATCCTCATCCTTTCTTGAGAGTGCATCTACCACCACATTTTTCTTCCCTTTTTTGTAGATGATTTCAAAGTCATAACCCAACATCTTTGTGACCCACTTTTGTTGCTCTTCAGAGAATAATCTTTGTTCTAAAAAGTATTTAAGGCTATCATGATCCGTTTTTACCTTGAAGTGTCTTCCCATTAGGTAGGGTCGCCATTTCTTAAGTGCATGTAGTGTTGCCAACATTTCGTTCTCATAAATAGCTTTGTGTAAAAACTTTCACTTGATTGGACGACTTTCAAAAGCAATGGGTCTTTCATCTTGCATTAAAACAACACCAATTCCATTTCCTGAAGCATCTCATTCCACAATAAAGGTTTTTGTGAAGTCCGGTGTAGCTAATACTGGTGCTTGGCACATTGCCTCTTTAAGATGTTCGAAGGCCTTTGTTGCTTCTGGAGTCCATGAAAATGCATCTTTCTTCAATAATGTTGTTAGAGGTACTACTATTCTCCCATAATTCTTAACAAACTTGCGATAATACCTTGTCAACCCAAGAAATCCTCGCAGATGCTTTATGGATGTGGGGATTTTCCATTCTTTAATGGCTTTAATTTTGCTAGGGTCTACCTTAACTCCTTCATGAGATACAATATGACCCAGATATTCCACCTCTTGTACTCCAAAGAAACATTTGGATCTTTTTGCATATAATTGTTTCTCCTCCAATAGTTGTAGCACCCTGTCAACATGTGTAACATGATCCTTCCAAGACTTGTTGTAGATTAGTATATCATCAAAAAATACTAACACAAATTTTCTAAGGAAGGGTTTGAAAATGGAATTCATCGAACCTTGAAATGTAGAAGGTGCATTGGTAAGGCCAAAAGGCATGACCAAAAATTCATAATGACCCTCATGAGTTCTAAATGCTGTTTTTGGAATTTCTTCAATCTTCATTCTGATTTGATGATATCCTGAACGAAGACCCAACTTGGTGAAGTAAATTGATCCATGCAATTCATCCAATAATTCATCAATGACAGGAATGGGAAACTTATATTTAATAGTGAGCTTGTTGAGCTCCCTATAATCCGAACACATGCACCATGATCCATCCTTCTTGTGCACCAATACTACTAGAGTAGAGAAAGAACTTTGACTAGGTTGAATTATACCAGCCTCTAGCATTTCTGCAACCATACGTTCAATTTCACTCTTTTGGGCATAGGGATATCTGTATGGCCTGATGTTTGGAGGAACACTTCCTGGAAACAGATGAATAGCATGATCATGATCACGAATAGGTGGGAGACCTTTGGGAGTCTCAAATACCTTGGAATGATTTTCCAAGGCTTTTTGGAGATTTGGAGAAATAGATGATTCTGATGTGGAAACATCTAGCAAACATAATTGTGCAATTACACCTCTTTGTTCCTTTTTTAGAAGCTTTGTCATACCGTTAGAGCTGATTATCTTTCCCGGTTTCCCTGCAATACCCCTTAATTCAACTTCCTTTCCTTCTGCAAAAAAATTCATGAAAATTTCTTGAAAATTAAATGCTATTGTACCCAAGGATTGAGCCATTGGACTCCTAGTACAACATCAACACCTCCCATTGGAATGGAAAGCATTGGGCTAGTCAATACATATTCTCCCATGGATAGCTTGATATTATGGCACTTTCCAGAGCAATCTATCGTCCCTCCATTTGCAATCATCACATGACACTCTGGTGCTGGATATAGGAAGCAATTCAATTCCTTTGCTATCTTACAATGAATAAAATTGTGGGTACTTCCTGAATCAATCAACACTATTACCTTTTTCTTCTTAATTTTTCCTTCTATCTTGATGGTTTGAGGAGTGGTAATTCTAGCCATTGCATTACAAGATATGGTTGGATTCATTTCTTCTTTATCTAGGCTTTGTTCCTGGAGTATATCCTCTTCCTTTGACCTTTCTTGCTCCCTTTCTTCTTCCTCTTCACAATCTATGTAGAATAATTTCTTCTCAGCACACTTATGACCTTTAGTGTATTTGCTATCACAACTGTAACAAAGCCCTTTTGCTCTTTTTTCTTCCAATTGTTGTGGTGTCAACCTTATAGGTTGTGGAAGGCTAGGGGTAACAACACTTCCATCTTTATAGTTGTGACTGGTATGCTTCCTGGTTGCCATAATTTTGCTTTCCATTTTTCTTGCTAACCTGAATGCCTTCTCTAATGAATCAGGTTCCCAAAGGCGAAAATCATGTTGGATATTATCCTTTAAAGTCCCTATGAACACATCAATCCTATGCTCCTCTGGAATATTTTTTATCCTTATGTTCAATTTTTGGAACTCCTCAATGTGCTCCATTATTGAACCCTTTTGTTTGAGACTTATCAATTGGCTAAAAAAAGTGTTGCTTTTTGTATCATCATAATGTGCTGTCAATTCTTCCGTAAAAATTGCCCAAGTGATAATTTGTTTACGAGAGCAAAGCCATTGATACCATACAAACTGATTTAGTTCCAAATATAAAGTTGCAATACGTACCTTTTGTGTGTTTTGCACATTATTGAGATCGAAGAATTGCTCCATCTGTAATATCCATGTTGCAGGATCCTTGCCATCAAACTTCCTCATATCGATTTTTGGAATATGGTGGGTCTTTGATCCAACATTAGAGTCTATGGAATCAATATTAACATTTCTTTTGTTCTCATCATGAGTTTCCTTTACTACCCTTTCACCATTAGTGACCATTTCTTGTAGCAACTTATTCATATTTATCTTCAATTCTTCCATGTCTGTCTTCAAATCGTCCATCTTAGCTTCCACATCATTCATCTTAGCTTCTACGCCTTTCCTTAAACAACCCATCTTAGCTTCTATGCCTTTCTTTAAACCATCCATCTTAGCTTCTACATCATTCTTTAAACCATCCATCTTAGATTCTGTTCCTTTTTGTGCAAGTGACACTTGTTGCACTTGGTCTCGTAATTTTGATATATCATCTTGCATTTCTTCCTCTTCTTCATTAGTCATCCTAGAGCTTTCAGGTTGCCTACTAGGTGTTTGAATTTTCTTTCCTTGGGGCATCAATTATCGATAATAATGCTTTACTATGCCCTTTCAATTCCTTCAAACTAATTTTTCAAACCAAGCTTATGCAAAAATTTAAAAAAAACTACACACTTTTTTTCACTTTGTAGGAGCCTGATATTGAATCTGATGTATCTTTGAAATTTCAGATCATCCAGTTCTAAAATTGTGATCTGTAGTAGCCCTCTGCTTCCTCTTTCCAATGCCACCAGTCTAATCCAAATTGGATTCTCCAAGAAAGAGTTATGCACAATCTCCCATAGTGACCTGATTATAGACTAGTTCAGTAGAGCGAACTT
Organism: Pinus tabuliformis; assembly: GCA_031772625.1. Taxonomy (NCBI): domain Eukaryota; kingdom Viridiplantae; phylum Streptophyta; class Pinopsida; order Pinales; family Pinaceae; genus Pinus; species Pinus tabuliformis. Next base: position 1,393,018,607 of record CM062804.1, read on the forward strand.
GTACGACGTGCCACGAGTCACTGTTTCGAATTTTGGTTCTGAAAAATATATACAAGAAACTAAAATCCGTCCTCTTTCTGTACCTTCTTATGAAATTTCAATCCAATGCTCAGAAAGAAAGTTATGACGGTTTTCCCTAGGTCACCTATTTGGAATGTAATTCAGGAGTATGCAAAAAGACCAACTTCCTCAGATCATATCTCTGCAAATATAGTGCCAAAAGCTCTGAAATTCGGACCCGAGATTTGGTGTGATTTCTTCTCAAATGGATTTTTTTTTAGCTTCTGAAACATTACATAGAAAAAGTTATAGCGAAAATTCCACGATGACCTGTTTGGAGCAGCGAAACCCTAGAATCCAAAGCTCTGATACCAAATGTTATGAAACCAACTCAAGAAAAGATAGAAAATATAGATCAACACCTTAGAATTCAGCCTCTTTGAGGCAGAAACCTCCTTTACATTACATAAATGAACAATTCTTGGATGATTCAAATGACAAAACCTCCTTTCTATATATCGGAGTCTAAGGAGTCACAATATAACCCAGCCGACCTAACAATAATAATATAAAGGCACAAAACTAACAATAGAGGGGTTCTATGGGGCATAGTAATAAAAATATGGGGACAATAGGGGCACAAAATTATTAATAAGGGATAAAACTACAATAGTAATGGGGTAATCACTAGTATTATAGGGTCCTATCAATCTGAATACTAACGCATATATTATTCTGTAAATGATAAGATCTAGGTATAACTAAAGTCTGGTATAGCTGTAGAAATATGAATTTATATTTGCAAATGTAGACGATAGTTGGCTTTGAGAAAAGTATGTGTACATGCAGTTCGACACATGGAAGTAGCATATACCTTATAAAATATGTTTCAGTTGTTTCTCTTTACTATTGCAGAGTTCTGGGTTCTGGTTTGGGTTCTGGTGACTGTATTCTAGTGACAGTATTCTGAAATGATCAAATTGATGGGTTGTCTAAGTGAATGATTCATTCAGTTGTGGTTGGTTAAAAAGTTGATTGGTTGATGCAGATGTATTTGATGATTGAATGATGTTGTTGATGGATCCAGTCTAAAAAATTGTGAAATGTGGTCCTTGTAGGAAGAGAGAAGGTCATAGCCTTCTGTAGGTTGGCGCCTACATACTAGCAAACATATTGGCTAGTACAAGAGCTAGGGGGTTGTAGCTCCCTTCCAGGAGTAGCTGGAGAGTGAGAGAAGGTTGTAACCTTCTACAGGTAGAAGCCTGTGTATTGGTATAAGTCTGCACCAGTACAAAAATTGTAAATAGATTTTCTTATTATTAAAAGAACACAGAGACGACAACAGCAAGTGGTTTTCACCCACATTTGGTTTCCACCTTATATCTTGGTGTTCATGTGTATTGCTTATGTGTGATGCTTTATTATATTTTTACTGCACTATCTAATGAATTCCTGATATACTGGTTAAAGTTCAATGCATGATAAATTGGGTAAATCTAAAGGTTTCTTCATATATGCTGGTTGCCTTAAGTACAATCATGTATACACGCCAGTTCACTTAACTAAAGTAGCATATACAAATCTCTTTTGAAAATTAAACTATTGATCTTATAATATTGATTCATCCCCCCTATTAGTATTATTTCCAACAATTGGAATCAAAGCAGGTCCTTCAAAAGAAGCCTGATCACTTGAAGGAAGATCCATCATCATGAGTAATCAATAAAGCAGGGGATCCATCAGACTGCCAATATTTCATGGGAGCAACTTTAATTATTGGAAGATAAGAACCATAGCCTATTTTCAATCTCTTGGAACAGATGTATGGGAAATCGTGGAAGGAGGATATACATTTCCATCGGCAATTCCTATAGATGTGGCAGGCAAAAAGAAATATGAAACCAATGCCAAGGCTGTCAATACATTATTGGGAAGTCTATCACAATTAGAGTTTGTCAAAGTTATGTAACTCAAATCAGCCAAAGAAATATGGGACAAAATCATTCTAAGCTATGAAGGAGACTCTCAAGTAAAATGTGCTAAACTACAAACTCTCAGAATTCAATATGAAACTCTTAAGATGCACAATGATGAAAGTATAGCTAGTTACTTCTTACATATAGATGAGGTTGTTAACTGCATGAAGAATCTGGGTGAAGAGATAAAGGAAGTTACCTTAGTTGAGAAAGTTTTAAGATCCTTGTCCCCTAAATTTGAGTCAAAAGTATCTACCATAGAAGAAAAACAGGATCTACGGACTATTACTATGACATAGCTTCACAGAATCTTAACTACCTTTGAGATGAGAAAATGAGGCCCATTAGATATGAGAGAAGCTGCATTTAAAGCTTCAGAAAAAGGAAAAGAAGAACTCAATTAATTAGGACATATTTCAAAAGAAGAAGATGAAGTAAACTTTGTCAAGAAGCTTCAATAGGGTTCTGAAAGATTCCGAGGTAAACTACCTTTCAAATGTTTTGCCTGTGGTAGAGTCAGTCGTTATGCTACCAAATGTCCTCATAAAGATAAATATGATGAAGGGAAGGAATTTGCAAAATGGAATAGAAAACAAAGTGTAAGTAAAAAGAGCTACTATACTCATGAAGATAGAAATGGCTTATCAAATAGTGATGAAGATGAAAATAGTAATGACTATAGACTTCTAATGGCTTATGAAGATGATAAGTTTTGGGATGCTCTAGATGAAGATGACCTTTATAAAGAAATCTCTAAACTCAAAATTTGTTCAAAAGAAAAAAATATGATTATAAATACCTTGACATACCAACTTACTAAAAGAGAAAAACATAATGAAAAACTAGAATGTGAAATTGTGGATCTAAGAAAGGATCTTGAGAAAACAAAATCTCTCAATATTATATTTACTAAAGGATCAAAAACCTTAAATGAAATTATCAAAGTGCAGCATTATCCTCTGATAAAGACAGGCCTTGGATATACTGAAGAATCATCTCAATCACAGAAGTCATCAACCTCCACCAAAAACCATCTTGATGCAACAAAGAACAGTGAACAGTATGACAATGGTCAGCAAAGGCATGAAGCAGGTCATCAGGTAAATCAGGCTCCATTTACTTGAAGGATGAACAGAAGCCACAACCAACCTTAGGTAAATCATACTCAGTTTGCTTCAAAGTTGAACAGAAACTACAATCACCAGGTCAATAGATTCGATAATCGCAGGAACTTCTTTAATGGTCAATGTTTTTCATGTCATAACTTTGGACACAAAGCTGCTCAATGTGTTTCTTACAAGACCATCATGACTAGAGAAGCAAGAAACCAAAGGAATGTGACAGGGATCAAGAAACGTTCCTACAATAACTTTTCTCTTCTTGAAAATGAAATAGAATTCTCAATCTGTAACAACTTCGGCCATGAAGAATCTGAATGCACGAGTAAATTTCGGCAAATATCTCAAAAGGAGAAAACTCCATTCAATCCAAAAATATGGAGAAAGAAGGAACCAAAAACAGAAAGATGTGGTATATCTTTGTATGCAGAAGGACAAGAAAATCAGTGGTGCATCGACAATGGATGCTCAAAACACATGACAGGTGACAAAGAAAAACTTCACTCATATAATGCCTTAGAAAAAGAAACGAATGTCTCATTTGGGAACTACACTCCTGCTGTCATAAAAGGTAAAGGTTCTATTTTCTTGAAAGAAAAGTTTAAAGCTGGGAATGTTATGTATGTTGATGGTCTAAATCATAACCTGTTGAGTTTCTGTCAAATGTGTGATCAAGGAAATGAAGTGGTACTTCGATCAAACGGATGTGTGGTTCATGAGTTTGATACAGGTGAAACCGTGATCAAAGATACAAGAACTCCAAACAACTTATACATACTCAAGGGAGGACAAAAACAATGCTATCTAAGCAAAAATGATGAAAACTGGCTATGGCATAGAAGATTGGGGCATCTAAGATTTTGTCAAATAAGAAAATTATGCAGATTTCAGGCTGTTCGTCATCTTCCTCTGATCCAGGTGGATATTGGTGGCCACCTGCCAAGTCCACCTGGACCCCCACCATTGTCTTTCTTAGCATTTTCAGTTTCCTTAATTGTAGCACAGTTTACTATTTTTAGCAGTTTTTCGGGTCCTGAACTTTCGGAGCCGTTTTGAGGCCCTAAACAACGTTTTTTTGGGAATCTGGGGCAACATGGGTCCATGGACCCATGTTGCCTCCCAAAGTGGTAGTACTGGGATAGATCTTTCTAACGAGCTATCGTGCGCGTCAAACGGAGATCGTATGCGAAAGTTACGACCCCGGGAAATTGATGTACCAATTTACCCAAATGGGGCCCACAATTTGGCGTTTCATCTTCTAGGGTTAGGTTTTGGAATGTGAAGGGTTTTCCATTGTTTCTCAACAATAAATAGGCCTTCAAGCCTCATTGTTACTCAGTTAGCGACAGTTCAGAGGCATGTAGCCGCACATCTCTTCTCAGGGATAAGCTACCATCGCCCTAGCTGGTTTATTTCCATTTCTAGTTGTAAGCATATTTCAGTATTTTCCATTAATGAAATGAAGCATTATTTCCACTGCATCTCTGTGTTTATGGTTATTGCATCTCTGTATTTATGGTTATCTTTGTAATCTATTGCGTTCCTGTCTAAATCCGGATCAGTGGTATCAGAGCGGTCTGCTTTTTCTCTGTTTTTCTTTGCATGTCCCCAACGAGGTTGGGATATAAGGAGTTAGGGCTTGAACTGGTCGAACCTTTGCAAGACCAGCCTCGCAAATCTCGACGGCCTCCCATGGCGGATGAGAAGAAAGACAAGGGGGCAGGAGATCCTATCAAAATCTTGCTCGAAGAAGCGCTCGAGCGGCAAAGGAACGCGATGATGGATAGCTTTGCGCAGATCCTTCAGCGGCTACCCAGAGGCGATGCATCGACTTCCAACAGTGACTCTGGAAACGCCACACCGTTTAAGGTACAAGTTAATTTTGAAATCCCCATATTCGAGGGTCAAATAGATGCAGACGCCGTAGATAAATGGTTAAATCTGCTAGATGGGTATTTTTCTGTTCACAAATTTTCAAGTCGGGAAAAGATTGTTTTCGCTCTTCTCAAAGCAGCCCCCCACGTCAAGGACTGGTGGGAAACCTACTGCGAGCAGAAGGATGAAAGTACAGGCTCACTATTTTCAGCCGCACCCACTTGGAATGACTTCCGAGATGCCATCAAGGAGCAGTACTACCCTGTCGGAACCTATGAGGACAAATACATCAAATGGACCACACTGCGGCAGGGACAAGACCAAGATGTGCCGGAGTTCACAAACAGTTTTCATACCCTTCGCACACAGTTGGGTGTCAAAGATACTGAGCGGCATCTGGTACTCAAATACCGTGGCTGCCTACACAAATACATCCAAGAAGAGATGGTGTTCTTGAACATCCCCTCACTCGGCACAGCATACCAATACGCTGTCAAAATCGAGCAAAAGTTCAAACAGAAGAAGCGAGACTTTGGATCTGCAAATTCGAAGCCCAAAGGACAAAGCCAAGGCGGGGTGACCCAAGACAACCCGTCGAAGCCGCAAGAAAAGAACAACACCATGAAGCTGAAGAAGGACACAGGGAAGTGGTGTGAGTTCCACAAGAGTCCCACTCATAACACAAGTGAGTGTCGGACCAAGCAGTCACTGGTGGCTGAGTTGAAGGCTTCCGAATCAGATGCATGTTCCGACCTTGAGCCAGAACCCGACAAGGGGAATTGCAAAGGGAAGCAGATCATTGATGCGGATCCCAGCGCCACTGCCAAGATCCAGAAAGATGAGCCCAAAAATCCAGAGGAGGGGGAGCGTCTTTTCCACTCATAGATGTGGGTGAAGGGTTCACCACTGCGATTCATTGTCGACAGTGGTAGCCAAAAGAACCTGATTTCAGCAGAGGTTGTGAAGCGGTTGGGCCTACCGACTACACCACACCCACAGCCGTACAGTATCGAGTGGCTTCATGAAGGACGAGATCTCAAAGTTCGCCAGCAGTGCCGCCTTCCCTACAGCATCAAGCCCTTCACACACGAGGTATTGTGTGATGTTACACCTCTGGATGTTTGTGATGTATTACTAGGCCAACCATACTTGTGGAGGCGACATGCTGTGTATGAGTCAAGGCCTCGTGCTGACATTATTCCCTTGAATGATTCCTTATACAGGATACCGGAGGTAGCCCCACCTACCGCCACATCTTTGATCACTACCAAAAAAGGCAGCAAGCTCATATCACAGACCAGGAAATTCATCTGTCTGGTTCACTCCCAAAATAAGGGGAAGATCGTTGCTACATCCATGGCCCCTGCAAAGGGTTCCTCCATGCAGCAGCAGCAGCAAAGGGATACGGTCATGACAAAACACAGGAACAACTTCTCCTCACCCACATGGGTACCACACAAGTTTCAGGTGGGCAACAAAGTTTGGTTGCATCGACAAAAAGAACGCCTTACTAGAACCCATCAGAAGCTCAGATCACTCCAACATGGTCCTTACAGCAGTACCAAGGCTATGGGGAACAATGCTTTGGAGCATATCATTCCTCCATTCCTTCGCCTTCACCAAATGTTCAATGTGGACCATCGTCGACCATGCTTCCCACCATCACTGGACACATCAGAGATTGCAGGACAAGTTCAGCAGATGGAGGATCTCAACGCAATGGGGACCATTGCTTCCTAAGGGGGGAGGAATGATCCAGGTGGATATTGGTGGCCACCTGCCAAGTCCACCTAGACCCCCACCATTGTCTTTCTCAGCATTTTCAGTTTCCTTAATTGTAGCACAATTTACTATTTTTAGCAGTTTTTCAGGCCCTGAACTTCCGGAGCCATTTTGAGGCCTCCCAAAGTGGTAGTACTGGGATAGATCTTTCTAACGAGCTATCGTGCGCGTCAAACGGAGATCGTATGCCAAAGTTACGACCCCGGGAAATTGATGTACCAATTTACCCAAACGGGGCCCACAATTTGGCGTTTCATCTTCTAGGGTTAGGTTTTGGAATGTGAATGGTTTTCCATTGTTTCTCAACAATAAATAGGCCTTCGAGCCTCATTGTAACTCAGTTAGGAACAGTTCAGAGGCATGTAGCCGCACATCTCTTCTCAGGGATAAGCTACCATCGCCCTAGCTGGTTTATTTCCATTTCTGGTTGTAAGCATATTTCAGTATTTTCCATTAATGAAATGAAGCATTATTTCCACTGCATCTCTGTGTTTATGGTTATTGCATCTCTGTATTTATGGCTATCTTTGTAATCTATTGCGTTCCTGTCTAAATCCGGATCATCCTCATATTAGCATTCCTAAAAATACAATATGCAAATCATGTCAATTCGGTAAGAAAACCAGATCTCACTTCATTGAAAAAGAAGGGTCAGCTAGTAAGCCTCTTGAACTTGTTCATACTGATTTATGTGGACCATGAAGGAAAAAGTCACCTCATGGAGAAGAATACTTTATATTGTTCATTGATGATTTTTCCAAAATTTGTTGGACATGTCTTCTAAAGCATAAAGATGAAGCATTTGAAAAATTCAAATCCTTCAAAGCTTTGGTTGAAAATGAATCAGATCGCAAAATCAAATGCCTTAGATCCGATCGAGGAGGGGAATTTACCTCGGATGAGTTCTTTGACTTTTGTGAACAACATGGAATTAAAAGGCAGTTCTCCACCGCAAGGACTCCTTAGCAAAATGGAGTGGTAGAAAGAATGAACAAAACTATTCAACAAATGGCTCGTGCTATGCTAGATGAATCTGGAACTCCTGCAACCTTCTAGGGTGAAGCTGCATTCACCACCATCGCTATTCTCAACCAAGCTAATGTTCGGGTAAAGAGAACTCAAACTCCACATGAACTTTGGTATGGTAAGACTCCTATTGTAAAATATTTCAAAGGTTTTGGAAGCAAATGTTACATCAAAAGGACTGATGAAAAACTTGGTAAGTTTGAACCCAGAGGAGATGAAGGTATTCTTATTGGCTACTCTTCCTGAAGTAAAGGATATAAATGTTACAATAAAAGACTTGGGAAAATTATTGAAAGTATTTATGTAGTGGTTGATGAAGCATGCAAAAATCCAAAACAGATAAAAACCGAAGATTATGACAATGAAGAAGATCAGGATCATTTTCCCTCATCAAATCACATTGATTCTGAAGAAGAAACCAATGAAGCACCAGAAGAAGAGATAATGATAGAAGAGAAGACTCCATCCAGGTATGTTCAGAAAAATCATCCAGAAACTCAAATTTTAGGGGATAAAGGGGTAGGTGTGCAGACAAGAAGAACTATTACAGAAGCCTCAAGCTATCTAGCATTACTATCTTCCACTAAACCTCAAAATGTAAATGAAGCATGCAAAGATGAATGTTGGGTCAAGGCCATGAATGAAGAACTTGAGAAAATTGAAATGAATAATACTTGGGAATTAGTTCCTAGACCTCAAGATAAGAATATCATAAGAACTAAATGGATATTAAAAAACAAGCTAAACAAAAATGGAGAAGTTATTAGAAACAAGGCCAGACTTGTTTGTAAAGGATATGCTCAACAAGAAGGTATATATTTTGAAGAAACTTTTGCACCTGTTGCTAGACTTGAAGCCATAAGAATGTTTCTTGCTCTTTCCAGTTTTCAAAAATTCAAAGTATACCAAATGGATGTGAAATCTTCCTTTCTTAATGGAGACCTAGAAGAAGAAGTCTATATTGAACAACCAGAAGGATTCATTCTTGGAAATAATGCAAAACTTGTATGCAAATTTAGAAAGGTTCTTTATGGTCTAAAATAGGCTCAAAGGGCCTAGTATTACAGTCTTGACAAATATCTCCACCAACAGGGGTTTTCAAAGGGGTCAGCAGATAGCAATCTATAGACAAAGATTGACACTGATAAATTGCTAATAATTTTTGTTTATGTTGATGATATAATTTTTGGTAGCAATGAAGAATCCATGAGTTAGAATTTTGCTTCAGTAATGCAGCAAGAATTTGAAATGTCCTTGCTTGGTGAGCTTACCTATTTTCTTGGTCTACAAGTTCAACAAAATAAAGATGGTATTTTTCTCTCACAAACCAAATATCTCAAACAAATCCTGAAAAAGTACGGCATGGAAGATTCTAAACCAGTATGTACCCCAATGGTAACAGGATGCAGTCTTAGCTTAAATGATGAATTAGCAGCAGTACACCAACCAACTTACAGATCCATGAGTGGCAGTCGGCTATATCTAACAAGTACCCGACCTCACATCATGCATGCAGTGGGAACAGTTGGAAGATTCCAAGCAAATCCAAAGTAATCACACCTTTAGGTAGTCAAAAGGATTTTCAAATATCTTCAAGGAATATAGAACTTTGGTTTATGGTACCCTAGAGATACAGATCTTACACTTCATCCATATACAGATGCAGATTGGGCAAGAAGTGTTGATGACAGAAAAAGCACTAGTGGTGGTGGTGCATTCTATATGGGTTCCAGGTTAGTGTCTTAGTTCAGCAAGAAATAAAGTTCAATTGCATTATATACAACTGAAGCAAAATACGTGGCTGCTACAACTTGCTGCACACAACTACTTTCAGTGATGCAAACCTTGCAAGACATTCTGATCACATGTACTCCACCCATCTCCATTCTATCTGATAATACAAGTGCCATCAGTATTTCAAAGAATCCAATGATGCACTCCAAGACCAAGCACATACCCATCAAATATCATTTTCTATGTGAACAAGTGCTTGAGCAAAAGGTCAAATTGGAGTATGTTCCCTCCAAAGAACAAGTTGCTGATATATTCACCAACCACTACCTAGAGAGACATTTGAATATCTCAAACAAAAGCTGGGAGTAGTTGCTGCATCATCCTACTGTTAAATCCTATTTACTTCAGAGAAAGGTGGTTATACACAAGTTTCATAAAGCATAGTCGAGTACATACATGGGTTTCTGTCGGAACAGTCGCGTATATGTTGGTTTGAAGAAAAGCGTTGGGCCGGACTTAGGAAAAAGGGGTCTACTATGGTTCTATCAATTATCTTCTATGTTTGATGATGGTTTCACTGTGCAGATAACATGTGGAAATATATTGGTCATCATAAAGTTGTTGATAACTTGATGTATATCTGATTAATGATGATGCTTTGATATCTCTTATTGACATGTACAATGATCAGATCTGATAGTAAACAGGTGGAACAGGTTCAGGGGGAGAACATGACATGCTTCTAATAAAGCATTGTTGGCATTATGTCTAGAAGTCCTTGGTACCTAATGAGTTCTTACTTTATGATGATAGGTTGATACTCACATATGTTGATTATCACGGTTGATGATAGGGGATGTTCCCTAATGAAGGTTCTTGTGGAAAGATCATGTAGTTCTTGATAAAAATGTCTATGGTATTTTCACATACATATGATATGATTTTGTGCTACCGCTTGGAGATATGACATATGCTTAGTTGATTCATGGAAGGTTATGATAAGATAATGAAGCAAGTTGACCTTGATGGGATCAAGAGGATGAGTTGATATCTGTCGACATACTTTGACACAAGTTGATGATATTTTGGGAACTAATAATGGACATATATAGGTTGCTGGTCTAGATGCTGATTGACAGATGTTGTTGATGATAGTTCCTAATGACTATCATGGTCTTGCTTAAGATATTTGGTCTTTGTTATATAAGTAATTTAATGTAAAGGTCATGAAAAGACCTAATTTTTAACCCCACTATGCATGCGATGGGTGATGTAAAGCTTCTTATTTTTGTCATGTATAAACATTTGGTATATCCCCACTTGGTTGGGTGGATGAGTCAAATTTGGTAGATCCCCACTTGGTTGGGAGATGGATGTATGTATAAGTCATTAGTGATAGGAAAGTCTTTGGTAATGCATGTATAGAGTCATTTTATTCTTTTAAAACATCTTTTTGCAAACTTTCCTTGTGCTCAGGGGGAGCATGGACTTGATCATGGGAGCTCAATTAGCACACTTCAGCATATCAGAGAATTCAACATGCACTCAGGGGGAGCATGACCCTTTTCCCTTGATGTCAAAGGGGGAGAGTGACTTGGTGTTGCCATAAAATCCAAAAGGGGAGATTGTTGGCATTATGATTCAGGTAGGTATACGTAGGTTCACCATTAACCAAGCTGCGTATACATGTAGGTTCACTATATACAAGTCACGTATATGTACACATGCACTTTCACAGAAGGAAAAACATGTATACCTTGGAAAGCTAAGTTGTTGGTCTGAAGTATTTGGTCCATGATATTTTGATCCATGGTATTGGTCCAAAGTATCTGGTCCGAGGTATTGACCCTAGGTATTTGGTCCAAGGTATTGGTCCTAAGTGGTTTTGTTGCATGGTATTGAGAAATGCCTAAAACTATAAAAGGAGGAGAACATCAGTAGGCCATAGGGTGTGCAAGTATCGAATATCTGATGAAGTGTGAGATCTAGTATGTAGGTTATTGGGTTATGGTGCATTGCTGGATCTGAACCAAGGATGAACCTTAGCTGATGATGAGGGATCAAATCTAATGATGGATCAGGATCTTAAGATGTAAAATGAACCATCATTATGTGTTTTTGCTCATGTATATTCTAAATCTGAATATTGATGCATATATTATTCTATAAATGATAAGATCTGGGTATAACTGAAGTCTAGTATAGCTGCAGAACTCTGAATTTGTATTTGCAGATGTATAAATTGGTTGGATTTGAGAAAAGTGCATGTACACATAGGTTCAACACATGGAAGTAGCATATATCTTATCAAATATTTTTCAGTTGTTTCTCTTTACTGTTGTAGATTTCTGGGTTCTGGTGATTGTATTTTGGTGATAGTATTCTGAAATGATCAGATTGATGGGTTGTCTAGGTGAATGATTGATTCAGCTGTGGTTGGTTCAAAAGGTGATTGGTTGATGCAGATGTATTTGATGACTGAATGATGTTGTTGATGGATCCTGTCTGAAAATTTATGAAACGTGGTCCCTGGAGGAAGAGAGAAGGTCATAGCCTTCTGTAGGTCAGTGCCTATGTACTAGAAAACATATCGGCTAGTACAAGAGGTAGGGTGTTGTAGCTCCCTCCCAGGAGTAGCTGGAGAACGAGAGAAGGTTGTAACCTTCTGTAGGTAGAAGCCTGCATACTAGTATAAGTCTGCACCAGTACAGAAATTGTAAATAGATTTTCTTATTATTAAAAGAAGACAGAGATGATAGTAGCAGGTGGTTTTCACCCACGTTGGGTTTCCACCTTATATCTTGGTGTTCATTTGTGTTGCTTATGTGTGATGCTTTATTCTACTTTTACTGCATTGTCTAATGAAATCTTGATATACTGGTTAAAGTTAAATGCATGATAAATTGGTTAAATCTAAAGGTTTCTACATATACGTTGGTTTCCTTAAGTATAGTCGCGTATACACACCAGTTCACTTAAATAAAGTAGTGTATACAAATCTGTTTTGAAAATTAAATTATTGATCTGATAATACTGATTCAGCCCCCCTCTCAGATTATTTGCAACACAACTTCTATTTTAATATCTTATTCTCTTCTTCCAACTCCATATTGATGGATTTTATTTTCTTTATCTCCTCAAGATTCGATATGATCTCCTCCTTCAAATAGATTTTTTGATCGAGATCTTCCAAGTCACTAGAGGAGCAATCAAATTCACAAAAAGTGTTTATTTCACTCTTATCTTGTTTAAGAGGTTGTTCCCTTGATGACTTTATGGATTCCTCTTCTATACCAGAGGTGGTCCCATTTTATTCTTGATTTTTTATTCCTACTAAGGTAGCTTCTCCATTAGAACTTGATGAACAACTCTCACTTTCACTAGTACTTGCAGTTGAGAAATTTGAAAATAAATGACCTATTGTTCTACAATAACAATAGAATAATAACCTACTTTTACTTTACATCTCCTCTAGTTTTTGATCATTGACTTGGCTTATTGATACAGAAGAATAATCATCTAATTCATGATCTTCATTTCTCTTTGAATCTTTGACTACTTCATCCTCCATGGAAATCCTCTTTATATCACATGAGACTTGGATGACTACTTCATAGATGGGCTGCAATTTATCCCATATCTTCTTTGCAATATTAAAATAGATTACTTTAATATCTACCTTAGACAACACTTTCATGATTCCTTTCCTGGCTAATTTATCAAACATATGATTTATTACTCCATACTCCATAGATAGCCATACATACAAATTAAGATCCTGCAAGTAGATTCTCATCCTTACCTTCCAAGTTGTGTAATTTATGCCATTAAAAAATGGAACTCCATCTGAGGTAATCTTGTCCTAGTTTTCCATGATCCCTAATATTCCTTCCAACTATGAGACTGGTCCTAAAGGACACTGGCTCTAATACCAATTGCTAGAAACAATGGAAACTAGGACACTACTAAGAGGGGGGTGAATCAATAGTTTGGACAAATTATACACTTCATCAAAAATTACACTTTTCAATCACTTTAGAAATTATTCATAACATCATAAACATCAATCATATGATAAACATATACACAAGACACCAATCTTCTTTTCATTACAAACTTCAACTTGATTACATCATGGCTCCACAAGCTACAAGTTGTAGGTTTATCAACTACTACTGAAAGTAACTTCAATCCCTACTCGTTATCAGCTACGAATAAAGGGGACAGCTGCCCCTACTCATTTACGAGTACCAACTAGAAGGGACTGATGCCCCTGCTCATTTATTAGTCTCTACTAAAATGGATTATTTCCCTTGAACATTTACTAGAATTCACTAGAAGGAGTTGTTACCCATGATTTTTAAGATACCACTTTCCAACCCTGCTAATCCATATTTCATCAATTTTCAAACTTAGATCAATAGGCCACTTACCTCATAAACCAATAAAAAAATCTTACTGCAACTTCTCGCCAAAGCTACCATAAAAAAAACTTCAACAGTATCTAGTTGCTGAGATAAATCACCATTACCATTAGAAATTTATGATTATTGAACCACCAACACCAACAACTTTGCCTCATATAATTTGCTACTCTTTCATGCAACACCCCAGAAGCATTCTGCTACTCTCACGATTTTACTACACTGACTCATGCAACCATCCAACTCAATCGACTTTCTCCTACTCTCGCTTATGCAGTAACCAACAACTCTCACTCAATCTACTGCAATACAAAAAATATGTTGCTTATCTCATTCAACAATCTAGCCCTTGCAGCCACCTACTACTTCTTACAACTCATAATTTCTCTCTGCTACTTGAGCTCTTCTTTAAAGAATTATGGATTGATTTTTTTTAATTGAACTGTTGTTATCTCGCTTTCAAATATGTTGCATGAATATATATATATATATATATATATATATATATCTATATATCTAGATATATATATATATATATCTATATATATATATATATATATATATATATATATATATATATATATATATGTATGTATGTATGTATGTATGTATGTATGTATGTATGTATGTATGTATGTATGTATATATCCTTTTTCCTATTCAGATTTTTCCTCTGACTCTGTTTAATCTTGATCTATTATTTTCGCCTTGAAAACTAAGTTAAATTGTTGTTTTCCTCAATTTTGGATTTTTTTACAGGATTTAGTATTGTTCCTGCTTTTAAATTCTACTAACAATGGCTTAATTCCAAAATTTATTGCTACTTAACATCTACCAACTCGTTAATCCATGTAACTAAACTAGTTTCTGATTATTCATGCATTTGCATTATGTTGGGTTATGATGTTTGGCTTGATTGCTAAAATTCACCACTTAAACAAGCTACTGACTCATTAGATGTTGCTATCGAGCTCCAAACTCCACCATAAGTGCTAGCTACTACCAAACCTGGCTTCCATGCACAACACTTTGTTGTAGGTTGAGAAGGCCTTTGCACCCTTTTTAATTCCAGTACAATAATTCTCCCAAAATTGTCAAATTGGCCTTTGGAAACTTTTTCTTTATCTTCCTTACCCATTTTGTGCCATAAGATTGAGTCTCCACGACCATTGGATTAGGCCCCAAGTGCTTAGCCTATTTGAGCCCTTTTCAGACCAAGATCCTTTGTTAATTGTTTCATGTCATTGGCCACACCTCTACATGAGGTGACCACCCATCAATCCAAAGGCTAACAGTTAGTTATGCCAAGATCCTCCATGGCTCTTTTATTTCCATCATGCCCTTTTTTTCTATGTGTAAAAAACTAGGGTTGGGTCCAAGCACTTAGCCCTAAACCCCTTATCCTAATGCTTCAAATTAATTACATTTTTTTAACAGTTACATGATTCTGGGATCCGAGGTTGTCACCACACTCTATAGTTGTTGTGCCCTTAGTCTCAACTGCTACATGGAACATGTGCCTAATGATAAGGGAATACTCTCATTTAACCCATTGGGGTCTTACCATTGAGTTGACGTGTTCGTGGGGATCTTCTAATGCTCTCTCTATTATGTGCCACCTTTTCTAACGTGCTAGTGTGGCCCAGCTCTAGTTGACCGACACTTCTCTGCGCAACAAAAATAAACTATCGAGATCCAACCTCTGGAATGAAATCAATATGATGTCACCTGTGCTATGTTTCAACCTATGAGTGGTGACATGTGTCACCCAAAAATAAGGCCACTTGTGTGCCCAAAAATGTTGAATCCACCTACCACATGTCCTATGTTGATGTCATCATTCGCTATCTTTTGGACAAATCATGAGCTGCCACCTATCATGTTGTCATAGATGAGAGAGGAGGTCCTCCAAAGTCTTTTTTTAGCCTTTTCCTTCTTTAATTCACTTTTTGACTTATCAACCATTTTCTCTGAGTTTCAGCTTTAGTCTCCAAAATCACTCCTGAGTGGATTGTGGTTTTGGGAGGGGTGCCCCCAGAGTAGCTCTCCACCATTGATATTTTCGATCAACTATGTAGGAGACAACTTTTGGGAGCATGGAGCCAATCTAATGAAATATCTCTAGTGCCCCACAGAAGGTACCACATAGCCCAACATTTTCCTCCTGGTCCATTTTTTTGTGCACCAAAGGGTTTTGCGCTAGGGTAATGACGTCGAGTGGGCTCCACCGGCTCAGTTCTTCCTGGCACTTAAAACTTTGCACCATAATTGCAACCTCTAAGATGAACCCTCCAAGGTATGACCATCAAGATGGCATCATCTAGGTATTCCTTTCCCTATCACTTAGACTTGGGTTCTAAAATGATTTCACTAGGGTGAACCCTCCAGGATAACCTATTAGGTGGGCTCCACCTCTGTCTAATGAAAAACATCTTCGTTATTGTTGTGGCATACACTTAAGCCTATAGCTTCACATAGAGGCTTCACCACTAGTTTTGAAGCTCATGCCAACTTTGGTTGTGCACCAAAGGCTCCTCTAAATACCTTTTAGCTCTATAAAATTTGACTTGGGGTCATAGATCTTTGACCGGATCTATCTCACGATCCATGAGGCCATTTTGGGGCTTCTATATACCATTGGGAAGCTATTTCGAAGCTCTATCATGTTGGGTTGTGTTATATTCTTTCCACGACTAGCCCATGTAGTTAACCGGGGGGTTAGAGGGGGTGTGGTGGGGGGGGGGGGGGGGGGGGTGGGTCGGAGCACCCCCTTCGTTGCACCAATTGTGTAGCTGGGGGGGGTGGGGGTCATAGGGGGTTTGAGGTGTACCCGTAACCCCACTTTATGTAGTCCGGGGTAGCACCCCGGAAAATTTTGGTTTTGGACCCTATGTTAGGTTGGGCGGACCCACCTATGGTTTTGTGCATGATTTTCACACATGTTTTTTGGACGCGATGGTTTTCGGTCCATGGTATTGGATGCTTCGGCATGTATAAATATGTATTGTAACATTGAAAGGAACATAATGAAAAATCAAGCTGGTAGTCTCGGTTTTGGGATCCAGCGGAAAACCTCTGTCTATATGTGTTTTATGTGTTATGCTCTCGCATTGTTTATTTTCTGTCTTTTAGAATTCATATGTAGGTAATTTTTGTACAGGGTTAAAACCAACATTTGGTATCAGAGCAGTTTTGGCTTCAAGGGGATGCCTTTGTTGCTAAGGGGTTTCCGTCAGGCCTGTGGTAGACCCTGTTCAGTGGGAGATCTACGAGATCGATTCTGGTGGTGAAAGAAGATGGTGAGCAGTGGAAAGATAGAGATCAATAAATTTAATGGTCAGAGTTTTGAGTTGTGGAAACTCAAGATGGAGGATCTGTTGGTGGATAAAGATTAGTGGATCACGGTAGATCTAGGTACTAAACTAACGGGAGTGTCCGATGAAGAATGGAAGAAGTTGGATCGGAACGCAAAGAGCACAATACGATTGTGTGTCTCAGATTCAGCATTGCTGAATGTATCAGGGGAAGCTACAACGAAGGTTTTGTGGGACAAGTTAGGGACTTTGTACCAATCTAAGTCTCTAGTGAATAAATTGTTCCTGCGGAAAAAGCTGTATAACCTGAGGATGAAAGATGGAGACTCGGTGACAGAGCATCTGAACACATTTAATGCTGTGGTAAGTCAGTTAGCATCTGTTGATATTAAAATTTCATATGAAGATAAGTGCATCAGTTTGTTGTGTTCTCCACCAGATTCATGGGATAGTTTGGTTATTTCAATAGGTAGCAATGCAACTGCCTTGCAGTTTGATGAAATAGTCTCATCCTTGCTGATGGAGGAGATGAGATGGAAAAATATGGAGAGCTAGAATGGTGATGCCTTGTCTGTACAAGGATGGTCCAAGAACAGAAACAAACATAAGTCATCGAGTGGGAGATCTAAATATCCAGGAAAACCTGTAAAGGTGGTGTGCTGAAAATGTGGAAAGGAAGGGCACTACAAAAGGGACTGTAAATCTAAAGCTCCTGATAAAGGAAAGGGATCTGATGATGTTCCTTTTATAGAGGCGAAAACCACCTCAGATGAAGGTGGGGATGTGTACTTGGCTTCTTCAAGTATACATGTAGATCATGAGGCATGGTTGATTGACTCAGGTGCATCCTTTCACATCACTCCCCATAGAGAGTGGTTTTGCGAGTATGAGAAATACGATGGTGGCGATGTCTTCTTAGGGGATGATAGGAAGGCTAGAATCATTGGTCGTGGAAAAGTAAAGTTGAGGTTGCAAGGTGGAAGGGTTAGAACACTTCCAGGTGTTCTGCATATTCCTACATTGGCTAGAAATCTGATTTCTGTAAGCAAGCTAGATGATGCAGGTGTAAAAATAGTGTTTGGGAAGGATACCTGCAAAATGGTTCGGGGATCATTCGTATTGATGTGGGGAGTTTGAATTAAAACTCTGTACAAGCTACAAGGTAGCACTGTTATTGATGGGTGTAACAGTTTTGTGGTTCCTGAAAGTGGAGCAGAAAATCTAGTGGTCTCTAGAGAGAAGACCATGTTGTGGCATCAAAGGCTTGGACATATTGGAGAGAAGGGCCTTCAAATACTTCATGGTAAAGGTATGGTAGAAGTTATGAGTAGTAGCTCTCTGGATTTTTATTTCTGTGAAAATTGTGTATATGGGAAGCAGAATCTGGTGAGTTTCTCCTCTGGTAGTAAGAGGGTGAAACAGATATTATAACTTGTCCACAGTGATGTGTTTGGACCTGTGAAGGTTCCATCACTGGGTAAGTTTGTGTACTATGTATCATTTATAGATGACTTCTCAAGGAATACATGGATATATTTCCATAAGAAGAAATCTGAAGCCTTTGACAGTTTTAAAGAATTTAAGGCTCTCATGGAAAATCAGACAGAGAAGAAGATAAAGGTGCTGAGGACAGATAATGGTGAAGAGTGTTGCAGCAAGGTATTTGAAGAATTCTGTAAGAAGTGTGGTATAGCATGATAGAAGACTACTTCATATACACCTCAGCAAAATGGAGTTGTAGAAAGAATGAATAAGACGTTGATGGAAAGGGCAAGAAGCATGCTCAACGGTGCCAGGTTAGGATAGGAATTCTAGGTAGAGGCGGTGGATACTGCATGTTACTTGGTAAACAGGTCACCTTCATCAGTGTTGGAGGATAAGACTCCACAAGAGGTATGGACTGGTAAGAAACCCTCTCTTTCACATCTGAGGGTATTTGGATGTGATGCATATGTACATGTTCTAAAGGAGAAACAAACCAAGTTGGATAGTAAATCTGAAAAGTGCATCTTTATTTGGTATAAAGATGGTTTAAAGGGTTATAAGCTTTGGAACCCAGTCACATGGAAGGTTGTGTATAGCCGAGATCTGGTGTTTAGAGAGGTAAAAGATGTTATTAAACATGAAGTCCAACCAAAGGAACCTAAGAAGATAGAGTTTGAGCTTAAGGAGGAAGAATTAGACTCTACACCAGAAGAGGAATCAAAAGATGAAGAGCCACAAACTCTGGGTGTGAGAAGATTAGTTCGAGAAAGAAGGCAGCTAGAAAGGTATAGTACATCTACTTTCTATTCAAATTTTGCTTTATCTATTGCTAATGATGATCCCAGAACTGTGAAGGAAGACTGTAGATTCAGAGGATGGAAAACTATGGAAAGAGGCCATGGTTGATGAAATGGCATCTTTGCACAAAAATGAGGCTTGGGATTTGGTGGGGTTGTCGGCTGGAAGGAAACCCATTAGAGGAAAATGGGTGTTCAAGAAGAAGATAAATTCAAAAGGAAAGGTGGAGAAATACAAAGCTCGGTTGGTAGCAAAAGGTTATTCCCAGGTGCCGAGAATTGATTTTGGTGATATTTTTTCTCCTGTTGCAAAGGTAACTTCTATCAGATTACTTTTATCTGTTGCTGCTGCTTTTGATTTTGAGGTAGAATAGATGGATGTGAAGACAACATTTCTTCACGGGGATCTGGAAGAGGAAATATGCATGAAGCAACCTGAAGGCTTTGTGGTGAAGGGTAAGAAAGAACTGGTATGCAAGTTAAAGAAGTCTCTGTATGGGTTAAAACAGTCTCCAAAGATGTGGTATCATAAATTTGATACAATTATACGGGGACTTGGTTTCACCAGAAGCAAAGTAGATCACTATGTGTATCTTAAATTAATTGGTGACCATGTTATTTATCTAGTCTTATATTTGGATGACATGTTGCTGGTTGGAAATGACAAATAAATTATCTAAGATTTGAAGACCCAATTGTCCTCCAAATTTGACATGAAAGATCTTGGTGCTGCAAACTATATTTTTGGCATGGAAATTAAAAGAGATCAGGCAAAGAAGAAGCTCTAGTTAAACCAGAGGAAGTATGTCGAGACAATATTGTAGAGGTTTAATATGCAGGATAGTAAATCAGTGAAGGTTCCTATTCCTGTAGGTGTGAGATTATCTGCTGAACAGTGTCCCAAGACACAAGAAGTGTAAGAGGACATGTCTTGTGTTCTATATGCAAGTGCAGTTGGTAGCCTGATGTATGCAATGGTCTGTACTAGACCAGACATTGCACATGCAGTGGGAGTATTGAGTAGGTTTATGTCAAAACCAGGAAGGAGCACTGGACAGTAGTGAAGCGGGTTTTCAGGTATTTGCGTGGCACTAGTGATTATGGTTTGTGCTACCAAGGAAAACCAGGATTGGACAGAGTGTTGGATATTCATGGCTTTGTTGATGCAGACCGGGCTGGAGATCTGGATCAGAGAAGATCTACAAGTGGGTATGTGTTTAACTTATTTGGAGGTGCAGTTAGTTGGATGAGTAAGAAACAATCTGTAGTGGCACTATCAACTACAAAGGCAGAATACATGGTAGCCACTCATGCAAGCAAGGAAGCAGTTTGGTTGTAGAGATTGTGTTCAAGTATGGGTTTAGTACAGGAAGCTATAAGGATAGACTGTGATAGCTAAAGTACAATTTTCTTGGCAAAGAACCCTGCATATCATTCAAATACAAAGCACATTGATGTTTAGTATCACTTTGTGAGGGATATGATAGAAGACAAAAATGTGTTGTTGGTAAAGGTGGACACTTTGAAGAATATTGCAGATGCATTGAAAAAATCTATGAGCTTTGAGAAATTCTCTCAGTGTAGAGAAACAATGGGCATTTCAAGGCTAGAAAAATGACTAAGCTCTCTTGTGGCCCCCTGTGGAAAGAAAACAACAAGTGGGAGAATGTTGGGTTGTGTTATATTCTTTCCACGACTAGCCCACGTAGTTAATCGGGGGGTTTGGGTGTGGGGGGGGGGGGGGGGGGCGGGGAAGAGCACCCCTTCATTTCACCGATTGTGTAGCGGGTGGGGGGATCACAGGGGGTTTGAGGTGTACCCGTAACCCCACTTTATGGGGTCTAGGGCAGCGCCCTGAAAAATTTTGGTTTTTGACCCTATGTTAGGTTGGGCAGACCCACCTATTGTTTTGTGAATGATTTTCGCAGATGCTTTTTGGATGCAATGGTTTTCGGTCCATGGTATTGGATGCTTCGACATGTATAAATATGTATTGTAACATTGAAAGGAACATAATGAAAAATCAAGCTGGTAGTCTTGGTTTTGGGATCCAACGGAAAATCTTTGTGTATATGTGTTTTATGTGTTATGCTCTCACATTGTTTATTTTCTATTTTTTGGAATTCGTATGTAGGTAATTTCTGTACAGGGTTAAAACCTACATATCGATCTGGGCAAGTTTTCTTTGTGCCTGATATGATATACTACTCCAAAAATGACTCTAAATCCTGTGCACCATACCTTTGACAACAATGATTATCATCCTTTTCTTCACCAATCTCTACCATTGGCCATCAATGACAAAATACTTACCAATTAAATTACCTTTCCCAATATTTTCCATTTCCTTTCCCTTCAATTACAATAAATTTCCAATAGAAGGTACCCCATGGTGTTGTAAAAGTTGTCTTTTCCCTGTCTTCTTCACTGACCAATATCTGATTATATCCCTAAAAACCATCTAAAATTGAAATTTTGTTTGATGGCATATGGTCCATCTTTCATAGTGGATAATTATCCTTTGATGACAACATTTTTAGATTCCTAAATTCAACACCATGTCTGGTTTCCCCATTATTTTTATTTATAAGAATTCGATTAGCTATCCACTCATGATATCTTAAAGGAACTATGATTTTTGCATCTAACAATTTCTTTACTTATTTTTCTATTATTGGCAACATGAATGGATTTATCCTCCTCAATTTCTTTTGAAATCATTTAGCCCCTAGTTTCAAAGGGATCTTATGTTCAATAATAGTTGTATCATAATTTTTCAAATCTTCATACTTCCATCTGAAAACATCTTTATATTCCTTGAGTAACTTAACATATTTGTCTTTAATCTCCTATGGTAGTGTCGTTGAAATTTTAATGTTTCTAACTTCTTTTGTACCAATATTATAGTCTCACAAATAATCTTGTTGTAAATATAGCACTCAAGGTTTTATAACATCATTATGGTCAAACAATATTTCAAGGGGAAATAATCCTTTAGGAATATGATTGTTGGATAGTAGAATAATCTCATGGTCAGATATTTTGTACTTGAAATTGTTCTCTGAATCGGAAATACTTTCAGTGATTATCTCATTATTCTCTTCATCAATATGTATGAAAGAAAATTCCTCAATTGTTTTCATAAACATTTTCAATTGTTCATCATATTCAAATATTTTCCAATGTTTTACATTATGAAGGATTGAAGGTTTGTACCTAACCTAAATTTGGTATTTCAATTGAAAATGTTCTTGAACTTTGAAAGTACTATTGAAAAATGTAGCGAGAAATTCTCAATTTGATTTTTCCTTGATTAAATTGAGAAAATTCGAATTTCCACATCAGCAAACAACTTGGATGATGTTAACTTGTGTGACATGGATTGTGTCACCTAGTTTACTCAGTAAATTCAAGTTAGAGGAGTTAGAGTTCATTTCTTCATATGTGATTGCAAATTTGTACAAGTCAAGGTCATTTATCTCATGTTGTTTTCGGTCAAACTAATTCCAACTTTTGGAGGAACTAGTAGAAGGTTAGTTAAGTAGTGGGACTTTAGCCAAACTCAATGATCATCTATTTAACTGATAAATCAACCCAAAATAGATAGTGCATGCAGAGAATTTGAGTTATCCAGTTGAGGTGGAGATTCGAAGGTAGTGTAACATTAATGGTAGACTAGTCTTGAGTGTACAAGTGTTTCATGGAGTCCAATGATTAGGATAAAGGTATTACGAAATTAAATTGAGGAAATTTCCAAAATAATAGGGGCTAATTGCTCAAGGAATAGCACAAGGAAATAGGAGCTCAAGATGAGGGAAAAATTAACCAAGTATGGGTCCAAGGCCTTTAGTGAGCAAAGAGATAGGTTGAGCTGTTATCAGGAAATCTAGTGTCTATGCAGAGCTGCTAGTCCCACTAAGGCTGGTAACTACCTTAGAAACAAACAAACTAAAACCACTTTCGTTTTCCTTTATGAGAAGTAGATAAGAGGGGAACAAAGGAGACCAACCTCTATCTTGCACTTGGTTCCTTGCTTGATTCCTCTCCCTTCCGATAGATCTTTTGTAAAAATTTCTGTTTTCCCACCCCGGTTTTCAGTTTCTCCTTATTTCTCCCATGTAGTTAAATGCCCATTCCCATAACCATACATTTAACAGACTGAAAAAAATAAATATTGCTGAAAACACAAATTCTGGAAATTTTTCAGAATGCTGGAAATTGCAGAATTAAAAATCAGCAATTAAAAACAGCCATTAAAACACATTAAAACACTGATATTTTTGGTCAACTTGACCCTGGAAAAACCCCCTACAACTCTTGGGGAAAACCAGTTTGAGAGCTCTTCTTTATTTCTGAAAATTGTCTTTTTACAGTGAGAATTATTCAGCAAAAAATCAGCAAGCAAATTTACAACTTATCTCATTTCCCGTGCCTCACAGCAATCTGGAAATTACAGCAAACAGGACAGCAATAAATGCTGTACGACCTCCGTTTTGTGTGCAGAAAAATCAGCAAACTGCTCCTCGATTTTTGTGCAAAAATCTGCCTTTCACTATGTGCTGAATCAGCTATACAAATCTGCTCAACTGCTACCTTGGAATGTGTGCCAAGCTGCTGTCTCCTTCTCCTTCCTGCTCAGAAATCTCTCTTGCTCTCTTGCTCTCCTTCTCCCAATCTGCTCATGAAAGAATGAATGACCTTTTTCTCCTTTTCCTCCTTTAATATAACTCCAAGTGACTTTTGGGTGATCCAAGTGACTTTTGGGTGATCTCTAAATCCAATGGCTGAAATAGATTTAGATCAATGGTTGAGATTAAATGCTCATTTAAATCTCACTTTCTATTTTTTAATTCACCCCACTTTAATAAAGACCCACTTAGTCATTTATTTCCAAAGTCACTTTTCCTTTCTAATTTTTCATTGACTTTATAAAAGTCACTTTAAAATTAGACTTAATAACTTTATCACTTAAAGTCACTTTTAAATTAGATTTAACTTTATAAAATTATAAAGTCACTTTAGGAGAAAAATTAAATTCTTTTGGACACTTTTCCCTAGGCCAAAGATCAAAGCCTAAGGGAACCACCTGTCCTCCGGTACCAAATTTCAACACTCCCTCTTACCGAGGAAGGTGTTCCTCACCACACCCATCTTGTCTCTGAAGTAGACATGCTTGCCCCGTGGTAAGGCTTTGGTAAGGATATCTGCAACCTGCTCATCAGTGGAAATATACTCAAGCTTCACAGCTCCCTTCTGAACATAGTCTCTGATGAAATGATATCTGATCCCGATATGCTTTGACCTGTCATGAAATACTGGATTCTCCGTGAGTTTAATGCAACTCTGATTATCACAGTAAATCACTGAAGGTCTCAACGGCTGACCAAATAAGCCAAACAACATCTTGCGAAGCCAGATGGCCTCACAACTAGCTAGACTGGCTTCCATATACTCTGCTTCCGCTGAACTCAGTGCTACTGACTGCTGCTTCCGGCTGAACCATGACACTACTGCTGAACCCAACCCAAAACAACACCCTGAAGTGCTCTTCCTATCAGAAGCACAACCTGCCCAATTAGAATCAGTGTATCCTGCCAATCTCACTCCATCTCCCTGCCTGTAGTCCAAACCATAATCCACTGTCCCCTGCAAGTACCGCAAAATGTGTTTTGCAGCCACCCAGTGAACCTTCCTAGGCTCACACATAAACTGACTCATCGTGTTGACTGCAAAACAGATATCTGGTCTAGTGTTGACCAAATACATCAAGGAACCAATCAGCTGCCTGTACAATGTGGGATCCACCAACTCGGAATCCGAAGCATGAAGCTTATTCCAGTTGGTGATCATCGGTGTTGACATGGGTCTACAATCCTCCATGTGGAATCTACTAAGGATGTCCACAATATACTTCCCCTGCCCCAGGAAGAAATGCCCCTCCTCCTGCCACACCTCCAAACCCAAAAAGTAATGCATCAAGCCAATGTCCTTCATCTCAAACTCCGCCACAAGATCTCTCTTGCAGTGCTCTATGAGTCTCTCTGCACCTGTAATGATCAAGTCATCCACATATAGCACCAGAATGAGAGGCTCCTCACCAATCACAATAAAGTAAAGGTTCGGATCTGCCTCACTCTTTGTGAAACCCATCCCCTGCAAGTATGCATCTATCCTGGAGTACCAAGCTCTGGGAGCTTGCTTCAGGCCATAAAGGGCCTTCTTCAATCTGCACACATGGGACTCCTTCCCATGCACCTCAAAGCCCTGTGGCTGCTCAATGTACACCTCCTCCTGTATGAAGCCATTGAGAAATGCGGTCTTCACATCCATCTGGTGGATCTTCCAACCCATCTCTGCTGCTATCGATATAATGGAGCGGATCGAAGTATATCGAGCCACGGGAGCGAAGGTCTCCTCATAATCAACTCCCTCTACCTGGGAGAACCCTCTAGCCACAAACCTCGCTTTGAATTTCTCAATGCTACCATCTGCAGCATGCTTTACCTTGTAAAGCCATCTGGAAGTAACCACGGATTTGCCCTCAGGCCTCGGCACCACCTCCCAAACATCATTCTTCATGATAGAAGAATACTCCTCCTGCATGGCCTCTCTCCAGACCTGCTGGCTAGCTGCCTCCTCATAGCTAGAAGGCTCAGAGTCAAGGATGCTGGTAACCATCGCCATATAACTACAAAACCTCTCAGGTGGTCTACTCTCTCTGACCGGCCTCTTCGGCTCAGCAACAGATGTGGCATCTCTCAAGGTGTCCTGAAGCCACTTGGGCTTCCTCTTCCCTGAGCGCACTTCTTCCACCGGAGAATGAAACTCCTCCTCCTCATCATCATCAGTAGCCTGAACTCCTGACTGTCTGTCTGCTGTCCTCCTGCCTGCACCTGAACCTGTAGAAGCTGAGGTACCGTGTGAACTGTCCATCAGTGGACTCCCTAGTGAACTGCTCTGTGAACTGCTCTGCATGCTGCCCGGAGCACCACCCCTCTGGCTCGATGAGCCACTGCTCACTGACGGACCTGACATCCTCATAGATGTACCTCCGGATCCTCCTGATCCCTGCCCACTGGATCCCTGCGACTGACTCAACTGCTGCTGAGGGTCTGGCTGATCCAGATACTCTAACTCCCGTGACCTCCTAAAGGCCCTGTCCTCCTCGAACTTCACATCCCGTCTGACAACAACTCTCCTCTGTGCAGGAATATAAATCCGAAAGGCTTTTGAGGTCTCACTGTAGCCCACAAAGATACCCTTCTCTGCGGTGGGCTCTAGTTTGGTCCTCTTCTCCTTGGGTATATAGGAGTATGTAATGCATCCAAAGATATGAAGATGACCAAGATCAGGCTTCTTCCCAGAGAAAGCCTCCTCCGGAGTCATGTGCCCCAAGGCACGATGCGGACTCCTGTTCTGCAAGTAAACAGTTGTGTTGCAGGCCTCTGCCCACAAGAACAATGGCAACCCCTGATCATGTAACATAGCTTTGGCAACCTCTATGATGGATCTGTTCTTCCTCTCCGCAACCCCGTTCTGCTGGGGGTTGTAAGGAACAGTGAACTCCCTCCTAATGCCTGCCTCCGCACAATAGTCAACAAACTCTCCAAGGGTGTACTCTCCTCCATTGTCCGACCTCAAGGACTTGATCTTTCGGCCTGTCTGTGTCTCCACAAGAGCTCTGAACTCCTGAAACCGATTGAAGACCTCACTCTTGGTCTTCAAGAAATAAATCCAGGTCCTCCTGGAGTGATCATCAATGAATAAAACATAGTACTCATACCCACTCAAGGAAACATGAGACATCCGACCGCTCACATCGGAATGAATCAAATCAAGTATCCCCGTCGCTCTGCTGTCACTGCTGGGAAAAGGGGATTTGGCAAATTTGCCCATCGCACAACCTCTGCAAGTATCAAAGTGATCAGTACTGAAATCTGGCACACCTGTAGTGATCTCCCGCAATGTCCTCAAGGCTCCATGATACATATGTCCCATCCTGCGGTGCCAAATCTCACACAGCTCAGAACTGCTAGCTCTGCTGTCGGTACTACTGCTCAATGCCAAAAGGGGCTGAAATGCAAACTTGTACACCTTTGCATGGCGTACACCTATCACTCTAGCTGAATCAGCTGGAGTGTCCCTGGGATACATCAACACCTGTCCTCCCCTGAACAGTACGTCATATCCTCTGTCCTCCAAAGCTGAGACAGATATGAGGTTCTTCCTCATCCCTGGCACATAAAGAACCTCTGACACCTTCAAGGGAGGTTTGGACTCCCTCTGAAATGTCACTGTTCCCACCCCGACTGCTCTAACAACTCTGTCATCACCGAGTACTACCTCAATATCAGTGCCACTCTCTGAAAGCTCTGAGAAGTACTCACGGACTCCTGTCATGTGACGTGAAGCCCCACTATCCACATACCAAATACCTGTAGATGCTCCACTAATCGAGGGAAAAGCATGCTCCCTCTGAACCTGTGTGGCAGGTGATCTTGCACTAGAGGACTCACATGTAGTGAACGCAAACTCCCGGTCAAAACGACCTGCAAAGTCCTCAATCTCAGCTGAAGCTGCCACGTCCTGGTTCTTTCCCTTCTTCTTCTTCTTCTCCGGACACACAACTGCATAGTGTCCCATCTTTTGACAATTCCAACACTTCACCTTGGAATAGTCCTTCTGTGTGTTCCCCGGTTTACCTTTACCTTTGCCTTTGCCCCCACCACTGCTTGTGGAAGCCTGCTTCTTCCCTTTGCCTTTCTTGCCTCCTGCCACCAGTGCTACATCCTCATCCTGCTCAACTGGCTTGGCTGCCCCAAGCTGTCCTTTCCTGATCTCTGTCTGAATGCAATCATCCCAAAACCTCTCCCATGTGGGAAGGGTCTCACGTGCACAAACCCCATCAGCAAAGTTCAACCATGAACGGGGGAGGCCATTCACTGCAATATGCACCAACTCAGTGGATGGAATGGCCTCTCCAATCGCTGCCAACTCATCTCTCACATTGGTAATCTTTGTGAGATATCCAGCTGCACTATCATTCCCCATCTTAATGTTCTTCAGCTTCTCCTTCAGGACCATCTTTCGGTTCTCATTGGTACTCTGGTAGAGATTGGACAATGCTGTCCACATCTCATGGGCATTGCTCTTTCCTCTCACATGAGGAATGCAATGGTCTTTGATTCTGTCTAGAATCAGTCTCTTACCCTTATTGTTCTTCTTTTTATACTCAGCCAACTGAGTAACATCAGTGGGCACAACAACAGGGTTCTGTGCGGTATGCACCATGATATCCCAGACTTCTGCCTCCTCAAAGATACTCTGCATTCTCTCTTTCCAAACGTTGTAATTTATATGCCCATCCAGCCTATCCTCCACCCTCAATCCCAATGACATCCTGTTGTCCTAAAACTGAAAAATAGCACTGCTGTAGTAAAGATAAAACTGCTATTTATGAAAAAATCAGCTTGCTGGAATTTTCTGAGTGAAAAATCAGCAACTGTAATTTTTCCTTTTGCTGTCCCAAACTGCCCTTCAACACTCAAGCTCTGATACCATGTAAAAATTTCTGTTTTCCCACCCCGGTTTTCAGTTTCTCCTTATTTCTCCCATGTAGTTAAATGCCCATTCCCATAACCATACATTTAACAGACTGAAAAAAATAAATATTGCTGAAAACACAAATTCTGGAAATTTTTCAGAATGCTGGAAATTGCAGAATTAAAAATCAGCAATTAAAAACAGCCATTAAAACACATTAAAACACTGATATTTTTGGTCAACTTGACCCTGGAAAAACCCCCTACAACTCTTGGGGAAAACCAGTTTGAGATCTCTTCTTTATTTCTGAAAATTGTCTTTTTACAGTGAGAATTATTCAACAAAAAATCAGCAAGCAAATTTACAACTTATCTCCTTTCCCGTGCCTCACAGCAATCTGGAAATTACAGCAAACAGGACAGCAATAAATGTTGTACGACCTCCGTTTTGTGTGCAGAAAAATCAGCAAACTGCTCCTCGATTTTTGTGCAAAAATCTGCCTTTCACTATGTGCTGAATCAGCTGTACAAATCTGCTCAACTGCTGCCTTGGAATGTGTGCCAAGCTGCTGTCTCCTTCTCCTTCCTGCTCAGAAATCTCTCTTGCTCTCTTGCTCTCCTTCTCCCAATCTGCTCATGAAAGAATGAATGACCTTTTCCTCCTTTTCCTCCTTTAATATAACTCCAAGTGACTTTTGGGTGATCCAAGTGACTTTTGGGTGATCTCTAAATCCAATGGCTGAAATAGATTTAGATCAATGGTTGAGATTAAATGCTCATTTAAATCTCACTTTCTATTTTTTAATTCACCCCACTTTAATAAATACCCACTTAGTCATTTATTTCCAAAGTCACTTTTCCTTTCTAATTTTTCATTGACTTTATAAAAGTCACTTTAAAATTAGACTTAATAACTTTATCACTTAAAGTCACTTTTAAATTAGATTTAACTTTATAAAATTATAAAGTCACTTTAGGAGAAAAATTAAATTCTTTTGGACACTTTTCCCTAGGCCAAAGATCAAAGCCTAAGGGAACCACCTGTCCTCCGGTACCAAATTTCAACATCTTTGCCACTCGCTTCCTCGTCTACCCAGCTTCAAAGAGCACATGTGGAATCAAAGCAGCATAACACTATCCAAGAACAAAGATCTACTATCATAAACAATATAGGACCAGATATATATTGACCACACAAATGCATATATCATCAATCATACAAGAATGTGGAGGAAAACTTGAATAGCTTTATTAATAAACAAGAATAGCAAAGAGGATTACAACCCATTGTTCTGACCCAGCATCATCCTCTTAGCAAGAAAGCCCTTCTTCACCTCATGAAAAGCTTAGATCACCCAACACTATGATGTTACACCAAGAAACCAGCAGGACTTCCTTATAAGATACAAAATTCCAGCCTCTGGATCTCTGGGATGAGGGATATATATATATATATATGTTTGCAAGGGGGGTGAGTCAGCCTCTGAGATTTGATTAGTGTCCTCTCTCTAATAGTTCTTGATTCCACTTGGAGATTGATGATCTCTTACTCATCCCTAGGCGAATGCAGAGAGGCAAGTGTCACAGGAGAAGCTTCTGGAAGATTCCATGATCTTCCACCTCGCAAATTGACTCTGCCATTTGTCTATTCTTGCCCATCGCACCTCATAGAAGGGCTTTTTAGTATGCATCGCACCTCCCGTGTGCATTTAGGTGGGATGCAGTGCACTTTGACCATGGAGCAGGTGAGATGGTCCAGTTTTGACCAGTTCTGAGTAGTTTTTCATGGAGAACCTCTGGGAGATGATGTAATCAGCTGACCTTGTTCTTTTAGGGGTTGGAACAACACTTTTAGGGACTTAGAAGCCCTTGGTTTATGGACATTTATGATTGGGGTTGCAGTGCCCAAAAATGTCTATAACAGTTGCCCCCTAAAGCATGAGGTCGTTAATCTTTTGATGTCGGGTGAAATGCTTTATCATGAGGATCCGAAGTTTTTTCAAGCTAGAAGGCGACCTGTAATAAGATACAATACAATACATTATTTTCATAATATTTTCATGATCTAGATGAGGCGGGCATTTCCATGCTCAGCTTTATAAATTCATCTTCATGTACATAAGATAGACAATCGTCTGAGTGCAGACTAATGATTCTGGTAGAGCCATCATCCCTTGGATTGGATGATTATCTGTGCAGCAATGATGTACATTTGATGTCTTTATTTTCCTGAATATATATCGTAGC
Source organism: Pinus tabuliformis (assembly GCA_031772625.1). Taxonomy (NCBI): domain Eukaryota; kingdom Viridiplantae; phylum Streptophyta; class Pinopsida; order Pinales; family Pinaceae; genus Pinus; species Pinus tabuliformis. The sequence goes on from CM062804.1 coordinate 1,393,049,927, forward strand.
CCGGATGGATGAAACTAGATCCGGGGTCTTCAATCTTGTTCGATCTTCACTCAAATTACAAGTCAATCCATGTGAGAGATGGTCTGGAGTCGAACATGGAAAGACATCGCCTGATTACCAGCCAATGATGCAAGCTGTTAATAGGCATGAGAGGAATCACCGATGATGATGATGACCCTTAAGGTACTACAGTACAATTCACGTGGTGTGAATAAGGGACTTGGCGTCGAACACCACGCAAAATCTTTCGGTCAAAGGCCATTGATGTAAACCTGTCGTCGCAAGTGAGAAACTTGCCATTGAGGCATGCAAGCTTCAAAGTACTGAAAGGGTTGTTCCTAGATTGACTTCCTGGATAATGAGCTGATGTCGACAAGAAGCCATCCGTCATAGGATGGCCTTAGTGAATCCCACATCAATGACACGGAACGGAGCAAATGATTTTAATGGAGGTGAAAACGATCTGATGACATAAGGTTCAGGGTGGCAGTCATGAAAGAACAGAGTGTAAATGTGTTGCAGTGGATGAGACACAGGTGAATTCTCTAAGCGACTTCTCTTGAACATATCGGCGACACTGACATGATGGATTGGTAGCGTTAACCCCAAATATGGATGGTGCGACGAACTAATGGTGATATGACCAGTGAACGGAACAACCCAACCTGACTTGGATGCGAAGCGAAAGTGTCATGTTCAAGAGCGACTTGCTACCAATACAGTTTCTTCAATTTTTGTTCCCAATTTTTCCCCAGTCATTGCTGACCAATACCTCTTTATTTTTGTCAAGCTTGAGGAGGATAACATATGCTTGTTCTATAATTTTCCCTTTGGGCAAACCGATCGCTATGTTTTAACGACCCTAGAGATAGTGAAACTCATTCTTGTCTGTGCGGACAAGTTTATCGCTATTCGGTTTTAACGAGTTTAACGACAAAGATAACTCAGTCCTTCTCAATTTTAGAGAGTCTGAAAAGGGACATAAAGAAAACTCCAATAATCCTTTTTCGTCATATAATCCCTTGAGTCCGAAAAAGTACAAAATAATACAAAAGGGATGAATTTTCGGTAATTTCAACGAGCCAAACAAAACAAGCGCTTGATCTTTTTGTGTAATAATCCCTCAGGTCCAAAAAGATTAAAATCTAAAGGAGTGATAGCACTTCCGATGACTTTAACGCGTTGGAGAGGCCAATTGCTTGACAATCTTTTCATATTTTATGAGTCAGATGAAAAGAGCTTAAAGGAGACTCGTTTTTCGAGGAACGAGTGATAAATTCGAGTAGCAACTAATTCCAGGTAAGGTTTGGAATTTTCCAATCACGGCAGTGTCACAAGGATGGCTAACAGGATCACTCTTCGCAGCTGTTCCTCAAAAAGGGTAAACAATCAAATGGAGGTGAATGATCGGCCAATATAGAGTGGAGGTGATGATGAGAACACGACCTAGGCTTAAAAGGCTGATGATAATGCATTCACGATGGTTATTTACCAGAAATTGGTTCATTTTTTAATGAGCTTAAACTCTGGGGGAACGTTTGCTCATCGCTTATGTTTATTTTTTAACGAGCTTGAATTCCACCTTAAAACTACTCGATATAATGGTCATTGATTACCTTGATTTTACCATTGACAACTTTGTTCCTTCAAAGGTTGTACTGCCTGCTCAATTGCTTCATCAAACTAGTTAGAAACGAACAATATATGCTTGAAAAATGAGTCAAAACACTAATATTTTACTTGAATTACGTGAAAAATAATTTAAAAGTGGTTTTTACCTCTCATTTTACCATTTCATTTGAACTTTGGTTTGTTGGAGCTTTGGAGCTGCTTTCCCCCTTGATTTTCCCTAGCTGATTCCAGGAGATTCTGTGGACGATTCTTAGCACCGTCTAGACCAGGTAAGAGCTAAACCTGAGCTCTTCAGTTTCATTCTTTCCTTTTTGAATTCTGAGCATGTTTTCTAGTTTTTCTGAGCCTCTGGGGTTTGAAAAACTCGCCCTGGCTCCATTGCACCTTTCCTATATCGAAAGGTGCGATGCATCTTGGCTTGGTCATTGGCTAGTCAGCATGCATCCCAGCCAGTATACTACTCGGGGTGCGATGGGCGCAAGGAGGGAAACTTGTGCACAGTTTTTGATGGAAATTTTTTCCTGTTTTTCACCAAATCAGGATCCTGACTCTTCTCTTGTTTGTTTTCAGAGATTCATTGGAGAAAAATGCCTGTTACATGGCGAGAACGTGAGCATGAAGAAGAGGACATGCTTGCTTTACATGATCTGGTTATGGTAAATGTACTGCGGAACTGTGGCCTGTTCAAGTTTTTTCGCATCTCTAGCATGAGGCAACAAATCAACTTGTTGCAATATTTTCTCGATGAATGGGATCCTACCAACCAGGTGTTCCAAATTAGGGGCAAATCCATCCCCTTGACTGTTGTGGACATCTATTTTTTGACCAGCTTATCGAGGCGTGGTGCCCCTATCTCATTATCAGGTTCGACCCATGGGGGTGAATCTGTGACAGACTACATTCGTCAGTATTATAGAGAGGGATCTTAGCCGAGTAAGGATGGCAAGATCAACATCTGAGATGTCACTGACAGGTCCTTGAGGACCATTCTATTTACTTTTACTAGACTGGCTGGTAGTGCGGCTCTTCATGTGGCCAACAGGTCTTATATGCAGTATGCCTTGGAATGCCTTGAACCAAAGGTGTTCAACTGGTGTGATGCAGTACTCTATGTGATGAAAGAACAACTGACCAAGGTGAAAAATGGAAGATTGAAGAACTTTGGATATGGTTCTATTTTGACCGCTTTTGCCTTGGAAAAGATCCCGCTGATGCAGCTGCAGTATGTTTCACTTGGTTTACCCCCACCGACTGAGCCACGGATGCAGAGATGGGTCGAACTTATGGCCAGACATACTGGTCAGTCCCAGGTTTCCTTTTTTGATACCTTCTTCGAGTGGCTCAACTATCAGGAGATGGTTTTTTTCGAGTATCCATATGCTAGTATGGATTTTCGAGGTGATCCGGATTTGGTACTGCCAGCTGGCGAGCAGTGGGGTGTCATCAGTAAATTCTCTGACCATATCTTTGTTTATCATTTCTTTTATAATGTTCTTGTGCTTTCTTCCATCAGGACTAATCAAAACTCATGTGCTCATGCAGATGTTGGACCAGTTCAGCCAGTAGTACGCCTGAGAGTGCCAGCTGTCGCTCCAGTAGGAGAGGCCGTGGGAAGGGCTATCCTTCATGACCTTGATGTGGCCGAGACTCTTTCAGCATTGCAGGATCAGGTCGAAGGCCTCACTCTTGGTATTCCGGACGTGAGGACTGACGAGCTTCCTCTGAGGTTGTAGCGACATACTACCACTGTGCCGAGTCGATGGACTAGGCTTTTACGCATGATTTCACAGGCAGTGACTTGTTATCACCAGCATCATTAGACTAGGGTGGCCCCTAGCATTTTGAGTTTTGGGTCATCTGACCAATTTTTGTCTTGGTTATAGAACATTATGTGTAAACCATAAACAGTTATATATATATTTTTTATTTTCGGAGCTTTATTTTGGTTGAGTTACATGATCCTGATGCAAATAATGATGAAATGCTTCTTTTTATAAATGTTGCAAATGTCTATCTAACACATAATTTGCCAATGAATCTATTAATGTGTTTAAGTTTCTAGAAATATGCTGATATTGAATAAAATCAAATTGCCTTCCTCAAATCTTGACCCTTAGGAACATGCGATAGATAGCTGGATTTCGGACGGAGTAAATACCAGTGAGTTGTAGTATGATGAGTTGTGAGTCTAGCCTGATGACAAGTCGGTGTATGCCATGTGTGATGGCATCAAAGAGGAGTTCTATCAACGCGCTATATTCAACGATGTTATTTGTTGACTGACCAATACATACCCCTCTGAAACTTACTAACTCGCTGCTCAAATCAAAAATGGCCCAGGCCGCAGAAGATAGGTTCCGCGAACTACGACTTGCTTCGTCGGCATATCCAAAAAATGATTCCAATAGGTTCGACATCTGCAACAAGTGTAAAAAGTGGATTACTTGACCAAAACAATCAATCTTACGAAAACAAAAACGTAACAAAAGAATAGGGGTTACTACACTGAATCATGCATAGTAACGCTTAAGGTACAACCCGTTACGGGGTTGCGCCAGTGGAATCTCATCATAGTCCACTAACTCATAGGCCCCTTTTCCTAATACACGGTTAACAATATAGGGGCCCATCCACAAAGACTTGAATTTACCTGCTCCCAATTTATCGGATTCTTGGTCGTAAAGTAAGACCAAGTCACCTTCTGAGAAGACATGGGGTTTGACATTCTTGTCGAACTGCGCCTTGACTCGTTTCTTATGGGCTTCGTTAGCCAAAGTGGCATCACGACAGGTTTCATCCAATTGGATTAGTTCCAAGAAACGAGCATCCTCTTCTGAACTTCCGGGGAGAAGGTTGACTGCGAGTTTGAGGGACGAGATCTCACACTGAATTGGTAAGACTGCTTCTAGGCCATACACAAGTTGAAAGGGTGTAAACTCGGTTGCATTCCTTACCGATGTTCAGTATGCCCACAAGGTTGAGTACAGGATCAGGTGCCAACTCCTTTTGTGGACTCCAATCATCCTTTTCAGCATCCGCTTCAAGACTTTGTTGATTGCTTCAACTTGTCCGTTGGCTTGCGGGTAATATGGAGTAGAGCTATTGTGGGACAACCCCAATTTGGTAGCCAATTCAACCATCATGTGATTGCGAAAATGCGATCCATGATCTGTGACTATGGCCTGTCGAACGCCGAATCTGGCGACTACATGATTGAAAAAGAAAAGGGCAGCTGTTTCACCGATGTTGTTTAATGTAGGCATCGCCTCAGCCCATTTGGTAAAATAGTCTACTGTGACTATGATATACGCATGCCCCCCGGTCGAGGTGGGGTTAAATGTCATAAAATCTATGCCCCATTTGGTGAATGGCCCAACAACAACTATTGGCTGCAGGGGTGCGGGCAGTCTTCTGGTTTTGCTATCGAAAATTTGACATGCATGGAAACTTCTGACTATGGTTATGCAATCTTTGAACATTGTTGGCCAGAAGTATCCTGCTCGTAAAAAATTTTGTGCTATAGCATAACCAGATTGATGCCCTCCACACGCACCCGAATGGAAATCATTTAGGACTTTTTCGGCCTCCTCATGGGTGAGGCACCTCCTCAGAATTGTATCGACATCACGACGGTAAAGCGTATCACCGACGATCATGTAGTCTTTTGATTGGTATCGAATACGTTTTTGTTCCGAGCGAGAGGTATTAGACCTAAATTTTTGGGTTTGGAGATAGATGATTATATCTCCATACCACGGATTGCTTGAAGATATCAGAAACAAAGATTCATCCACGATGGTTTCTTCAGATGTTTCATTGTTGGACGACGATGGGAGATCGCATAGTAATTCCGCGAAAACCAGGGATTTCTTTGATTTGGATTTTACAAGTTCCAGATCAAACTCTTGAAGAATTGCTATCCATTTTGAATATTTTCCCCCCAGCAACTGTCGCGACAATATATATGTCATGGGGTTGCAATCTGACAAAATGGTAGTTTTTTGAAAGAGGACGTAGTGTCGAAATCTCTTTATCGCTCGAACAGCTGCAAGAGCCAACTTTTCAATGTAGGAATACTTTCTTTCCGTATTATTTAAGTTTCTACAAAAATAATATATAGGATGTTCAATTCCGTTGTCTTCTTGAACTAAAACCATTGCGATGGTTGTATCTGCTGTAGCCAGATACAGGTTAAAGTCTTTTTGATAGTCAGGAGCATATATTAATGATGCTTTCATTAATGATTCTTTTAAAGCATCAAAGGAAGCTTGCGTGACCTGATCCCAGATGAAGGGTACTTCTTTTTTCAATAGATGCATATAACCTTTAGCAAGTTCAACATAATTTGGAATGAACCTCCTCAGAAAGTTTGCTTTCCCTTGGAGTTTTTGAATCTGAAGCAAATTTGAAGGTGGAGGCAAATTTATGATTGCCTGAACCTTACATGGGTCGAGACGGATCCTGTCCTTTGAGACTACAAAGCCAAACAAACAACCAGAACTGACACAGAACACACATTTGTGTGGATTGAGTCGTATCTTGTAGTGTCGGCAACGTAGAAATATTGCTCTCAAATGCTGTGGATGATCAGTCTGCTTTTGCAAATGAGCCACAAGGTCGTCGAGATATGGTTGAACGATGCTTTTGATGTCATGGAAGGCATAATTCATTGCCCTCTAAAATGTTGCCCCTGCGTTCTTTAAACCAAAGGGTAATTTGCAATATGCAAATGTGCCCCACGGACAAATAAATGAAGTCTTTGACTGGTCCTGTGGGCGGATATTTATTTGATTATACCCAGAGAATCCATCCATAAATGAAAATATTTCACATCCGGTGCATTCGTCAATTATCTGGTCAATAAAGCATGTAGGGTAGTTGTCTTTTGGACAAGCTTTATTTACATCCCTATAATCGACGCACACTCTAATCGTTCCTTGTTTCTTCATTACAGGAACAATGTTCGATACCCAATCGGTTAGAGGAACCAGGTAAATAAAACCAGCATGGAGAATTTTTTCAACTTCTGCCTTGATGGTAGCGGTTTTCTTGGGGTGCACCTGCCGTAGCCGTTGTCGTACTGGTTTGACATCTGGATACATCTTTATTTCATGTTCAACTATACTTGAGTCAATGCCTAGCATTTCATCATATGACCAAGCAAAGACATCTCTGAATTCGTGAAAAAGAGCGTTATATATTTCCAGTTCTGAAGGAGAACAACATTTGCAAACATAAATATTCTCTACAACATCTGTTTTGGTCGAGATATTTATGGCGATAGTCTCTTCAATTTTGGACAAGTTTCGCTCGGAATCCACCGTTTTTACAGTATTTGATAGGAAATCAAAAACTGAAGGATGATGAAGGTCATCAAGAGTATCTTCTTGACAATCTAGAAGATGGGAACGATGGCGGTAATATTCCCATGGCACCCCATCAATTATCATTGACTGAACAATTCCTTCGTCGGTGTAATGCACTTGTGACCAAGGATCTAAAGGGGTGTCATATTCCTTAAACACTTGATGAGCGTTGATTAGGGTGTACCTCCCATGCCAGGAACATTGATTGCTACAATATTTCTATTGGGCTTGGAGGTAATACCTTCAGATGATCCATGCTAATATCGGTTTCTAAGATCTTTTGAATAGAAGATATCATATTGCAGGTTCCTACCATTGCCACTTCCACCAGATTGATTGGTGGTGGGAGGGCAAAAGTCCCCATTAATATAGGGTCTTTTTAGTAGGCCTACTCTGATATTTTGAAGCGAATGGGGGCTTCCATGGATCATCGGAATGCTTCCCCTAACTTGGGAACTGTTGGGGAGAAATGTTTGTTGGTTAACGATTGTAATTCCTCCTTGAAAGGGAAATGCAATCTTCCTAATGTAGGTCGACACAATCGTAGCCATAGCATATATCTAGGGCCTTCCCAGTAGGATGTTGTAATCGAGGTTTCCGTCGATTACTTCAACATCTATTTCTACTATTTTCCCCCCCAGTTCAACTTGCAAGTTACTTAAAATCCCATATGGGGTATATGTTCGTCCATCAAAATGCTTTTAATGTCGTCGAAGATCGCGACAAGGTTGGAGATCCTAAAGTTTTCCAGCAACTCATTGACATAGTACATGTAGATGCCCCCTCATCAATAATTGTTCGATGAACAGTTTTGTTGAGGGCTTTCACTTGAATGAGGAAAGCTAGTTGAGCTGGTAACTAAGGATCATATCCTTTGTGATTAAAGGACACAAGATTAGAATCCTTTGGGTCAATCCCACCTATTGCTGATAATAAAGCCTGCTTTTGGGAGGGGCAATTTTGCAGTACCTCAAGTGTCGACATAGCGGATGGTGATTGGGCCAGATCTTCCACTATATTATAATGATGTGCTACTTTGGCACGAGGATTAAATGTTGACTTCTGTACTACTCATTTTGGCGGTTTTATTGTCAGCTCTAGAATGATGGGTGGCACAACTTCTGTCGAAGTTGTTGTCGAACTACTAGGTTGATCTTTATCTTTGTTGTTCGACAGCTGTGGATTCCCGTAATCTTTATTCCTTGTCATTATCAAAGCATCATTTTGCTGTTTCGAAACTGACAACATCAGCACTTGGGATGGGGAAGCATTATGACTGGCAACCAGATTTGTTCCTGGATTTCGAAACGGATCAGTTAATACCGCCGAGGTTTTCAAATTATTGAAGAATTTTCTAAGCTCATCTTTATATGGACACTCTCTTGTCCAATGATCCTCATCACATATAAGACATGGATGATTTGGTTTCTTATCTCCAAAAGGGTTTGCAGAAGATTTTTCAGGTGATGATTCCTCCTGTTTCTTCTTCTTCCCTTTGTTTTTCATCTTGCCTCCTGGTTGCTTGGTTTCTTTGCCTTTGTTAGTTGAGATGGCATTTACTTCCGAGGCGAGAAGTTCTTCTTTTGCATTTCAACTAGAAATCTCACGGGCCTTTTTAGATGTAGCCTTTGTTGATTTCGTGCCTGTCATACCAATCACACCATCGCTGGCATGAGAGTCATTGTTCGATTTAGGATGAGGAGGAACAGAAAATTTCAGCCTGGGAGCGTCAGGGATTTTATCGTAGAGTGTGCTAGACTGAGTATAAATCAAGTCTAAATATTGCGCACGAGAAATAACTTGCTCTTCAGTGACGACTCCTCCCTTTGCCACATCTTCTGTAATGGAAGGTAATAATGACTTAATAAACCATTCAGCTAAAAGCTGATCAAGAAAATATGTTTTTACTATTCTACGACGACGTCGCCACTCATGAATATGATCAGATATGTGAGTGGCCGTCGTTTGCTTGAAATTGGTAAGAAGTTCTGTTCCCGTTTCGTACCTTATGGGTAACTGAAAATGGGTTAAAAAGGTTGTGGCTAGGTTACTGAAGTTATCAAATGAAGCTCTAGGTAATTCGATATACCATTTTGCTGTCGGACCAGTTAACGTTCTCTGAAAAAGGTGAAGCCTAATCGAATCATCGTTTGGGGTGTTTGATGAACACCATAGATGAAATGTCATCACATGATTTGACGGGTCTTCACCCGGATTCCCATTAAATTTAGGAATATCTGACGGAAGTTTATGCGGAATCGCTGGCAACCAAGGGGCGTAAGCAATTGCATCGTTCATTAGCCGATTTAGATCTGGTAACTCTAAAGTCACCACGAAGGGTAACTGTTGATTCAAGTTTGTCGAAGCATACCCAGGATAAGATGGAATTTCCTGGGCAGTTGGTCTTTGCATACCAGCATAATGCATTTGATGCTGGTAACTCTGGTAAGGTTGATGGGCATAACCATTGTAGAATGGTTGATTTTGACCGTTTTGAATATACGGCTGCCCATTATTTGCAAAGATTTGTTTCTCAGATCCTTGGTAAACTTGTTGGAATTGTGGCTGTTGGTATTGCACCAGCCATGGTTGTGAAGCCATGTGCTGTTGTCCAATACTGGCTATTTGACCAAGATGAGGGGTAATTATACCTGTTTGGGCCTGTGTCATTCCACTAGTTGGCGATTGTGATTGAGTCACAGGGATAAGAGGCTGTTGCAATACAACCTGAGAAACCTGAGGTTGGCATACAACATGCAACGCTTGTACTTGCGACACCGTCATAATAGCCTACGTAGTTGGTATATTTGACATAGGTAAACATTGTTGCATCGAGTATACAACTCTTGGTTGTTGAGGCAATATTGGCACCCAACCGTTAGATGTAATTCCAGCATAACTTGAATTTTGTTGTGAACTCTCGTATGGTTGTCCTCCCGGAGGAGACAATGAAAGGGTATATTGCCCCCCATACGGCCGTAATTCGGTACTTAAAGGAATGGTTTTCCCTTGAGGACCGGACTACCCAAATTGACACCATGAAGGATCAATTTGCTAAGACTCAACATAAGAGTTCCCGGATATTATTCCGGATGAACAAACGGGAATGGACCATACTGTCGAAATAGCCCCTGAGTGGGCTCCATCTAGCGATTGAGAGCTAGTTGGGACAGATGATATGCCGGCGAACATTGTTGGAGTGACAACAGGAAGTTCTGCCGTCACTGTGTCTGATGACACAGTCCTAGATGTCGATGGTTGTTCAAACATTTCTAGTCTATCCAAAAGATTTCCTAGCGATTCTATAGGAGTTTTCGATAATGGTAGACTAATTTCTGATGAAGAAGGATATAGGGTGATCCCGACTCCAAATTGCGATGGAGTACTAGATGGAGGATCCTCCACAATCTCTTCTATAGCAATCAAACCAGGTGGAAGACGTAGACCGTCAGGTCCATAAAATATTTCTGGTGCCGAAGAAGGTATAGAATCTACAGCAACAGATGTTCGAGGAATAACACCTTCCGAATCAGCGGTAGATGGAGCTAGTTCAGTAATACAAGTGTTTACCTCCACACTAGGATCAGTTCTACTATCCTTTGGTGGCTGCGGAACTTCTTCTGTAAAGGCAGGGATACCAGAAATGTTTGGAGTAATCAAAGTCTCCGATGGTGTCAGAACACTTGTTCTAACTTTACCAGGGGATTTGGAACCGGTTAAACGAGTTCGCTTCATCCGTAACAGTTTTGATTCTGGAGACAAAGACGGTTGACTCGTAAGCCTCCGCGAACGATGGGGTTTCAATTGAATTTCTTCTACGATTTCGGATTACTTGACCAACTAAAAATCAAGGGGAAATATGTTTCCGAATTAAATGAATTTTAGACGCTTTGACACAACTTGTTTTTTCAATTTTTAAGAGTCGAGAAAAAACAAAAGATGACTCTAGTCGCCTTCGATTTTTAATAAGCTTGAAGTGACAAGTGCTCAGATGGACCTTTTCCTTTAAGGAGTCTGAAAAGGAACGAAAGAGACTACTTTAGAAATCTAGACAGAGGGATTACCAAACCAATCGCAAAACTACAGAATACTTTTTACGGTACGGCAGTCAATCTTCCCGAATGCTATGTTCAGTGCATTGCGATCGATAGGGCTGCAGACACGGCTTCCTATGGATAAAGGATAAAGCCTATTGTGGTCTCCCAATATATACTCGACGGTACGTGGGAGCACAAGTCCGTACTGGCACTAATCGTCTCAATGTGGAGGAATCACCCAACCAGCAATGAAAACAACAGTTACCAGGCTTTACGATGCCGGAATACATCTCTAGCCTAGACTTCTAAATGTTGTGCGTTAGGTTCCAAAGCTTTTTTAGATTCATTAAATTTATTTTATAGTTGATCTTGCTTAAGAAATTTTCCTTTCAGGTTCACTGCGTGATGTAGATGTACAATTCCTAAAATGCAATCTAAGATGATAAACAATTGTTTAATCTTCTTTCTGCAATGAAAATCCTAGCTACTAAGGAAAGAGAGACGATATTCTTTCAACATAGAGCAGAGAGCACACACTATATGCACTGTCCTAAATCAAGCCAACAAACAGTCTAAATGCAAATGCACATGCATGTATTTTTTTTCAGCCTTCTTAATGTGTGAATGATAAAAAGAAAGCTAAGCACAAATCTGAATTATTTTTCAAAGCGACATTACTAACAAGTTTCTTTTCAAGACAAAATGAAGACAATGACGACACTTTGTTATTTGGAACTGAAAACTTGCTTTCGACACTTGAAAAACTACTAATTCAAATCAAATACAAGAGTAACAGTGTAATCGACTATCAAGAACAATTGGATTCTCTTCTATGACTGAAAACGACACTTGCGACACTTCCAAATCAAGTAACAACAGTTCAATTACGCTACTTCTTTGTAAAAGAGAACTGAAAACGGCTCACAATACATAAAAAAATTTACAGTTCTTTGCACAATGGAGGCGGAATAATGGCAGGGAAGGGGGTTTCCAACAGGGGTATACTGACTACAGACAACAAAACTCCTGAATAGAGATGAAAAGAGTGAAAAAACCAAAGTCTGGAGGAAAAATTAGCCCTTTCTGATCAGCGCACCTATTACACAGGGATTCCAGTATGCATCCCACCTACAACACATGGGAAGTGCGATGCATATTGATATCCTTGAAGAGAGGGTGCGATGGTACAGTGCGAGACTTTTGATCCAGTTCTTGATCACAGTTTGCAGCACAGTTCAGGGATTTAGGCCGAGCAAGTGGTAATCATTAAATAAATCACAGGGGTAGACTTAAGGAGGTTACTAGAGCCACCACAAGGGAAATTAGAGAGCTTGTAAATCGATTGTTCAGTTTATAAACAAAACCCGGAGATAGACTGAAGCAACATTGATCTACTTTGCACTTGCATAGCAAATCCAGTTTGAAGGCTAGCTGGCTTGACTTCAGGCTCCGTCTGTAAGTTTATAAAGCAAACAAATATAGACAAACAAACAATCTATTCTCTCCCCAGTGGAGTCGCCATTTTGTTATCGGGAAATCTAGTGTCTATACAGAGTTGCTAGTCCCACTAAGGCTGGTAGCTACCTTAGAAACAAACAAACTAAAACCACTTTCGTTTTCCTTTATGAGAAGTAGATAAGAGGGGAACAAAGGAGACCAACCTCTGTCTTGTGCTTGGTTCCTTGCTTGATTCCTCTCCCTTCTGATAGATCTTTGCCACTCGCTTCCTCATCTACCCAGCTTCAAAGAGCACCTGTGGAATCAAAGCATCATAACACTATCCAAGAACAGAGATCTACTATCATAAACAATATAGGACCAGATATATATTGACCACACAAATGCATATATCATCAATCATACAAGAATGTGGAGGAAAACTTGAATAGATTTATTAATATTCAAGAATAGCAAAGAGGATTACAACCCATTGTTCTGACCCAGCTTCATCCTCTTAGCAAGAAAGCCCTTGTTCACCTCATGAAAAGCTTAGATCACCCAACACTATGATGTTACACCAAGAAACCAGCAGCACTTCCTTACAAGATACAAAATTCCAGCCTCTGGATCTCTGGGATGAGGGATCCATATATAGATGTTTGCAAGGTGGGTGAGTCAACCTCTGAGATTTGATTAGTGTCCTCTCTCTGATAGTTCTTGATTCCACTTGGAGATTGATGATCTCTTACTCATCCCTGGGCGAATGCAGTGAGGCAAGTGTCACAAGAGAAGTTTCTGGAAGATTCCATGATCTTCCACCTTGTAAATTGACTCTACCATTTATCTACTCTCGCCCATCGCACCCCATAGAAGGGCTTCTCACTATGCATCGCACCTCCCATGTGCATTTAGGTGGGATGCAGTGCACTTTGACCATGGAGTAGGTGAGATCGTCTAGTTTTGACCAGTTCTGAGTAGTTTTTCATGGAGAACCTCTGGAGATGATGTAATCAGCTGACCTTGTTCTTTTAGGGGTTGGAACAACACTTTTGGGGACTTAGGAGCCCTTGGTTTATGCACATTTATGATTGGGGTTGCAGTGCCCAAAAATGTCTATAACATGTGCACTTTCAGAGTGAGCTCAGTTGAGCAAAGAAATTGTAATACATCTCTATTTCATTTGATCAATGCAAGAGGCATTGGGTTTTTTTACATATCTCTTTCCCCAAATAAAAATAGTTGTTACATCTGATTTATTCCTTCTTGCATGTCTGACATTTTTGTTCTGAATTGTGAAATAATGTCTGCAAAGTAGTAGTTTATATTTTTTTCTTCTGATTTTGATTAAAACTTCATGAGTAATTGCAAACCTACAAACTAATTTCTACATGGTAGAAAAGTTTGATTCAGATTAGAGCAGGAAATTCAAAATTGTTATTAGAGGTTCGAATTTCAAGATCAATGCAGTAGGATTTCTTTAGAGCTGATAAGATGGCCTTGAATGGACTAAGGCTAGAGTATTCCTTGGAAGGAACCTCTAATTTCTTTGCATAGAGGGACCGCTTGGAGGTAGTATTGGATGACAATATATTGCTAAAATAAATTAACACAGATGTTACAAAGCCTCAAGCATATGGCACCAAGAACCTTTCTCAGTGGAAGAAATAAGTAGAGAAGGCGAGGAGAATAATCTTGGAGGGAGTATGGGATCATATTGTCTCGAATCTCCATGGAAAAAAAACTTTTTTTGCGATGTGGAAAGCATTGACATAATTTTTGAGAATAGTAGTTACCAGAGGAAGCTGATGCTCAAGGATAAACTTTGAAGTATCAAGATACAGAAGAATGACACAATTTTGCACTATCTGAGCAAGTTTACACACTGTCGTGATGAACTTGGCATGGTCAGTGTTATTGTCCCTAGAGAAAACTTGGTAACCTTCGCCGTTCTAGGCCTTCTTAAGAGCTTCCAAAGCTATCAATATTTGGTGAATGGGAGGGAGAAACTACCAAGTTGGGAGCGCTTATGGTCCAACTTGGTACATAAGGAAATAAGGTGGAATACTAGAGATGGTACTTCATCGAAGGGTGAGGATGAAGAAAAATTTGCATTGACTAGAAAAGAAAAGAAGGGAAAGGGAAGAAATCCCAATCCAAACTAGAATCTAGTCAAGGGGACAAGAAGAAAGATTTTTCAAAAACTAAATGCTTCCATTGTCATCAATTTGGGCACTATGAAATGAAGTGTCCACACAAGAAGGCAAGAAAGAAGATCTCATGAGGAGAATCAGGAGAATACTTGGCTTCATAGTTTGAGCTTGACTTTACCCTCACTGCATGCATTTCCATCACAATGATGGGGAGTGTGTGGTACTTGGACTCAGGTGCATCATTCCATATAATGGGAAATAGATATTTTTTAGTGACATGGAGGAGAAATATTTTAAGATGCACATCAATATGGGGAATGACAAAAGATATAACACAACCGAGATTGGTACAATCACCTTTCAGAGGGAGTCAGGCTGCCCCCTTAAGCTCAAGTATTTCATGTTCATTTTGGTCTTAAAGAAAAAACTCATCTATGTTTTAGTTTTGGAAGACCATGCTTATGATGTGATATTCAACAAAGGAAATAAATTCTTAAGACACATAGCCATCAGATAGGTGAAGAAGATCGGGGTTGGTGTGAAGTACCCATACAAGCTACATATGGATTATTTTGTTGCATTGAGCACAAGGTCAGAGAAGGTGTCGATCCGTGATGTCGGTGAACTTTGACTTAGAAGACTTGGCCATTTGCATCATGGCGCTTTAAATATCATGCAATAGATAACCACATGCCTCCCCAAAGGAGAACTTGAGAAGAATGATGTATGGAAATGATGTACTTTGGGAAAGTACACAAAAGCCACATTCCATGATTGGGACAACAAATCACATGTAGTCCTTGAAAGGATCCACTCTAATGTTTTTCGACCTTTCGTGACAACCTTCACTGCCATACAGAAATATTTTGTTATTTTTATTAATGAATTCTTACAAAAGTGTTGGATCTTCTTCGTGCAGATGAAGGATGATACATTCTCCAAGTTCATAGAATTCAAGGCAATAGTTGAGAATGTAATGGGAAAGAAGTTGAAGGCCCTTAGGAGCGATAATGGAGGTGAGCACTTGTTGAATGAGTTTAATTTTTTCTATGCAAATGAAGACATTTGACGAGAGTTGACAATGCCCCACAACCCATAATGGAATGGGATGGCCGACAGGAAGAATCGTAACATTATGGGATAAACCAAGGTGATGTTGCAAGATCAAAGCCTACCTCTGCGTTTGTCGGTTAAGGCATGCAACACAATAGTCTATTTACAGAACCAGAGTCCTCACCAAGTTCATGGAACGATTACATTGAAGGAGGCTTTCTCAGGGAGAAAGCCAGATGTCTCTCACTTTAGGATTTTTGGAGCCTCTTTTTACTACCATGCCTCCAAAGAATAAAGGAAGAAGCTAGATATGACATAAGAATTGGGGGTATTTATTAGTTACAGAGAAACTCCCCACAACTGCCATGTGTACTTTCCATCCCTCAAAATGATTATTGTGTGAAGGGATGTAAACTTTGATGAAGAAAAATCCATGTGATGCTCTCTTGAGAGGGAACTTTAGATCCCACCTAGAAGAGGAGCTTTTAGCTCCAAAGGAGGAACCTCAAGAAGTTGTGGAGCAATAAAAAATTGAGCAGTAGAGAGTGGTGACAACCACTAAAGCATAACCTTCCAGAGAATGTAGGAAAAGGACCATGGAAGCTGAGAGACTTGTGCAAGATGTGAGCGAGAATGTGGGTGCTCCTTCAAATTAGCGTAGGAAGAGAAGGTCACTAGATCAATACACTGGATACATGGATCTAATGACTAAGCTTGTAGAGATTGAGACATCCTCTTTCAAGGAAGTAGTATAGAAACCTGTATAGGTTGACGAAATGGTGGAGGAATATGAATCCATATTAAATAACAGTGTTTGGGAAGTGGTCCCAAGACCAACAAACAAACCAGTTATGGGATCGAGATGGATCTTCAAGATAAAGCATGAAATAGACGGAAGCATAGAAACGTACAAGCCTATATTCTGGTCAAGGGGTTCTCTCAAATTAAGGGGATTTACTATCAGGAGACCTTTGCACCTATAGCAAGGTATGCATCCATTAGATTAATTATTTCTCTCATTGCACAAATGGCGTGGAAGATCCATGCGATGGATGTGAAAACAAGATTCCTTGATGGAGTTATTGAAGAAGAGGTGTATATTGATCAATCAAAAGGTTTCAAGACTTTTGATTGGGAGTCTAATGTTTATAGACCCAAGCGAGCATTGTACGGTCCTGCGCAATCACCTCGTACTTGGTACACCAAGATAAATAGCTCTCTCACCGGTTTGGGATTCACCAAAGTTGAAGCAGATGCAAACCTCTATCATATCTTGGTAGAAGGTAAATTGTTTATTATTGTCTTATATGTTGATGACTTGATTTTTCCTAGTCATGAGAAGTTGATCAGATCTTGTAAGAGAGTTTGAAATGAAGGGCATGGGTCTCATGCACTACTTACTTGGATTGGAAGTATGGAAATCTGATGGGGAACTCTTTATCTCTCAGGTAAAGCATTCCAACAAGATACTTCAGAGGTTCTACATGGATAGTTACAAACGCATGGAGACACCTCTAGTGACCAACTCGAAGAAATAGGATTCCACTTCAGGGGACGAGGTGGATGTTCTTATTTACCACCATATGGTGGGTTTAATAATGTATCTTGGAAACATGTGACTATATATGTGCTATAAACTCAACCAATTGAGCCAAGTTATGGCTAGGACAATGAAGTTATTTTAGAGGGAAGTTGAGCATGTTCTACGTTACCTCAAAGGCACTAACTAGTTTGGACTATGGTACAAATGGATAGACGAAGTGAAGATATGCGGCTTCACAGATGCATATTGGTCAAGGATTCCATAAAATTGAAAGAGTACATCAAGTGGAATTTTCAGTTTTGGGTTTGCAGTTGTTTCCTCGTACAATAGAAGAAAAGATCTATCACACTCATCTTAGTAGAAGCAAAATACATGGCTAATAGTCAAACAACATGTGAGGGGATCTCGATGAGAAAGATACTTGTTGGATTGTTTGTTCAAATTATGGATCCAATTGTGATGTATTGTGATCATCATAGCTGCATCAAGCTCTCTGAAAATCTTGTTTTTCACAATCGATCCAAGCATATAGAAATTTGGTATCACCATTTACGGTACTATATGTAGAGGCAGATATTGTTGTTATTTTGAAAAAGGCCTTTTCAAGAGGGAAGTTTGTGTTCCACAGGTGCAAGTTAGGGGTGGTGCATAATCCCTTTATTGCTGAGAGGGAGTGTTGAAAATTGCAGCGATAAATTCTCAATTTGATTTTTCCTTGATTATTGAGAAAATTCGAATTTCCACATCAACATACAACTTGGATAATGTTAACTTGTGTTAAATCACTAGTGTCACCCATATTACTCAATAAATTCGAGTTGGAGGAGTTAGAGTTCAATTTTTCATGTGTGATTACTAAATTTTAGCAATCAAGGTCATTTATCTCAAGTTGTTTTCAATTAAACTAGTTCCAACTTTTGGAGGAACTAGTGGAAGGTCAATTACGCAATGGGACTTTAGTCAAACTTAGTTATCATCCAATTAACTGGTCAATCAACCCAAAATACCTAGTGCATGTAGAGAATTCGAGTTACCCAGTTGAGGTGGAGATTCCAAGGAAGTGTAACATCAGTTGTAGACAACTATTGAGTTTACAGTTGTTGCATGCAGTCAGATGATCAGCCTAAATTAATTGCACAATTCACTAGAGCAAATTTCTAAAATAATAGGGGCTATTTACCAAAGGAAAAGTATGAGGAAATATGATCTCAAGGCGAGGGAAAATTTTACTAAGTATGGGTGAGAGGCCTTCAATGAGTAGAGAGATAGGTTGTGTACTTGCAAGGTGAGCTCAATTGAACAAAGAAATTTTAATACATCTCTATTTCATTTGATTAATGCAAAAGGCATTGAGTTTTTTAGCACATTAATTTCCCTAGATAAAAATAATTGTTGCACGTGTGTTATTTCTTCATGCATGTCTCAATTTTTTGTTCTAAATTGTGAAATAATGTCGACAGAGTAGTAGCGTAGATCTATGTCTTTTGATTTTGATTAAAAATTCGTGAGAAATTGCAAATATACAACCCAATTTGTATAAGTACTTGCCGAAGCTCCCAAAGGGTCTACTTGCATGTGATCCTCTCTTGGTATAAATTCAATGTTAAAATCTTGAAAATTGTTCTCTATACAATCCCATGTCTCATTTATGTAAGCTTTTAATTTGTGATGTTTTGTTTGAAAAATATTTTTAAAATGTGTCACCACTAATTTTGAATCTCCAAATACTAACAATCTCTAAACCTTAATTTTATTGGCGGGCTCCAATATTAAATATTCATATTCTGCCACATTGTTAGTGACCTTAAAGTCCAATTTAAAATATTGAGTAATAATTTTCTTTTCAGGTGAAATTAAAACAATCCCAACTCCAAATCCATCTTTGGAAAAATCCCCATCAAAACACATGTTCCAAAAATCATTCTTTGAAGACTGAGGAATATTTATAGTGTTTTCAATTCTATTTTATACATTGTACTCATCATTTACAGTGAAAATGAAGAACCCTAAATCTTGGTCCACAACATATATAGGGCGATTTACATCTTGGCTAGCATTACACATGGTATTTATAAACCTTACTTCTTTGTAGAACCTTAAATGTTTTCCACCATAGATTAGAATGGTAGCATATGACATATCCATTTGTAAACTCCCTCCAATTTTAGCACACCTTGATATCGATAACATCATACCAAATTTTGGGGAAATATATGTAACCATTATATCCATTACACCAATTTTAACAAGAATATGTGATAAGGTTACTACCAAATCTTTGATCAAACCCAAACACTGCACTTTTTTTGAATCAAATGTATATAAATCATGGTAGGGCCTTGTGAATTGCAACTGAAGTTTATTCGTAATAATTTTGGGCATTATATTATGAGATGCCCTAGAATCTAACACACAATTATAGAGGATAAAATAATGAATCTTCAGGGTCAGATAGAATGGAGGAACAATTTCATCTTGAACATCCAGACTTAGTCCAAAAATAAAAGAGGTTTTTTCATCTTGCAAACTGATTACATCTCCTTCAGCATCCACACTTGAATATTAGATCCATTTAGATACATGCGGCTTATAACCAGAGTTTATCTTAAGTTCTGATAAAGTAATGGGAATTTTGACCTTTTCTAGTTCCTTTTCTACATTAAAAAAAAGAGGAACAAGTTTTTATGGTGTTGATTTCTCCATTAACTGGCTTTGAGGTTGAGGAGATAAGGTTTCAATATTTTTATCCAATGAAAGATCACAGGTATCTTTATTTATAGGTCTACCTGGATCTTGTCTTGGTCTAAGATCATATATTTTGTTTAGTTCAGCAATAAGAAATTCAGAAAAAGATTTGTATTTAGAAACTTCGAAAGATTCTATATTTTGAACTACATGTTGAATTTCGTTCATAGGGGCAATAGCATTTTCTTGATGTTGATCACCAAAATAACTTATGCTGTCCACAATAGGTGTTATTTCTTCCACCATGATCATCTATTATCAAGGAAGGTTGACTCTGTTGGTCACTATTATGTGTTTCCCTCTGTAATGTTTGTGGTTAAAAAGGTCTTTTGTAGGTTCTCGGTTGTCTATTCATATTTTTTTTGTACTTGTCTAGGTTGTGTTTCCATACTTGAAATTCTATAGACATGTTCCTCAACATTGAAGTGATTTCATTATTTTATATTCCTCTTCCTTAATTTTTGAAGATGAACCAGTTTTTGTTCATTCTTTCAATGTCCTTTCCTGTGTTTCTTCCTTTGCTCTCAATTTACTTGATGCTTCTCTATTCGTCTCAACCTTAATTGCATTAGTTTACATTTCTACTAAAGTTCTGGATTTTCTTTCTCTAAACATTAAAGAAAAGTCAACCTCAAATGCCATAGAAAATCTAACCTTTGTTGTAGTAACTGGAGGTTTACAATTTGCTGGCATCTTATTGTAAATTTTATTAAACCTTTTGATCAAGTCTGACATAGGTTCATTTGAATTTCTTTTGAGGTCTTCAAATTTAGTTAAGTAATAAACCTGATATTTCTTTATTCCCTGCTGATTTAGGAAGATATTGGTTAACTCTACCCAAGCATGAATAGAATTTGGTTGTAATTGTCTAAATTAAATTATAACATTTCCTTCAAATGATTGAATGCATATTCTCATGTAAACATATTCATATTATATATTCTTATTATATGAAAAATCCAAAAATGTAGATAAATGATCTTCTACATTTGGTCTTGTTTCCCCATTTTATCTAGGAAAATGTTTTAGATAACATTCAAGAAAATCATGAATATGAGCTTCTGGTGGTAGCACTAATGCTGCATATCTAGCTTCCACAATTTGTCCTATCCCATCCATTTGTTGCTGTTATGAAATTGATTGTTTACAAGATAAATATTTCTTGGGAGATGTTTGCCCTTAAAGAATAGATTTTTGGGAAATTGTGGATGAATGACTAAATTTTGAACTTCATGAAAAATATTTCCTTGACCTTTAAAAGCTAATGGTTTTGTATAAATTTTAATTTATCCCTTAGGATGGTCAGAGGTAGAAGGATAAGTGTGAATAACATAGGATATCAAATCTTTGGGTTCAACCTCTGGTAATTTTAATTCAAATTCTACTTTTATGTTAGATGATTCTAAAAGGTTGACAGGAAGCTCAAAAGATTCAATTTGATTGAATAATAAGGCAGATTGTAGGCCTACTCCCTTAGAAAGAAGTTCTAAGACTTTAGGAGGTAAATCAGATAAATTAGAATATATATAGGAATTGTTTCAAATTATTTAGTTTGTGAAATAGATATTGATGGAAGAGAAATTTAGGTAGAAGCATGAATTTTATGCTTGAGGGAAGAAATTCGTACAAGTCTCTTTGGATTTGATAATGGAATGAAGAGCTCAAGATTAGAATGAGATTTGGTATACTTGTGTGAAGCCAAATTTAATCTATGAAGTCTCTAGGTGAAATATTTTATCTTTATATCCTCTTATTCACCATTAAAAGGTAAGTCTTATCATTTTCCTTGGGAAATGAACTTCAAAACTTCGATCCCTAGCAAGAACGCCAAATTGATGTTGTTTCTTTGTACTCAATTCTAGGCTAGGGAATTGTGCCAAAGAATATAAATGAGGATTTATTTTTAATGGATTGTTACACAAAAATATCGTCACCATGACTATCTGCAGTCAGTATGGGTCTATCAACACTTATACTGTCCTCCTAAGCAAGTCTCAGACCTCAGCTCTTCAAGTCAAGCTTTGAAAATGAGAGAAAGACATTGAAAATCAACAAAGCTCTGGTTCCGCACTTTCTCTCACTGTTACCTACGGGCCCACACCCTTTGTTTGTGTCATCTGCGTATCTGCACGCTCTGTCTGTAAAGGGGTGGATGCGTACCCCTGTGAAAGTCAAAAAGGCGCAATTTTATCTTAAAAAACTCACTTTGGGTTAATTCTAGAGGATTCTAGAAGGAATTTTGACGTGGATTGTTCGCTCTGAGGTGGTTCATGCATCCCAAAAGAGGAGCTAATCCCTTGACTAAAGGAGATATCCCTTTGAAGGAGGGCTTTATCCCTTTGAAGGAGGACCTAGTAACTTCCCTCCATTGCACTATAAATACAGGCATTGGGCCGGTTGCTGGAGAGGTTAGAAGCTGAACATTTTTGAGGGTAAATGCTAGTGAAATTGAGACTTCCTAGTTAAGCTTGAGAGGAGAGATCACATACCTTTCTGGCTTCATTGGGAAGAGAGTGAAACTTGTCAAAGTAGAGGAGACTTCTTGTTGGACCCTAGGAGGAGCTTGTACAGCATCAAGGCACAGGTTGTAAAGTTCTTCTTCATTTGAATTAATACAATCAGATTCATTTTTCTCAACAAAGTGTCTTATGTCATTTGTTTCATGAATTCCTTGATCTTCATGTTAAATATGTTTTATGATATTGGCTTTTCAGGTGCTATTTAATTTGTTTGCTTGTTTGTGTTTGCAGATTCGCAACAAGGGAGCTCATTTGGATCAAAGGAGCGAGGCTTCCACAAACTTGCGTTGGACCCAAGGTAGGCCTAAACACTTGATTGCCTTTGTTTATGAATGCATATTTAGAGAAAGATAGTTTTTGGTTGGCTTGCTTGTCACTAGATATCGTAAGATTCTAGGAAGGTCTATCTTGTCCGCAAGATCGACTCATTCCGTGTGACAAAATGGCGACTCCCCTGGGGACTTGATTTTTTCCTTGTTTTTACTTTGACCTGAGAAACTGTACTTTTTGTTTCTAGTTTTTGACTTGATGATTGTGGGATTGGGTAGATTTACTTGATTTTGAATTAGTTTTTATTTTTCATAGTTTTGGGAGAGGCACGCACCCTCTGAGTTAATCACAGTGCGTACTTGTACGCACTTTTGCTTTGTACACAGAGCGGGAACGCACCTGTGTAAACAGGCTGCCTGCGTACCCTGTCAAAATTTTGAGAAATTTTAAATTTTCTCTTTTTTATCAGTTTAGAATTTGTTTATAGGTTTTAGCCACTGCCCAGACCTGCGTGTACCCTGTCAAAAGCTTTCCTTGGTTTAATTTCATTAGTGTTAGGGTTTTAGGTGAAATTCGTTGAAATTTTGTGCTTAGGCTTGATTTTCATCCTGGTCTTGTAGTAGCTCTGAGCTTAGAAGTTGTAGAAACCTCTGATCATTTTGGTCTTTACCAGTCTTCTTATGAGTTTGACCGTTTGCAAAATCTACCTTTGTTGAGAAACCTACCTTTGTGTTTTCTCTTTACGAAATTTTGATAAGCTTGTGTTCAAAGTGTGAATTTCATTTTTAGGAAAGGAAACAAGAGATCATTGTTTTTTGACTAATTTGTGATTCTGCATAAATTGGTCCTTAGTTTACATTTAGCTAAGTAAAACATCCTTGAAAAAGACATCTTGTAAGCTTTGACTTCAAATAGGTTTTTTATAGTTTGTAGATCTCAAGATTAGTTATTTCCATAGTTTTGAGTGTTTTATGAAAAATATAAAAAATCTCTCTTTTGGAAAAAATTTTGTTTTTGTAGTGTTTGAGTGTTTTGAGAGAAAAGGGAAATTTTTGTGAAAATAACTGATTGCCTTCGTTTATGAATGCATATTTAGAGAAAGATAGTTTTTGATTGGCTTGCTTGTCACTATATATCGTAAAATTCTAGGGAGGTCTATCTTGTGCTTCTCCTTTAAGAGGAGCTTTCCCAGAGCATAAATGCAACAATTGGGTTTCTTCCTACCGCAAGATATAGCTACTTGTTTGTTTTACTGTCTTGGAGAGTTAATTACTCCCTACTCCAAGACACTAGCCTAAGCTATGTTGGTGTATCAGAGCCCTAGAAAATAAAAATATTACTAGATGGATTTTACTTTAAGCATTATTTTTATTGGTTTTTGTTTAAGTCAAGAGGTGGTGGAGATGAAACTTGTGGTGTAAAGACTCGACTCGAAATCGCTAAAAAATGCACTTAAGATGATTAAGCAATCTTTTCCCTTCAATGAACTTCTAGCTAGGAAAGAGTTTGAGAATGCAAATACTTGTAAACACAAATCTTTCTTAACAAACAAATTAAAAGAAGAGCTTTTATCTTTTCCAATGGCACGGAATTACTAACTTCATTAAAGCAATCGACGTCCACTTACATTTCAGATCACATTCATGAATGGAGACATCGACGATGTTTAGTGAAGGTTTTTATTCCGGATCAGATTTTCGCTAAATGGTTTGTAAAATCTTTGTTGCCAAAGATCACTGAAGATGTAGCTAAGGCCGGAGTCGTTACTAAGGAGCAAGTAATTGCTCAAGCAAAGTACCTTGACTTAGTTTATACTCAGTCGGGTACGTTACACGAGAAAATCCTCGATCTTCCCAAGCAAAATCAAATCACTGTAGCTCCTTCAGGGTCTCATGCCGTTGACGGTATGATTGGTACGGTTAACACCAAAAGTAAGAAGAAGTCTTCCAAGAATTCTTCTCCTATCATAAGCTTGCCAGATTCCCCGATAGGAGATTCTTCCGTGGAAGTTTCCGCCAATATTCATGTTGTAGAGTCATCTACAGCTAAATCCAAATCCAGTGGCAAGAAGAAAGGGAAGAAGAAAAATAAAACGGACAAAAATTCAAAGGAGAAACTTGAAAAAGCGGAATCCAATGATGAAAAACGCAAACCTCATTATCCTTATTTCATTTGCGATGAAGAACATTTTACAAGAGACTTCCCTCATCGTGCAAAGGTTGCGAATATTGTCAAAGGTTCCCAAACGCCTGCTGTTTTGAAGGATCCTTTTCCAAGTCAAGACAGTAAGATGATAGGTTCTTCCTCAAATGCCAATGAGGAACCCATATTGATGATGTCCCATGTAAGGATTGCGACTCGATCGCAAGATTATGGAAGTAAAAGTCCTATTGATGGTAAAGAAGCAGAATCTTCTCATTCTAACCCATCAACCTCAGCTCCCGGTTCCGATCCACTACAGATCGAGAAACCTAATCCAGACTTAGTAATCAAACCCCCTGCCAAGGGTATACTTCGAAAGTTAGCTTTCAATCCACATGCGAGAGCGGCTCAGAACTATAACATTTTTGAAGATTTAGTTGTTTCACCTTTAGCAATGTCAGCTTTGGAAGTGCTGAAATCATGTCCAGCACAGCGTAAATTACTTTTGTCGGCTATAGGAGCTGTTGACGTTCAAGACTCGAACCTGATAATTTTCGATCTAGAAAATAGTGCACCATGTTTACCTCATCAAATGGCTTTCCAGATTCCAGTGATAGTAAAAAACAAGCCTATTCATAGAACTGTGATTGATGAGGGAGCCTCAACGTGTATTATGTCGATACAGTGTTGGAGATCGCTTGGTTCTCCTTCACTAAATCAATCCCCGATGATTCTTAAGGCCTTTGATGGCCGTGGGTTTCATCCTTTTGGCATTCTACAGGATCTACCTATAGGGGTTGAAGGAAAAACCGTTAATCTAGATGTGGAGGTGGTTGATGCCCCTCTAGATTACAACCTTCTCTTGGGTCGTAGTTGGTCTTACGCTATGACAGCTGTCGTATCATTGGTCTTTCGGGTTATAAAGTTTCCTCATAATGGGAAGATCGTAACAATAGACCAGTTGGCTTACTTTTCATCCGACCTAGCCTCTTCTGAAAGTATTCAGCATGTCGGTAAAACGACTATCCCGTATAAGGATGTTGGAGTAGGACTAGTTAAAGATGTCGGTTTACTGGGAACTTTTCCTTTTCCTCTGATCAACGTATCGTCTTCTTTTGCAACCATTCATATGATTTCGTCAGACACCATTGTTTATGATGATCCTTGGATCATACCTTCTGAATCTGAGATAGACTCATTTGATGATGTTATGCCTTTGAGTCCATATGAAATTGCATATGAGGTCGTGCAGTCGCTTTCCGACCCATCTTCAACCAAAATTGACTTAATGAATGTGGTCGGTGAGGAATCACTTTTCACATCAAGCTCGGATTCAACAACATTTTCTGAACTTGTTCACTCTGATGAGCAAATTCGTGAAATCCTATGTGTAGATGATTTACCATGGGAAGATCTCCATCACAGATCTTCGTTCTTGCCCGAGAATGATCGTTTTGAAAATGATTTTTCATCAATTTTTACGACTGAATATGTCAAGGAACCTCAGAATCCAATGAAAAATCCTGATTCAGAGTTAAATTTCGGAAACATCTCTTGAACTATTCTTATTGACATTTCAGTCAAGCCTGGAATTCTTGAGAACATTCATATAGGTGCCTTGTGTACAGAAGATGAAATTCAAATATATAAGGCCCTATTCCAAGAATTCCGCGACGTGTTTGCCTGGTCATATGAGGAAATGCCAGGAATTGACCCCGCAATTGTTGTTCATGAAATCAAGACTTACCCGGATGCTAAACCCGTTCGGCAACGTTTGCGTCAGATTCATCCAAGAAAAGCTGCTGCTATTAAAGCAGAAGTTGACAAATTACTCAAAGCAGGTTTCATTTATCTGATCCCGTTAACGGATTGGGTATCGAATATTGTTCCCGTTAACAAAAAACAAGGGACAATAAGAATATGTATCGATTATAGGGACATTAATCGAGCCTGTCCAAAGGACAATTACCCAACTCCCTATATCGATTAAATCATTGATGATTGTGTCGGCAGCGAAATATTCTCCTTCATGGATGGTTTTTCCGGATAAAATCAAATCAATATTCTACCTGTCGATCAACCAAAAACGGCTTTCATTTGTCCATGGGGGACATTTGCTTATTGCAAATTACCTTTTGGGCTCAAGAATTCCGGGGCAACTTTTCAAAGGGCCATGTCTTATGCGTTTCATAACATCAAGCACATTGTGCAACCCTATCTCGATGATCTGCCTGCTCATTCATTACATCAAGTTGATCATCTCATCCATTTACGAGTAATCTTCATGAGGTGTAGGCATTATCGGATTCTGTTGAATCCACACAAGTGTGTCTTCTATATAGAAACAGGTCGATTGCTGGGGTTTGTTGTTTCGAAAGCCGACATTCACGTCGATCCCTCGAAGGTTGAAACTATCATCAAATTGCCTCCTCCTTCGAGTCTTCGCCAACTCCAAAGTTTGCAAGGGAAAGAAAACTTTTTACGACGATTCATTCCTAACTACGCCGAGGTTACAAAGGGTTTTACCCGGTTGTTGAAACATAATACTTCATTCTATTGGGATAAGATAGCTCAGAAATCTTTTGATGCACTAAAACATGCGTTGACCCATGCACCGTTATTGCATCCTCCCAACTACAACCAGGACTACTTTTTGTATCTCGCCGCCTCTCATTCCACTATTGGAATGGTCTTAGTTCAGGAAGATGAATTTGGTACTAAACATGTGATATATTACCTTAGTCGAACTTTAAATCCAATTGAGCTAAAATACTCACATGTGGAGAAATTGGCATTGGCAGCTGTTCAAGCTGTCCAACATTTTCGTAACTACATTTTACTATGTAAAACTACAGTAATTTCTGATTGCAACCCTATGATCAACATTTTGACCAAGCAATTGCTAGGGGGCAAGCACTCCAAATGGATCGTCATCCTGCAGGAGTTCGATTTGGAATTTGAAAAGTCTAAGTCGAAGAAATCTTTAGTTTTTGTGGAGTTAATGTGTGACTTCCCGCGTGCTGACACAGAAACTGTGGCGGAAGAGCCCATTGCGGACGAATCCTTGTTTCTAATCAGCACTTTAGACCCGTGGTATGGGGATATCATTGTCTATCTCCAGACCCAATCCTTTCGGCCAGAAATTTCAAGGTCAGAACGTTGAAAAATACAATTCCAGTCCCAACAATTTAGAATTATTGGAGATACTCTTTATTGCCGTGGGGTGGACTCTGTTTTTCGACGTTGCTTAACTCATGAGGAAGCTGAAAGGGTTCTAAATGACTGTCACTCTGGAGCATGTGGTGGTCATATGTTTGGGTATGCCACAACCCAAAAGATATTGCGCGCTGGCTACTTCTGGCCGTCATTGTTTAAAGATTATATTAACGCGGTTCGAAAATGCCACAACTGCCACATTTTTGATCGAAAGATGCGTGCTCCACCTGCTCCTCTCCACCCTATAATTTCCATTGGTCCTTTTTCCAAATGGGGTATCTATTTTATTACATGTAACCCTCACTCGGCCGGGGGGCATGCGTATATCATCCTTGCGGTAGATTATTTTACCAAGTGGGCCGAGGCGATGCCTACATTTGAGGCAGACGGCAAAACAACTGCAATTTTCGTGTTCAATCATATAATTGCTAGGTTTGGTGTTCCACAAGCGATTATCACTGATCATGGGTGCCATTTTCGAAACGTTATGATGACAAAACTTACAGGCCAGCTTGGCTTGCGTCATGATAGCTCAACTCCTTATTATCCACAAGCTAATGGTCTGGTTGAGTCCATCAACAAAGTTCTAGTCGTCATGATCCGACGAATCATTGGGATTCATCAGTCAAATTGGCATAACATGCTATTTTCAGCGCTTTGGGCGTACCAAACCTCAGTGAAAACATCAACAGGGTTCACTCCTTTCCAACTAGTTTATGGTCTGGAAGCTGTGTTACCCATTGAATGTGAAATCCCGTCACTGCAAATGGCCATCGAGTTACTTCCAGCCACTTCCGAAGAGGAAAAACGTTTGTTATACTTGGCTCAATTAGATGAGAATCAACGTGATGCTGCATTGGTGATCGAAACTCACACAAAACGCATGAAAGCTCAGTATGATCGAAATGTGACCCCTCGAAATTTTTCGGAAGGAGACCTAGTGTTATTGTACAATCAAGCTAATGATAAATTAGGCACTGGAAAATTCATTCCTATGTGGCATGGTCCCTATATTGTCAAGCGAAAGCTAGCAAAAGGGGCCTATGAATTGGTAGACTTTGATGGGGACTCTTTAGGTAAACCCAGAAATGGTCTTTACCTGAAGAGGTATTATGCTTAAAAGATGGGTATGGAGATTTTTTAGTTAGGTTAGTTTTTCTTTCTAGCTGGTGTGTTTTAGTTTAAAAAGTGTGCTTATCTTAGACAGTCTTTTTCGTCATTATTCCTACTTATCTTGGTTTTACTCTTGATATTGCAGATGTCGATGCCTCTCCAAACATACATTGGATTTGCTGATGGTGCTTGTCGTAATACACGGAACATTTCTTCCGCAACCTGGGTTATTTATTCGCCCTCTGACGAGTTGGTATCTATGCATGGGGTAAGCCTCGGTCAAACAACAAACAACATTGCAGAGTATAGTGCAGTGATTGAGTTATTATCTGAATCTATTTCATTTGGGATTCGGAGTTTGATAGTGAGGTTATATTCTGAACTCATTGTATTATAGCTTAATAGAGTATATGCCATTAGAAATCCAGTGTTACTAAGATTTTTTTTGAGAGTGCGTCTCTTGGAACATGAGTTTGATTATATTGAATATCAACATATTCCAAGATCTTTAAATACATTAGCAGATGCAATTGCTTCTCGAATGTTAAGTAGACATTTGCAATAATCATACATGTAAATTTAAAAACATTTCATAACACATGTTTAACAAGATAAGCCGGTAATAGTGATATAATATAGGAGTGTGTCAAAAAATACATCGTCCTCGATCATAGGTTGAAAAACACCTTATGATCGGCAAAAATGATAGGTACAAAAAGAAAAAATGTTATATGTGCCTACAATAGGCGATCATCCTATCACTGGTGATGATCTCGATAACAAACCACTGCATGGGCCACTTTGAAAAGGAACCTCCTAAAAGGTCCTGGGACCCCAATCACATAGCACTAAAGTCGACGAGGAATGTCATCTACGCCGGTCTCGGGAATGTCTCCTGTCAATCGCTCTATATGGCTCTCCAACTCAGCCAAAGTCTCTACTGATTCGTCCTGTGGGGCTGGCGTGGCTACAGCTGGTTGTTTCCTCTCATAAGGCCGGAGAGCGGCTGATCGCTGTGGACCCACATCTGCATTTGAAACTTTTACTATCAGTTTTGGGACGATATAAAAATTAAAAAAAAATTAAATAGGAAAATGTTGAAAATGATTTTACCTAAGTCATCCCATTGCTCTCCTGGTGGAAGAGCCATGTCTGGGTCACCACGAAAACCTACCCCAGCGTAAGGAAAGTCTTGAATAGAAAAAACCTGGTTTTCCAACCATTGGAAATACTCAGGTTTGAATCAAACAACCTCTGTCCCCTCGTCCGGATGACGGGCCATAACTGTAACCCATCGCATCAGTTTGGGCTCTCAAGGAAGCCCAGCTCCAACAGTAAGGTGCTGCAGGATCAACATTGGTACCCTCTCCAGACCAAAGCTCACAACCAAAGCCCCATAACCAAAGGTCTTTAGTTGTCCGTTCTTGGCTCTGGTCAATTGGCCTTTTA
Organism: Pinus tabuliformis; assembly: GCA_031772625.1. Lineage (NCBI taxonomy): Eukaryota > Viridiplantae > Streptophyta > Pinopsida > Pinales > Pinaceae > Pinus > Pinus tabuliformis. Next base: position 1,393,080,602 of record CM062804.1, read on the forward strand.
CATTGGCCAACACAGCATCGCACCAGTTGAAGATGGTGCCTCGAAAGTAGTCAACTGCCATCTGCATCTGGGATCCAGTGGCAATATGTAATGCGGCACTCCCACAAAGTCTGGTAACAGTAAACGCAATCACCATGAGTTCAGGACGAGATATGGTCTTAATGTCTATCCCTTTGTCTCTAGCCTGGCTGTTGCAGAACTCTAGCCGGAGGCTATCGATAGACTGGCCACCTGGCCTAGTCCCGGATAGAGTCAAGCCTTCGCCTCTCTTAGGCAAACCAGTCAAGAAGTATATGTCTGCTGGCTCGATCTCGAGCTGGTGGCCACCAATGAAGAAGCACTGGTCCTGTATGCTCCACCTGTCTACCAGCCACTGTAAGAAATCCACCTGGGCCCTCATGCCAGGTATGGCCCAGAATTTGTACAAGCCGCATGCCTTCAATGCATCAATCGAAGGTTGGTGATTCAATACGGCAAGATCCACGTCCTCATGCTCCCGTTCATGCCAATCTAGCATGATGTACACTCTGCATCCAACAGAAAGGCAAATTAGAATGCAAGAAATTAAATTGTTTGGGTCAATTTTGAGAATTTTTGGGTTCAAAACCCTTGCTGCGGGATACGCACCCTCTGCTTTAGAGACAGTGCGTGGGTCCGCACCTTGCCTTCACGGAAGGTGCGGGCCCCTGAGTTTTTTCCCATTGCAAAAAAAAAAAAATGAAACTGTTGAAATTAAAGAGTAGGATGATGTGGATTACCTAGAGAAGACAGCGTTCGATTCCGATGGTTGGATTTTCCGCAATCTTCACAGGAATTTTCTGAACAAAAGCACTATTTTCTCACCCAAATCTCAAACGGTAAAAATGAATTGACAAAAGCCCTTTTTATAAGTTTTTTGAGTAAATAAATTGCAAATTTGTTTATGTTTCACTTTAGAAAGGTAATTTTTGCAGCATTTTTATCCATTTCAAACAGGTATGAGTAATGTTTGCATTTTTGTTCAGGATAACGGATTATTCAGGCGAAATCTATCATTTTCAACGAAAAATATTTAGAGTCACCTTTAAGCTCTTTTCTGACTCCTGACACATGAAAAGATCGCTGAGTTTTTTCTTTTTAAACTCGTTAAAACAGAACTAAAAAGACGGTCCACTTACAGCTCTTTTCTGACCGTAAAAACATGAAAAGATTGCCGGATTTTTTTCGTTTCAAATTCGATATTGGTTATAAAATGACGTGTCAATGATCGCTTTTTTACTTTTTCAGATCAGGGGCACTAATTATGAAAAGTACTCATTGGTCGTAAAGATCAAGCGATTCTCTCAAGTATTATTTTATACTTTTTCGGGCTTGGGAGAGACAAATTTACGAAAAAGGTCAACCCTGGAGTCTTCTTAAGTTTTTCATACTCTCTAAAATTGAAAAACGTCGAGTTTCTCCTATACTGGACTCGTTAAAATTTCACAGTAAAGGACCTGTTCAATTACAAACAGGAACGAACCACTCCTTCTTAGGGTTCGAATTTAAACTAAGTTGGACTCATCCGAAGGATGAGCTTATAATCAAGCAAATGTTATCCTCCTCAAGCTTATCAAAAATAAAGAGGTACTTGCCAAAAATGGTGGGGGAAAAATGAGAAAAATGAGCCTGTTTGTCATACTTTGTAACCACTCTTGAACACGACACTTTTATTCACCTGGGTTGGGAAATCCTTTGCCTAACAGTTGATCGAAACACTTTGAAAGTCTTCAGCCGGTTTCTCGGTATTAACTTTGGGTCAATTGTCACCAAACCATCTGCTGTGTCATTATGTGTTCAAGAGGTCACTGCCAATAAAGCCATTCATCTGCAAAATATCTGTCATCCATCTTGACCATCCCTGAGTCAATCCTTGCAACTAAATTTCTTCAACTTGATCTATGATTTCGTGTTGTGGGCTTGCCTGCAATGGATCTCTTTCTATCGACTTCATCTCATTATCTAGAAAGATGATCTAGGAATCATCAGTACCTTGGGATCTGCATGCCTCAATGGCAGGTTTCTCGCCTTTGACGACAGGTTGCATCATTGACTTTCGATCAAAGGATTCTGTGACATGTTCGACATCAACACATCTATTCACATCTCATGGATTGTACTGTGTACTTTGAGAGCCATTGACATCACTGGTGGTTTCTCTCACACTTGTTAACGGTTTACATCATTGACTGGTAATCAAGTGGTTTCTACCATGTTCGACTTCAACACATTCATTCGCATGGATAGAATCGTACTATTTCGGGAAGTGGAAATGAAGACCCTGGATCTAGTTTCCGCAATCCAGGCTACGAGGAATTTTGTATTCATTATATTGTGGATTATTCATAAACAAATGGCTGCATCCATACTGTGTCCAAATGAGTCTATACTTGTGATGTATTACAAGATCATTCCTATATCAGAGCAGTAGATAGTTTTCTAGTTAGTTTTGATCTAAGTATGGGAATTCCTACCTTAGCGATGATATGATCTCATATATATATCTTGCATTGAATGGTATTACAGGTTCCGACCGGGCTCTCCACAAGATGATCCTCGAAATGATAAAGTACTTCACTCTTCCTATATGATAAATGAAATCCTCATCTACTACAGACTTCGCACTTTAGGGGGCAATCTGTTACACAGAAATATCGTCACCATGACTATTTGCAGTCAGTATGGGTCTATCAACACTTATACAATCCTCCTAAGCAAGTCTCAGACCTCAGCTCTTCAAGTAAAGCTTTGACAATGAGAGAAAGACATTGAAAATCAACAAAGCTCTGGTTCTGCACTTTCTCTCACTGTTACCTGCGGGCCCGCACCCTTTGTTCGTGTCATCTGCGTATCTGCACGCTCTGTCTGTAAAGGGGTGGGTGCGTACCCCTGTGAAAGTCAAAAAGGCGCAAGTTTATCTTAAAAAACTCACTTTGGGTTAATTCTAGAGGATTTTAGAAGGAATTTTGACGTGGATTGTTTGCTCTGAGGTGGTTCATGCATCCCAAAAGAGAAGGAGCTAATCCCTTGACTAAAGGAGCTATCCCTTTGAAGGAGGACCTAGTAACTTCCCTCCATTGCACTATAAATACAGGCATTGGGCTGGTTGCTAGAGAGGTTAGAAGCTGAACATTTTTTAGGGTAAATGCTGGTGAAATTGAGACTTCCTAGTTAAGCTTGAGAGGAGAGATCACATACCTTTTTGGCTTCATTGGGAAGAGAGTGAAACTTGTCAAAGTAGAGGGGACTTCTTGTTGGACCCTGGGAGGAGCTTGTACAGCATCAAGGCACAGGTTGTAAAGTTCTTCTTCATTTGAATTAATACAATCAGATTCATTTTTCTCAACAAAGTGTCTTATGTCATTTGTTTCATGAATTCCTTGATCTTCATGTTAAATATGTTTTATGATATTGGCTTTTCAGGTGCTATTTAATTTGTTTTCTTGTTTGTGTTTGCAGATTCGCAACAAGGGAGCTCATTTGGATCAAAGGAGCGAGGCTTCCACAAACTTGCGTTGGACCCAAGGTAGGCCTAAACACTTGATTGCCTTTGTTTATGAATGAATATTTAGAGAAAGAGAGTTTTTGGTTGGCTTGCTTGTCACTAGATATCGTAAGATTCTAGGAAGGTCTATCTTGTCCGCAAGATCGACTCATTCCGTGTGACATGGATGATCAATGATTTTAACCATTAACATGTACAATATCCATAGATTTCAAAGATTTCTCAAAGTGTTGATTCCATTACTAACAACATGTAACCTTTTAAATGCTTTTGATAGATGAAAACCAAGATATATTATAACTAAATATCCTTCCTGAATAGTTTCATTATTCGATAAAGAAGAGGCGTATAGAAATATTTCTATATCTAACACTTATATATTTGAGATATGAGAGAAGGAAATAATTTTATGGTGTTGTTGATGCCTCTAAAATCGTTGCACCAACATTGGGGATAACCACTCGGTTTGGCCCTTAATACAGTTCCTTTTCTGTTTAGGATGGTGGCTCTGACTGGATAATATGGGACCAGTTTCCCAATCAAATGTGTTTGGATGAATGAGTGTCTTGAGTATATTATGAGGTGATAGATGGTTTGAGTTACAAATTTACAAAAATATACAAATAAATTTATTTATAAATAACCCGGGTAATACAATATCAATGTAGTTTATAATTATTCCTGTTAATCGAATGCTAATAAAGATCAATCACTTGACTACAGAAAGTTAAGCATGAATGATGATCACAAAGTGATATAAAACATATCGCATTTCATAATAACATCAATTGTTAGCATATGTGCTTATAGAATACCAATTCCAACTTACTCAAAAGTGATGTAATGCATAACTGTATGAACATTCATACATATCAACAATATTGAATAAAAAGACTATTTATTTGCATAACATGTAACAAAGAGACATTTGATAAAATTACCATATGTATTTGAATCCTGCTATGATAATAACAGTCTGGCTTGTTCTTCTTATTTCTGAAAACTCCAAAAAGATACAAAAATGCAAGTCTTCTTGAATTCTCCTTTATAACAAGTTTGAACCTTGATTCTTATCTTCTACAAAATAAATCTAGAAGTGTAGAAGTGCTATCTTCTTAAATCACATTTAATACAATTTCAGGACCCCTTCTAAAATGACATGAAAGGGTCTTTATAGTAAAAACAAAACAAATTGTTCATAAAAATTCCTTGAAGTGGTTGGAACAACCTCTCTCAAAATATGGGATTTCATGATAAAAATAGAATTGCAATAACTCCAAAAAGATGCATCGCATCTAACATTCCTCTTGTAGCTTTATTTGAAAAATGTTGATCATGGTTTGGACTTTTGGTGGATGACTCATCCTAGCATGCAACTGACCTGTGTACACTGCATCCGAGAGTTCTAGCATCATGCGATCAGCTACATCAGTAAGACATTTGATTGTCATTTGTTGACTATGCAGTTTGACCAAGTAGAACCAATGTGCATCCCAATTGAGTCTTTTTAATCTTTTTATTTGCTCCTCCCTAGTATTCAAGTCTTGCTTCCATTGTTTTTCCAACACCTTTTCCTTTGGAAGGTTTTATGGGGAACATTCAAAAATTAAATTGGCACTGTGTAAGTTATCATTAATTAGTTCAATGATATTATTCCTCGCTTCCCTAGCCCTAGAAGTTTCCCTTTCCACTTTGATCAACTATATCTCCCATTCTGAAAATAATATCTCTTTGTGAGATTCTTCAATTACTAGTGATTTAGTAGCCCTTCCCTTTCCTATGTTCTGCCAAGAGATGTAATCTGTAATCTTGTCATCTGCATCTTTGAATTCCAACCTAGAATTGACTGCTTGATCTATCAGCGTGCTGGTTTTGAGACATAGCAGATGAATGAGAGATATATTTTGGCAGAGTTGGGTTAGCTGTTGAGACAAGAAATTATTTACTTCTAATGCTTCCTTTATATACTGTTCAATTTTGGGATTGTATTTAAATTGATCCATTAAGAGTTGTAGCCGCTTTATTTGCTCATCCTTGGACTTGATCTCTTCATGATGTGCCAATTTCAGTTGTTCAGATTCCTAAGATAGGTGTTGTTGTCTTCTAATAGCTTACTGATCAATCCTCTGTTTTTCCTCCCTTAATTGTTCTTCGAGTTGTTTAATTGTCTGATCCTTTTCCTTGAGCAATTGATTAACTACGGTTGCTTTGTCAATCATGGCAGTTGTATATGCTCCTACAAACTGAGATAATTTGGTCAAGTCCTCAGAGCGATTAACTTCTGTGTCTCTCCAAATGATAGTTATGGATTCACTTTGAGTAATTATCGCTGATACTTGATCTATCTTCCTTCGTTTTTGCTGCCTTTTGACTACATCTCTGTGTTTAGGGCTATAGAACACATCGAACGGTGGAATCTCTTCTATGCTAAGTGTAATCTTTGATGAAGGATACTCAGGGATTACCTCAATTTCCTTTAGAGGTGAGTCCATGCCAGATGGTCTATCAATCACAAGCTCATGAATCAGGGGTTGTTGTTTTAAGGGAGATTCTAGTGTGATAATAGTTTGGGTATTACTCTGACCTTTAATCTGTTGATCAAACTATTCCCATTCTTTGATCAATATCGGATCAATGTGAACATCTGTGTCCAACTATTCAATTGCCTTCTCGCTTGTCTCAGCTGCCTCAGAAGTTTTCTGCTACTCTGTGCTTTGCACTGTTTTATAGATGACTGATGCAATACTCAACAAGTCCAGTGGCACTGTCTAAAGCCTTTGCGTCTTGTATTGGATGAATTGATCCATTTTCCCTGGTCCCAACTTAATCTTTGCCAGGTGGTGTACTTGTGAGAATGACTTGGCTGATCTGAAGAAGTCATCGAATTCATCTTTCTCATGGATGAATTATTTAACTTTTACCTGAGTAGTGAAATTAAAAGCAACATTATTCAGGTCATACTGCCTTTTGGGAATAACTGCTAGGTTCAAACCCCCTATTTTCTCGGCTTCAATTTGGGCATGCTTATAATCATGTAATGAATAAATGTCGCAACAAACTGGAAATGCAGGCCATAACTATTTCTTGGCATCTTTGAGATTTTTTGTAAGTCCTTTTTCAACTGTCTCACAGGCTATTTCCCTAGCCAATAATTTATCTGCGACATATAGGGGAAGGAAATGCAGGTTGGTAATGCTACCAAAAACCCTAATGTATGTAAACAGCTCTTCCCCAAACAATCTACCAATTGAAGTTAAATCGATGCTAGCTTCCTCAGACAACCAAGGGGCTAGTCTATTAAAAATGCCCTGATGAATTGGTAGGATGAAGCCATGACAAATCTTCTAAAAATTCTTCTTATATTGTTTCTGCCACAGGCCTTTATGGTAAATATGGATAGGGGTTGGGTCATAAACAATCCCATGATGGGAAAATCGGAATTGAAACAAATGGTATCGACTATGTAGGCACTCATATAGAATGGGGGAACAACTCGAGTGGTCACAAACCTATTTTTCCTATAGTCAAGTATTTGGACTGCCATTTTGTCTGATAGGATAGTAACCCAATCCATCACAAAAGAATTCAATGCTACTTCTATTAATGGGACCATTTCAATGGAAAACTTAGCAGAATTTGGGCTTCCAAATAGTCTACACATCATTGCAGTAGCATAAAAATATGGAGATGCTAGAGAGTCCACAGAATACATACCGAATGACTTGTGCTTGTGTTTGTTAGGGAAGTGCCTCCATTTTTTGATGGGTTCTGACTCTATTTCATTTTCCTTCATGAAAGCTTCAAGGAATGATTTGTTATAGCACTTCTGAGGCTCTGGCAAGTGATACATTTTCTTCAAGTCCTCAGGCTTGAAGGATCCAAATATTCTTCCGTCAGTTGTGAATAGCTTCCTGTCTATTACATTAATGCCCTCAACTACCCATTTCACCATGTCATTGTATGGCAAAATCTTTGGTTAGGCCACTATTCTATGAAGAAAAGAGTCGGCTAAATCACCAAGTGTATTCTTAGATTCTGCAAGTCCATCCGTTGTTGCATGTCCTTCAGTTACCTTAGGATTTTCCTTTTCCATGATATCATATATGCCTTTCCATGAAATTTTCCCGTAGTCTTGGCATGTCGTATCTGAGATCAACAAAAGTTTTTTTGTTCCTTCGGCTACTGCAGGGGAAGCTTTCGTATTTCAGGCTTTCTTTGTCATTTTAGTTGGCTGCATACTTCCAGATTCAAACTACAATTATATGAAATAGAGAAGAGTGATAAAATTAAAATTTCAGAGCGGCTAAAGCTTGAACATATAGTGGTGATAATAGTACAGTCGGAAATCAGGGCGGGAGTATTTGGTGCGCAATATTTCGTATTATGAAATAATATTAACATGAACGATGAAATATTGAAGGACTGAAGTCATTATTGTTCTTAATGTTTTTCCGTATTTAATGATGTGAAACTTAAATGTCCAATAAATAGATAGCATCACAGTTTTCTTAGGCCTAATTAGAATGTGTGCGGTAAACTTCCTGACTTTGCGATGAACAATTTCAATATATATTATTTTAAAGATCCATCGTATATCGCAAGTCGCGAGGTGTAAGTGCCATATTTTAAGAGCCTTTCGAATTTCTGTGATTGTGATCAATGATGACCTGGCACATAGAGTTGGGAAAATCTTTATTTAATGTTATGAAACCAACTCACAAAAAGATAGAAAAGATAGATCAATGCCTTAGAATTCAGCCTCTTCGAGGGGGCAACCTCCTTTACATTACACAAATGAATGATTCCTTGATGATTCAAATGAAAAAACCTCCTTTCTATATATAGGAGTCTAAGGAGTCACAATATAACCCAGCCGACCTAACAATAATAATATAAAGGCACAAAAATAACAATAGAGGGATTCTATGGGGCACAGTAATAACAATATGGGGACAATAGGGGCACAACAATATTAATAAGGGATACAATTACAATAGTAATGGGGTAATCACTAGTATTGTAGGGACCTAACATGCCCCTCTCCTTCAAAAAAGTGTTGTCCTCAACGCTTGAGTAGTTATGGATGCTTCTGTATAAAATTCTCATCCTCCCATGTGGAATCTTCAGTGAATAAGTTCTTCCACTTGATGAGATACCCCGAAATTGATCGATTTCGTAGCTATCAAGTTCTTGTTTCTGTGATTGCTTCCTATTCCAATATAATTTTTCCTTCCTCGTCAAGTTTTGGCAATATTGTTTGAACTGGGAGCTTGTTGCCTATAACCTTCTTTAAACATGAAACATGGAAAACTCGGTGCACTTGAGAAGCTGCAGGAAGCTCCAATTTGTATGCCATAGTACCAATATTTTGCAACACCTTTTACGGACCATAATACTTTGGTCATAATTTATTATCCTTCTTACCTTGATTGAGGGACATTTGTTTATATGGTTGTACCCGTAGGAATACCCAATCACCTACATCAAAACTTCTTTCGCTACGATGTTGATCTGCCTGTTGTTTCATTCTATTCTGTGCCAACATGAGGTTATCCTTTAATAGTTGGAGGACTTGTTGTTGATGCTCAATGTGATGTTCCACTGCTTGAACCATAGAATTTTCTCTTAAATATGATATGATGGATGGTGGCTGATATCCATAAATTTCCATAAATGGGGTCATTTTTGTTGTTGTATGGAAGGAAGTGTTATACCAACATTCAGCCAGAGGTAACCATTTGACCCATTGTGTCTATTTATGAGATACAAAGCAATGAAGATATCCTTCCAAACGTTTGTTTACTATCTCAGTTTTCCCATCAGATTGAGGATGATAAGATGAGCTATAAGCTAGCTGAGTACTGAGACAAGAAAATAATTCTATCCAAAAATTTCCAGTGAAAATGGGGTCTCTGTCACTTGCAATAATATTTGGATTTCCATGTAGCTTTTTAATTGTTTCCATAAATGCAGTAGAAACTGTACTGGCTTTAAATGGATGTGATAATGCACAAAAGTGTGCATACTTGGTAAGTCTGTCAACTACCACCATGATGACACTCTTTCCCTCAAACTTGGGTAAACCTATGATAAAATCCATTGAAACCTCCTCCCAACATTGGCTTGGAATGGATTAAGGTTGTAATAGACTCGGGGTCTTAATTGTTTCAACTTTATTTTCTTGGAAAACCAAACATTCTGCCACAAACTTTTAAATACCCGATTTAAGGCCATCCAAAAAAAATTCCTTCTTAACCTTGTGGTAAGTTTTTAAAAATCCTGAGTGCCCTCCTAAGGGAGAAGTGTGCAATTCCATAAGAATCTTTTGTTTGAGTTGGGAATTCTTAGAGAGGTATAAGCGATCTTTGTACCATAATGAATCATTTTGCCAGCTGAATGTATCAGATGTACTAGAATCTTGTTGTAACTTTCAAATAAGTGCCCACACTTCTTCATCATTCTTTCATTCCTCCCTTGCTTCGTTTATCCAATCTGGTTGGATAATTGAAACGGCGCACAACAATGCTTCCACATCCTCATCCTTTCTTGAGAGTGCATCTGCCACCACATTTTGCTTCCCTTTTTTGTAGATGATTTCAAAGTCATAACCCAACATCTTTGTGACCCACTTTTGTTGCTCTTCAGAGGATAATCTTTGTTCTAAAAAGTATTTAAGGCTATCATGATCCGTTTTTACCTTGAAGTTTCTTCCCATTAGGTAGGGTCGCCATTTCTTAAGTGCATGTAGTATTGCCAACATTTCCTTCTCATAAATAGCTTTGTGTAAAAACTTTCCCTTTATTGGACGACTTTCAAAAGAAATGGGTCTTTCATCTTGCATTAAAACATCACCAATTCCATTTCCTGAAGCATCACATTCCACAATAAAATTTTTTGTGAAGTCTGGTATAGCTAAGACCGGTGCTTGGCACATTGCCTCTTTCAGATGTTCAAAGGCCTTTATTTCTTCTGGAGTCCATGAAAATGCATCTTTCTTCAATAATGTTGTTAGAGGTGCAGCTATTCTCCCATAATTCTTAACAAAATTGCGATAATACCCTGTCAACCCGAGAAATCCTCACAGATGCTTTATGGATGTGGGGATTTTCCATTCCTTAATGGCTTTAATTTTGCTAGGGTCTACCTTAACTCCTTCATGAGATACAATATGACCCAGATATTCCACCTCTTGTACTCCAATGAAACATTTGGATCTTTTTGCATATAATTATTTCTCCTCCAATAGTTGTAGCTCCCTGTAAACATGTTCAACATGATCCTTCTAAGACTTGTTGTAGATTAGTATATCATCAAAAAATACTAACACAAAATTTCTAAGGAAGGGTTTGAAAATGGAATTCATCAAACCTTGAAATGTAGAAGGTGCACTGGTAAGGCCAAAAGGAATGACCAAAAATTCATAATGACCCTCATGAGTTCTAAATTATGTTTTCGGAACGTCTTCAGTCTTCATTCTGATTTGATGATATCTTGAATGAAGATCCAACGTGGTGAAGTAAATTGATCCATGCAATTCATCTAGTAATTCATCAATGACAGGAATGGGAAACTTATCTTTAATAGTGAGCTTGTTGAGCTCCCTATAATCTGGACACATGTGCCATGATCCATCCTTCTTGTGCACCAATACTACTGGAGCAGAGAAAGAACTTTGACTAGGTTGAATTATACCAACCTCTAGCATTTCTGCAACCATACGTTCCATTTCACTCTTTTGGACATAGGGATATCTGTACAGCCTGATGTTTAGAGGAACACTTCCTGGAATCAGATGAATAGCATGATCATGATCATGATCACGAATAGGTGGGAGACCTTTGGGAGTCTCAAATACCTTGGAATGATTGTCCAAGACTTTTTGAAGATCTAGAGAAATAGATGATTTTGATGTGGAAACATCTAGTGAACATAATTGTGCAAGTACACCTCTTTGTTCCTTTTTTAGAAGCTTTGTCATACTGTTAGAGCTGATTATCTTTCTTGGTTTCCCTGTAATACCCCTTAATTCAACTCCCTCTCCTTCCATAGAAAATTTCATGAAAGGTTCTTGAAAATTAAAAGCTATTGTACCCAAGGATTGTAGCCATTGGACTCCTAGTACAACATCAGCACTTCCCATTGGAATGGAAAGCATTGGGTTAGTCAATACATATTCTCCCATGGATAGTTTGATATTATGCCACTTTCTAGAGCAATTTATTGTTCCTCCATTTGCAACCATCACTTGACACTCTGGTGCTGGATATAGGAAGCAATTCAATTCTTTTGCTACTTTACAATGAATTAAATTGTGGGTACTTCCTGAATCAATCACTATTACCTTTTTCTTCTTGATTTGTCCTTCTATGTTGATGGTTTGAGGAGTGGTAATTCCTGCTAATGCATTACAAGATATGGTTAGATTCATTTCTTCTTTATCTAGGCTTTTTCTTGGAGTATATCCTCTTCTTTTGACCTTTCTTGCTCATTTTCTTCTTCCTCTTCACAATCTATGTAGAATAATTTCTTCTCGGCACACTTATGACCTTTAGTGTATTTGCTATCACAACTATAACAAAGCCCTTTTGCTCTTTCTTCTTCCAATTTTTGTGGTGTCAACCTTATAGGTTGTGGAAGACTAGGGGCTACAACACTTCCATCTTTTATAGTTGTGAGTGGTATGCTTCCTGGTCGCCATAATTTTGCTTTCCATTTTTCTTGCTAACCTGAATGCCTTCTCTAATGAATTAGGTTCCCAAAGGTGAACATCATGTTGGATATTATCCTTTAAAGTCCCTATGAACACATCAATCCTATGCTCCTCTAGAATATTTTTTACCCTTATGTTCAATTTTTGGAACTCCTCAATGTGCTCCATTATTGAACCCTTTTGTTTGAGACTTATCAATTGGCTAAAAAAAGTGTTTCTTTTTGTATCCTCATAATGTGCTGTCAATTCTTCTGTAAAAATTGCCCAAGTGATAATTTGTTTATGAGAGCAAAGCCATTGATACCATACAAACTGATTTGGTTCCAAATATAAAGTTGAAATACATACCTTTTGTATGTTTTGCACATTATTGAGATTGAAAATTTGCTCCATCTGTAATATCCATGTTGTGGGATCCTTGCCATCAAACTTCCTCATATCGATTTTTGGAATATGGTGGGTCTTCGATCCAAAATTAGATTCTATGAAATCATGATTAACATTTCTTTTGTTAGCATCATGAGTTTCCTTTACTACCCTTTCACCATTAGTAAGTATTTCTTGTGGAAAATTTGTCAAATTTGTCTTCAAATCTGCCATGTCTGTCTTCAAATATTTCTTCAAATATATCTTCAAATCATCCATCTTAGCTTCCACGCCATTCATCTTAGCTTCCATGCCCTTTATCTTAGATTCCACGCCATTTATCTTAGCTTCTGTTAGCTTTTGTGAGAATGACATTTGTTGCACTTGGTCTTGTAATTTTGATATATCATGTAGTATTTCTTCCTCTTCTTCATGAGTCATGCTAGAGCTTTCAGGTTGCTTACTAGGTGTTTGCATTTTCTTTCCTCGGGGCATCAGTTACTGATAATAATTCTCTACTATGCCCTTTGAATTCCTTCAAAATAATTTTTCAAACCAAGCTTAAGCAAAAATTTAAAAAAAAATCTACACACCTTTTTTCCCTTTGTAGGAGCTCGATATTGCCTCTGATGTATCTCTGTAATTTCGAATCATCCAATTCTGAAATTATGACCCATAGTAGCCCTCTGTGTCCTCTTTCCAATGCCACCAGTCTGATCCAAATTGGATTCTCCAAGGAAGAGTTATACCAAATCTCCCACAGTGACCTGATTATAGACTAGTTCAGTAGAGCGAACTTGTACGACATGCCACATGTCCCTGTTTCAACCTTTGGCTCTAAAAAATTTATACAAGAAACTACAGTCCGTCCTCTTTCTGTACCTTGTTATGAAATTTCAATCTAATGCTTAGAGAGAAAGTTACGATTATTTTCCCCAGGTCACGTGTTTGGAATGTAATTCAGGAGTCTGTAAAAAGACCAACTTCCTCAGATCATATCTCCATAAATATAGCGCAAAAATATCTGAAATTTGGACCTGAGGTTCAATGCTATTTCATATCAAATGGGTTTTTTTTTCTCTTCTAAAACATCGCAGAAAAAAGGTTATAGCGAAAATTCCATGATGACCTATTTGGAGCAGCGAAACCCTAGAATCCAAAGCTCTGATACCAAATGTTATGAAACCGGCTCACAAAAAGATAGAAAAGATAGATCAACGCCTTAGAATTCAGCCTCTTCGAGGGGGCAACCTCCTTTACATTACACAAATGAATGATTCCTTGATGATTCAAATGACAAAACCTCCTTTCTATATATAGGAGTCTAAGGAGTCACAATATAACCTAGCCGACCTTACAATAATAATATAAAGGCACAAAAATAACAATAGAGGGATTCTATGGGGCACAGCAATAACAATATGGGGACAATAGGGGCACAACAATATTAATAAGGGATACAACTACAATAGTAATGGGGTAATCACTAGTATTGTAGGGACCTAACATTTAACTGTCGGTATCATGTTTTCTCCATATTATCATTAAACCACTTTATTATATTAAAACATCGCATTGTGCGTCCCCAAGGTGATTATCACTTATTTTTGCTGGGATTGCGATATGCGAGATGCGAGAATCTTATCGCATAGAAATTTTTCGGGTGTGGCTTCTTTTAGTTTCGACGATATGTGAGATGCAAGAATCTTATCGCATCACAAAGTTTCAATGTCCCGTTAAACTTATCACTTGGAATTTGCGTTGCGATAGGCGATATGTTATCACTTTATCGCATCACATGTTTGTCAATGATTTTCTTAAGAAGCTCTAAGATTGAGACTTTTCGGATCACAACAATATCATATGGATTGTATGTTCCGTAACCTTAAGCGATTGCGATTTGCGATGCACGTTGTTTTTTAGAGGGTTTTTTGAAGAACTTTTATTTAAAAAGCAAGAAACAAAGAAATTGATTTCTATGTAAAGGTTTTATTGCTTTTTACAAACTAAAGGGACCCTATTTCTTATTTAGCATTTTAGAATAAAATTAAGAAAATTTTTGAAATGGGGGGGTTGTTGTATACCACAACAATTGGTGATTCACTGAAAGAACCAGTTATCTCTGAATAAAAAGATGAAATTTCTAACACTTTCTTTAGTACAAAAAATTGAGGAAAATGAAACTATTTTGAAATTTGTTAGACAAACAAAATTACTCTGAATAAAAGAAATTGATCAATTTTGCAATTTTCTTTTCCAAACCCTTATTATCAATGAAAACATTTATAGTTTCTTGAAGCCTTGATTGGTTGTTAAAGATAAAGTAGGGGGCTTCTCCAACTTTGCTTTTGAATTTACTCTTTTGTCATAAGTAGAGCCACTGCTACCAGCAAACGTCTATAGTCTCGACAGGGTTACCTTTTAACCATCAATTACTCATTATCCCATCCATCTAAGAATATAATATTTTAAAGATAAATTCAGAAAGATATATCTATATATATTTTCATTTTTTATTTTTACTTTTTACTTTTTCTCTTTTTCGGATAAAAGCCATTGTCCTGGTTTGGGAGCCAGAAGATGACAATGCCATTCACTGGTTGTAATTGAACTAAACAAGCTAGCTCATAATGAGACCCCTTGTCTTATGATTATAAGCCATTACCCTGTTTTGGTATGCAGTATTGGTAATGTCAGTTTAATTAGTTCCCTATGATCATGGTAAGAAGGCTCGTAATGAGACCTCTTATCTTTTAAATCAGATATATTTTAGAATTACACTCTAAAAAATCATAGTCCTAATGGATGGGGTGAATCTTTGACTCCTTAAGAGTTATTGGATGACAATTGTAGAGATGTAGATGCCCAGTCATAGAAAGTCTTTAATTTTTTACAAAATAACCTCTCTCAACTGATAAAACTTAAAATGATTCACTATGCTTTCCTAGTTTGAAAGATTTCACAATTTCAAAGAACATCTCAGAGTTTTATGATGTTTATCTAATTTCCCAAAACTGTAATCACTTCCTTAAAAGTTTCTACTTTCTAAAAGTGGATATTCACAATATGTTTATAGAGAGATTTCAATAGTAAAAAGCCAATGGTATACTATTTACAACATTTATTGAAAGAAATCAAAAATTGCATAAAAAGAATATATACATATAAGAAGGGGTTACCTCTTTAGGGAAAGAATTTCTTTAAGATAAGCCCATTCACAAGAAGAGAATCTCTCTTTCCTAATAAGTCTTGCAATAAAATGTTGATGAACCTACCTTTTCGATGATCTGAAATGGTCCAAGCCACATCTTCTGAAATTTGGTATGTTTACCTTTGTCTTCATGTGCTTTGTCCCATTTCAAAATGAGATCACTAATCTATAACGTTTTTGAGCTAGCTGAACTTGCATCAAAAGAGGATTTAATGACTTGCTGATGTTTAGCATGAGTAATTTTGGTTCTTTCTCTTTCCTCATCTAATTTAAGAATTTGATCGAACCTTAATTGAATAGAGGAAGGAGTTTCTTCAATGAATTGTACTAGGGCTAGTGATGGGAGGGCTAGATTTGGTGGAATAACAACTTCTTTCCCATATACTAAGTTAAAAGGAGAAGTACCTATTGAGGCCTTCTAAGTTATACGACCTGCCCATAGTGCGAATATCAAATATTTATGCCAATTTTTTGGCTTTGATCAACAGTTCTTTTAATAATCCTTATGAGATTTTTGTTAGTTGGCTCTACTAAGCCATTTCCTTGAGGATAGTAATTTGCAGAGTATTTTAACTTAAAACCTCTCTTAAGAGAAAATTCGACTATACTATTTCTAGAAAAATAAGATGCATTATCAAAGATAAACGCATTAGGTAAACCAAACCTGGTGATGATAAAATGATCAAAATATTCAATAATCGCATCAGAATTTGCTACCTTTAGTGGAATTGCTTCTACCCACTTTGTGAAGTAGTCCATGGCTGTAAGGATATATTTGTGCTGCTTGGAAGAATGAGGAACAATTTCTCCTATAATATCAAGCCCCCACTGCTCAAATGGTTGCTCAATGTTAATTGGTTGTAAAGGAAAGGCTAGTTTCCTTTGCCTCCCACTAGCAGTTTGGCATATATTACATTTCCTCACATAGTCATGGGTATCTTTGAACAAAGTTGGCCAATAATACCCAGCATGTAGTATTTTATGCGTCATAGTGTCTCCTCCAAAATGTCCACTAACTAGGCCATCATGCAATTGTTGTAAAACCGTTTGCGCTTTAGATTTTCCAAGGCATTTTAATATAACAGAGTCATAATTTCTCCTGAATAACACATCGCCAATGATTTCATAGTGTTTGGCTTTTAACCTTAAAGAACATTTGTTTTTATAGCTGAACTTAGGGGGGGCATATCCATTCCTTAAGTAAAAAATCAGATCAACATATTGGGATTCAGAATCAATTATACTTATCTCATTTACTCGTGTGGTACTACCTGAATCTTCATTGTCTTGTATATTGGAAGCTCCTGCTAGCAACCTACGAAAACCTTGTCCTCTAACCATTTTTGCTGGTTTAATATTAATATCATATTCTTGTAAAGTTGTTACCTAGTTAGCTCTTTTCTCTCCTACTTCTCTTTGAATTAGCAATTGCCTCACTGCAGAAAATGGGACTATTACTTTTGTATGTGTTTTCAGGAGGAAAGGTCTAAAATGTTTAACAGACTTAAACACAACAAATGCTTGTTTTTCAACTTCTGAATAATTAAGCTTAGCACCTTGTAAATTGGAACTAAAGAAAGATATGGGTTCTTCCACTTGCTGAGCATTGATTTGTGTTAAAACAACAGCATAACATGATTCAGTGGCCAAAGTATATAAAATAAAATGACTAGAAAAATTTAGAGTATTCAATGTAGGAGCATTAATGATTGCTTGTTTGATTGATTCAAAAGCTTCCTTTTCTTTATGTCCCCATTTGAAAACTGAATTTTTCTTAATCATGGATTGCAAGGGTAGAACAATATGAGAAAAATTAGGAACAAATCTTTTTACAAAATTTATCTATCCCAAGAATGATTGCATAGATTTCTTATTGCATGGTAAAGGGATATCAGAAATATCCTTTATCCTATCAGGGTCAATATATATGCCATTTTTGGATACAATAAACCCTAGGAGTTTACCTTCATTAAGAGAAAATTATGATTTCTTGGGATTTAAGGAAATCCCATACTTTTTGCAACATTCAAAAATTTGCTTTAAATCATGGAAATGGTTGCTCTTTTTCTTAGAATAGACAGTTATGTCATCCAAGTAAACAATGATTGTTTTATTGATCAAACCTTTGAAAGCTATGTCTATGGCTCATTGGAAAGTAGCTCCAGCATTTATCAAACCAAAAGGCATTTTCTGATAAGCATATGTTCCCCATTTAGTTCTGAATGTAGTCTTTAATCTATCATCTGGATGGATCAGGATCTGATTATATCTTGAAAAACCATCAAGAAAAGACATTAACTCTGAGCCAGCTACTGATTGAAGTATCTGCTCCACTGTTCGTAATGGGAAATTATATTTTTGACATGCTTTGTTGATATTTCTAAAATCTATGCAAATCCTAATATTGCCATTCTTTTTCCTGACAGGTACCAAGTTTGAGACCCATTTCGATTGTCTGACAGGAACGATTATTTTGGATTTAAGGAGTTTATTCAACTCTGCTTTGATTTGACTCTGAAGATTGGGGTGAATTTTCCTTAATTTCTGTTGTACAGGTTTCTCGTCAGAAATCATTGGAATTGTATGTTGAATAATAGAGGTATCATAGGTCTTCAGATCCTCATAATTCCAAGCAAAAACATTTTTGTTTTTCTTCAATAATCGGATGAAAGAAAATATTTCATTAGGTGAAAGTCCAAGCCCTAGATCAACATTCTGTGGTTTGGTATCTATACCAAGGTTTAATAATTCAAACTTTAAAGTTGAACTTTGAAGTTTTTCATTAGTGACCCTTTTGAATATATCCTTAATATCATAAAGATCTTCCAGTTTAACCACAGATTTAGGAATAGGATTTTCTTTGAACTTCTATTTTAATTGAAGATCATGATCACTTTCATCAATGATTTGATCGTCATAAGACCCTTCAGATGTAAAGAAATTTAGGATATCCTCATCATGATTGAACACATGCCAATTGGTGACATTATCTAGGATGGATGGTCTAAAAATTAACTCAATAGAAAATCTATCTCGACTATAATCCTCAAATGGAAGGAGTTTAGAAGCTACATTAACCAGAATATCCGCTACTACATTTTGTGATCTAGGAATAGGAGAGATATCAAATGCCGGAAAATGAGAAATAAGATCTTGAGCGAGTGATTGATAGTGTTTGAGATTTCCTGACAGACAATGAATAGTATTTCTCAATTGTTTTATCACTATTTCAGAATCACCAAACACTTTCAAATATTTCACATCAAGACCTATTTCTTTATAAATACCTTGAATCAAGGCTTCATATTCTACAGTATTATTGGTACACTCAAATTCTAACCTACATGATAACATAGTTTTCTCTCCTTCAAGACTGACTAAAATACATCCTGCTCCTGCACCGTCATTGGATTTAGATCCATCGAAATACAAAGACCAAAATAAAGGCTTATTTACATGTTTATCTACAATTTTATCTACAACATTAACACACTTAGAAGTATCCGTCTATGAAAATTTTTCAACTTGTGAGGTGACATTACTAGCTAAGAAAGGTGATTATTGAGTAGTCAAGTTCCCAAAAAATGATTCAGCCAAATAGTTACCAAAAATATTATTATTGAAGGCTATTGGTTCATTTTCTTCTTCAAATTCAGTTACTGTGTGAGTAAGATGCTTTTCACAGTCGATTTTGATTTGATTTGGCTTCCCATTATAAGGAAGCCACATGTGAGACCAATCTGTTGAAATATAACCATGGAGTTTTTCAGACCAATCTCTGCTAAGAATTAAACCATAAAACTCAGGGATGTCAGCAATCAATATATCAATTATTTGAACAACCCTTGGATCAACAAATAGTCTGATAGTAACTGAATTTATTTCTCCTAAAACTTGAACCTTAGTCTGATCTAACTGAACAATATGAATTGTAGATTTTTGGGGTTCAATATTTAATTTGGAGAAAACTGATGCTGGCATTATATTTGATGAATCCCTAAATCAATCAAGCAGTTATGCAAGTTTCTATTGTAGATCTCATAAGTCAAAAGAAAAGGAGGAGTATGAGAATTTGATCTATCTCCCATTAAAATGGCATCGGTAGCATCCACCTTATCAGCTGGTGGCTTACCTGATCCTCTGGCAGCCTTGGATAATACACTAGTTGGAAGAGGAGAAGAAGGTATTGCATTTAATTCCTTAAGCAACAACTTTTGTTGATGTTTGAGCTTGCTAAGTTCATGTAGAGAAATATTTTCTCGAGTCTTCTTCATATCTTCAACTATGTTATAATCCATGGGATCTGAAACTACTAGAGTCTTTGATGATGATGGAGGATTAGACGAAGATGGTTTTGTTTGAGGAGATGAAATTGGAGTTTTCTTCGCGGGAGCTTTCTCTTTAGTAATAGGATTTGAGTTTTTCTTCTTTTGAGTTGACTGATTAGGTTCTATAACACTCTTACTTCTAGTGTTTACTAGTAAGGCTTCCTATTCACTTTCATTATCAAAGTTGGACAAAATAAAGTCCCACATTCCATGACATTAAACTTTTTCTTCTTCCTCTGTTTCATCAATTGATAAAGTTGTATCTTCTTCTTCTTCATCATCTAAATCAGATTCTACATTTGATATAGCATTTGGTGGTTTAGGATCAGTTGCCTGATTTCTTTTAAAATTCCTAAATGGTCTTTTTGATGAGGTTTCAGCTACCTGCTTTTTAATTTCTACCATTTCATTGGACATAGTTTTAAGAACTTTTTGCAAGCCTTCCATGTCATATGGATCTTTGGTTACTTTCTTCTTTGATTCCTCTCTAAAGGTTAATTTTTTGGATTTTCTTTCCTCTAGTGCATTTTTCTTTTCTAAGGCCACGATGCATTTTTCAACAGCGATTTCTTCTTTCATATTTTCTGTTAATGTTTGTTTAGCATCTCTATCAGCAAAGATAGTTGTGTTTAAAGGTAGCACAGAAATGTACCATTCATTTCGGACCTCTTCACTAGGCTTTGATGCCATAGGTATTTTATCCAATAACTTATTCAAATGTGAGTTGAAGTCCTTAATGGGTTCTTTGGGTTCAGCTTTCAAATTGGAGAGGTCATTTATCAGAGTTGTTGTAGACCTATCGTCTCCAAATTTGGTTAAAAAATGCTCTTGAAAATCATCCCAGCTATTAATCGAGCCTGATGGTAATGAGAAGTACCATGATTCAGCTGCTCCTTGTAATGTGTATGGGAATAACCTCACAACTGTGTCCTCTTCTGTTACTCCATTCAAATTAATGGACAACATGAAATTATTTATATGTTCTTCCACTAACAGGCCATTATCAGGGTTGAATTTAGGTAACCATTTTTCTGGATGAGCTGGAAATTGTGTCAAAGGGGCAGGCATTGTAACAGCTCCTAGATTGGTCCATGGCCTTAGTTGAGGTTGATTATGTGCCATTATTGAGCTATTAGTAGAAGAGGGTGAAGAAGCAGTTGAAATTGATTGGGTAGAGGATGTTGAAGCTCCTGTACCTGTTTGGACTATGATCTGGAGTTGAGAAGTAGGTGTGTGAACTTGCAATGGTATGGATGATGATGAAAGAATCATGCTGTCGAATTCTGATGGTGTCTTCCTAGCCCTTTTTCAACATGGCAGAGGGAATTCAACTGTTGGGATTCCAATTTTTTCACTCTTTGCTGTAGTTAGTGGTTGGGAAGGGATATACTGGGAAGTGACACTGCCTTGGGATAACTCAGACTCTTCTTGAGAAATTTAAATCCCCTGTAATTTGTGGATCAAAGATTGTACTTCAAGGGCTTCAGAAGGAGTACTGTCTTGTCTGGCTTGTTTAGGATTTCAGCAGTGGGTTCTGTATTTTTCTTCTCAATTTCTTGCTTGGGAATAGGAGATTTAGAATGTGAGGGAGAAGTTGGAGGTGATGGTGAGGTAGTTTTACTCTTAGAATGGCATGTAGATTTAGATTTACTCACCATTCACAGTTAAGCCCTCCTTCTAGAGCGAAAAAGGTTGATGCCTCTAAAATCGTTGCACCAACATTGGGGATAACCACCCGGTCCAACCCTTAATACAGTTCCTTTTCCATTTGGGATGGTGCCTCTGACTCGATAATATGGGACTAGTTCCCCAATAAAATGTGTTTTGATGAATGAGTGTTTTGAGTATATAACGAGGTAATAGATGGTTTGAGTTGCAAATTTATGAAAATATACAAATAAATCTATATATAAATAACCTGGGTAATACAATATCAATGTGATTTATAATGATTCATGTTAATCGAATGCTAATAAATATCAGTCACTTGACTACAGAAATTTAATCATGAATGATGATCACAAAGTGATATAAAACATATCACATTTCATAATAACATCAATTGTTAGCATATGTGCTTATAGAATACCAATTCCAACTTACTCAAAAGTGATGTAATGCAGAACTGTATGAACATTCACATATAATAACAATATTGAATCAAAAGACTATTTATTTGCATAACATGTAACAAAGAGACATTTGATAAAAGTACCATATGTATTTGAATCTTGCTATGAGAATAATAGTCTAGCTCATTCTTCTTATTTCCGAAAATTCCAAAAAGATACATAAATGCAAGTCTTCTTGAATTCTCCTTTATAACAAGTTTGAACCTTGATCCTTTTCTTCTACAACATAAATCCAGAAGTGCAGAAGTGTTATCTTCTTAAATCTCATTTAATACAATTTCAGGAACCCTTCTAAAATGACATGAAAGGGTATTTATAGTAAAAATAAAACAAATTGTTTGTAAAAAGTGCTTGAAGTGGTTGGAACATCCTCTCTCAAAATATGGGATTTCATGATAAAAATAGAATTGCAATAACTCTTAAAAGATGCATCGCATCTAACATTCCTCTTGCTGCATTATTTGACAAATCTCGAGCATAGTTTTGACTTCTAGCAGACGACTCATCCTAGCATGAAACTAACTTGTGTACACTGCATCTGAGGGTTCTGCCATCATGCAATTGGCTGCATCAACAAGACATTTGATTGTCATTTGTTGACTATGCAATTTGACCAAGTAGAACCAATGTGCATCCCAATTGAGTCCTTTTAATTTTTTGATTTTCTCCTCCTTGGTATTTAAGTCTTCCTTCCATTGTTTTTCCAACACCTTTGCCTTTGGAAGGTTTTTTTGGGTACATTCAAAAATTAAATTGGCACTGTGTAAGTTATCATTAATTAGTTCAATGATATTATTCCTCACTGCCCTGGCCCTGGAAGTTTCTCTTTCTGCTTTGATCAGTTATGTCTCCCATTTTGAAAATAGAATCTTTGTGAGATTCTTCAAATATAGGTGATTTGGTAGCCCTTCCTTTTCCTTTGTTCTGCCAAGAGATGTAATCTGTAATCTTGTCATCTACATCTTCAAATTCCAACCTGGAATTGACTTCATGATCTATCATTGTGTTGGCTTTGATACATAGCGAATGAATGAGAGATATCTTTTGGCAGAGTTGGGTTAGCTATTGAGACAAGAAATTATTTACTTCTAAGGCTTCCTTTATAAACTCTTCATTTATGGGATTGTCTTTAAATTGATCCATTGAAAGTTGTAGCTGATTTATTTTCTCATCCTTAGACTTGATCTCTTCATGATATGCCAGTTTTAGCTGTTCGAATTCCTGATATAGGTGTTGTTGTCTTTCAATAACTTGTTGATTAATCCTTTGTTTTTCCTCCTTTAACTGTTCTTCCAGTTGTTTAATTCTCTTATCCTTTTCCTTGAGCAATTGATTAACTTCGGTTTCTTTGTCAATTGTGGTAGTTGTATATGCTCCTGCAAACTGAGATAATTTGATGAAGTCCTCAAAGGGATTAACTTCTGAGTCTCTCCAAATGATATTCATGGATTCACTTTGAGGAACTATCACTGATACTTGATCTATCTTTCTCTTTTTTTGTTTCCTTTTGACTACAGCTCTGTGTTTAGGTCTATAGAACACATCCAACGGTGGAATCTCTTCTATGCTGAGTGTAATCTTTGATGAAGGATACTCAGGGATCACCTCGAACCCCTTTAGAGGTGAGTCCATGTTGGATGGTCTATCAATCACAGGCTCATGAATCAGGGGCTATTGTTTTAAGGGATATTCTGGTGTGATAACAGTTTGGGTATTACTTTAACCTTCAATCTGCTGATCAAACTATTCCCATTCTTTGATCAATATCAGATCAATGTGAACATCTGTGTCCAACTGTTCAATTTCCTTCTCGCTTGTCTCAGCTGCCTCAGAATTTTTCTCCTGCTCTGTGCTTTGCGTTGTTTGCTGGATGACTGGTGCAATACTCAACAAGTCCAGTGGCACTGTCTGAAGCCTTTGCATCATGTATTGGATGAATTGATCCATTTTCCCTAGTCCCAGCTTAATCTTTGCCAGGTGGTATAATTGTGAGAATGACTTGGCTAATCTAAAGGAGTCATGGAATTCATCTTTCTCATGGATGAATTGTTTAACTTTTACCTCAGTAGTTAAATTAAAGGCAACATTATTCGGGTCATACTGCCTTTTGGGAATAACCGCTAGGTTCAAACCCCCTATTTTCTTGGCTTCAATTTGGGCGTGCTTATAATCATGTAATGAATAAATTCCGTAGTGAACTGGAAATGCAGGCCATAACTATTTCTTAGTGTTGGTCACCTTAATTGCTTATTAATTCAAACAACTAAGTGCTACATAAATTGTCAACCCAGGGAAGTCTATTTATTTCAAAGGCAACTACGCACTGTATGTGCTCAATCTCAAAAGCAATAGACGTTGTAATAATAAATAAATTAGTCACACCTTGCTATAAGCAAATTGAAGCTCCACTCTGAGTTATAACAAAAACAATCTATTGCAGACAATCATGAAAGAATGCTTAAAAGAGTAATTAAATAGAAAAAGAAATCAATTTGCAAAGGAAAGCACTAGCTATGTTGTAACAGAGAACATGACCCTATTCCCAAAGCAGGAATCTTCAGCACCTGTTTCTGATTACCATGCTTGCCGACTCACTCTGTAAACTCAATTTCCAATGGAACACTCATGAACTAACTGTAGATGAACTAAATAATGTAGCAATCAATTAGAAAAACAGAGTTCAGCAACAATGCATTAGCACATTCAGCAAACAGAACTTTTAACAAGGTATGGATAAGAAACACACTTAATCACACTATAGAAATATAATGGGTGAATCTTGTGATGAAGGTGGGCCCTGTCCTTCTCACAAGATTCTCGAGGGAAAAAGAACTAGAAGGAAATGTTCAGAACAATATTTTATTCATCCAGCAAAATGTCATGTTACAAAAAGATTCCAGTTCTTGTCCTTCAGCTAAAAACCCTTTCGCAGTCTGTCCGTCCCCCTCTAATGTAGATGTCTCCTGTTTTTAAATAGGAGACATCTATTACAATTGATTACATTGTAAGTCCTATCTTTAACCCAATATACCAAAATAGGGAAATCAGTTTTCCCATTAACAAAATGCTGTTACAATGGTTATGGTAAAGCTGACTTTGGAATGTGGTAGTTACAGCCAATGTAGCAGCTCCTTCAATGATCTTCTTCTGTTGCTATTGAATCTAGAATACAAATCACGATTGCTTCAGCAACGGGATTTGCTCCTTCTTCTAACTGTCACAGCAACATGACCTGTAATAATGGCCCTGTAGTCTTCGGGCTGTTTCAGCTATTATTACTCAGGTTGTCCTTAAGCTCCTAAAGGATACGACCGAGGTAACCACAGACCAATCTTTGGATTGCAGGTCCTAGCCTACCTGCAATCAGAGAGGGCTCTCTCTTTCTGATTTAGCTTTGTTTATGAAGATTTTAGGCTAGTTATTGAGTTCAGGGGTTTTGTTTGTAATTTGGTGGGATGGATGATGCTTTCAAGTAGAGAGGCAAAGCATAGTGTAAAGGTTTCAAACCATTGGGCATGGATTCAAGGAGTAGGACTGCTAGTGAGTTTTCTTGGTCAGAAGAGAAACATGGAGCAAGATAGCTGCATATGAAACAACCATTCAAGGTAAATGGAGATGGGTTGAAGGCTAAGGAATGAGAGGCAACAAAGAATCTCTCAATCAGGTTAGCAAAGGGGAGATGAATGAGCTCTATCTAGGAGCAGCTAAGAATTCCTAGTTAGTAGTCATTCATATGTGAAATAGATCAAACATGAGCCATAACGGAATTCATATTTATGCCTAAATCAAGAGGAAAACATTAAAAAGCCACAAAAAATAAACATAGAGTGCAGCTAAGAAAATTCTAAACCAATCCTTTGTTCTGTGACTTGAGCATATATGAAATTGAAACAACAGAGATAAGGAACACTTATTGATTCATACAGCAGCGCAAGAATTCCATATTCATTTCTTCAAACCATTAAACACAGAGAAGACAGTTATTCCTCCAAGCTTTTCAGCAGTCTTTGATTATAGAAAATATCAGGTACACAGTGCGAGTCTCTCATGAGTACATTAACCAACCAACCCTTTTAACAATGCCGAGGGTGGTATATATACAAAAACAAGATACAAAAATATCTGGGTGATGAGTTAATAGCTCATAACTTATTTACCAACACATAAGGAGTGGTTGATGAGAAAGTAAATACTAAAATAAAGACAACTGTAACAGCTGTTCTTTTCTGCCAGTGAATGTTGACTTTTGAGTCCATTCGAGTCGGCTGGGGCCATGCTCTCAAAATCTGCGCTTTCTGGGCTTGTTGTCCTAGTGCATTGCTTTGTCATTGCTTTAACCTGCTCTGTGTGTTCCTTAACTACTCTGTCCAGTGCTTTCATGCTTCCTTTTGCTGACTCATAGCTGACCGAGATTTGAAATAAAATAAAAGGGCCAAAAATTGAAATTACCTTGGCAAAATGACCAGCATTGCCTGCCACCAATCCTTGGGAGGTAACTGATGCTTCTGTATCTTGACGAGTGTCTCATCGGCCTCTGTGTACTTGTAATAGTTGGGTGGCATCTCAAATAGATGGTTAACTTCATGTTCTATGTAAAATAAATTTTCTAGCTTGTCATAGAGACTCTGTCCTGAAAGAGGTCTTGCCTGTGCCGGAGAACTTGATGAAGTACTAAGCTGATTTGTGACAAAATTATTGAGCCTGGTTGTATATTTGGTCACGTGTCAATAATCTTCCAGCGCTGGTCAATAGGCTGGGCAATCCTCTAGTCTGTAGTGTTGCAAGCTTTATTTCAAAATTGTCTACATCCCTTTGTATTTCCCGACATCTTGCTTCTAGAGCTTGCATAAAGCCTCTTAATATGAGCACCCTCTTTGCTGTCAATATGGCGTCCGTTCTGTTCATGATATGCAGTGCTGCCAGCTCTTCCTTAGTCTAGTGATTTAAGAAATTGATCATTTTCTTGGCCTGCTCAGGCATGTTTCCCAATGCTGCTTTGGCTCTCTGAGTTTCAAACTGAGCCAGGCCAATTAGTTTCACCTGTTCATACATGGCCTGAATTGACCTCCATTGTCTTGTGATTGACTGATTGATCTTGGCCCACAGAATCTTCTTTATTTCAGCCAGGGTTTTGTCCAAAGACAACTCTTTCTCCAAGGCCTTTATTTTGTCCTTCAGGGCCTTAATTTCCCTTGTCTGCTAAGCCATTGTCATTTTGGACTTATCATATTTTCCTTCTAGATTGACCAACTTTTCTTTGGCCTCTTTTATCTCTGTTGCTTGAAGCTCTAGCTCCTTGACAGATTTTGTCAATTCGTCCATGCTCATGCTAGACTCAGGAGCTGTTGTTGTTGCCGCTGTAGCATCTGTAACTGTTGTAGCTGCTGGAATAATTGGAGGGGTAGCTGTTGCTTGTGCAGAAGGAACAGTAACAACAGTTGGAACTGTTTGAGGTGGCTGGGAGGTCGACTCTCCCTATTTTCCTTGTAGTGCTCTCTCCAAATCTCCTTCCATCTGAATTACTTTTTGGTTCAATTGCATTAGCAGGTCCAATGTATCCTCAGCTTCTTTCTCTTTCACCAGTTCCCCTATTTGAGGGTGTTCAATAGGAAGCAACCTCAATCTCTTTTTCAATGCAACAATATCATCATCCTTCTTTTTTATAAGTGCCCTCACACCTTTAGGATCCTTAGGGTCATGTCCTAAGTCCACAATAATGTCCTCCAATGTTTTGATTATGTTGTCTTTGGCTGTAGAGGACATTCTTTCCAAATCTAACTGAGCGTTAGTGTTCCTCAAAGATTCCTTCAATTCATGGGCCAATGTGGCCTTGTCTGCCAGTGTGGCATAGACCATTTCCGCTGTCTGCTTGTGTAACTCTATTTGATCCATGGGGTGGATGTCTTTAGCTAGGATCTCCAACTTTGTCTTGACAAAGTCCGCAGCTAACTGTGGGTGCTGAACTTTGGGCTTAAAGTGGCTGAGAATCATCCTTTCTTCCTTGATATCATATGCTGCCATCAATCTTTCCTGCTTGGCAAGTGTTGCCTTTAGGAATTGCTCATACAATTGCACTCTTAGTAACTCATTTTGAGCCTTAATTTCTTTAAAGCTGGCTTTGACGCTGGCCTCTTACTTTGTTGTGTGGAGGAAGACACCTCCATGGCATGCTGTTTTTCTTGCTCTCGCTGAAAAGAGCTTGTAGGCGTATGCTGGCTTGCTTCCCTTCTCGGGCTTTCTATAACTTCTTCACTAACTTCCTCCTCAAATGGAGGATCAACTCTTTGCCTTTTAGCTTCAGGCTGCTGTGTGGAGCCACTAGCTGGTGTAAATTCTTCCCTGTCTCACTTCTTGCTTATTTCTTCATTGATAGGAGTTTGCAAAGGTGGCACTTGTAGCGCCTTTGTTTGCTGAGGAGGGGCCTGCCCTTTAGTTTGTTCAATTGAAGTGGCAGGCTATTCTGTGACCATTTCTTGCTCTGTCTCCATTGGCTGTTTTCCTTTAGTTGTACCTGTTGCTGATGTAGATGCTCCTTGGGCAGCTTGTGAAGCTGTAGCTGTAGACGTGCCCTCTTCAACTTGGTATGGCAGTTTGAAAGTTACCTGGTCAGCGGAATCCAAGTCAAGAGTTTTTTCAAGATCTTTAGTAGTTTGCTCCAAAATTTCCTCCTGAGTGAATTCTTCAACTAAAGTGCCTTGTGCCCATGCATCTTGATTACCATATTTTTCAATGTATGGGGTTTTGCAGTGATCATAGGGTGTCAATCTATATTTGACTCTTCTGGCACTAATAAAGCCTAATGGGTCATAAGGGACCCACCAGAAACTCCTTTTCAACTTAAGTTGATCCTTCAGTATTAGGTCAACATCTTGCCAACCTTCTTTCTTGTTCATGATAAAGGGGCCTAGGTGGTCTTTAAACTTCAGTTGAGCCTTCTTCTTGGTGCTATGAAAATGTGTCAGATCTGAATTGATAAGCTGCCTGTAGTATTCCAAGGCAAATAGCCTCATTGGCGCATATCTTGGGAGCCTGTAAGGGCAAAGCTCATAGCCATAGATTCTAATGACAGTGTGATCCTGGTATAGGTACCAATCACCTAAATTGTAGCTCTTGGATAGCTGCAATGTTTTCTGCATCTCATAAGTTATTCTGGGAGGAGGAGCTTTCATTAAGAGGCAGGAGAATGGATAAACAAACTGATCAATGAACTCACAGTAAGAGTAAGGAGAATGCTAGACCTGATGGAATACTGATGACCAGAAGACAACAGATCTTCTTTCTCCCTTTGAATCCAATTTCTTGATAGGGCACTGGAAGCTTTCAGATTGATAATACATGAGCAAATGATAGATGTACGAGGAATATTTAAAAACTCCCTGCCTATCTAGCGTTATGAGCTGGTCATGAATTTTATTTGCTATGAACTTGGCATAATTATACTTGATAGCAGGAGGCTGTCCTTGGTTGAATGAAGACAACAGAACTAGCACTGTATCATCCACATGTTCACTTGTTTTGTAGCCTAACACATAGGATATCATGTCTACAAGTAGCTTGCCTACCTCATTAAAATGGTCATAAGGGAATGGAGGTGGCTCCTTAGGTTGGCAATGTTGGGTCCCTATAATACTAGTGATTACCCCATTACTATTGTAGTTATACCCCTTATTTATATTTTTGTGCCCCTATTACCCCCATATTGTTATTTCTGTGCCCCATAGAATCCCTCTGTTGTTATTTTTGTGGCTTTATATTATTATTGTTAGGTCGGCTGGATTATATTGTGACTCTTTAGACTCCTATATATAGAAAGGAGGTTTTGTCATTTGTATCATCCAAGAATTGTTCATTTATGTAATGTAAAGGAGGTTGCCCCCTCGAAGAGGCTGAATTCTAAGGTGTTGATCTATCTTTTCTATCTTTTCTTGAGCTGGTTTCATAACATTTGGTATCAGAGCTTTGGATTCTAGGGTTTCGCTGCTCCAAACAGGTCATCGTGGAATTTTCACTATAACTATTTTTCTGTGACGTTTCAGAAGTCGCAAAAAAAAACCATTTGAGAAGAAATCGCGCTGAACCTTGGGTTCGAATTTTAGAGCTTTTCGCGCGATATTTGCGGAGATATGATCTGAGGAAGTTGGTCTTTTTGCAGACTCCTGAATTACATTCAAAACAGGTGACCTGGGGAAAATCGTCATAACTTTCTCTCTGGGGATCGGATTGAAATTTCGTAAGAAGGTATAGAAAGAGGACGGACTGTAGTTTCTTTTGTGTGTGTTTCAGATTCAAAGGTTAAAACAGTGACTCGTGGCACGTCGTACAAGTTCGCTCTATTGAACTAGTCTAAAAGCAAGTCACTGTGGGAGATTTCACATAAATCTTCCTTGGAGAATCCAATTTGGCTCAGACTTGTGGCATTGGAAAGAGGACGCAGAAGGCTACTACAGGTAGCAATTTCAAAACTGGATGATCCGAAATTACAGAGATACATCAGATTCAATATCATGCTTCTATAAAGTGAAAAAAAGGTGTGTAGTTTTTTTTTTTAATTTTTGTGTAAGCTTGGTTTAACAGAATTCAAAGGGCATAGTAAAGCATTATTATCGGTAACTGATGCCCCAAGGAAAGAAAATGCAAACACCTAGTAAGGAACCTGAAATCTCTAGCATGACTCATGAAGAAGAGGAAGAAATGCTACATGATATATCAAAATTACAAGAACAAGTGCAACAAATGTCACGCTCACAAAAGCTAACAGAAGCTAAGATAAGTGGCGTGGAATCTAAGATAAATGGCGTGGAATCTAAGATAAAGGGCATGGAAGCTAAGATGGATGATTCAAAGACAGATTTGAAGAGAGACATGGCAGATTTGAAGATAGATTTGAAGATAGACATGGAAGAATTGAAGAAGTTGCTACAAGAAAGGGTCACTAATGGTGAAAAGGTAGTAAAGGAAACTCATGATGAGAACAAAAGAAATGTTAATCATGATTCGATAGACGCTAATGTTGGATCGAAGAATCACCATATTCCAAAAATCGATATGAGGAAGTTTGATGGCAAGGATCCCGCTACATGGATATTACAGATGGAGCAATTCTTCGATCTCAATAATGTGCAAAACACACAAAAGGTACGTATGGCAACTGTATATTTGGAACCAAATCAGTTTGTATGGTATCAATGGCTTTGCTCTCGTAAACAATTTATCACTTGGGCAATTTTTACGGAAGAATTGATAGCACATTATGAAGATACAAAAAGCAACACTTTTTTTAGCCAATTGATAAGTCTCAAACAAAAGGGTTCAGTAATGGAGCACATTGAGGAGTTCCAAAAATTGAACATAAGGGTAAAAGATATTCCAGAGGAGCATAGTATTGATGTGTTCATAGGGTCTTTAAAGGATAATATCCAACATGATGTTCACCTTTGGGAACCTGATTCATTAGAGAAGGCATTCAGGTTAGCAAGAAAAATGGAAAGCAAAATTATGGCAAACAAGAAGCATACCACTCACAACTATAAAGACGGAAGTGTTGTTGCCCCTAGTCTTCCACAACCTATAAGGTTGACACCACAACAATTGGAAGAAAAAAGAGCAAAAGGGCTTTGTTACAGTTGTGATAGCAAATACACTAAAGGTCATAAGTGTGCTGAGAAGAAATTATTCTACATAGATTGTGAAGAAGAAGAAGAAAATGAGCAAGAAAGGTCAAAAGAAGAAGATATACTCCAGGAACAAAGCCTAGATGAAGAACAAATAAATCCTACCATATCTTGTAATGCATTGGCGGGAATTACCACTCCTCAAACCATCAAGATAGAAGGACAAATCAAGAAGAAAAAGGTAATAGTGTTGATTGATTCAGGAAGCACCCACAATTTTATTCATTGTAGGGTAGCAAAAGAATTGAATTGCTTCCTATATCTAGCACCAGAGTGTCAAGTGATGATTGCAAATGGAGGAACAATAAATTGCTCTGGAAAGTGCCATAATATCAAGCTATCCATGGGAGAATATGTATTGACTAGCCCAATGCTTTCCATTCCAATGGGAGGTGCGGATGTTGTACTAGGAGTCCAATGGCTACAATCCTTGGGTACAATAGCTTTTAATTTTCAAGAACTTTCATAAAATTTTCTATGGAAGGAAAGGAAGTTGAATTAAGGGGTATTGCAGGGAAACCAGGAAAGATAATCAGCTCTCATGGTATGACAAAGCTTCTAAAAAAGGAGCAAAGAGGTGTAATTGCACAATTATGCTCGCTAGATGTTTCCACATTGGAATCATCTATTTCTCCAGATCTCCAAAAAGTCCTGGACAATCATTCCAAGGTATTTGAGACTCCCAAGGGTCTCCCACCTATGCGTGATCATGATCATGCTATTCATCTGATTCCAGGAAGTGTTCCTCCAAACATCAGGCCGTACAGATATCCCTATGTCCAAAAAAGTGAAATTGAACGTATGGTTGCAGAAATGCTAGAGGCTGGTATAATTCAACCGATTCAAAGTTCTTTCTCAGCTCCAGTAGTATTGGTGCACAAGAAGGATGGATCATGGCGCATGTGTCCAGATTATAGGGAGCTCAACAAGCTCACTATTAAAGATAAGTTCCCCATTCCTGTTATTGATGAATTACTGGATGAATTGCATGGATCAATTTACTTCACCAAGTTGGATCTTCGTTCGGGATATCATCAAATCAGAATGAAGATTGAAGACATTCCGAAAATGGCATTTAGAACTCATGAGGGTCATTATGAATTTTTGGTCATGCCTTTTGGCCTTACCAATGCACCTTCAACATTTCAAGGTTTGATGAATTCAATTTTCAAACCATTCCTTAGAAAATTTGTGTTAGTATTTTTTGATGATATACTAATCTACAGCAAGTCTTGGAAGGATCATGTTGAACATGTTGACAGGGTGCTACAACTATTGGAGGAGAAACAATTATATGCAAAAAGATCCAAATGTTTCTTTGGAGTCCAGGAGGTGGAATATTTGGGTCATATTGTATCTCATGAAGGAGTTAAGGTAGACCCTAGCAAAATTAAAGCCATTAAGGAATGGAAAATCCCCACATCCATAAAGCATCTGCGAGGATTTCTTGGGTTGACAGTGTATTATCGCAAGTTTGTTAAGAATTATGGGAGAATAGCAGCACCTCTAACAACATTATTGAAGAAAGATTCATTTTCATGGACTCCGGAAGCAACAAAGGCCTTTGAACATCTTAAAGAGGCAATGTGCCAAGCACCGGTCTTAGCTACACCGGACTTCACAAAAACCTTTATTGTGGAATGTGATGCTTCAGGAAATGGAATTGGTGCGGTTCTAATGCAAGATGAAAGACCCATTGCTTTTGAAAGTCGTCCAATCAAGGGAAAGTTTTTAAGCAAAGCTATTTATGAGAAGGAAATGTTGGCAATACTCCATGCACTTAAGAAATGGCGACCCTACCTAATGGGAAGACACTTCAAGGTAAAAATAGATCATGATAGCCTTAAATACTTTTTAGAACAAAGATTATCCTCTGAAGAGCAACAAAAGTGGGTCACAAAGATGTTGGGTTATGACTTTGAAATCATCTACAAAAAAGGGAAGCAAAATGTGGTGGCAGATGCACTCTCAAGAAAGGATGAGGATGTGGAAGCATTGTTGTGTGCCATTTCTATTATCCAACCAGATTGGATAAACAAAGCAAGGGAGGAATGGAAGAATGACGAAGAAGTGTGGGCACTTATTCGAAAGCTACAACAAGATTCCAGTACTTCTGATACATTTAGCTGGCAAAATGATTCGTTATGGTACAAAGATCGCTTATACCTCTGTAAGAATTCCCAGCTAAAACAAAAGATTCTTATGGAATTGCACACTTCTCCCTTAGGAGGGCACTCAGGATTTTTAAAAACTTACCACAGGGTTAAGAAGGAATTTTTTTGGGATGGCCTTAAATCAGATATTCAAAGGTTTGTGGCGGAATGTTTGGTTTGCCAGCAAAATAAAATTGAAACAATTAAGACACCGGGTCTATTACAACCTTTATCCATTCCAAGCCAACGTTGGGAGGAGGTTTCAATGGATTTTATCACAGGTTTACCCAAGTTTGAGGGAAAGAGTGTCATCATGGTGGTAGTTGACAGACTTACCAAGTATGCACACTTTTGTGCATTATCACATCCATTTAAAGCCAGTACAGTTTCTACTGCATTTATGGAAACAGTTCAAAAGCTACATGGAAACCCAAAGATTATTGTAAGTGACAGAGATCCCATTTTCACTGGAAATTTTTGGACAGAATTATTTTCTTGTCTTGGTACTCAGTTAGCTCATAGCTCATCTTATCATCCTCAATCTGATGGGCAAACTGAGATAGTAAACAAATGTTTGGAAGGATATCTTCGTTGCTTTGTATCTGATAAACAGACACAATGGGTCAAATGGTTGCCTCTGGCTGAATGGTGGTATAACACTTCCTTCCATACAGCAACAAAAATGACCCCATTTATGGCACTTTATGGGTATCAACCACCATCCATCACATCATATTTAAGAGAAAATTCTAAGGTTCAGGTAGTGGAACATCACATCGAACATCAACAACAAGTCCTCCAACTCTTAAAGGATAACCTCGTGTTGACACAAAATAGAATGAAACAACAGGCATATCAACATCGCAGTGAAAGAAGTTTTGATGTAGGTGATTGGGTATTCCTACGGCTACAACCATATAAGAAAATGTCCTTAAAGCAAGCTAAGAAGGATAATAAATTATCACCAAAGTATTATGGTCCGTACAAGGTGTTGCAAAAGATTGGTACTATGGCATACAAATTGGAGCTTCCTGCAGCTTCCCGATTGCACCCAGTTTTCCATGTTTCATGTTTAAAGAAGGTTATAGGTGACAAGCTCCCAATTCAAACAATATTGCCAGAACTTGACGAGGAAGGAAAAATTATATTGGAACCGGAAGTAGTCACAGAAACAAGAACTCGACAGCTACGAAATCGACCAATTTCAGAGTATCTTATCAAGTGGAAGAACTTATCCACTGAAGATTCCACATGGGAGGATGAGAATTTTATGCAGAAGTATCCAGAACTACTCAAGTGTTGAGGACAACACTTTTTTG
Organism: Pinus tabuliformis; assembly: GCA_031772625.1. Taxonomy (NCBI): domain Eukaryota; kingdom Viridiplantae; phylum Streptophyta; class Pinopsida; order Pinales; family Pinaceae; genus Pinus; species Pinus tabuliformis. The sequence goes on from CM062804.1 coordinate 1,393,116,015, forward strand.
AAGGAGAGGGGCATGTTGGGTCCCTATAATACTAGTGATTACCCCATTACTATTGTAGTTATACCCCTTATTTATATTGTTGTGCCCCTATTACCCCCATATTGTTATTTCTGTGCCCCGTAGAATCCCTCTATTGTTATTTTTGTGGCTTTATATTATTATTGTTAGGTCGGCTGGATTATATTGTGACTCTTTAGACTCCTATATATAGAAAGGAGGTTTTGTCATTTGTATCATCCAAAACTTGTTCATTTATGTAATGTAAAGGAGGTTGCCTCCTCGAAGAGGCTGAATTCTAAGGTGTTGATCTATCTTTTCTATCTTTTCTTGAGCTGGTTTCATAACAGGCAATCTGCCCTCATAAATGTCTTAGCAATTTTTTCAATCTTGGGGCCAGGGAGCCAGGAGGCTTCTTCCAGCAATTGCTTCATGGAGAAAGGAAATAGTAGCTCATTCTGATTGAAATTTAACATCTGGTTAATGGAGTCAGGAGTGATGTAAAAAAGTATGCACCCTGATGAAGACTTAACCGCCCTCTGACTTGGCTCATAGTTTGCAGCACACAAGTAAATAATCTCAGGAAAAATATTGACAGAGGGGAGAACATAATGTGGCAGATTGGACTCCCATATGCCATATATGTCAGAGTTGTTTATGAAACTATTTCTTAGCTGGCAGTATGTATGCAAATGATTCCTGTTCCCAACTAGGTCTTGAATAAGATAGTCTGTGTCAGCTAAAGCCATTGACTAAAGCTCTTTACTTGGTGGATTCATGGGAGTGATGCTCAGATCTGATGGAGTGGCCATTATGAAACTTTTCAATGCTTGAGCTTGGAAGGAAGATTAATGCAACAACTGGCTAACAAACTTGTTTGTGAGGAGTAGCAGAGGAACTCAGGACTGACCTCAAATGTAACAATAGCTTGACTGCTTGGTACTTATGCTATGAGAGAGACAAACTTTGCAAAGTTTATGGGCCAACTTCCCTTTTCTTAGTGAACTCTCTGGAGTTAAAGACTGTGAGGAAAATGCAGAAGGGGAAGGAGTTACTTATGACCTCAATGGACTGATTTATACAGTGGAATGAGGTGAAACTGGGCAATGCTGAGCTATTACAAGGTTTTGGCTAGAGGCCGAGCTTTAAATGGAGCTTTTGACGATGAAATTGTAAACAGGCGCAGGTTTACAAGGTTGCTTTTGAAATAAGGGCTTACCAGTGGGTTTTAGTGAAGTCTCAGGCGTAACAGAGTTGGTAATTGAGGAATTTTTCAGGTTCGCAGCATGTAAAATGGAGAAAAATGGGAAAAACAGGGGCGAAGAGGGGAAATTCGGCAAATACCTGGTTAAAACAGCGCCACGGGAGGACGAGCTGGTGCAATGGCAAGCTATGGAGTCGTATTGCAGGCCGTAGCAGCTTAGGTGGTCAATTTCAAGATTTGGGAGTGAGAAAATGGTAAAAACAGCGAACCAGAGCTTTGTAAATGAAACAATGGAAGTGAAATACAATGGTTGTTTGTGCGCCTTTATGCAAAAAATGACATTTTGGCGCTTTTGGTGCTTTTTCGGGATGACATCAGCATGACGTCATCGGTGGGTCTCGGGTACAGATGGGTGACGTGGCAGCTGACGAGGCAGTGACGTGGCAATGACATGGTGGCAAGGCACGGTGGCAAGGCGTGGGCATGAAAGGGATGAGGTGGCGGCAACGGTGGATAGGTGACATCACACAGGGGAGGCGGTAAGCGGTTTCATGGTGCACTGCTTTTGTGCACAGGTGGTTTCGGAGGAGGGGGCTCCACCACAGCTGGGAGGGTGACACGTGGTGGGAGTACGATGGGAAAACCGCCCATCTCCCGGATGCTAACCCTCGGCATGTCCGGGCACAAAAAGGCCTACGCACCGTAGATCTCGGTGCGCCAGATCTGACGGCCGACAGGACAGTTAACATGGCGGGTGGTTAGGGATGGGACCTGCGACATAATTTTTATTTATTCATATGGCGGGGGGGGTTAAACATTAGACATGTGGGTTTATGGGCTATGCGCCAGCGGGGTTAAATGTTTTATATACATATCTTTAGGATAAGAGCGGAAAATGGGTTTTGAAGGGTTAGGATTTAGAGGGGAATAGTTGTTGGTCTAACCAGCTGTCAAACTAACTCCAGGTTAGGACAGAAGGGTTAATAGGAGCCCCAAATGGACCACTATTTCTCGGACTTAGGAAAAATGACTATAGTGCCAAAGGGAGGAGCTATTTAATATTTTTGGGGATTTTATATAGTTTTAGCAGTGAATAGGGATAGGGAAGTAGTTAGGGAGCTACATAGTAGAATTAGGAGTTAATATGACATGTTGGAATGGAAATGGAAGGGGAACAATGATCAATCTATTAAATGATGATATACATAGGAATTGCATAGAAAGTGGAAAAATGGTTTTTATACAAGAAATGTGGCTTCTTTTCATGGAGAAAGCCAAAACTTTGACTAAATGTTTCACAAAAAGGAAAATGAAAACAGGACTTGTTTGGCAGATCCCAAGGTCCTTTAGGGGGATGTTAGTAAGAGACTTTTTAGGGGGAATGAAGGGAAGTTAGACATGCTTCTAGACTTCTGCCACTGATGAGATGAGCTTTCTTTGTCAATGCCAAAACCGAAGATGATCTTGCTTCTGCAACCCCAGGCTACCTACCCAGCTTAATACACCTAGCATTTTTTGTTACTTGAGGAAGGGTGCACTTAGACTTGCAAACCCTGATTGCTTTTTTTTCTTTTTAGCTGCCCTCCTATCTAAAACCTACCCTTATTGCTTCCAAGAGCCCAGATTAGACACTTGGGTGCCTTCATTCTCTACCTAACTAATGATCTGCCAAGATTAAACAGTTTGGATAGACATTTATTCTCTATCTCTAAAACAAGAAATTTAAACCTTAAGGAAGCCAAGATTGAGCTATTTGGCCTTTCCTTTAATCAAGGAATCTTTAAAAAATGGAACTTTTGCAGTATGGAAAAGATGAACAGTTTTGGCACTTCCACTATCAATCATGAAATATGAAACCTGTTGCAACAGGAGGCTAATAGTGGCTCCACTTGGGGATGACCTTTCCTTCTGAAAAGTCAAGAACAGCAGGTCAGATGGCCTTATTTTTAATGGATGTTGTATTATGCAAAATTCCCTTTACCGACTGCCTTATTTATGAACATGACAGCAGACTTGAAGAGCTTGGGGCCTTCACTTCGGGCTTCAACTGCAACAAGTTACTGTCCAAACAAAAACCAAAATCCTACCTACCTACTCTAATCAGCACCTCTTTGCCAGTTAGGTAAAATGAAACAGCCAATGCAGCCACTTAAGCAATTGTAGAAAGAAACGAACTGTTTGGCTGACAGTTGGTGAAATCAGAAACATTATTCGGTCATGTGCCCCCATAATCAAAATTGTGACATATAAAGGCCACTACTGAACTACTTGGTCCTCATAGAGAAAATATGTTAAAGATTTTAAGTTGAGAAGATCCTCCATGTACTCTGCTACAGGATCCACAAAAACATTATGTGGGATAGTTTCTTTTAGACCTTCTTGGTCTGATGGAACAGCTACATCCTCAGTAACAAACTTTGCAACCAATACTTCAAACTTTGTTTTGAAAGCAAGATTATCCTCAATCTGTAAATCAGAAGGTAGTACAATTTCCTTATGACTCGGAGAAGGAAGATTTTGGAAGAATTCTTTAGGATCACGAAAATCAAACGACTGAATTTGAGAATGCACAAGTTGAATTTCATTTTCATGTTCTTTCACAACTAGGTCCAGAAAACACATCTTCATTTGAGGTTGTTTTATCGCTTTGACCTTTAACAACACCAATCTAACAAAATCTTCATCAAGTTCATATTCGGATAATAGCTTCCTAAATTTATCTAAAGCTTGATCTATTGCAAGGTCTTCCACACACCCAGTCATCTTGTCTTACTGTTAACCCTTTCAAATGGGATTACTTGGCTGTAGTGGTGTTCTGAAACTTGAAGCTTTGGATCTTTGGACAAAATATTCTGACATTACCTTTTCAGGTTCGCTCCTCCAGTGGAGTCTTGTTTGAAAATAAAGTGGACTCGCCATGTGGATGATTCAACTTTGGAGTGCCTAATCTCTATCCACCAACACAGATCAGAACTAAACTTGTAAAATGGTTCTGAAGGAAGGAGATGACCTTCTCCAGAAAACGAGAAAAAAAACTTTTGAAGGTCTGGTTCTTTCCCAGTGGAGCTTTCCAACTTGATTTGTGAAATTATTTTATCTGAGGATGTTCCCCAGCGGAGTCGCCATTATTTTATCACTCAGGTTGTCCTTAAGCTCCTAAAGGATACGGCCGAGGTAACCATAGACCAATCTTTGGATTGCAGGGCCTAGCCTACCTGCAATCTGATTTAGCTTTGTTTATGATGATTTTAGGCTAGTTATTGAGTTCAAGGGTTTTGTTTGTAATTTGGTGGGATGTATCATGCTTTCAAATAGAGAGGCAAAGCATAGTGTAAATGTTTCAAACCATTAGGCATGGAGTCAAGGAGTAGGACTGCTGGTGAGTTTTCTTGGTCAGAAGAGAAACATGGAGCAAGATAGCTGCATATGAAACAACCATTCAAGGTAAATGGAGATGGGTTGAAGGCTAAGGAATGAGAAGCAACAAAGAATCTCTCAATCAGGTTAGCAAAGGGGAGATGAATGAGCTCTATCTGGGAGCAGCTAAGAATTCCTAGTTAACAGTCATTCATATGTGAAATAGATCAAACATGAGCCATAACGGAATTCATATTTATGCCTAAATCAAGAGGAAAACATTAAGAAGCCACAGAAACTGAGCATAGAGTGCAGCTAAGCAAATTCTAAACCAATCCTTTGTTCTGTGACTTGAGCATATATGAAATTGAAACAACAGAGATAAGGAACACTTATTGATTCATACAGCAGCGCAAGAATTCCATATTCATTTCTTCAAACCATTAAACACAGAGCAGACAGTCATTCCTCCAAGCTTTTCAGCAGTCTTTGATTATAGAAAATATCGGGTATACAATGCGAGTCTCTCATAAGTACATTAACCAACCAACCCTTTTAACAATGCCGAGGGTGGTATATATACGAAAACAAGATACAAAAATATTTGGGTGATGAGTTAATAGCTCATAACTTCTTTACCAACTCGTAAGGAGCGGTTGATGAGAAAGTAAATACTGAAATAAAGACAAATGTAACAGCTGTTCTTTTCTGCCAGTGAATGTTGACTTTTGAGTCCATTCGAGTCGGCTGGGGCCGCGCTCTCAAAATCCGCACTTTCTGGGCTTGTTGTCCTAGCGCATTGCTTTGTCATTGCTTTAACCTACTCTGCGTGTTCCTTAACTGCTTTTTCTGGTGCTTTTGTGCTTCCTTTTGCTGACTCATAGCTGACCGAGATTTGAAATAAAATAAAAGGGGCAAAAACTGAAATTACCTGGGTAAAATGGCCAGCATTGCCTGCCACCAATCCTTGGGAGGTAACTGATGCTTTTGTATCTTGACGAGTGTCTCATCGGCCTCTATGTACTTGTAATATTTGGGTGGCATCTCAAACAGATGGTTAACTTCATGTAATATGTAAAATAAATTTTCCAGCTTGTCATAGAGACTCTGTCCTGAAAGAGGTCCTACCTGTGCCGGAGAACTTGATGAAGCAGTAAGCTGATTTGTGACAAAATTATTGAGCCTGGTTGTATATTTGGTCACGTGTCAATAATCTTCCAGCGCTGGTTAATAGGCTTGGCAATCCTCTAGTCTGTAGTGTTGCAAGCTTTATTTCAAAATTGTCTACATCCCTTTGTATTTCTCGACATCTTGCTTCTAGAGTTTGCACAAAGCCTCTTAATACGAGCACCCTCTTTGCTGTCAATATGGCATCCGTTCTGTTCATGATATGCAGTGCTGCCAGCTCTTCCTTAGTCTGGTGATTTAAGAAATTGATCATTTTGTTGGCCTGCTCAGGCATGTTTCCCAATGCTGCTTTGGCTCTCTGAGTTTCAAACTGAGCCAGGCCAATTAGTTCCACCTGTTCATACATGGCCTAAATTGACCTCCATTGTCTTGTGATTGACTGATTGATTTTGGCCCACAGAGTCTTCTTTATTTCAGCCAGGGTTTTGTCCAAAGACAGCTCTTTCTCCAAGGCCTTTATTTTGTCCTTCAGGGCCTTAATTTCCCTTGTCTGCTCAGCCACTGTCATTTTGGACTTATCATATTTTCCTTCTAGATTGACCAACTTTTCTTTGGCCTCTTTTATCTCTGTTGCTTGAAGCTCTAGCTCCTTGACAGCTTTTGTCAATTCATCCATGCTCATTCTAGACTCAGGAGCTGTTGTTGTTGCCGCTGTAGCATCTGTAACTGTTGTAGCTGCTAGAATAATTGGAGGGGTGGTTGTTGCTTGTGCAGAAGGAATAGTAACAACAGTTGGAACTATTTGAGGTGGCTGGGAGGTCGACTCTCCTTCCATCTGAATTACTTTTTGGTTCAATTGCATTAGCAGGTCCAATGTATCCTCAGCTTCTTTCTCTTTCACCAGTTCCCCTGTTTGAGGGTGTTCAGTAGGAAGCAACCTCAATCTCTTTTTCAATGCAGCAATATCATCATCCTTCTTTTTTATAAGTGCCCTCACACCTTTAGGATCCTTAGGGTCATGTCCTAAGTCCACAATAATGTCCTCCAATGTTTTGATTCTGTTGTCTTTGGCTGTAGAGGACATTCTTTCCAAATCTAACTGAGCGTTAGTTTTCTTCAAAGATTCCTTCAATTCATGGGCCAATGTGGCCTTGTCTACCAGTGTGGCATAGACCATTTCTGCTGTCTGCTTGTGTAACTCTATTTGTTCCATGGGGTGGATGTCTTTAGCTAGGATCTCCAACTTTGTCTTGACAAAGTCCGCAAATGACTGTGGGTGCTGAACTTTGGGCTTAAACTGGCTGAGAATCATCCTTTCTTCCTTCATATCATATGCTGCCATCAATCTTTCCTGCTTGGCAAGTGTTGCCTTTAGGAATTTCTCATACAATTGCACTCTTAGTAACTCATTTTGAGCCTTAATTTCTTTAAAACTGGCTTTGACGCTAGTTGGCCTCTTGCTTTCTTGTGTGGAGGAAGACACCTCCATGGCATGCTGTTTTTCTTGCTCTCACTGAAAAGAGCTTGTAGGTGTATGCTGGCTTGCTTCCCTTCTCGGGCTTTCTATAACTTCTTCACTGACTTCCTCCTCAAATGGAGGATCAACTCTTTGCCATTTAGCTTCAGGCTACTGTGTGGAGTGACTAGCTAGTGTAAATTCTTCCCTGTCTCACTTCTTGCTTCTTTCTTCATTGACAGGAGTTTGCAAAGGTGGCACTTGTAACGCCTCTGTTTGCTGAGGAGGGGCCTGCCCTTGAGTTTGTTCAATTGAAGTGGCAGGCTGTTCTGTGACCATTTCTTGCTCTGTCTCCATTGGCTCTTTTCCTTTATTTGTACCTGTTGCTGATGTAGATGCTCCTTGGGTATCTTGTGAAGCTGCAGCTATAGACGTGCCCTCTTCAACTTGGTATGGCAGTTTGAAAGTTACCTGGTCAGCAGAATCCAAGTCAAGAGTTTTTTCAAGATCTTTAGCAGTTTGCTCAAAAATTTCCTCCTGAGTGAATTCTTCAACTAAAGTGCCTTGTGCCCATGCATCTTGATTACCATATTTTTCAATGTGTGGGGTTTTGCAGTGATCATAGTGTGTCAATCTATATTTGACTCTTCTGGCACTAATAAAGCCTAATGGGTCATAAGGGACCCACCAGAAACTCCTTTTCAACTTAAGTTGATCCTTCAGTATTAGGTCAGCATCTTGCAAACCTTCTTTCTTGTTCATGATAAAGGGGCCTAAGTGGTCTTTAAACTTCAGTTGAGCCTTCTTCTTGGTGCTATGAAAATGAGTCAGATCTGAATTGATAAGCTGCCTGTAGTATTCCAAGGCAAACAACCTCATTGGCACATATCTTGGGAGCCTGTAAGGGCAAAGCTCACAGCCATAGATTATGATGACAGTGTGATCCTGGTATAGATACCAATCACCTAACTTGTAGCTCTTGGATAGCTGTAATGTTTTCTACATCTCATAAGTTATTCTGGGAGGAGGAGCTTTCATTAAGAGGCAGGAGACTGGATAAACAAACTGGTCAATGAACTCACAGTAAGAGTAAGGAGAATGCTGGACTTGATGGAATACTGATGACCAGAAGACAACAGATCTTCTTTCTCCCTTTGAATCCAATTTCTTGATGGGGCACTGGAAGCTTTCAGATTGATAATACATGAACAAATGATAGATGTACGAGGAATATTTAAAAACTCCCTGCCTATCTAGCGTTATGAGCTGGTCATGAATTTTATTTGCTATGAACTTAGCATAATTATACTTGATAGCAGGAGGCTGTCCTTGGCTGAATGAAGACAACAGAACCAGCACTGTCTCATCCACATGTTCACTTGTTTTGTAGCCTAACACATAGGATATCATGTCTACAAGTAGCTTGCCTACCTCATTGAAATGGTCATAAGGGAATGGAGGTGGCTCCTTAGGTTGGCAATCTGCCCTCATAAATGTCTTAGCAATTTTTTCAATCTTGGGGCCAGGGAGCCAGGAGGCTTCTTCCAGCAATGGCTTCATGGAGAAGGGAAATAGCAGCTCAGTCTGATTGAAATTTAACATCTGGTTAATGGAGTCAAGAGTGATGTAAAAAAGTATGCACCCTGATAAAGACTTAACCGACCTCTGACTTGGCTCATAGTTTGCAGCACAGAAGTGAATAATCTCAGGAAAAATATTGACAGAGGGGAGAAAATAATGTGGCAGATTGGAATCCCATATGCCATACATGTCAGAGTTGTTTATGAAGCTATTTCTTAGCTGGCAGTATGTATGCAAATGATTCATGTTCCCAAATAGGTCTTGAATAAGATAGTCTGTGTCAGCTAAAGCCATTGACTCAAGCTCTTTACTTGGTGGATTCATGGGAGTGATGCTCAGATCTGATGGAGTGGCCATTATGCAACTTTTCAATGCTTGAGCTTTAAAGGAAGATTAATGCAACAGCTGGCTAATGAACTTGTTTGTGAGGAGAAGCAGAGGAACTCAGGACTGACCTCAAATGTAACAATAGCTTGACTTCTTGGTACTTATGCTTTGAGAGAGACAAACTTTGCAAAGTTTATGGGCCAACTTCCCTTTTCTTAGTGAACTCTCTGGAGTTAAAGACTGTGAGGAAAATGCAGAAGGGGAAGGAGTTACTTATGACTTCACTGGACTAATTTATACAGTGGAATGAGGTGAAACTGGGCAATGCTGAGCTGTTACAAGGTTTTGGCTGGAGGCCGAGCTTTAAATGGAGTTTTTGACAGTGAAATTGTAAACAGACGTGGGTTTACAAGGTTGCTTTTGAAATAAGGGCTTACCAGTGGGTTTTAGTGAAGTCTCAGGCGTAGCAGAGTTGGTAATTAAGGAATTTTTCAGGTTCGCAGCATGTAAAACAGAGAAAAATGGGAAAAACAGGGGCGAAGAGGGGAAATTCGGTAAATACCTGGTTAAAACAGCGCCGCGGGAGGACAAGCTGGTGCAATGGTAGGCTATGGAGTCGTATTGCAGGCCGCAGCAGCTTAGGTGGTCAATTTCAAGCTTTGGGAGTGAGAAAATGGTAAAAACAGCGAACCAGAGCTTTGTAAATGAAACAATAGAAGTGAAATACAACGGTCGTTTGCGCGCTTTTATGAAAAAAATGACATTTTGGTGCTTTTGGCACTTTTCGGGATGACGTCAACGTGATGTTATCAGCAGGTCCTGGTTACGGATGGGTGACATGGTAGCTGATGAGGCGGTGATGTGGCAATGACACGGTGGCAGGGCACGGTGGCAAGGCATGGGCATGAAAGGGATGAGGTGGCGGCAACGGTGGATAGGTGACGTCACACAGGGGAGGCGGTAAGCGGTTTCATGGCACACCACTTTTGTGTGCAGGTGGTTTCGGAGGAGGGGGCTCAGCCACAGCCGGGAGGGCGACGCGTGGCGGGAGTATGACGGGAAAACCACCCATCTCCGACGCTAACCCTTGGCATGTCCGGGCACAAAAAGGCCCACCCACCGTAGATCTCGATGCGCCATATTTGACGGCCGACGGGACAATTAACATGGCAAGTGGTTAGGGACGGGGCCCGAGGCATATTTTTTATTTATTCATACGACGGGGGGGAGTTAAACATTAGACTTGTGGGTTTATGGGATATGCGCCAGCGGGGTTAAATGTTTTATATACATATCTTTAGGATAAGAGCGGAAAATGGGTTTTGAAGGGTTAGGATTTAGAGGGGAATAATTGTTAGTCTAACCAGCTGTCAAACTAACTCCAGGTTAGGACAGAAGGGTTAATAGGAGCCCCAAATGGACCACTATTTCCCGGACTTAGGAAAAATGGCTATAGTGCCAAAGGGAGGAGTTATTTAATATTTTTGGGGATTTTATATAGTTTAGCAGTGAATAGGGATAGGGAAGTAGTTAGGGAGCTACATAGTAGAATTAGGAGTTAATATGACATGGTGGAATGGAAATGGAAGGGTAACAATGATCAATCTATTAAATGATGATATACATAGGAATTGCATAGAAAGTGGAAAAATGATTTTTACACAAGAAATGTGGCTTCTTTTCATGGAGAAAGCCAAAACTTTGACTAAATGTTTCACAAAAAGGAAAATGAAAACATGACTTGTTAGGCAGATCCCAAGGTCCTTTAGGGGGATGTTAGTAAGAGACTTTTTAGGGGGAATGAAGGGAAGTTAGACATGTTTCCAGACTTCTGCCACTGATGAGATGAGCTTTCTTTGTCAAGGCCAAAACCGAAGATGATCTTGCTTCTGCAACCCCAGGCTACCTACCCAGCTTAATACACCTAGCATTTTTTGTTACTTCAGGAAGGGTGCACTTAGACTTGCAAACCCTGATTGCTTTTTTTTCTTTTTAGCTGCCCTCCTATCTAAAACCTACCCTTATTGCTTCCAAGAGCCCAGATTAGACACTTGGGTGCCTTCATTCTCTACCTAACTAATGATCTGCCAAGATTAAACAGTTTGGACAGACATTTATTCTCTATCTCTAAAACAAGAAATTTAAACCTTAAGGAAGCCAAGATTGAGTTGTTTGGCCTTTCCTTTAATCAAGGAATCTTTAAAAAATGGAACTTTTGCAGTATGGAAAAGATGAACATTTTTGGCACTTCCACTGTCAATCATGAAATATGAAACCTGTTGCAACAGGAGGCTAACATCAGCAACGTAAACTGCAATGATAACTGTTTCAGCAACTATCCATTTCAATAAATAAATTATGAAACTAATGTAGTTGTATGTAAAATAAATTAAATGTATAATAATGAGAAGACATATTGTATACGTTTGGAAAGGTGGGTCAAAGCAATAGTAAGGACTTTAAATATGGGTTGAAAACAGATGACATAATAGCAAAATATATGGTCAAAAACAGACAATGTGAGGTCCTAACATCCCCCCCAACTGAAAGGGTTGCATGACCTCATGCAACTTTTACTCTGAATCTGAGTTCGAGTACTAGGACTTGTAGTGCAAATTACTTAGGTAGTAAGTATAGAAGGTGCTATCAACCAAGTCTCTGAAATCATGAACATTCTGTAATCTCTGCCATGCTGCTAGCTCCTCCTTTTTGGACAACCTGAAGTAAGCCTTATATTCTTCTGCTAGTAGCCATAGAATAGGGAAATGAAAATGATACCCTAACCATTTTTCAGCACACTGTTGAATGCATTGAACCTAGTTAGGTAGTTGTGAAATTGCTGTCTCAAGATTAAGAGGGTTAAAGGGATGATATTCCTTCCTTTCCATAGGAGACTGTTCCCAAAATAGGTTGTTTTCCTGTAAGGCAAGGGCTCCCTTGGCTTTGACATAATGTTGGTAGTCTTTTAAGACTGCTGCCTATAACTGTCTGATATGCTCGGTCATTCCTGGTTCCTTCAAAAACTAACGATATTCAGCAATGAAAATGGCAGCATTCTGTGGCTCGGATCGAATCCACAGAAGGTGATTATCTTCATTGTGTCTTGCTAAAAGGAAGGCATTCTGCCACGTGAGCTGATTGGAAAGGAAAGAGACAAAGGCTCTAATCTGAATGTCACCAACCAGAGGGTTCAGATTGAGTTTCCTATCCTCAGGGATGGCTTCATTATGGAGATACAGTTCATAGAGTAAATTTTGTTCACTGGAAGATGCTTCTGTGAAGGTTTTCACAAACTGTTCAGGTGTAGATACCTCATGAGGTCTACCATCTCTAATTTCCTTTATTTGAAAGAACGCTAAGTGTTCTACAAGAAAGAGAGCGTAATTGGAGAATGGTTTCCTGGTGGCCAGTAATCTTTGAACCAAATTAAACATGAAGAGCAATCTAGTTTTTAACTGCTTATTTTCCCTGTTCTGTGCACGAGACTGTTCCAAAACTTCCCAATTTGCATATATATGATTTTGCCACGATAATTTGTGCTCCTACAAGATCTTTTCTTGCGACATAACATATTCCTTCTTCCATTCATCCATTTGTGCTTGAGTGCTGCTGGTCTGAGTGAAGACAGTTTTTGTAGGCCGAGGTTCAGTCTGAGTAAACACAGTCTTTGTAGGCCAGGATACAGGACTTTCGGTTTTAACAATCATAGTAGGCCGAGGTATTTGAAGTTTGACCTCTTTTTCAAAAGTCTTTGAAGGTCCTACTGGTTCTTGTGTAATACCAGGCCGCTCCTCTTTAATTGTAATAGAAGTAGATGCAGGGGTGGCTCCAAATAGTGGAACTTCAACTATTTTATAACCAGCTTGATGATAGATATTACCACATTGGCTGCACATATATTCATTATACCAGTCTTTCTTTGTACTCTTCTCAGCTATGGATGCTGCATGAGCTAAAGTATACAAATTAAGTTATTTGTCATAGGCTTCCCTTGCCGTTATTAATTCCTGTTTGTAAGCTTCGAGTTCTGATTTTAGAAACTCATTTTCCTGTAAAAGGGAAGCTAAGGTGACTGGGCTTTGTGTAGCAGTGGTAGTTTCAGTAGCTAATTCCAGTGAATGAAAGGCCTGTTGTTTCGTAGTAGCTTTATCACTTGAAGCCTCAGCAGGTGGTTCTTGTGTGGCAACTGTTGAATCATCGGCTGGTTCTGTAATAGCTTCATCATTCTGAGCATCCATATTTTGCATATCAGTAGATGGTTCTTGTGTGGCAGCTGCTGACTCGACAGCTGGTTCTTGTGGGGCAGCTATGATTTGTGCAATGTCTTGGATATCTATGTCTTGCTCATCAGCAGTTGGTTCTTATGTAGCAACTACTGAATCGGTAACTGGTTCTTGTCGGGCAGCTACATCTAGGTCATTTGTTTTCTGTTCATCAACAGTTGGTTCTTGTGTGGCAACTACTGGACCAATAGCTGGTTCTTGTGGGGCAGCCACATCTAGGTCGTCTGTTTTCTATTTATCAGTTGTTGGTTTTTGTGTGACAACTGTTGGATTAGTAGCTAGTTCTTGTGGGGCAACTACATGTTGTACATCATCTTGGGTATCTACATTTGGTGGATCAACAGCTAGTTCTTGTGTGACAGCTGCTGAATCAGTAGTTGGTTCTTGTGTGGAAGCTACATTCTCTGAAAGAAATGATGTCACAAAATCCTGGGCATCTTGCATTTTAGTAGCCGAGGGTGAGATAGGTAAAGATTCAGGGCCTTGGGACTGTGGTGGGGTATGCGGTTTTAGAGTAATATGTGGGGAATTTGGGATGGTAGTAATAGTTGCTGCTTTAGTAGACGTCCTTGTTCATCTTCGAGGTAAAAAGGCAGGGAAAATAGTGATTTTTCTTTTGTGAATGGTTTTCTCTAGAGGAGGAGGGTCATGAGGGATAGTAGCTTCATTGGTTGAGGCCTTTGTTCGTATTTTTGGTAGGGAAGTAGCCTTTTCTTGCCTTTTCTTTTTAGCTTAGCAATGGGAAGGTTATCATCAGAATCATCACTAGGAATGTGGACGGTGGGAGTGGATGATTCTGCTAAATTATGCGATGGAGTTAATGTGGTGGGAGGGTCAATTGGATTAGCTGATACGGGTGGTGGAATTTTTAGGGGGTCAAAAATGCTTCCTGGTTGCTGTTCAGAAGGATTTTCAACTTATTGAGGGATTCCAGGAGTTTGCTGAGGAATTTTAACTGTTGTTTGAGGGATTTCAGTAGCTTCTTGGGGAATTGCAGCTGTTGCTTAAGGAATTTCACCAGCTTCTTGGGGAATTTCAGCTATTGCTTAAGGAATTTCATAAGCTTCTTGGGGTTCTATGGGTGGATTGCTAGGTGGGGGAGGGTTTTGTTGAGCCTAACCTCTTTGAATTAATAACTAGACAAGACAATGATGAGTGAGGGAAAGGAGTGGGTATTTTGCATGCATACAATAATGTGACATATTCTTTAGACACCCAAGTAGATAAGACGGCATATTTAATAGTCAACCATGTCTCAAATGATTTAACAGAACAAAATCATGCTGATAGACTACCTGGTAGCGACCTTCGCAGGTGAGATAGTGCTTGACAAATTCGGCAACCGTCAACCGTGGAAGTGGTAATGAATGAAGTGCAACACCCCTACCTTTAGGCTCAATCTGTTCTCCTGGTAGAAGAAAGTCCTGTTGTGCACTAAGAATGATTTGTTTACAACTAAACCATCAAGTGCCAGCTATTGGTAGGCCTGAAACCTATGTTATATCATCCTCTGAAACTGGAATTCGAACTCCTTGAATGGTAGAATAGCCATCCTGTAAATTACGTGCAAATTCAAGGACTTGCTGTGGATCAAATCCCTGGAGCCTTCGAAAATAATCTACCCAACTGGCGCGTTGAAAAATCTGATATACCTCTGGGTGTAATTATAATAAAGCTACTAAGTCAGGCTCATATCGAATAACAGGTCCTCCCATAGTTACTAGCTTCAATAAAATGCACAGTGACAACCGAGTTACCGCACCCGAGACAGAGTAAATTTGCAAATGATTTCATGGAATAATAAGATAGAGATGGGGTGATGAGACGTAATCGTGGGTAAAAAAAATTTACGGTGATTGGCGTGTTGTGAAATGATGGCGTGATGATTTGATATTGCCCCCAACTACGGCTGGAATAATGAGTTTTAAATGTACAACGATCGTGGTAATAATATTGTAATCTTCTCATTTGACTATAGTTTAATAATATTTAGACATACAAATACATACCTCATGTTTACCTTTGATTGATATTCAGAAAATATATAGTATACATTGCTAATAGATCATCAGTGGTTATGGAAAATGGGTTTTGAGAAATGAGGGTAATTGTATGAAAGGCCTACATAATGATAGGAGAAGGAAGTGAAAGAACAATGCAATAGATGATTCTCACAACTGAAAGTAATGTATATTCATTCCTTGAGAAGAAATGGTATTTCAGCGACAAGGAAAATGGTAAGAGTTAGTGTTTTAGCAATGGGAAAAATGGAGAAAGGTTAGTGCTTTAGCAACGGGAAAAATGGGGAAAGGTTAGTGTTTCAGCAACGAAAGAATGGATGGAAATTGGTGTTTCAGCAGCGGGGAGAAGAATGTTGCTGTAAATGGGAGAAATAAGGAAAATGTTGCTGAAAAATGCTTATGATAAGAATGGGAAATATGTTGCTAAAAAATAATGGGGGACATAAGGAGGGGAAAAAGGAAGAATGATCAAAATGGGGGAATGAATACAAGATGAAGCTTAAATCTACTTGCAGTAAGATTGTTCTTTTCGACCAACCTCCCTACGTTTGAGATCTACAAAATAATCAGTTGTAACATGGCAACCCTTGATAGGGATTATTAGTTAAGAAATCTAATCTAATACTAAAAAGAATACAATGCAGAAATTAAATGCAATGAGGGGTAGCAGGCTCCCCCAAAAAGATATAATGTGAATCTGCCATGCAGGTAGCTTTAAAATCTTCTTTAGGAATGGGTTGCTAGTAGGGACGAAGCTGATACCCATTTACTAATAATGGTTTTTTAGAATCATCAATTGTTGGGAGCCTTACTGTTCCATTGGGAAAAACATTATCTATTTTGTAAGGTCCCAACCATATTGTTCGTAATTTCCCTTGAAAATTTTCAAACCGAGAGTCATACAATAAGGCCCAATTACCTTTTTGGAACTTCTTATGCTTAATAGTTTTATCATGCCACCTAGTTCTTTTCTATTGAATCATAGTTGTTTGATGGATGGCATCTAACCTCTTTTCATCCAATTCCTGAAGCTGTTGCAACCTGGCTGTCTGTGCATCAGTCAAATCAAGGTTAACAACTAAAGTAGTTCTTAAGGTTTTAATCTCAAATTCCACAGGAAAAACAACACTTTTACCATAAACCAATTCATAAGGAGAAAATCCTGTAGTGTTCCTCCAGGTAGTTCTGTAAGCCCATAATGCCTCAGGCAGCCTTTGAGACCAATCCTTCCTATTTTCCTTCACTGTTTTTGTTAAAATAGCTTCTATGACCTTGTTTGTACTTTCCACCTGACCATTGGCTTGGGGGTGGTAAGGTGTAGTCATTTTATGATGAATATGATATTTTTGAAGCGTGGCTTTAAAACCATGAGAATTGAAAGGAGGTCCTCGATCTGTAACTAGTTCTCTAGGCACTTCAAATCTAACAAATATTTCTTCAAATAGAAAAGTTAAAACCACTTCTTCATTAGCTCTAATAAGTGCCTTAGCTTCCACCCATTTAGTCATATAATCTGTACAGACCAATATGTAAACTCTTTGATTGGATGGAGGATTGATGGGTCCTATAAAGTCTAGAGCCCATCTTTCAAAGGGTTCAAGTATTACCTGGGGATTCAATGGCATTTCATCTCTATGATTAAGTTGACCCATTCTCTGACAGCTATCACAGGCCCTAACATATTTCTTCGCATCCTTGAAAAGTGAGGGCCAATAATAACCCATTGTGAGAATTTTATGTGCTGTCCTCTTATCAGCAAAATGCCCTCTGCAAGGGAAATCATGACAAGCCTTCAACATATCATAAACCTCATCTTCTCTAATGCATCTTCGAATTTCATGATCAAGTCCTGTATGGAAAAGACACCCACTTATCTAGCTATACTGAGCACTTTGTTGAATGATCTTTCTTTTCTCCCAATGTGATAGGTGTGATGGTAGCTTCCCTGCAACCGGATAATTGGCAATATCTGCATACCAAGGTGAGTGAGCAGATACTGCAAATAAATACTCATCAGGAAAGGAATCATCTACTGGAGTATTATCATTTTTATCCGAGAAAGGAAATCAGCAACTACATTTTCTTTACCTGGTAGACCTACAATTGTAATATCAAATTCTTGTAATAGAAATAACCACCTGGTAACTCGAGCATTTGTGACAGATTTGTTCATTAAATACTTAATAATTGAGTGGTCGGTATGAACAAAAGTAGGATAACCAGTAATGTAATGTCAAAATTTATTAATAGCATAAATGACTGCTAAAATTCTTTATTAAGCTCAGTAGGGGTCATATTCTTACTAATGAAATAAATAGCATAAGGAATATGATTTTTTCTTGTCCCAAGACAGCTCCAATTGTAGTATCCGAAGCATCAGTGGATATATGAAAGGGAAGTGCCCAATCAGGTCCCCTTAGAATAGGAGCTGTAGACAACTGATACTTAAGTTCATCAAATGCTTTCTGGGAAATATCAGTCCACTTAAATTCAACATTCTTCATAAGTAACACAAACAAAGGAGAAGCTATTTTAGAAAAAAAATTGATAAATCTCTTGTAATATCCAGCATGTCCTAAAAAGCTTCTTACATCAGTTTGTGTTTTAGGGATAGGAAGGGTTTGAATTACCTGTATTTTGGATGGATCTACCTAAATCCCTAGGAATGAAATGAAGTGCCCTAGTACAATTCCTTCGTTCATCATCATATGACATTTTTCAGTACTCAAGGAAAGGTGAGCTTTTATACAACGTTTAAGTACTTTCTCAAGGTTTTGTAATGCATCTTCAAAAGTGACACCATAAGGAGTAAAGTCATCCATAGATATCTCCATAGAGTCATTAAGCATATCAAAAAAGATTCCTATCACTACTCTTTGAAACGTTGCTGGAGCATTACATAGTCCAAATGGGAGAACTCTATAAGCAAAAGTTCCCCAAGGACTAGTAAAAGTGGTCTTGTCTTGGTCTTGGGGTGCAATTTCTATTTGGTTATATCTGCTGAAACCATCTACAAAGGAAATGAATCTCTTCCGTGACAAACTGTCTAGAACCTGATCAATGAACGGCAATGGGAAATGATCTTTTTGAGTGGCTTTGTTTAAGGCTCTATAGTCTACACACACTCTCCATTTCCCGTTTTTCTTAGGTACTATCACCAATGGAGAAACCCATTCACTGTCAGATATGGGGTATATAAACCATGCATTAAGCAATTTTTGAAGTTCTTCTTTAACAATTTCCCTCAAATTGGGATTCATTCGCTGCTGGGGTTGACAGACTGGTCGACACCCTTCCTTAATACATATATGATGAGTACATAATTCAGGAGAGATCCCCTTCATATCTCTATAGTCCCATGCGAATGCTTCCTTGTTTTCTCGAAGTAACTTCATTAGTTGTTGTGTTTCAGCATCTGATAAGTTGGGGTTTATGTTCAATGTTTTGCCAGGTTCGATTTCCACTGTTATGCTTTTAGAGGAGAGAGTAGTTGATGTTTGAGGTAAATTTTCAGATTTAAGCTTTTCCTGAGTTTCAAGTTCCAAAATTGTAGTCAACTGGTTATATGTTTTAGAAGTGACTGAGGAGGGTTCGGAAATAAAACTAGTAATTACTTCATCCTCTGTGGTATCTTTAAGAGTTAAGGCTTGTCCGATAGTCAAAATAGGTTGAGTAGCATTATCATCATAATCCAACCATACAGAATCATCATTATTAATCATAGGTGTGGCATGAGGATAAAGAGTGAGCTGCTTAGTTTCACATCCATTAGAAATTCTCGTTGAACCTAATCTACAGCTGATAAAAGCATTTGTTGTAGCCAGCCAGGGTCTCCCCAAGATTAGAGGATGTCCCCCCAACTTTTTTTTAGTTTGTAATACAACAAAGTCAGCTGGGTAGTTCCAGGATTCAACTGAAATGATTAGATCTTCAATGACTCCTTCTGGTTTGATTGTGGAATGGTCAGCTAACTCCAGGATGGTTGGTGTCTCTCTGATTACATTCTTTAACTGTAATAGTTGCGAGGTTTCAAGGGTCATAATATTTATAGCAGCACCTAAGTCTACCAGAACTCGTGAAACAATAGTTTTTCCAATCTGTACTGTAACCGTAGGATGACCGGGGTCATCATATTTAACAGGGGGAGTTTTTCTGGACATTAAAGCAGCTAGATCACCCATCACATGAACTGTAAGGGGATGTTTACCTTTCCTACCAGGTTTCTTAATACAAATGTCTCTGACAGTTCTGGCATAAATTGGTACATCTCTGAGTGCTTGTAAAAGTGGGATTTTAACATAAATATTCTACAATTCCCCTAAAGGACTAAAAGCATGTGGCTCCTGTCTCTTAGTGAGAGCTAGACACTCAGGGAATGGTGGCTCTGTTGTTTCAGCACCTTTATTAGAGGGTGGCTCGACTGTTTCAGTACCCTTATTAGGTAAATTATTCTTTTCTGTCTCTTCTTTGTCAGAGTCAGAAGAGGTAATATCATCAATAATCGGCTCAACTACTCTCCCAAATCATAAATGAATATCATTACACTGCATAGGGTGAACAGGAGATGTAGACAGGTTCTGAATATCGATGACTTGCACAACTTTATTATTATTAGGGTTAGGGTTCAATTGTATAGGTAGCTGGGATCTTATAGTCTGATTATTTGGTGGAGCACCTGACGGTAGAGATAGTGGTTGCTGAAACTGAGGAAATTGGTTTGGGAACGGATTTGTTGAGCTCTGCAGTTTGGGTTCCATTGATTGAAATAAGATTGCTGTGGAGGCCAGGGAGTCCACACTGCAGGGTCTACAAAGGGAGGGTTTTTTTGTTGCATGGGTGGGGAATTCATTTGATTAAAGGGTGGGTATTGCATTTGGTTAAAGGGCGGGTAGTTTTCTTTATTAGAAGAAGGATAATTATTCCAACGATTAAATGGCATATTAGAATTCATACATTGTCCTTGTGGTTTCCATTGCCTCCTTTGTGTCAGCAAATAAACTACTTCAGCTTCCTCCTTGGTTGGTTGCAACGCTGCTTTTATTCCTAGTAAAGAAGGGAATTGTTGATTTTCATGGTCCTTCTCACAAATGGTGCAAATTGGTACGTTGTCCAATGGGCATTCCCTTAGTGGATGTTTTTCTCTACATTTAGGACAGAAGATGGCCAAAGCAGCTTCTGCATCTGCTTGTTTCTTCTTAACCTACAAGGTATCAATCTATGAAGCAAAAGAACTTAACATTTCAGTTTTGAATTCCTCAAGTAGATTACCTATTTCAGCTCTTGTTGCTCCTCCACTGGCTGATTTTTTGACTCTTGAATATGTATTATCCCTGCTTTTTGATCTATTTGCAGCTCCTCTTGAACATCTCTTGCAGAGGTTGACAATTTCATCATATGATTCTTTAGATATGTCCCCTTTACCAAGCATATTTAGCATGTCTAAACAATCATCCCTTACCCCTTTCAATAATATTTTCTTAAGAATATCTTTACTTACATTGGGGTGATCGGATCTCTGCAGATTGTATTGTAGTCTTTCCACAAAGTCCTCCAGATTTTCATCATCCTTCTGAACCATCTTAAATAATTCCTCCCTTTTTTCTCTTGTTGAAAGTAGTCTTGATATTTGGTCAAGAACTTCTCCTTCATTTGTTCCCATGTCGTGATTACCTGACTTCCCAGACTCATAAACCATCTTAGTGCATTTCCTTTTAATGTTGCTAGAAATAGCTTCAATTTCTGAGCATTAGTAACATAATCATAACTTCTACACAATATATCAAACTCAAAAAGAAACTCATCAGGATCTTTAGAAGATAAACCATCGAAGTTGGATAAGGCTGAAAGTGGAATATTCTTCATAGGAGTTGCCCCCCTAGGAAGATCCCGAATAGGAAATCCCAATGTAGAGAGAGAATTTTCCCCTCTTCCTTCTTGTCTTCCATTATAGAATCCTTCATTATTTTCTTCCATTACTTGCTCTCCTGCTGCACTTGCTCTGTCTTCAATGTTTTCTGTTAGCTTCTCAATGTCCTTAACTGGTTCCTCAATGTCCTCAATTGATCCCTCAATGTCTTCAGCTGGTTCCTTGAAATCTTCTGCTTATTTTTCAATTTCTTCTACTATTTCCTCAACTCTTTCAGTACCCACAACTTCCTCTGTTTTGTAGTTTGTTTGGAGGGAGAGCTGAGGCTTGGGCTTCGGAGAGCTCAACCTCTGAGAAGTTTCAGCCTTTGATATAATATCAGCAATCAAGGCCTTTCTTCCTCCTCCTTTACCATTTCCACCTGTATGGCTGCTTTTCTTGCATCCTCTCATGCACTCTGCATATCTAAAAGAAAAATTTTAATGCTTTTTGAAATCTACAATTGCCTTCCCCGACAATGGCGCCAAAATGTTGGTCACTTTAATTGCTTATTAATTCAAACAACTAAGTGCTACATAAAATGTCAACCCAGGGAAGTTTGTTTATTTCAAAGGCAACTACGCACTTTATGTGCTCAATCTCAAAAGCAATAGAAGTTGTAATAATAAATAAATTAGTCACACCTTGCTCTAAGCAAACTGAAGCTCCACTCTGAGTTATAGCAAAAAAAATCTATTGCAGAAAATCACCAAAGAATGCTTAAAAGAGTAATTTAATGGAAAAAGGAATCAATCTACAAAGGAAAGCACTAGCTATGCTGTAACAGAGAATAGGACCCTATTCCCAAAGTAGGAATCTTCAGCACCTGTTTCTGATTACCATGCTTGCCGACTCACTCTATAAACTCAATTGCCAATGGAATACTCATGAACTAACTATAGATGAACTAAATAATGTAGCAATCAATTGGAAAATTAGAGTTCAGCAACAATGCGTAAGCACATTCAGCAAACAGAACTTTTAACAAGGTATGGATAAGAAACACACTTAATCACACTGCAGAAATATAATTGGTGAATCTTGTGATGAAGGTGGGCCCTGTCCTTCTCATAAGATTCCCTAGGGAACAAGAACTAGAAGGAAATGTTCAGAACAATATTTTATTCATCCATCAAAATGTCATGTTACAAAAAGATTCCAGTTCTTCTCCTTCAGCTAAAAACCCTTCGGTAGTCTGTCCGTCCCCCTCTAATGTAGATGTCTCCTCTTTTTAAAGAGGAGACATCTATTACAATTGATTACATTGTAAGTCCTATCTTTAACCCAATATACCAAAATAGGGAAATCAATTTTCCCATTAACAAAATGATGTTACAATGGTTATGGTAATGCTAACTTTGGAATGTGGTAGTTATAGCCAATGTAGCAGCTCCTTCGATGATCTTCTTCTGTTGCTGTCCAATCTAGAATGCAAATCATGGTTGCTTCAGCAATGGGATTTGCTCCTTGTTCTAACTATTACAGCAACATGACCTGTAATAATAGCCCTACAGTCTTCGGGTTGTTTCAGCAACATAAACTGCAATGATAACTGTTTCAGCAACTATCTGTTTCAATCAATAAATTATGAAAGTAATGTAATTGTATGTAAAATAAATTAAACATATAGTAATGAGAATACATATTGTATACCTTTGGAAAGGTGGGCTAAAGAAATAATAAGGACTTTAAATATGCGTTGAAAATGGATGACATAATAGAAAAATATATGGTCAAAAAGGGACAATGTGAGGTCCTAACACTTGGCATCTTTGAGATTTTTTGTAAGTCCTTTTTCAACTGTCTAACAAGCTATTTCCCTAGCCAATAATTTATTTGAGACATATAGGGGAAGTGTTGGAAATAATACTGAGAGGGGGGGTGAATCAGTATTATCAGAGTAATCAAACTTTTTCTATGCCCAGAAACATATACGCTACTTCAGTTAAGTGAACCAGCGTGTACACGCTACTGTGACGAAGTAAAACAACGTATAAGCAGAAAACTCACAATTTAGTTAGCTTATTCTTCAATTAAGTGCATCAGGACATTATTCATCATATTAACAGTAAACATGTGCAGTATAACAGAACAGATAAAAAGCCACACACATGAACACCAAGATATAAGGTGGAAACCCAATGTGGGTGAAAACCACCTGCTGCAAGTTGTCTCTATCTTTCTTTAATATGAAACTTCAGTTTACAATCTTTTGTACTGGTGCAGCCTTATACCAGTACGCAGGCTACAACCTGCAGAAGGCTTCAACCTTTTCTCGTTCTCCAAACTTCCTTGGAAGGGAGCTCCAACCCCCTTTGCTCTTGTACTAGCCAAGATACTAGTACGTAGGTGCTGACCTACAATCTTCCTTCTTCCAGGTATCACTTTTCATACATTTTCAGACTTGGATATTCCTGAAGCACAACATTACAATCTGAAGACCACAATTCATTCAATTTCCACAACAGATCATTGAAGCATAAGACAACCAAACTTTGAATCACTGAACCACTGAACCCTGTCAATCACCAGTTACCAGAACACAGAGCAGACTACAGAACTCTGCAATAACAGTCAGACCCCACTGTAAACCCAAAATCAAGCTTCAAAAGATATACGCTACTTTAATGAGCAGAACCCGCGTGTACACGCTCTTTTACCGAAGCCAACCTGCGTACAGATCTAAAAATAAACTTTCTCAATTTGCAGCTGTACTAGATATTAGTTAGACCCAGAACGTAACATTGCGACAATATGCAGATCTAGAAATACGCATAATCAACCATATCATGATAGTGCATTTCAAACCATTAGATCCCGATCTATCCTTAGATCTAGTCTTCCATCAACCGATGTGATCTCTCCTTGACTTAGATCAAGCAACTCAGAACCTGCATATCAGATCTCTTTCTCTCTTAGATGTTCAAGCCTTGTCGAAAGATAATTTTGCCTAATGATCTTCTTCTCCTTATATAGCCTTAGGCCTTTCTCAATACCAAGAGCCAAAACCATAGTAACATAATACCATCAACTTTAAAACTAGGGATCGACACGCCCGTCGAGACATAATGGTCCGAAATCATAGGCACAACTTCCAAGGACTAACCACCATGAACCAAAGGAACCTTTCCACATATACGCGCTTTTTCTGAATCGAACTAGCGTGTACACGCGACTTGGGCTTAACGAAACGGCGTGTATGAGCTTCCTTGGCATGCTGTACTGAGATCTGTCTTCTGATTAAGTTGCCATCACCTGTACCAACCTCTGAGCACCTGTACCATCTACTGAGTGAGTTGCCATCAAGGACAACACTTGAATCATAATGCCAACAATCTCCCCCTTTGGACTTGATGGCAACCACCACACCAAGTCACTCTCCCCCTTTGACATCAAGGGCAAAGGGCTATGCTCCCCCTGAGGACATGCTGATACCTCTGCTTGGCTGTGCTGACTCGTGCTCCCCCTGACAGTAGGCCAGATCTGCAAAAGATGTTCTTCAACAAGAACCAAGACTTATACACCATAAGGGACCTCAATACATACAACCATAACATATCAGAAACAACCAATTATATTACAGCATTCATCCCAGGCATAGTGGGGAAACCAACAAAGGCCGTTACATGACCTTGACACCATAAAAGAGACAAGAGAGATACATGACATAGAGACAACAGATCTAGACCAAGACTTAGGAAAGACATCAGCAGCATCTAATAAACATCTTGTTAGATCAGCAACTAGAATTTCTTTCTGAGCTCCTTCTCCTGAAACCAACAACCAAAAACATCTGAATGCCAACAATGCTTTATGAGACTTTTGAGCTGCTCCCCCTGAACCTGTGCCTGTTGCACTCCCTAAAACTGTGCCTGAATAATTCTGACATTCCTATTGCTGTTCAGAACTTCAGAGTTTTCCCTTGCTGTTCAGAACTTCATATACGCGTTTTATCCTGTATAAAACAGCGTATGTACGCGGATATTCTTACTGCAACAAGCGTCCAGCATACACGCGACTTACCCACCATGAATACGCGTGTATACGCTCATATCCCTTCCGTAACCTGCGTATACAAACTTTTCTGTAGAACAAACAAATTTCAACAACAGGATGAAGCATTAACTACTCCCAGCTTTTGTCTGAGATATTCAAAAGTTTCCCTGGGCAGTGGTTTTGTGAGAATATCAGCAACTTGCTCCTTAGAAGGAACATACTCCAACTTGACCTTCTGCTCAAGCACTTGTTCCCGAAGAAAATGGTACTTGATTGGTATGTGCTTGGTCTTTGAGTGCATGACTGGATTCTTTGAAATGCTGATTGCACTTGTATTATCACATAAGATAGAGACAGGTGGAGTGCAAGTGATTTGAAAGTCCTGCAAGGTCTGCATCATCCAAAGAAGTTGTGTGCAACAAGATGCTGCAGCCACATATTCTGCTTCAGCTGTAGATAAGGCAATCGAACTTTGTTTCTTGCTGAACCAAGATACTAATCTGGAACCCATGAAGAAAGCACCTCCACTTGTGCTTTTCCTATCATCCACACTTCCAGCCCAATCTGCATCTGTGTAAGCATGAAGAGTGAGATCTGTATTTCTAGGATACCATAAGCCATAGTTTTGGGTCCCTTGAAGATATTTGAAGATTCTTTTGACTGCCTGAAGATGAGTTTCCTTTGGGTTGGCTTGAAATCTTCCAACCATTCCTACTGCATGTGTAATATCTGGTCGAGTACCTGCCAAATAAAGCAAACTCCCAATCATGGATCTATAAGTGGGTTGGTGAACTGCTGCTGATTCATCATTTGCACTGAGGCTGCATCCTGTAACCATGGGTGTACATACTGGTTTTGACTCTTCCATGCCATACTTCTTCAAGATCTGCTTGAGGTATTTGGTTTGAGACAAGAAGATACCTCCTTCATTTTGTTGGATTTGCAATCCAAGAAAATATGTCAATTCTCCAAGAAGTGACATTTCGAATTCTTTCTGCATAACCAAGGCAAAGTTTTGACTCATAGTCTCTTCATTGCTGCCAAAAATAATATCATCTACATAAACAACAAGAATTAGCAATTTGTTATTTTCAACTTTTATATAGAGATTGCTATCTGCTGATCCTTTTGAAAAGCCTTGTTGGTGAAGATATTTGTCCAACCGATAGTACCAAGCCCTTGGAGCTTGTTTGAGCCCATAGAGAGCCTTTTTCAATCTGCATACAAGGTTTGGATCATTCCCAAGAATGAACCCATCTGGCTGCTCAATATATACTTCTTCTTCTAAGTCTCCATTCAGGAAGGCTGATTTCACGTCCATTTGAAATACCTTGAAGTTTTGAAAGCTTGAGAGAGCAAGGAACATTCGGATGGCCTCTAGTCTTGCCACAGGAGCAAAGGTTTCTTCAAAATCTATTCCTTCTTGTTGTGCATACCCTTTACAAACAAGTCTGGCCTTGTTTCTAATTACTTCTCCATTTTCATTTAACTTATTCTTGAAGACCCATTTTGTTCCTATTACATTCTTATCTTTTGGTCTAGGAACTAATTCCCAAGTGTTGTTCCTTTCGATTTGCTCAAGTTCTTCATCCATTGCTTTGACCCAACATTCATCTTTGCATGCTTCTTTCACATTTTGTGGTTCAATGGAGGAGAGTAGAGCCAAGTAGCTTGAAGCTTCTGCAAGTGTCCTTCTTGTTTGTACTCCTGCTTCTTTCTGCCCCACAATCTGAGATTCTGGATGATTCTTTTGGACATATCTGGATGGAGTCTTCTCTTCTATTCTTGTCTGCTCCTCTGGTTCTTCTTGAGATTCTTCTTCTTCTTGAGGTTCTTCTTCTTCATCATTTCGCCTTTGAGAGTAACCTTCATCTTCTTCATGATGAACTTGCCTAGGAATATATCCCTTCTCATCAACCACTATATCAATACTGTCAATAATTCTGCCAAGTCTTTTATTGTAGCACTTGTATGCTTTGCTATGTGGAGAATAACCAAGAAGAATGCCCTCATCTGCTCTAGGTTCAAGTTTGCCAAGTTGCTCATCAGTATTCTTAATATAACATTTGCTCCCAAAGATTTTGAAATGCTTCACGGAAGGAGTTTTACCACTCCAAAGCTCATGAGGTGTTTGAGTGCTGTTTACTCGGACATTTGTTTTGTTAAGAATGATAACAGCAGCATGTGCAGCTTCACCCCAGAAGGTTGCAGGAGTACCTGATTCATCGAGCATAGCACGAGCCATTTGTTGGATAGTTCTGTTCATTCTTTCCACAACCCCATTTTGCTGAGGAGTTCTAGCTGTAGAGAATTCTCTTCTTATCCCATGTTCATCGCAGAAATCGAAAAATTCATTTGATGTGAACTCCCCACCTCTGTCAGATCTGAGGCACTTGATTTTGTGTCCTGATTCATTTTCAGCCAATGCTTTGAAGGATTTGAATTTTTCGAATGCTTCATCTTTGTGCTTCATAAGCCCTAACCAAACAAACCTTGAGAAATCATCAATGAATAATATCAGATATTCTTCTCCTCGAGGTGTCCTTTTCCTAAATGGACCACATACATCTGTATGGACTAGCTCAAGAGGTAAGCTAGCTGATCCTTCCTTCTCTGGAAAGTTAGTTCTGGTTTGCTTTCCAAACTGACAAGATTTGCATATGGTGTTGTCTGGAATTTTGATATCTGGAAGATCGCGAACTGCCTGATATTTGCATGCTTTCCTTATTTGTGAGAAGCTTAGATGTCCCAACCTTCGATGCCATAACCAGTGCTCTTCATCCTTGCTAAGATAGCATTGTTGTTGTCCTTCTTCAAATATGTACAGATTATTTGGAGTTCTTTTGCCTTTGAGAACTGTTTTACCTGTATCAAGATCACGAACAAGACATCCATTCGATCTGAAAATAACCTCTGTTTTTTGATCACACATCTGGCTGACACTTAGAAGATTATGCTTCAATCCATCAACATACAAAACATTTCCAGCCTTGACCTTTTCTTTCAAAGGAGCAATACCTTTTCCTTTTATAGTTGCAGGAGTATCATTTCCAAAAGAAACTTTCTTTCCCTTTTCTAAAGTAGAATAAGATTCAAGTTTTTCTTTATCACCTGTCATATGTTTCGAACATCCACTGTCAATGTACCATAGATTTTCCTGTCCTTCTGCATAAAATGCTATCCCACATCTTTCTGTTTGAGGTTCCTTTATTCTCCATGTTTTGGTGCTTGTGGCTTGTTCCTTTTTCTCCTGAAACCTGCTCCTGCATTCAGAGTCTTTATGACCAAAATTATTGCAAATAGAACATTCAACTTCATTTTCAAGCACCGAAAAGTTGTTATAGGTCCTTTTTGTAATCCCTGTCATACTTCTTTGTTTTTGAGCTTCCCTAGTCATGATTGTTTTATATGCAACACATTGAGCTGCTCTGTGACCAAATTTGTGGCAAGAAAAGCATTGTCCATTGAAGAAGCTTTTGCGGTTATTGAATCTACCAGCCAACTGATTGTAATTTCTATTTTCATCTATTCTTGAGCCAAACTGAGAAGATTTTACCTGTGGTTGGTTGTAGCTTTTGTTCATCCTTAAGGAGGATTGTCCCTGATAGTTTCTGTTTGTAACTCGTCCCTGCTTTACCTGATTATCTTCATTGTTCTTCCGCTCATTTCCTCTTGCTGCATCAAGATAACTTTTTGAGGTGGATGCTTGAGAGGTTTCTCCATTATAGCCCAAACCTGTCTTGTTTAGAGGAGACCGCTGCACACTGATAATCTCATCCAAAGTTTCAGATCCTTTGACAAATTTAAGATTAATAGCTTTTGTTTTCTCAATTTCTTTTCTGAGACCAACAATTTCACCTTCTAGTTTTTCAAGATGTTTTTCCTTTTCATCAATCTGAAATTGCAAAGTATCAATGATCACATTCTTTTCTTCTATGCCTCTCTTGAGTCTAGTGATTTCATTATAGAGATTATCCACATCTATAGCATCCTCATAATCATCATCTTCAAATGCCATTAACAGCTTATATTTATTACCTTGTTCATCTTCATCACTGTTTGATAAGCCATCACTATCTTCATGGGTGTAGTAGCTTTTCTTATTTGCACTTTGTTTCTTGTTCCATCTAGCAGGTTCTTTTCCTTTATCCTTATAAGGACATTTTGTAGCATAATGACCTACTTTCCCACAAGCAAAGCATTTGAAAGGTAGCTTACCTCTGAACCTTCCAGAACCCCTTTGAAGATTTCTGACAAAATTTGATTCTTCTTCCTCTTCTTCTGGAACATGGCTTGCTTCATAGTAATCTTCTTTTCCTGATGCCTTAAAAGCAGCTTCCCTTCTGTCAGATGGACCTCCCTTTCTCATTTCATAAGCGGTTAGAATTCCATGTAGCTGAGACATAGTGAGAACACGAAGATTTTCTTTTTCTTCTATTGCAGATACTTTAGATTCAAACTTGGGGGATAAAGATCTTAGAATCTTTTGAACTACTATAGTTTCTCTTATTTCTTCACCCAAATTTTTCATACAATTAACAATCTCATCTACCCGAAGAAAATAATTAGCCACACTTTCATCATTATACATCTTGAGAGTCTCATATTGAATCCTGAGTGTTTGAAGTTTAGCTTGCTTTACCTGTTCATCTCCTTCATAGCTAGTGATCATTTTGTCCCATATTTCTTTTGCTGATTTGAAGTGCATGACCTTCATGAATTCTGTTTGAGATATACTTCCTAATAGAGTACTGACTGCTTTTGCATTTGTTTCATATGCCTTTTTCTCAGCTGGATCTGTAGGAGTAGCTGAAGGAAAAGCATAGCCTGTTTCTACAATGTCCCAAACTTCTGTACCAAGAGATTGAAGATATGCAGTAACTCTTACCTTCCAATAATTGAAATTTGTTCCATCAAAAACCGGTGGCCTGATTGATGCTTCTTTCTCGTAGTTGCTCATGATGAATGATCTTCCTTCAAGCGATCAAGCTTCTCTGAAGGACCTACTCTGATTCCAATTGTTGGAAATAATACTGAGAGGGGGGGTGAATCAGTATTATCAGAGTAATCAAACTTTTTCTATGCCCAGAAACATATACGCTACTTCAGTTAAGTGAACCAACGTGTACACGCTACTGTGACGAAGTAAAACAGCGTATAAGCAGAAAACTCACAATTTAGTTAGCTTATTCTTCAATTAAGTGCATCAGGACATTATTCATCATATTAACAGTAAACATGTGCAGTATAACAGAACAGATAAAAAGCCACACACATGAACACCAAGATATAAGGTGGAAACCCAATGTGGGTGAAAACCACCTGCTGCAAGTTGTCTCTATCTTTCTTTAATATGAAACTTCAGTTTACAATCTTTTGTACTGGTGCAGCCTTATACCAGTACGCAGGCTACAACCTGCAGAAGGCTTCAACCTTTTCTCGTTCTCCAAACTTCCTTGGAAGGGAGCTCCAACCCCCTTTGCTCTTGTACTAGCCAAGATACTAGTACGTAGGTGCTGACCTACAATCTTCCTTCTTCCAGGTATCACTTTTCATACATTTTCAGACTTGGATATTCCTGAAGCACAACATTACAATCTGAAGACCACAATTCATTCAATTTCCACAACAGATCATTGAAGCATAAGACAACCAAACTTTGAATCACTGAACCACTGAACCCTGTCAATCACCAGTTACCAGAACACAGAGCAGACTACAGAACTCTGCAATAACAGTCAGACCCCACTGTAAACCCAAAATCAAGCTTCAAAAGATATACGCTACTTTAATGAGCAGAACCCGCGTGTACACGCTCTTTTACCGAAGCCAACCTGCGTACAGATCTAAAAATAAACTTTCTCAATTTGCAGCTGTACCAGATATTAGTTAGACCCAGAACGTAACATTGCGACAATATGCAGATCTAGAAATACGCATAATCAACCATATCATGATAGTGCATTTCAAACCATTAGATCCCGATCTATCCTTAGATCTAGTCTTCCATCAACCGATGTGATCTCTCCTTGACTTAGATCAAGCAACTCAGAACCTGCATATCAGATCTCTTTCTCTCTTAGATGTTCAAGCCTTGTCGAAAGATAATTTTGCCTAATGATCTTCTTCTCCTTATATAGCCTTAGGCCTTTCTCAATACCAAGAGCCAAAACCATAGTAACATAATACCATCAACTTTAAAACTAGGGATCGACACGCCCGTCGAGACATAATGGTCCGAAATCATAGGCACAACTTCCAAGGACTAACCACCATGAACCAAAGGAACCTTTCCACATATACGCGCTTTTTCTGAATCGAACTAGCGTGTACACGCGACTTGGGCTTAACGAAACGGCGTGTATGAGCTTCCTTGGCATGCTGTACTGAGATCTGTCTTCTGATTAAGTTGCCATCACCTGTACCAACCTCTGAGCACCTGTACCATCTACTGAGTGAGTTGCCATCAAGGACAACACTTGAATCATAATGCCAACAGGAAGGACATGTGGGTTGGTAATGCTGCCAAAAACCCTAATGTATGTAAAAATATCTTCCCCAAACCAACTGCCAATTGAAGTTAAATCGATGCTAGCTTCCTCGGATAACCGAGGGGCTAGTATATTAAAAATGCCCTAATGAATGGGTAGGATGAAGCCATGACAAATCTTCTAAAAATGCTTCTTATATTGTTTCTTCCACAGGTCTTTATGGTAAATATGGATAGGGGTTGGGTCCTAAATAGTCCATTTCCATCCCATGATGAGAAAATCGGAATTGAAACAAATGGTATTGACTATGTAGGCACTCATATAGAATGGGGGAACAACTCGAGTGGTCACAAACCTATTTTTCCTATAGTCAAGTATTTGGACTACCATTTTGTCTGATAGGATAATAGCCCAATCCATCACAAAAGAATTCAATACTGCTTCTATTAATGGGACCATTTCAATGGAAAACTTAGTAGAATTGGGGCTTCCAAATAGTCTACACATCACTGCGGAAGCATAACAATATGGAGATTGTAGAGAGTCCACAGAATACATAACGGATGACTTGTGCTTGTGTTTGTTAGGGAAGTGCCTCCATTGTTTGATGGGGTCTGACTCTCTTTCATTTTCCTTCATGAAAGCTTCAAGGAATGATTTGTTATAGCACTTCTAAGGCTCTGGCAAGTGATACATTTTATTCAAGTCCTCAGGCTTGAAGGATCCAAACATTCTTCCGTCGGCTATGAATAGTGTCCTGTCTGTTATATTGATGCCCTAAACTACCCATTTCACCATGTCATTGTATGGAAAAATCTTTGGTCTGGCTGCTATTTTATGAAGAAAAGAGTCAGCTAAATCACCAAGTGTATTCTCATATTCTGCGATTCCATCCATTATTGCCTGTACTTCAATTACGTTTAGCTTTTCCTTTTCCATCATATCATATATGCCTTCCCATGAATTTTTCCCATATTCTTGGCATGTCGTATCTGAGATGAACACAACTTTTTATGTTCCTTCGGCTACTACAGGGGAAGCTTTCGTCTTTCGGGATTTATTTGTCATTTTAGCTCGCTGCATACTTCCAAATTCAAACTGGAATTATATGAAACAGAGAAGAGTGATAAATTTAAACTTTCAGAGCAGCTAATGCTTGAACAAAAAGTGGTGATAATAGTACAGTCCAAAATCAAGGTAGGAGTATTTGGTGCGCAAGATTTTGTATTATGAATTAATGTTAACACGAATGATGAAATCTTGAAGGACTGAAGTCATTACTATTCTTAATGTTTTGTCGTATTTAACGATGTGAAACTTAAATGTTCAATAAATAGATTGCATCATAGTTTTATTAAGGCCAAATTAGAATGTGTGCAGTAAAGTTCCTGACTTTGCGATGAGAAATTTCAATATATATTATTTTAAAGAGCCATCGTATATCGCAAGTCGGGAGGTGTAAGTGCCATGTTTTAAGAGTCTTTCGAATTTCTGCAATTGCGATCATTGATGATCTGGGACATAGAGTTGGGAAAATCTTTATTTAACCACCTATATCGTGTTTTCTCCATATTATCATTAAACCACTTTATTATATTAAAACATCGCATTGTGGATCCCCAAGGTGATTATCACTTTTTTTTGCTGGGATTTCGATATGCGAGATGCGAGAATCTTATCGCATTGCAATTTTTTAGGTGTGGCTTCTCTTGGTTTCGACGATATGCGAGATGCAAGAATCTTAACGCTTCACAAAGTTTCAATGTCCTGTTAAACCTATCACTTGGAATCTGCAATGCAATAGGTGATATGCAATCGCTTTATTGCATCGCATGTTTGTCAATGATTTTCTTAAGAAGCTCTAATATTGAGACTTTTCAAATCACAACAATATCATACGGATTATATGTTCCTTAACCTTAAGCGATTGTGATTTGTGATGCGTCTTGTTTTTTAGAGGGTTTTTGGAAGAACTTTTATTTAAATACCAAGAAACAAAGAAATTTATTTCTATGTAAAGGTTTTATTGCATTTTACAAACTAAAGGGACCCTATTTCCTATTTAGCATTTTATAATAAAATTAAGAAAAAAATTTGAAATGGGGGAGTTCTTGTATAGCACAATAGGTGCATAGATACTAATTTAAACAAACTGCTAAGTAAATTATTCTGAGTATTGATAATAACTTTGCAGGGGCTATCAGGGAGATCAAAACTCAACCTAAACTTACCCAGTACTCCTATATTACCTCAAATATAAGAAGAATAATAATAATTATTACACAAGGAAAACTCACATAAACACAAATGTTGCTAAGAATTGAAGCCAAAGGCCTTTGATTATCTTCAAAATTCCAAAATTACAATAATGTTTTTGGTTATGTCAAAGTATCAACCCTTCTTACTTCAAATTACAAAGTATATATAGAGTCTTCTCAAAATACCTAATCTATTACAATATTTTACAAGAAAAATAAAGTTATATCCAAAATGAGTTGGATAAGTTTAATTAATACAACTCAAAATAGAAATTCTAGAACTAATTTAATGGAGTATGCACACTATTCGAGGATTTAGTTTCCAACTGTTGCCTTTAAATCTAGTTCTGCTAATTATGTGTTTGTTCTTGCTGCATATCACTTGAAAACTTGCTTGTTGCTCAACTAAGAAGTTCAACGAACTGATCCCATTTATCATCATCTGGGCATGAAAATTTTATTATTTTCCTATATGCATCATCTAATTCAGTATACTTTTCAAAGGTGAGATTGGTTACAAAAAGATGGTGAATTTCATGTGAAATGAATAAATCACTTTCTAAACCTTGGAGAAATTTTTTACCAACAATATTTCCCTTTACTTTAGTGAATTTTGAGTTTTTTGTTGCTATATCATGTAACTTCTGCTAATAATATTCCTATTGGATTAATTGAACATGATAATCCCTTAATGATGGGAGTCATTTTTGCTGAAGAATAGAGAACTTTTTATGAGACTTTTTTATCTGAGCTTCTAGATTTTGGCATTTATTCTATAGTTGTAGCATCAAATTCCTCTTTGTCAACACCTTTCTTACTTCAAGGACTGCATCTGTCCTATATTCAACCCCCATGTCTTCGAGCTCCTCCCTAGTTTTTAAATTTAAAACTTTAATAATATTTGTAGCTTCTCTAGGTTTATGGTCCAGTTTTCCTTTGATCTCAGCAATGGCTTCTTTTGCTTTGTGCATCAATTGTTTCTATTCAAAAATGGTTTTTATTGATGTCCAAAAATATGACTTAGCTGAATTAATGTATATCCAGATCTTCTCCTTGGCTTCTAATAGATTTTGTGGAGTGGGTCATTCATCCATATATTTTTCAAGTTGTTTTGTAAGCTTGAAAATTCTTTGTACTTCTAAAATATATGCACTATCTACATTAATTTTATTTCCTTTTACCTTCTTTAGTGATGATTTAATTTCTCAATTTCAATATTCTTTAATGATAGATCTCCCATGGATTTAGATAACTCTTTAGTTGAATCATAGCTGGTTGACCCTATTTCTACTGTTAAATTTCCTTCACTGGCTTGTTGTTATTTCTCCTTTAGATGTTTTTCCACATATGACTCCATTTTATGTATTTGAATGTTTTTCTCAACAATAATATGAAACATTTTTTTTTTTTCCTTTTCTAATTGTCCTACTTCATGAGCTTTAGGATGCTTTGTTGTTGGAAATTTTAATTGCCTTCATAGTGCTTCAATGTTTGCATTTCTATTGTTAATAATTTATTGATTTGCATTAACATCAGTAGGATCTAATCCTAATTCGATTACAATATCTTCTAAAGCTTTTATTCTTGTATCCTTTACTAAAGATGACATATTTTCTAGCTTAATTTGAGAATCAATATTATTTAAAGAAGCTTGTAGCTTTGAAGTAGCCATGGCAGAACTTGTTAGAAAATAATATATCATTTCACTAGATTTTTTATGTAGATCAATTTGATCTATGGGATGGATTTCTTTTGTATCAAAAGAAAACACTGAAGTCTTGTAATCCTTTGTATTTTTTGGAACTAAGACTTTTGGCTCAAGAGATGCCAATTGAAATCATCCTCTGTTAAGGTCTAGTGTAGACAATAGTAAGTTCTGGATAGTAGAAGCTTGTTTGCAGAACTTATAATAAGTGGCATTTTTCAATAATTCATTCTTCTTCTTCATTTCTTTAAATCTAGAAAAAAATACTATGTTCACTAGAAGAAGGATAAGCGAATGCATCAAGAATTGTTTATTTAGTCTGTTGTAAATTGAACATAGGCTTGCTTGATAACATTAATGTAGTAGACACTTATTTATCTCTGGCCTCTAATGATTCTTCCTTTGTATTCTTTATCTTTCTTCTTTTAAAAACTCTAAATTCTATTGATTTAGAACCTAAAATAGTAGGAGACATATTGTCTCTTGGTCATTTTAACTCCTTCTCTTTATGTCTAGTAGTTTCCAAGGTTGTTTGACTAGAAACATATTCTTAAACCTCTTGAAATGTGTTTTCCTCGCATACATCTTGATTAGCATATTGTTCAATTTCTAGTTTTGAAAAATGAGTATAAGGAGCATATATTTTCTTGTGTCTAAGAGATCAAATTACTTCCAAAGGGTCATAATTCCAACTGAAACTTAATTTAAACTTCACTTGAATTAGTACGTTTTCCACCTCCTTATCAGCTGCTCTGGTATTTACTATGAATGCACCAACTCGAGATTTCAGTTTGAATTGCACTTTTTTCTTTCTAGACACAAAATGAATTTCATCCATATTCATGCTTTATCTTATGAATTCTAAAGAAAAGATCCTCATAGGAATAAAAACTGGAAGTTTGTGTGGTGGCAACTCACAACCATAAACTTTGATCTCTGTAAAATTCTGATATAAATACCCATCTCCCAATTTTGACTGTTCACTTGGATGCAAAATTCTTCTAATGTCTATTGATGTTCTTGGGACTACATCATTACTAAGGAGACATAATGATAAATATAGAAAATGATCTACAAAATCACTAAAAGAATAATCTTCTAAATTCCTTCTGTCTAATGAGGTCCAATGAATGACATACTATGACCTTCCCTGTGAGTTAAGATTTTGAAATCACATTTTGAATCTCTTAGACTAATGATATAAGAAAAAATACACTAATATATATTGATGTTTAAAATATCTCTCTACATTGAGTTTTAAGAACTATTCATGAATGATATTTGAAATAAACTGACCAAAGTTGAAAAGAACAGAGGGCTTTCTACCAGATGAAAAGACTGAAAGGAACCCTTGGATGACCTCATGAACCCATTCATCACTCTAGTAACCTAAAATAAAACATGCCATAAAAATTACTTTTCTAGATATTTTTTGAAATGTTGCTAAAGAATATGGTTAACTATGATGAGGAAATTCAAAACATTTTGGCATAAAAGGCTCAAAGATACTGGTTTGTCCCTGAAAGGTAAGTTTCTGGTATATTTCCATTAACAAATCAGCTGAAAAAGTGTGAAGGTGGTTTGGGGGATTAATTTGTAAGGCATGAAAAATGGATTTTGGGGTCATGGAGAACAAGGATTCACCATTTCTGGCTACTATTGCTCTCTGGCTAGGCAGATAATAATTTTCACACCAAGAAAAAAATTCAGGGAATTGATGGGTTTGAGGGAAAAGAATTGGAGTAAGATGGTGTTGGCTTAGTGGGTCCTGACCTAGGTTCAGATTTAAGTTCTCCAAACAAATCCCTACACTACTGGCCCTTTCGACATCAACCTATGGAGTGCGGACTGAAGTCTGACCTGAAGAAGTATGGGGGGATGCTAGAACCAAGTTTCCCCACCCAGAGATGAGCATGATGTTGTTTTATGCCCTAAACCTGTGTTTGCACAAATTGATAAACTTTTAAGGCTTATCAATATAACTTCCTTTAACTAAACTCTAGCCCTTTGTGAAGCTCTACGACTATCTTTCGCTCACCCTAAACAAGTGAATCAACCACTTACGCACCTCTGTGATTACTCCTAATTCCGTATTTACCCAAATCGACTTAAGTGTTCAATAACTTTAAGATGAAACAAGATATTCTTTGCGTAAACCGTTATTATTACTTGCGTTCATGTAAAAGTATTAACCATGTAAAGTCACGCATTAATACAGTATTATTTCATAAGCCCATCATTCATCATAGCATAAAAGCGCATTCATTAATATTAGAAATAAATAGAAAAAACACAAGAATTGTTGGAATAATCTCTTTATTAATACTTCAGTTCTAATTATAGACTCAAGACTTCCCTACGCACTCATCGACAAGGGTCCACAGACTCAGCTGCGATCTCTACTCTAGGCCTCTCTGCACATAGCTACAGAGCCTCTCTTCTACGCTAAGACTTCTTTGCCCTTACTCTTAATGACGCATTACATTCGTCTTCAGTGATATCTACATGTCTGAAACTAGCTAAGACTCTCCTACGTATACAATCCCATGGTCCGCGGACCATCAGTAGGTCTATTAAAGCCAACAAAACTTACATAAAATAAGGGTAAAACCATTTATGACACTTTACTATCTACTCACTCCGTGACCACAACTTGCGGAAAATTTACATTCTTTACAACAAAACATGGGCTTTTTTCCCCAAAACCTAGGCTTGCACCCTGTCCCAACAGGCCCCCAACACAAATATCGTGACTCGCCCTCGAGTCACTCTGTTGGTGTGAAGATTTTACTGCAGAGACCTCCCAACTCCACTTGTGCCACTGCTACCTAGGTCACGCTTTGTGTGGCTGCTTGTTTGATCTTCTCCAGTAGTTGCTCTGTTGATGGTCCTGCACTATCTTCCCTAATCTTCTGTTGCGTTCTTTGTAGGCTTTCCAACTTCTCCTCAATATTGGTGGAGATAACATAGGCCTCATCCAGCCAAGGCCCCAATCTGGCCTTAAGGGCTGCCTCTTTCCTCTACGTTGCTTCCACTTATTCAAGAAAGTATTTTTCCTCATGTAGCTTGGCCAATCATTGTGTTATAGCAAAAGTGTGTGAAGTCGCTCTCACTTCATCATACCACTGCTACAATCCACAGGCTTCTGTGTTTAACCTTTGTATATTATGATATTTCTGCAGCGTCATGACTACCTCCATGGACTGTTCAAAGAGCATAATGAAATCCAACACCGTGACATCCACTGCTGCGACTCCATCCCTTACTACTGCTTTGCATTGTTCCCTGACCTCTGGCGGAGTTGAATGCTGTGAATTTAACATTAGCTCTATAATTTTCAGGTTCAGTTCAAATTGAACCTTGGCCACTTCGGTCTTCGCATTGCGCACACCTATAGCCAACTTCCTAATCTTCGCCTCCAACAGTGCTTCCTGAGAGATATGCATTTCAGGGACTGTTTTGCATGCCTCGGCCACCATGGCTACAATGTGTTCATTTTGAGCCTGAATTTTCTTCCTTGATTCCAGTGCTACTGTTTTCTACATGAACATTTGTTCATTGTTGACCTTGTACTCATTGATCATGCTCAACCTGTGCTGCTCTCGGGCCTTAACCTCTGCTATCGCACATGCTTGCAATGTGTGAAGGAACTCACAGGGGAGTGCAGCCAGGTTGAGGCCAATATTCTTCAAGGAGCTGACAATAGCCTTGTCAATAGCTGCCTCTACACTCAAAGCTACATTAGGAAGTGCAACAGCCGCAACATCCATTGACTAAACCACCTCTGCTACTTAAGTGGCCCTCGGTGCCAAACTGATTGATGCACCGCTGCTCTATCCTTCACCTTCCTGGATTCTATATGTCTAGATATGCATCTCGCACAAATCCTTCTGTATGGTGCTCAGTGTCCCCTTTTGTTGTTGCTCAAATTGTTTTAGCAGTTTTGTTGTTGTATCCTGCACTTCATCATCAATTTCGTCCATGTCACCATCCATCAAGGTAATTGAATCTAACGACGACTTGGTGGCTTTCGACTTCTTTCACCGTCCTTCCTTTTCTTTCTCCCTATACTGCTTCACTCGGAAGTGAGTTTTTCCAGCCGGTCTCTGCTTCCCTACTCTGACTGGTCTTCTTCCTATGTTTGGGGCAAAGGGGACTTCTAACTTCGTTTAGAGCTGCTCTCTTCCCACTCTTCCTATTCCTTTGTTGTGCGCTCCACTTCTACCCCGGCCTTCTCCTCGTCCTCTTTCTTCCTTTGCTCAGTGAACTGTTGAACCTTCTGTCTGACTGCTTCTTTTTTCTTTTTCTTCGT
Source organism: Pinus tabuliformis (assembly GCA_031772625.1). Classification (NCBI taxonomy): domain Eukaryota; kingdom Viridiplantae; phylum Streptophyta; class Pinopsida; order Pinales; family Pinaceae; genus Pinus; species Pinus tabuliformis. The sequence goes on from CM062804.1 coordinate 1,393,156,036, forward strand.
GAACTTGCTAGTCCCAGCAGCCACATCAGATGCAGAATTTGACTTTGTTGGACAATATTTAATGACCTCTGCAATAGAGTCATCTGTAGCCAGTTAGGGTAATTCAAAACATTTATCCTCGGGGTGCTTTCGCAACCGGATGTAGACATGGTGGAAGTCTTCTTTGAACTCTGTGTACCCTAAAAGTTGCTCAAACATGGTTGGTGAAAACCGTGGCTTTTGGTTGATGGCCATGTGAATGCTCGCCTCCATCAGTACCCAAAATATTTTACTCTCTGTGACCCGTGCAACATCTTTGGTGGCCCAGAGAGATGCAAACTTTGCAGCTTCTAGTAAATCCTTCTCCACAAAAGGAAACTAGCTATCCTCCGACAACTCCCATGTGATGAGCACAATTGATAGCAACAACCACGAATAGTGAAAGGTCCTACTATCATCCCGTGCCTCTCTACAGTTCATGAGGAACTCGCTACACAAGTAGCGCACCTAGTTGAACTGTACACCCTCCAGACACTGGGCTGCTAAAAAACCACTAGTGCCGGCACCTCGTCCGCACAACACTTTCTTATCACCTTGCCAGCAAAAATTTTCATGGCAACCTTCACTGTGGGGTCAGTAATGCTAGTAACTAAATACCTGTACCACTTTTTGACAAGTTTAAACTTGTCCTTCATCTTCTCAGTCAGGTCGCACTTGCTCGTCTTTCTGCCAAATTCCTTGTCTGGATTCCGTCTAGAATGTGGTAATAATGTGATCTGATCGATCAACATATCGATGATGGGGATCTGCTCATTCAGCCACAAGCACCTGTCATGCACCAGGCACAGAAATTTATTAATGACAGTCAGATGTATCGTGGCATAGTGGTAGTGGGGCACCCGCATCAAGTTCAGCAACCCTAACTTGTTGACCCCATAAATCCATTCCACTGGCTCAAACGCCATGACACTAGAATCCTTGTAGAAAACCCTCCTCATAAAGGTTTCGATGGCAATATGGGGGAACCGCTCGTGGTCCGCCAAGTGCCAATCTTCCAGTTTCAAGTGCGAGATCTGTGCCAAGTGCGTGATCCATGCCAAGCACGGACCTTCAAAAGTTATATTTTCCGATAGCAAGGGTGTGTTAAGGAGGAGTTACCCTCATCTAGGTCCTTTGGGACCTTCACTTTACCCTTGTGCAGAGGGATATACTTCGACAACCTGGAAATAGGGTCCACCCCCTCAACATCAATATCTTCTGCACCTTCCTCTGCCTCCGGATCCACCACCTTTCGCTCCTCTTTCGTGCTCGTACTTTCTTTTCTCTAAGCCTGTGTAGATACATGCTTCTTCAGTGACTCGTGCATCGGCATCAACTTCTTTTGTTTATCCTTCTTCAGCTTGGGGACCTCTCTCATCGGTGTAGGCTTTGACCTAGGCGACCTCGTCGTCATAGGCAATACTGTTGCAACCTCCATACTCATCACCTCTGGAGCAGCTCCCTCAGAGGCGATCACTCCTCTAGTGTTTGAAGTTTCTATAGGACCTGGTCCTAACATGATATCACGAATAAGTTTTCTATCTAACTTGGGATACTCATCAAACATCGGGTTGGCGAGAAAATCCTCAAATAACTCACGGTTCATGCGCAACAGACAACACAACTCAAAATTCTCAGAATGCAAAGTGTTTCTCATTGGACAGCCACGCGTATTTTATAGGTGAATTCAAATTCAAATTTGACCATTCCCTCCAAAATACGTCCATAAATGCGAGATTGGTGGCATATTTCCAAATATTTCAGCCATAAATATCTTAAATGCCACCCCCCCAACTCCTTTTAACTGTCTCCTAGCAGCCAAATCATGAACTCTGATGGTAACGGTCACTTTTTGGCTGTGCTGCACTATCTCCACCCCTATAGCGTAGCTCCCTCTGCGCTTCTTCTCGTACTGTGACATCCTCCTATTTCGCGCGGACCTCTTATCGTGCAGCTCTACAACCTGGGCAGTGTACTTTATAGTCCTGCACCTCCTTGCAGCTGTCTGGAGTGTTAAGACTGTGCTACCATCATGTAGTCATTGTTTGAGATCCCTAGTGTATGGCTTCAAACGTCTTCCATTTACCTTTCCCAGAAATGGATCTCCATTCAATCTCACAAGCTGAACTGCTCCACCATCGGTAATTTATTTGATAACGTATGGCCCCAGCCAGTGCATCTGAAATTTTCCTGGAATCTTATTAAACTTACTGTCATATAAAAAAACTAAATCATTTACCTTGAAGGTGTGTAGTTTGATGTGTCGATCGTGAAAAGCTTTTTCACGTTCCTTCTGAACCTGCTGATGGAATCCAGCGAAAAATCTATCTTCATCGAGCTCTGTTAGCTACGTGACCTTCTCTTCTAAGGCTTTACATTCTGCAATCCCTGTGAATGTCGCTATGCATAGACTATGCATGATATACTCCATAGGAGGCATTACAGCCTCTACACCATAGACCAACCTAAACAGTGTCTAGCCAATAAGCTTCTTACAGGTAGTTCTATAAGCCAATAACACAACTAGTACACACACGTCCCAATCATTCATCTACGCATTGCAAACCTTTGTCATCACATTCTCAAATATCTTATTAAATGCCTCAACTATCCCATTTCCCTAAGGATGATATGGCGTACTCTTCTGATGATAAACTTGGAATTATTCTGTCAGCGCACTGATCGTTTCATTAAGGAAATATGTACCGTGATCACTCATTAAAATCTTCAGGAAACCAAACCTGGTCAACACATACTCAAATAGAAATTTTGATATTGTTGCCCCTGTATAATCCTTTACAGGTTGTGCCTCCACCCATCTGGTTAAATACTTGGTCGCGGTGATGATATACCATGCACCCGTCTTCTTTCCTTGAGGTTGAATCGGTCCTACAAAGTAAATTGCCCATTTCTCAAATGGTTGTAATGATACTTGCGGATTCAAAGGTAGATCATCCCTCTGCGATGGCTTTTCAATTCTCTCACATGCATCGCATGCCCTATAATACGCTTTGGAATCCTTATGCAATGTTGGCCACCACAACCCAGCGTGTAAAATCTTTTGCATTGTTGCTTTTCTTGCATAATGGCCTCCCGCAGCTCCTCCATGAGCTTCATCAAGGATACTATTTCATTCAAAAACAAGCACATAATATCGCAATGTTTCATCCAATCCCATCATATACAAATGGCCTGCAATAACAGAAAATTCTGTAAAGTGCACCACTAATTCCTTCTTCTGTTGACTAGTGTATCCTTCTAGAGTCATTCCTATAGTCAGGAAGTGGATAATGTCTACAAAGTGATTATCTTCTATGCATACTGCAAAGAGTTGTGTTTCAGGCATCCCCTCCTCTAAATTACTAGGCTCCTCTCTTGCTTCAATGCACAATAGATGATCTATCCCTGCATTCAATCGCCCTAGCTTCATAATTACTTCGCAATCATACTCCTGAAACAACAATAGCTATCTACATATTCCCACTCCAACATAGGCTTGTTGACTAGGTACTTTAATCCAGAATAGTCTGTACACATCTTAAAGTGTCCACCTCGTAGGTAATGTCTGAACTTCTGCAGCATGTACACCATAGCCAACTGTTCATGCTTTGTTGTCGAATAATTCTTTTTAGCCTTAGACAACTTTCTGCTTGCAAATGTTATAGGGTGATCCAATTCTCCTTCACCGCCTGTGTCAACACTTCTCCTAGCGCAATGCATGATGCATCCACATGAACATGAAATTATTTCTTCCAAACTGGGAAGACTAGGATCGGTGCAGTGACCATTTTCTTCTTTAATACATCCAGACTCCGCTAACATTCTTCATCCCAACAGAATGTAGCGTCATTATTTAGTAGCTTTTCCATCGGCACATAATCTAAGCATAACCCTTGATGAACTTTTGATAGTATCTAGTATGACCCTAAGTTACGCGCAACTGTTTAACACTCCTTGGTGCCGACAAATTAATTATGACCACGATCTTAGTAGGGTCCACCATTAAGCCTTGCCTGCATACCACATGACCCAACAAGATTCTAAAAGGGATGCAAAATAAGCACTTCTTCAAGTTTAGTGTGATCTGATACCTTTGGCACGTATCCAACATCAAGCGGAAACTACCTACATGGAATTTTACAGTTTAAACACTCTCTAATCATCAAAATATACTTCTAAAAACTTGTGAATGAACTCTTTGAACGTCGTAATAACTACGCGTGAGAAGATTGCCAGCACATTCTTAAGTCCAAAATGCAATACAGTGTCTTGAAAGAATCGCCACTCAGTTGCGAAGGTAGTCTTACTCCTGTCTTCTGGTGTGATATTTATCTAATGGTATCTAGAGAACCCATTAGTGAACGAATAGGCCTCCTACCCACCAACATTATCTAGTACTTCATCTGTGAATGGAGTAGGAAAAGGATCATGAACGCAAGCATCATTTAGCTTCGTGAGATCTACACAAATCCTTATTTAATCCTTCTCTTTCTTTTCCTGAACTACCATTAGACTCACTGAATCAGATTCCTCCATTGGTTCAGTGATACCTACTGCAAGCATCTTATCCAACTCTAAGCGGATTTTTTCCTTGTACTTGGGATTAAGGTGATATGTCCTCTGATTAACAGGCTTCACGTCTAGTTTCAAAGTTATTTTCATCACTCCCAAATCCCCTTTGATGCCTTTTAAGTCTGAAAACTTTGTTGGGAACAAATCCTGATATTCGCGGAGAAACTCAGTGACCTTATCCACCCTAGCATCATCCCAGTAGTCCCATATCTTTGCAAACTTTAGTTTTGCCTCTATTCCAATGTTCACTTGTCTAGTTTTCAGCGGTGCAGTGATATATGGATTCTCTATCTGCAACCCCTCAACTTCATGGTGGCCTTCTGCCTCTAGGATATTAATGTTCCTTGGATCCTTGTCTTCTTCTTCAACATTCACATTATAGCAATCCAGTGCATGGCGTAGCTGGGTGGTCCAATCTGGTTGAATCAAATCCAAAGGATCCTATGGTATTCTAAAGATCTCCCCCTTCACCTCCTGCAATGATTTGTCAATGCATTCAAATCCATCCTCAAAGTTGAATGTTAGCAAAAATCTCAGTCTCAAAATATCCCACTCGTCAATGCCATGGCAGAGCTCTGTTTCCATGTACCAATTCATTGGTATTACATCCAAAGTGTGACAGAACAAATGCATGCACTCTGGTTGTGGCTCTGCTCCATAAGCATCAGTCGCTTTTTCCATGTGATCATGCGGATCACTCCTCCCATCATATTTCTCTATTAGCCAAACTTTTCGGAAACCAAACTGCAATCTCATCATTTTTTTGTATTCGCACCATCTATCAAAACTATCTTTATGCATACCCCACCACCTTGTGGGCGAAGCGCGTAGTGCCAAATCCAGTGCTTCGAAGCGATTCTTCTTAGGCACTTCCCTTTAAAATGAATCCAAAAATTTATCTACATCAGTTAGACCATCATAATAAGGAAAACTTATTACCTCTGATGATACACAGCGCAATGATTCAATCATCATGTTACAACAGAGCATAGATACTTCGTGTAACCTATTATGTGAGCGTTCCAACTCCTCATCAGAATATGATGTGCAGGAACTTTCATGATCCGATGCAATGCGTCCATATGCTGTTGGATTCACCCAATCTTGGTCTCACGTTGTTATTTTGTAGATCTGGTCCAAATCATCATCACTTTCATAATCGCGGACCAGTTCGGTATAGCTTGGTCCTTCTACAGGGTCCAAAGGTACTACTACACAGAGCAATTTCCTCTCAAATTACATTGTCTACCTCTTCAAATTGATTACCCCATTCATGTCAATAGCCCAATTGATCCCAAGGAGCACGGGGTAGGGATTGTTTTCATCGACAATCTCTATTACTTCAAAATCAGCCAACACATTCATGCGTTCAATATGTACTATGACTCCCTACAGTATTCCCATGGGGATAGTCTTTTGTTGATTTTCCATCCTCAATTTAATCGAAGACCACTGCAGCACAAGTCTACCCATTCTTTCCCATGTCTATTTAGGCAATACATTCGCATCTGACCCCAAATCAAGAATAACTTGATCCATTTCATACTCCCCTATTTGTGCAGTGAGCCTCATCTCATGTCTTGTTCTTTCCTTATGCTTACCAATTTTCCTGACCACGCAACATCCTTCAGGAGCATCTTCTTTAAAGACACATTTATTTATCAACTCCTATAACCCTCTCATGGCATTTCTCTCGCGTACCAGTTTCATACAGGTCTCCAAAAAGGTAGTAAGCATGGAGGGGTCCATTTCTTTAGATATTTGGTCCTGACTTCCTGAGGTAGAGGCCTTAGCGAAGATTTTCTTTGCATCCATGAACGTTTCTTTCATGTGCTACAAATCAAACCCAACCTCTTTTTCTAGAGCCTTGTAGACCTACTCACCTTCTTGAGGTTTCTTTCCTTTATCTTTGACAGTCATCATTCCACTTTGCAGCACGATATTCATATTAGGATGTTCTTCACGGGGTTCATACCTCGTCATCTATAGGTTCTGGGTAGGCTGCTAAGGTTGCACCATCTTCTCCTGTATTTTAGTTGTCAATACAGGGTATTCTTCTATCATGTGGTAAAACTGAGTAGAGTATCGGCACGACAGGCGCATCGGGCTCGTACACTCTCGTGCATAGTTTCTTGTCACTCCATAATTGTAACAAATGACTTGTCCCTGACCTCTGGAAGATCCTCCTCTGCCTCAGCCTCGTCCGTGCCCCTGATATCCTCAATGCACTCCCCTGGCACATTGATCCAGAGGACGAGTTTCTATCTGCATTCGATATGTCGGCATTCTCTCCATCATTATCTCATAGCTATGGAAGTTGTGCTCATTGTGACCCATCGATTTACTGAACTTGCAGAAGAGTTGTTGCGTTGTCTGCACAAATTTCTACAGCAAGTGGCAATTGTATGTTACATGTTTTCCAAATACCTGACAGATAGTGTACCACAGTGCAGGCCCTGTACATGGCCCTGCTTGAGCTTGCAGCCTTAGAGGCATTGTCCCTCCTCCTGAAACATGATTCACAAAGACAGGGCAATGATCTTTATCATGCCCCTAGCTTTTACACTTCAGGCATCAAACTTCTTCGCGCACCTCTGGCCGGGCCGCTCTGTCCTTCTTCAGACTTTGGAACTCTAGGAAAAGATTCTCCAACTCTGCGTGACTCTTTTATACTCCCAAAGCAATGTCTTGAATCCGCGTTTCATGCAGTCTCATCGCAATTTCCAAGGCTTCCGCCTGGGTCCCAATATTTTGATGTGATAAAGGAACCCTTAAGTGAGGCAAGAGAGAAGCTACAAACCATTCGCGATGCTGCCCATCCATAATATTCATGTTATCTTCGCGGATCTGGCATTTCAATCTCTGATCCAGCTCCCAGGGTATTTTTCCAAGCCTCATCATGATTTTGTTGAATCCAATGACTGATTGTTATTCAAACTTGGTCCTACACAATTCCTTATTCAATGTAGTCTGAATGTCTGCCAACGGAGCCATTGGGTTATCAGTGCAGTACTTAATGTACCATGTTAGCGCATGATCCCGTAAAGTAGTAACCAATGTTGCTTTCTTCATCTCATCATCTGTAATATTCTAGGTTGTCCTCACAACTTTCACAATGAACCAAAACTAGTCCAAGTCCTCATTTCCCAAGCCCTTGAAAAACAGGAAACTTCATTGTATTCGACATATTGAATGATGGCGAAGGTGGTGGCAGTATGGGCAAAGGTGTATGCCGTGGAGGTGAGGATGGAGGTGGTGTGGGCGAATGGGGTATTCGCGGTAACCCTTGCTTTATTACCTGGAAAATGCTCTATGGTGAAGCCTATGCTGCTCCTTTGTCGTCACTGAGAGGAGGCTCAATCAACGGGCTATATTCAAGACCTGTTCTTCCTCTATCCCTTAAGGTTTTTCCTCTTCACGTAGCTCCAAACATCAAGGTAATGGCATAACCTACTTTTCACACAAGAACATATTAATCCAAGCATTCAAAGATCTCAAATACTTACCTCATGTTCCCTTGAAGAATCTTTGTTTTTCTTTGTTGTAGCTGACCAAGGTATCGACCATGAATTTTGTCACAAATCCTCTGTTGACATGATCAAGCCAGTAATTGGTAGCATGCATGAGCTTATCTTCAGAGGCTTCCAATCTTCGCACTAGCTCTAGGGTCCACACTATTGGACCATTAAGCTTCCACCTTCCTTGGTTGTCTACCAATTTAGAGATCCACTCGTATAGCTCGATCGAGAAAGAACAGAAGAAAATTTCATGTATCTCTGTGTACATATACTTGTCCAACCACTATTCTTTTGTCAAGTGCAAATTTCTATTTTCTTGCACCGCAAATTTGTGGATCTTTCTATCCAACCATTCCTCAATTTCCTTCTTAGTTGGATTCTAGTGATGTGACATCACACATCTCTTTATGCAGATCCTGGTCCCAGAAATAGAACCATTTGTTGGCTTAGTGGGTCCTGACCCAGGTTCAAAGTTAAGTTTGCGAAACAAATCCCTACACTATTGGCCTTTCTGGCATCAACTCGTGTAGCACAGACTGAAGACTCAGCCAAAGCTATATGGGGGGATGTTGGAACCAAGTTTCCACATGCAAAGATGAGTGCCATGTTGTTTTATGCCCTAAACCTACCTTCATGAAGATTGATAAGTCTTTAAGGCTTATCGATATAGCTTCTTTTAAATAACCTCTAGCCCTTCACGAAGGTATACGACTGTCTTTCGTGGACCCTAAACAGGTGAATCAACCACTTACACACCTCTGTGATTACTCCTAATTCCATACTTACCAAGATCGGATTAAGTGTTCAATAAATTTGACATGAAACAAGATATTCTTCGTGTAAACCATTATTATTACCTGCGTTTATATAACAATATTAACCATGCAAAATCGCACATTAATATAGTATTATTTCATAAACCCATCATTCATCACAACACAAAAGTGCATTCATTCATAACATAAATAAATAGACAAAACACAGGAATTGTTGGAATAATCTCTTTATGAATACTTTAATTTTTCTTATAGACTCAAGACTTTCCTGCACACTCAGCTGTAGGGGTCCACAAACTCAGTTGCAGACTCTACTCTAGGCCTCTGCACACATAGCTGCAGAGTGATGAGCCCCAGAAATGGGTAATTATATGGGCTCATTTGGCTTTCTAACTTTACTTAATCCACCATTCTCATTAGTTTATTGCATGTTTTTTATTATATTTATGCTAATAGAGTGAATTCAGTTAGTCATTATGCCATGAAGTCTAATGTGTGCTTTATTCAAATTTTTGGTCAATTTTGGGACAAAGTCAAAGGATTAATGAGCATTTGGCAGCCAATATTCAAGGAAAACAAGGGAGAGGATTCGTAGGAGGGTGTCCCCCTTATTTATAACTCCCTACCTTGACTCCTCCGTCAGAAAACTTGAAGCACAAGTAGCCACATTGATGCATCAAAGGGGCATCCGAGAAAATGAAGAAGAATTGTTGTCTATCTCTAGTCTTAGGAGCCGAGCATCCCTGATTTTAGGAGAGTTTTTGGATGCTCCAGTTGTATAAATAGGAGGGCTTAGGTTCTTAGTAGTTTAGTTGGTTGTTAGTCAAATTTTCTCACTTTTGTAATGTGACTTTTATTTTGATAATGGAGATGAAATGTTTTCTAAGCCAGCATTGATTTCTTTCAGAGGGCTGAAGCTCTTGGGTTGGGGCCCAACCCAAGTTTCCCAGAACCTCTTGCTTTGTACTTATATTTTTTTGCTTCAATTCATGAATTAATTTATGTTAGATAAATTCATTTTCTCATGGTTAGAATAGGTTGCTTTTGTTGGTTTACATAGTTGTTTCCATTTCAGTTGCTGAAGTAGGTTAAATAGAGATAGGCAAAGATCCAAAAAGGCCATCAACAGAGCCTTGATCTCCTTTCCTCCCTTTGGGGCCATGAGCTGAGGTCAAGGCACTTTTGCTGCCACTAAAAACACAGTTTTTCTTCCTCCATGCAATTTCTAGTGTTGTAGTTTGATTTAAAAGTTAATGCTCTACTTCAAATCCATTTTTCCATGTTCATTTCTATTTCTACAATAAATCTCTTTCCATGCTTTCCTGTTCATATAGCACTGTTCAGCATTTTATTTTTCTAGGTCAGAATTTAGGTTAACATAAGAGATAGTTCTATTCTTTTGGTACAACTAGTTCTTTTCTTGCTCAATTTCAATATTTTGACTTGCAGCTCTCTTACAACACACCTCTGCTCATAATACATCAATAAAGTAGCCATCATCATCTCTTTTCTCACAAGTTTCACAAGTCATTCATATCCCTTCACGAATCTGCTTTAATTTCTGCATTTCTCTCATAAGCTTTCTTCTTGTCTCTTGAGAAAATCCAACCATCATTTTCTTTCCTAATCATCCTTGATGAGCTTCAAACACCTTGACACCTCCCTCTAATCTTTAGCTACCCTTTCCCACCATTTTTCCACCTTTAAAACCTCTAAAAACAACTCTCGGCATCCTCCTGTAGATCCCCTGTAGCCTCCTCTAGAATTTCCTGAAAGTGACTTTTTGAAGTATGATCACAAAGGAGGTCTCCAGAAGGTTACCAGAGGCTTCTTAGGACTCCCCCACACCTTCCTACACCTCTGCAAACCCCAAGGTCGCCTTCCATCACCACCAAATCTCTGCCACAACCACAAACAGATAAATTACAAGCATAACAATTTCACATAAAACACACAAAAACCCAAAAAGATGTTTTCTTCTCATTTCCTTCTAGAAGTAGCTTGAATAGATGTAATTTACTTTCTCAGTTGTCAATGGCACTCATTTCATCAGTTTTCATCTCTTTTTCTACAAAAATATGGTTAATTGGAAGAATTAGGGTTTTCTAGGGTTTGCTTTACACTCTAGTCTTCTTTCTCTTTCTGTAAGTAGAATAGCCTCTTCAGAGTTATATCTCTTTCATCATAGCTAAAAGCTTCTTCTAAGAATTCATAGAAGTTTGTTTAAGCTCCTAGAGATCTTGCGCCAGCTTACCAAGTGACATCTTGCAGTAAGAGATAATACTTGTGCATACAACACTGTCACTTCCAAGTTTGTTACAAACTACCGGGTTGATAAAAGTAAAGTAGGAAGCCCCAAGAGTTGCAGCATTCTTACTGCAATACTGGTGCTCACCACTTTTTGGCATCGTTGCCAGGGAAGCGTTAGAGTATTTTGTGATTACTGCTTTTCTTCTATTTTCTACTGCAACATTCTACTAAGTAGTTTATTTCAGCAAAAGTAGAGTAGTTGTTTCTTTCAATTTCTGCATTTCCTTGGTTTCATTTCAATTCTGCAATTTCCATTTCAGCAAAAGTAGATTAGTCGTTTCAATTATGCAGTTTCCATTTCAGCAAAAGTAGATTAGCCCTTTCAATTCTACAATTTTCATTCCAGATTAGTCACTTCCTTGCTTTCATTTCAATTCTACAATTTCCTTTTAGCAAGTTCATTTCAGTAGTTGCAATTTGTTTTTTTAATCAATTTCAGTTTTGCAAGTACAAGCAGAAAAACCAAAAATCATCAAAAAAATATTTCCTTTCATGCCTCGTAGGAATAAGGATAATTCAGGAAAATTCTTACCCAACACCCCCACCACATCACAAAGCCACCCTTCTCTCTTCTTCAGTGACAGTGATCCAGAAGAACCTTTAGGTGAGCATCCTGAGATATTTGAAGAACCTATAGGAGAAGAAGAGGAAGAAAACATCCCTCCTGAGACAATGGCTGAAAACAAAAATGCTAGGGGGAATGGAGAAAGAGTAGAGAGTACCTTTCCCATCCGAGAGACCAATGGGGACACTAAAATGAAGAACATAAGCCCTTTAGCCCTACCTCACTTCCATGGATTAACTACAGAAGATCCTAACACCTTCCTATTTGAGTTTGTTGTTATCTGTCGAACCTACAACTATGCAGAAAACGAGCAGAAGTTGAAACTATTTCCTTCTACCCTCAAGGATGCAGCATTGAGCTGGTTCGTGGGGTTACCTGGCAACAGCATCACAAATTGGGCTCAGATACAGCAAGCCTTTAATAACAAATATCGGGAATACTATAGGTCAAAAGATACCAAGGAATAAATCTTTCGAATGACCATGGATAGTGATGAATCCTTGGAGGATTATGAAGAAATATTCCAGCTCAGTTATAAAAGGGCCAGGTGCACGCTTGACCCCGAATCTCTGAAGTTGGTTCTGCTCAGAGGATTCCAAAAGACCTTCTAGACACCCTCCATTTAATGGCTAGGGGAGACATCTACTAACTACCTGATGAAGACATTAAGACCATGTTTAGGAACCATTCTAAGGCAGCCAGAAAGAGAGGTAGGGGGAGTCAAACTACAACTAGTACCCCCTCATCCAGTTCATTCCTCAAAGGTGAACTTGGAAACATGCTGGAAGATTTCAAGAGTGAGATGTTGCAGACTCTTGCCATGCAAATGGATACCTTGCATATCAAAAGGAAACAAGAGGAAGCAGAGAGGGCTTTGGCCATTTTTTGTCCTAGGTGCACCAGAAGGCATCCTAGGAATGAATGTCCATTGAAATCTATAGAGGTGTGTTCAGTTTGTGAAGAAGATCATCCTACAGATAAGTGCCCTTCCTTGCCTGGACTTAAAGTTGTATACCAAGGGGCCGAAGGAGCCACTGAACCACTCTATTTCATGAGCCAAAGGAGACGGCATGGACCTAGACCTTACTAGCAAGGAATGCAAGGGACATCCCAGGCATACTACAACCCCAATCAAGCCACTTCCATGCCTTCTTAGGGCCCCCCTGCTCATCCTTCCTGGTCCACACCTCCTCCTTGGTCATATCCATCTCAATATCATGCTCAACCAGCTGCTCATTCATTTCACTCCTATGCTTAGCCACAGCCTCAGTGGAATGCACCTCATCAGGGGTGGAGGCCCTAGTACAACTCTCCTACCACTCTTTTGCCTCCACCACCTGCTCAACTGCAACCACTGCATCCTGCTCCACTAAGGCAACCCCAAATTCCTGCTCAACTGAATCCGAACCCGAATAACAAACAGGCTCAACAAGTATATTGTGGGGAACCATCATGCCCAACCTATGCTATGGAGTTTCAAGAGATTAACCTATGATCTAGGAAGGTTCTCCCAGACAGCTAGCCTCCTCCTAAGGAGGTTGAGGAAGATAAAGAGGAAAGTGAACCGAAAGCAATTCCACCCTTTCCTGAGATATTATCCAGAACAACATAGCCTAGCCTAGAAGAAACTGAACTTCTGGGATAATTGAAACAACTATGTGAAAAGATACCACTTCTCCAAGCCATAAAGGATGTGCCTATATACAACAAGATGATCAAAGAGAAGTGCTTCAGGGATCCAAGCCGGCGCAAGAGAGATGCCCCAACCATCAATGTCATAGGACAACTGTCCAACCTAATGTTGGGGCAAGTAATTTGTCTAAAGTATCTAGACCTTGGAAGCCCAGTAGTTGATGTCCACATCAATGGCACCATGATCCCCCATACTCTGATTGATCTGGGGGCTACCATTAATGTGATGACCAAGGACACTATGCTCAAGCTCAACCTCCAGGGCTCCCTAAGAAAGACCACAACAGTACTACAATTAGCAGACCGCTCCACTGTGACCTGTGAAGGGATTGTGGAAGATGTAATGGTATCCATTGATTCTTGGGAATACCCTGCTAATTTCCTAGTTCTCTAGCCCAAGGCAAAGCTCACTGGGTATCCTCTCATCCTGGGAAGACCCTGGTTGGCTACTACAGATGCCTACATCAGCTGCCGAGCTGGGAACATGACAATCAAGAATGGGCATGTGTCCAGGCAGCTAGTCCTATACCCTCGTGCCCAACCTTTGCTAGAACATGATCTACGTCTCTGGTTGGATGAGGAAGATGAGGATGATGTCTATTCTGCACCACTATGTATAGTAGAAACTGCCATGGGGGGGGAACTACAAACTGAGGATGATATCATTGAAAACTTAATTCAAAATCCACCCCCCAGTGGTTTGCCATTGGAAGAGCTAGTGAAAGAAACCTCAGACAATCCCTTAGCTAATTTCTGTGTGGCTGACCCGGCCTCTCTCCAAGTTAAGAATATAGAGTTCGGCCCAGAAAGAACCCTGAAAATCAATTCATCCCTATCCACCTCCCAGGAGAAGGAACTATGTAGCTTATTGAGAAACCATTTAGATGCCTTCGCCTAGAGCTATAAGGAGATGAAGGGAATGCACCCTTCAGTCTGTACTCATCACATTTACATTAAGGAAGATTATGAACCAGTCAAGCAGCCTCAAAGGAGGATGAATCCAACCCTTAAAGACATTGTCAAGGAATAATTTCAAAAGTTACTAGATGCAGGATTCATCTACCCTATCTCTGACAGTGAATGGGTCTCTCCTTTGGTGCTAGTGCCAAAGAAAAATGGTAAGTGGAGAATCTATGTCAATTATCGGGAACTAAACAAGGCCACGAAAAAGGACTGTTTCCCTTTGCCCTTCATAGATCAGGTGTTAGATGGTCTAGCGGGGAAAAAGTTTTTCTCCTTCCTAGATGGGTTCAGTGGGTACTACGAGATCCAAATTAGCCCAAAAGACCAAGATAAGACCACTTTCACTTTTCCTTCGGGTACCTTTACATATTAGGTCCTTCCTTTTGGTTTGTGCAATGCTCCCACCACTTTCCAAAGAGCAGTATTGAGTATATTTTCTGAACTGGTTCATGATGCCGTGGAAATATATATGGATGATTTTACTCCTTATGGTTCTAAATTTCAGGAAGCTTTATCTAACCTAGGAAAAGTTTTCGACAAGTGTATATAAATGAACCTATCCCTCAGTCCAGAAAAATGTGAATTCTTGATGACTGAAGGGACCGTGCCAGGTCATGCAATCTCTCAGCAAGGATTACAGGTGAACCCCAACAAAATTACCATCATCCAAAGGGTCCCACCTCCTCAAAAGGTGAGAGATGTCCGAAGTTTCCTAGGCTTAGCGAGATATTACAGAAGATTCATTAAAGATTTCAGTAAGCTAGCCTCTCCATTGTTTGGTCTTTTGGGAAAAGATGTCAAGTTCATAAGGACCGATAACTGTCAAGAAGCCCTAGATACCTTGAAAAGTAAACTTGTGACTACCCCAATTTTGAGAGGTCCAAACTGGGCCCTACCTTTCCACATTCACATAGATGCCTCGAACAAAGCGATAGGAGCAGCCTTAGGGCAAGTTGATGAGAAGTTACCTTATGCCATATACTTTATAAGTAAAAACTTGTCAAAGGCAGAGTTAAACTACACTGTAACCGAGAAGGAACTCCTAGCTGTAGTCCATTCCTTAAATAAATTCAGACATTACATCACAGGCTATCAGACCTTCATACACACTGATCATGTTACAATTAGGTATTTAATGAACAAACCAGATGTAAATGCTTGCATTATTAGGTGGTTTCTTTTATTGTAGCAATTTGATTTAACCATTATTGATAAGCCTAGTAAAGAAAATGTTGTTGATGACTTTTTGTCCATAGTGAATCTGCCTGCCGGTGAGGAAGGAATGGTGGATGATCAAATTCCTGATGAACACCTATTTTCTATCTCAGTACTCTCTCCATGGTTTGCTGATATAGCAAATTACATGGTTTCAGCATAGTTCCCACCACACCTGTCCTCAAAGGAGAAGAGCAAGATCATGAGGAAAAGTGCCCTTTTCACTTGGGTTGGGGGCAATCTCTTCAAACTTGGCCCAGACCAGATTTTGAGACGATATGTCAGGGGGGAAGAAGTTTTTGACATTCTCCTAACCTGTCATGATGGGCCTTGTGGAGGTAATTTTGCAGCAAAGAGGACTGCCTTCAAAATTCTGCAAGTCGGATACTATTGGCCCACTCTTCATCAAGATGTGAGGAGATATATCAGCCAATGTGATCGATGCCAAAGGATGGGGAAACCTACTCCAAAGTATGAGATGCCCCTGCAACCTCAAGTGACTTTTGAGCCATTTGAGAAGTGGGGCATGGACTTTGTGCGTCCTATCAACCCTCCTTCAAACCAGAAACAATACATCATTGTGTGCACTGATTATCTGACAAAATGGGCAGAGACAAATGCAATCAAGGCAGAAACAAAAGAAAAAGTAGCTGAGTTTTAAAGAGAGAACATATTCTATAAGTTCGGGTATCCAAGGGAACTCGTTACAGATCAAGGCAGTCAATTCACCTCCAATCTGATTGAAGACCTACTCACACATCATAAAATCAAGCACAGGACTTCCACCCCTTACCATCCACAAGCCAATGGACAGGTGGAAGTCACCAACAGAGCTTTAGAGGGAATTTTGACTAAGGTAGTGAGCAGCAGTAGGAAAGATTGGGCAGATCGATTGGTTGAGGCCACCTGGGCCTACAACACCACATGGAAGACCACCACTGGATTCACACCCTACAAACTAGTCTATGGGAAGAAGGCTTTGCTATCAATAGAGTTTGAAAAAAATATGCTAAGGTTGGTAGCGCAGCTGGACCTAGATCTCAGCCATGCACAAAGGGAAAGGCTACTCCAACTTAATGGATTGGATGAATAGAGATTGCAGGCCCTTCTCCACACAGAATTAATCCAGCTTCAGAGGAAGATATGGCATGACAAAAACATCAAGGAGAAGTAATTCCAAGAAGGAGATTGGGCACTGTTGTATGACTCAAGGTATAAAGATTTCAAGGGAAAGCTGAGGACAATATGGCTGGGACCCTACACAGTAGAAAAGTGCAATGACAATGGTTCAGTTCTGATCAGGACCATCGATGAGGAAACCATCCCCATGCTTGTCAATGGGCATAGGTTGAAAATCTACAAGAAGCCGCTCTCCAAGCAAAACTTTATTGAACATCTAAGTAAAATAGTGTTGGTAGTGGAGCAAGTCTCTACCTCCACTCCACCCACTCAATAAAAAAAATAAAATAATAATAATAATAAGGACTCCAGTGAAAACCTCTATGAGGCGCTTGAGTCCCATCATTAGGCTAAAAACCTCTTTTGAGGCGGCCCAGTGGTAACAAAAAAATAAAAAAGAAAAAACAAAGAGAATAAAGATCCCTGGGTGAAAACCTCCCTTGGAGGCACCTAGGGCAGGCAGGTAGGGTGAAAACCTCTTGTAGGCACCCTGGTTGTCTTTTTCAAAATAAAAATAAAAAATAAAAAATAAAGAAAAAGAGAAAATTGACTTTTTGAGTGCATTGTAGGTCACAGATGGACCCCAGGAAGTAAGGAGACATGCCACCAAGCCTATTACATATCCTCTAGACTCTTCTCCATCATTTATGATTCTTTTTTCCATCTCTCATTGTTTTTTTTCTGAATACTGTGCATCCTACAGGAAGCCCTGTGTGTTCTACAGGAGGCTCCTGTAGAAATCACAAAGAGCTCGAAATGAAGCTAAAAAAATGATTGAAGAGCTGGGAATTTTCACAAAGAGCTTGTAGACCATCCTACAACCATCCTCCATCCTAACCCTCCATCCCACACCTACACCACCTCACTTCCAATTATTTCTTTCCTTCCTGCAAATAAAACACAGAAACCTATTTTTCAAAAAAAAAAAAAACCAAGGAAATAAAAAACAAGACCCCTACAACTCACCTACAGCTTACCAGATACTTCTCCATTACCATCAGATTCTTTAAGAATCCTCCTCATAGCCCCCTACATAAGCCTCAGCTAAAAATTTTAGAGGGAGAAGCAGCTACAAGAGCTCCTGTAGGACTCCCGTAGCAGCTGATCCCCTTAAAAATCAAGCTCTAACAGTAGAATAGGTGCAGCCACAGGGATGCAGAAGATGTCTGAAGCAAGGTCCAGCTAGAGAGAACCTATACAAAGCCACTGAGCCACATATCAAGGAGCCACAAGCATATGGCAACAGGAACATAGGTATGCAACACCAGAGTTTGAGCATGCAGTAGCAGTGAAAGGTTAGCAGCGCTGTAGCATGAACATTTGGACTTGCAGGTAAGTGTCTAAACCCTTTCCTCTACTGCATATGTATAATTTGAAACTGCATAAATGAATGGAATGGTTGAATATTAAACCTGAAAGGTGGCCAGTTAACTGGCCACCCTCATCTAGTTCGACCGCGCTCATTTGGAGATCACACTACACGTGTGTCTAGTCAACTCACGAAAAATCTAAAAAGACAGATAGCGACGAATGTTGAACTCTAGCACAAATGATGGGATGTGATTGCGGGTAGAAAGCATAAGTCTCATGATGACACTGTAGTGGGGACCAACAATCCGAATAATGGTAAGATACCCTTTCTGCCACCTCACCTCGTTGCCAGAAACCTATCCAACAATCATAAATATGCTCTTTCGATCTTATTCACCACCTTTGTTTCCATTTTTATCGTCATGCCCTCGACTGCAGCGAGCTCCCTACCACCTCTAGAACCTCAAAACCATCATTCTCTGTCATTTTCAGAACTCCTTCGCTTATCGGGTTCTGTTGGATACCTATACCAATAGGTTTCATATTTCATGATTGGCCAAGGAAAGTCCAAATATGCTCTGCTTTGATATCACAAAGATCCCATATTTCCTAGAAAACAAGAGGTGTGTAAAGTGTTTCAAATATTGATGACCTTATTTCAAATTTTGATGGATGGTCCAAAAGTCTAATCTGGATCATGCCATGTTTAAATTTTCTGTTGTAGAATAGAGAAAGGAGTCTGTCCAAACTGCTTAATCTTGGCAGACAACTAGTTTAGGTAGAGAAGAAAAGGATCCCAACAGCCTAATCTGGGACCTTGGAAGAGATAAGGGTAGAAGTAGATAGAAAAGAATAAAGAAAAAGCCAAAGAAAAGAAAAGGCAAGTAAGGGTTTGCAAGTCCAAGTGCACCCTCCAATGGAGAAACAAAAATGCTAGGAAAATAGCTGGGTAAGTAGTTGTGGTTGCAGAAAGGGCATTTTCACCATTGCACATATGTCAAAAGATGTATTGCCAAGGCAAAATCTATCAATGGACAAAGTGGTTAATTCCATCAAATTACAGCAAGGAGCATGACTAACCTCCCTTTCCCCCTTCACTCCATTATTAACATTCCCTTTTCAGCTGAGATTCATGGAGAAAGACCATGGTTTTATGGTGGTTCTTGTTCACACAAAGGCCACATTTCTTGTCTAAGATCTTTTCATTTTGATCTTCTCTCAAAACTAAATCAATTTCAGATAAACTCAGTGAGATCCCCTTCATTTGCTCCCTCATTCATATTAACCTCTAATTCTACTATATAGCTCCCCTATCTTACCCTTCCCCTAATAATATTAACACTATGGTGTATAAAGCCCCAAATTCTATAAATACTCCTCCCCTTGGCATTATAGCCATATGTTCTTCAAAAGGAACCAAAGTGACCTCTGGTCACCTTGGTGAACCTATCACGTCCCATTCCCCCTTGCTACAAGCCAACTTGCTCCTCAAACCACCATTTGCATTGAAAAAACCCTTATAAACCCTCTTTTACCCTTAAATCCTTTGCAAAAATTACCCAAAGTCTAAAAAGCCCGCCTCTGGCACATTTCCAAAAGGTTAGCGCGCAGTTTGTTTTAATGGAAAACATTGAAAAAACATCAAAAAACCCACAACCCAAAGTTTTCCGCCCGCGCATATACTCCGAGCACGTTGTTGCTCCGCCCACCGTCGGATCAGGTCCCGAGGATCCGACGATCCACAGCAATATCGGAGCGGCCCCCATGGTGGTTCTTTACCGCCCGAGAAAGTGACGTTGCGTCACGTCACGGGCAGGCCACGCATCAAACAACAAGGGCTCTCGGAGCCAGGCCTGACACTTTCAGCGCCGTACCCAGACCGCCCCGAGAGACCGTAGCGGCTAGCCTTAACCGTAACCGCTACGGTCCTGACCACCAGCTGCCCTCCTATGTCATATCGCCACGTCATTTCTGCTTATCCTTTTGCCGTTGATTGGTCCACCTCGCTGATGACATGGCTGCCACCTCATCGCCCCCATGGACCAATTGCTTACCGCCACGTCACCCGATGACGTCAGCTGACGTCACTTGACCTTGACCCGCCAATGACGTCATGCTGACGTCATCACTAAAAAGCGCCAAAATGGTAAAAAGGTCCATATTAACCCAAAAAACCGTGTTTTTCTCACTTTTTACTCCTGTCACTACTTCGGCTCTGCATGGCTGTTTACGTCCAAATTTTCGCCAACCTGCTCAGTTAACCAAGGTGACCTCCAGAGCTCCAACCGTGCACGCCTATGCGACCTCTGTTCGTCAATTAACAGGTATTTACCGTTTGTTGCCCTCCATACGCCTGTTATTGAAATTAAAGTTACTCAGAGGGCTAAGGAGACCTTAAAAATTATATTTTCACCGGCCATTTCCCTCTGCACATCCACATTTGCAACTGTGAAGTCCAAAAACATCAGCCGAGCCTTAATACCTGTAATTTCGCTCAAAAACAACATTCACTGCGTATTCCCGGCAAATTTCTTGTTAAACTCAATTCACCCGCTAAAAGAGGACATAGTGAGACCATAGAGAAGCCCTGCTCCTGAAACAAACAGTATTTCAACTGCTGTTGTGTAAATTCCTCCTCTGGTATCTGAGATACAAACTATTTTTACAGAAAATCACTTCTATTCTGTGTTGCTTCCATTAAACCATCCACCTACAATTGTTGAACTTTGAAGAAGATCATGGAGACTCCCATTGCTCTCAACATCAAGCCCCTCAATGCCCCTCACCAGGAATTGGAGTGGAAAGCCCTAGGAGATATGGATTACCAAATGCTGGACTGGTTTCTTATGGGCTCCAAATACAATATCCAGATGCTGAATGAGTTGAAAGCCCAGCACCTGAGTGGAGCAGACATCTTGGGGATTTGGGACTCAAACCTGCCAATCTACAACCTCCCCCAGGTAAATCCTATGCCAGAGTTGATATACAGCTGCCAGGAATGCTATGACCCAAACCAAAGAGCTGTCATCAGCCCCACAGGCTC
Source organism: Pinus tabuliformis (assembly GCA_031772625.1). Classification (NCBI taxonomy): domain Eukaryota; kingdom Viridiplantae; phylum Streptophyta; class Pinopsida; order Pinales; family Pinaceae; genus Pinus; species Pinus tabuliformis. The sequence continues at coordinate 1,393,177,198 of CM062804.1, forward strand.
AGTCCTGTTCCAGATCACCCCAGAGAGTATTAATGAGATGCTGCACTTCCATACTGCCAAGCAATTGACCGCCCTCAATATGCAGAATTTGATAAAGAAAGGGAGCAAGCTGTCAATTGACCAAATCATTAAAATCAATCAGTTGTTTGTAAAACCAGGCTCTGAATCAGTCAGAACTCCTCCTATTGGATATCAGTACTTGAATGAATTAGGCAGGATGTTAGTGGATTTGATCAGCTATGCCCTAGGATTCAAGGGAATGGAAGATGTGGATGAAACCATAATAGCAATGCTGTCTCTATTCTCTCCTGGTAAGCCCCCAGCTGTGCATTATGATTATGCTACATACATTGCAGATAAAATCCATGACCAGTTTATGAACTTGAAGAGAGAAAGACTATTCAGGTATACCTCATACATATACCACCTCTTCTTGTTTTATCAACCAGCTACCTTCTCTTTTCCTTTGAAGCAACTCAATGCCCAAGGAAATCCAAGATCAGTGGTGTTCTGGACCTCTGTCTTTCACTATACATCTGTGTCACCTTACACATACAATGAGTTCATTGACTTATTCATTTATCCAGCCTTGACAGTATTGCATGGTGTTCCTCCTCCAAGGCTAACTGATGATATGAAGAGAGTTCTTCACCTAAACAAAACCTACAGCATTGGTAATTGGTACCTCTACCAAAACCACACAGTCATCAGAATATATGGCTGTGAGTTGACACCTTTTAGATTGCCAAGGTATGTCCCCATGAGGCTTTTTGCCTTGGAATATTTCAGACAGTTTGGCAACTCAGACTACCTGCATTTTCAGAGCAAGAACAAGAAGTCACAGCTAAAGGTGAGGAGCCAGCTGGGTCCTTTCCTATATAACAGAAAAGAGGAGGGATGGAAAGAGGCAAACACTATCCTGGAAGGCCTCAGACTGCAAACTAGTTTTGAATGGATACCCTATGACCCCAATCATTTTGTCTCCCTCAGGAGGATAAAATACAAATTGGGTGGTTATGCACACAAGAGACAACCTGAGATTGAACAATATGCCAATGCATTAAGCTGGGAAGAGGGTACCTTAGAAGAAGAAATAACTGCTGAAGAGCTTCTAGAAAGAGAAGCTAGAAATATACAAAAGCAAGCTGACTTGGAAAATTGTGGACAGGTTCCTCATTCATACAGAAGACAGCTTGGAGCAGCTACTACATCATCAACAACACAACAGCAAGCTGCCGGGAAAACACCACAAACAGCCAGTAAAGATAAAGGGAAACAGGTGGAACAGCCACCTCCATTGACAGAAGAGCAAGTGGAAACATTGCTACAACAGCAAGAAGAGATGGAACAGCAGGAACAAGGGCAGCAGCAAGAAGAAGTGCCACTTAAGGAACAGCAACCCTTGCAGCAAGAAAGGGTGATTGACACTCCTAGTTCCACTGAGCAACAGGCTCAGAATATAGTGCCTCCTAGGGCAGAAACTACCTTTGATACATCGGTCCTCCAAACCCCACAAAAGGAGGACTTAACCAGGAAAAGAGATAGAGAGACTCCCCTGACTTCATCCATCAATCAGGGAGAGAAAAGGCAAAGGTTGAATGACTTCCCAGAAGATGATGAGGCAATAAGACAAGCATCGGGCATGGGCCCACCCAGCCAAGAAGTATCAGCCAGTTCATTCCAGCATGAACATGATAGAGCTATGGGAGGGGAGGTCAGCTCCTCCAGCGAGCACAAAGAAGGACAGGTAAGCATCAAACAGCAGTTTATCGACATTAAAAGGAGGAGTGATCCTATTAAAGTACAGCTGTACAATCATTTGCTGAACCTGGCTCCCACCAATCAGCAAAGACTCATGTCTGCCTTTGATGTAAGTGAAGGCAAAATGATCATGAGTCACTTCATGCCCACAACTCTGCACCCCCAATCTACCTCAGATTACCTAAGGACCAACATGGAGGTTCTGGCCAAAGATATACACCCTATGGATAAAATCGAACTGCATAAATAAACTGGTGAAATGGTGTATGCCTCCTTGGCAGATGAAACATTGGAAAACTACAAATTGAAGAGCAGCCTTGATAATACAGCCTCTCAGCTGGAATTGGAGAGAGCATCATCACAAGCCAAGGACAACAGAATCAAGTCCTTGGAGGATGTAATTATAGAAATAGGACATGATCCTAAAGATGTTAAAGGTATCCAGGAACTGTTGAAGATAAGGGATCAAGACATGGCTGCCTTAAGGAGGAAAATCAAGCTCCCAGCCACCATCCATCCTCAAACAGATGAAGTTGCTCAGCAAAGGCTAGAAAAGGATGCTACGGATTTGATGATATCCTTATACAAGGAGCTGGTTCGGACTCAAGACCAGCTAGGACAATCAGAAGCTGCAAAAGCAGCATTACAGACAGCATTAAAACAGAGAGAAGAGGGCCAAACTTCCCAGCCCCCTCCGGAAGTAATCAATCTTGAAGAAGCCCCTCCAACAACTACTCTTCCTCCTCAGCAGACAAGAACTACAGCACCATCTACAGCAACAACTACGCCAACAACAGAGCAGACTCCTAGTCTGGATATGCAGAAGCTGCAAGCTGAGATCTGAGTTCTTGAATCCCAAATGAAAAAGCTTGATGAAGTCAAAAGGTCTTTGACTAAGGTGAATGAAAGATTTGACAAAAGCAAGCAGAATGAGGCAGCAAAGGAAAGAGAAATAAAAGTTCTAAAAAAGAGAATAGCTGAACTGGAAAAGGAGCTTGCACTAGAAAAAGTAACAGCAGAATTAAAAGCAGTCCTCTGGGGCAACATTGGTCGATCCATCACCAATCAGTGGCAGTATATTGAGACTATGGATGAGCAAATAGTACTCATCACAAAGGCAAACAAGGAAATACACAGAGCAAGAGCAAGCCTTGGCCACATGCCAGATGCTGCCAGCAGAATGATCAATATTTTAAATAACAAGACAAGCTCTCAGCTGGCCACCATGGGAATTACTAACAGGACTGAAACAATCTCAGTAGTTAAAAGAGTCCTAACACTAAGAAGCCTAGTTGGAACACTGGAGAGGAGAACACAGGACATGCAGACCGAAATCAACAGATTCCTGGACAGATTCCTGGCATTACAAAACAGAGGCCTCCCCAGCATATTAGGCAGTGTAGGAAGACTGCTTACCCTGGAAAATTACATCAAAAGGGTTGATGCCCATGCTGCAGCACAAATTGCAAAACAACCTAGTACCTCAGCAGAAACAGGGCCAGCATCAGGGCAGAATTTGTATGATAGGGTGGATAACCTGTTTTTTATCATGAATGAAATTGATCACCTGTTTGATACACCACCAAATTTCTTTAAGTATACAGAAGCAGATGAGACTATGGGGGCAATCATAAATCACCAATTGCCCACACAGGAAGTATGGAGGAATTTGACACAGATAATCTTATCAGGCTCGAACCTGTAGCGTTAATTTTCTCCAGTTTACGAACAATCATGCACAGGCAGAATTTTGGTGGATAACTCCACAAGGAAAGGACAGATGCTGAGCCAACTCAGCAGGGCTATTTACTCACCACAGCAGCAATCACAATCACAGGTGGCAGACCTAAAATACAGCGCACGAGCCATAAAGTCAGGTTCTCCAGCATTTGATCAAAGTATCCCAACCGACTTAGCAGCTCCCAAAGGCCAAAATATCTTCTGACAGAACATCAAGACGCCTTTATTTTGTATTCAATGCTGTAATAAATTTCTGATAAAAATATCTCAAAAGTTGGTGAGAACATTAAGTCTGAGATAACTTAGAACTCAGATATTTTTGTAAAATCATATGTATATATTCGCCCCCCACTGAAGCTTAAGGGGTTGTTGTTATTTTCATTTTGGAGATCTCACTTGCTGTAAAATTCTCAGAGAAATAATACAAAGGGTGAATGGAATTTCCAAAGCTGGGCGTACCTTGATGCATTGTGATGAATGGTGAATGTTGCAGGATTCCAGAGTGTTTCATAAAACAATAAGTCTTTCTTAAATCTCTGTGTTACATGTTTTCGAGGCTTTTGTTCTCTTTTATTGTTTAAATGTTTTATACTTAATAGCAAAGTAGAAGAATAGTTCCAGGATTTAATCACTGATTACCCTGAACTCAATCTAAGCTATTATCCATGTTTTCTTCAGATACAGTGAATGAAGTGTAATTCTTAATTGCTGCACTTTAAAACTATATCTTTTACAGTGATAGACATTCCCAGGGATTCAAGTTTGCTCCTGAGACATCTATCCGTTTCTCATACCTAGTTTGGTGGAAATACTTGAATACTTTAGTGAAAATTCTTAATTGCTTTCACTGGTTTTTTCACCTGTTTGTGTTGTAAATCAAAAATTTTGTTATATGAAGTATCCAAATGGCCCTGTAAGTTTCACCAATTCACCTCAAGGTTTCTAGACACCTACAGCCATAGACTCCATTGCCCAATGATATTTGACTCTTTGAACATTATATCACAAGACCTGAAAGAAAATCTTCAACCAAAACATAAACAAAACCTGTGCGTAATACCTAGCCTAAAACACTATCATAACAGATACAAATCATAAAGAGAGAGCCCTCTCTGATCACAGTTTGGCTAGAAGCAGTGATCCAAAGATTGGTTAGTGGTTACCCCGGCCGTATTCCCTTGGGAGTCATAGGGAACAACCTGGGTGTTAACAGGTTCTACAGGAACATTATCGGGTTCTACAGGAGCAGTAACAGGTCCTACAGGAGCCCTTTCTACAGGAGGGCCAATGAGCAGTCTTGCAGAAGAAAAAACGGGATTTTCATTCAAATTCGGGCTCGAAGAGGTAGGCTCGGTGCAAACCCACTTTGCATTTTCATATATACAAGGGGTGATGTGATTTTAAGAAAGAATTGAGCCTGAAAAGGAAGAGGAATTGCATTCAAAATTTATGCCTGCTTCTTAAGAAAAAACACAGTTTTGTCGGTTCTCTATTGCTGAAGTATTGTCCCCTTCTCCACCTTGGTACTCACATATACGAGGAGTGACGCAATATTAGGGAGAATTAAGCCTGAAAGAAAGAGAAATTTCATTGAAAAGTCTGCCTATTTCTTAAGAAAAACACAATTTTTTTCTCTGTTTCCCAGTTTTTGAAAATTGTTGTCTCCTTCTCCACCTGAGGCATTCCAAAGACTCTAAACATAATGACAGGGGGATTTATGCGGAAGGAACCTCTAAACTCAGCCAAGCTACATGAGCACCCAGATGTAGTAGCCCTTTTTACTAGGGCCAATTGGATGCCATTCTTTGAAAAACTTCATGGATATGATGAAGAAGTAACGTAGGAGTTTTCCCTGTCCTTGATGCCTCACTCAAAGACCCATGCCAATGTTAATTTCAGGGGTCTCACCATGGAAATCACCCTAGAGTTCATCAGTAGGGTTACCAGTCTCCCACTTGGACTACCCTGGAGCAAGGAGGAAAAACCACTGGGTCAAGTTGGCAAGAAAACCTTCTTCCAGCCAAATGAGCATCCTATAGAGGACAAAAATGGCATCAAGAGAACAAGCATACCTTATCCTTGGGATGAGGTCAATTATCAGATTATCAAATACATCTCCTGTGAAGGAAGGTATAGCATAGTTTATGGGTACCATTTCAGACTTTTGCATGAATTGAGATATGGCATGGATCTTCTTCCACCTCAAAAACTCAGTATTCCCTATTTTTTCCTCCAGTCCCTAATAGATTCCAGCATTAAATTTAATACAGCAGCTCCAAACCAATTGGCTCACCATGGGCTAATTAAACTGCTGGTGGAAGAGGCCCTCCACACCTTCACAATACTCATAGCCTGGGAGGTTTTTAGAAATATGACAAGGGAGGATGATGTAAAAGCCTTGACATATGACCTCAGTCCATCTAAAAGTGAGGGAGAAAAATAAAAAGGGGAAGATGAGGAGGAAACCGAAAAAGAGGAAGAGAAAACACAAACAGAGAATGAGGAACCTGACACAGGGAAGGGAAAAACCCAAATAGAGAAAGGAAAACATGAAACAGAGGAGGAAGGGACCAAAGCATAGAAGAAGAAGAAACCTAAAACAAAATAGAAAAAGACTAAAACAGAAAAGAAAAAGACTAAATCTGAGAAGAATAAGGCAAAAGCAGCGAGGGCAGAAACTAAACCAGATGAGAAGGAAATTAAAACATGGATAGAAGAAACAAAACTAGCAGAGGTAGAAAAGACAAAAGAAAAATAAATAGAAGCAAAGAAGGCAGAAGTGTCTCTTAAAACACTAGAAAGGGAGGCAGCAGCTGTTCTGGCTGCACTCAGCACCCCAGTTAAGCCCAAACCAAAGAGAAAAAGGCAACCATCCATGTATTTCAGGGCCCGAAAAAGCACCAGGATAAAATTAGGGAAGCCATAGCCACCCTTAAAAGATCCTATCACCATTGAAGATTCTCCTATTGCCAAAAAGGAGGAATCTCCATCCAAAACCCCCATCACCTATGAAAGAGGAAGCCTTAGATCTTCCACTTGGAAGGAAAGGATAAAACTACAGGACTCTAAAACTGTCCTACAAGAGGCGCAGACCACTCTACAGGAGACCTTGACAAAGCTACAAGAGACTAAGAAACTTGAGAAAAGGGCAGAAGAGTAGACCAAGGGGAAGGATGAAACAGCAGGGATACCAGAACCTAACCCTCAGCCTAGTTTAGGATCTTATTACAACCTTCTGAAAGGAGGGAAAATCATCCCACAGAAGTTTACAGTCCCACTTTTCTTTGAGCTGGAAAAAGAAAGAGTAAGGAGCCACAGATGGATGCAAATTGCAAAGTCCAAAGGGGTGGAAGACATTGGCCACATGGAGAGCAAGCTTAGAGAGATGGGCAGAGAGTTGGCCATTGTAAAACATGCAGAAGCAATCAAAAGATCTCACTTGGAAGCAGAGAATGAAATGTTAAGAAAACAGCTGCAAGAAAGGGAAACCCAGGTAGAGACTGAAATGTTGAGGAAACAACTGCAAGAAAGGGAAACCTAGTTAGTATGCATGGCCAACTGGGCTATGGAGGCACTACAGTGCAGGCAGCCAACCAAATCATATGGAGTATACCTCAAAGATCAGTGGCTACAGTTCCAAATCAAGACTCTGGCCCAGAGAGGCACCATACCTTTTCAGGATTATGGACAATTCCTGGATCTATGTGACCACAGTTCAGCAGAAGACAAGGCAAAGCTGGTAGAGTTTTACTTGCATAACCTGGTCCTCACTGATATGAACCTATGGGACCCCAATGCTAGGTTGGGGGATTTGCATTTGATGGCCATGGCATCATGGATGAGCCATAAGGAGAAAAGGGCCACAGAAATCAAGAAATTGATGGCAAAAGAACAAAATGAGCCTCTAATGATTAGGGCAGATCTAGAAGACCCTATGGCTCTCCTTAGCACACACCAGCAACTTGTAGAAGATCCTCAAGGTGCCCCTAAGCACATCAATGAGCAGGCCTAGGCTATTGCACATTTTTAGGACATGGAGAGATTGCTTGGAGATGACTACATTCATGCTTGCATGAGAAGGTGGAACACATTGCCACACAGCCTATAGATCAGGGAGTATCACTCCCCAAACAAGATGAGAGAAGACTTGAGGAGAGTGCCACTGTATAAGCACTCTATGCAAAGTTTGAAGGCCAATTGGATTGGCCTCAAGTTGAGTCCCCCACTGTTGCTAGGACTGCTAGAGGGTACAAAAGAGGAAGAAGAAAGATAGCAGTGCAAAGAGGTGGACAGGAAGGTGTTGGCATTATGATGCATGTGTTGTACTTGATGGCAACCCACTCATAGAAGATCATCATACTTATATACAACAAGATGAATCTACAGAAGAGATATCAGATGTGACAGAGTGCATGGGGTGTCGGACAGTTCAATGGGATCAGATGACAGTTCACAAGTAAGCTTTGCCATCAAGTCCAAAGGGGGAGATTGTTGGCATTATGGCTAAAGTGTTGTCCTTGATGGCAACTTATACAGGTGATAGACCCCAGTACAACAGGTCAGTAGCAGAGATTGATGACCAACTCGGGTCTGTGGTATTGTGTTATTATGGATTTGGATTGTGGTATTATGAAAGGCCTAAGGCTATAAAAGAGGAAGGAGATCAGTTGGCTAGGGTATGCTTTTGGGTTGAATATCTTAAGTGAGCTAGATCTAAAATACTAATGATCTTGGTGAGTAATGTCTAGATCTAATTGAGCTTTGTAAGGCGAATCTATTGAGGGGTCGAGATCATCTTGGTGCAAGATCAGATCAGTAGATCTGATAGATTGGGGTATGCTTGAAGTCTGAAAAACACCTATAACCTCAGGGCCGCAGGCGCAACACGGTGAATGTGCGAGAGGAACGCAGGTGATCCATAGGCGTTGTGCGGACGTACGCAGCGCGACAGAAGGCGCAGGTGCGGAGGCACAGTGGGTGTACGTGGCGCGACAGAAGGCGAAGGTGCGTAGGCACAGTGGGTGTATGCAGCGCGACAGAAGGCGAAGGTGCGTAGGCACAGTGGGTGTACGCGGCGCAACGAAGGCGATGGTGCGTAGGAATAGTGGGTGTATGGGTGCGACCAAAGTTACATGTGTGGAGGCATAGTAGAGGTACGCATAATACAAAAGGATTTGGTGCGGATCTTCATATAGGTACGTAGCGTAGTAGAAGAAGTAGTGCGGAGGTGCGCAGACAAGCAGAAGGTTTAGTGTGGAGATCCGTAGGCTCAGAGCAAGTGAAAGTGCGGAGATCCGCAGATTTATACCCGTGAAGTTGCGGTCCCTGCTTGAAATTTGTTTTAACTGCCTTTGACTATTCTGCAGGGTTTTGGGTGCATAACTGATGTTTGGTTACTGGTATTGAGTTCTGATAACAGCATGATTGATGACTTATCTTGATGTGATATGATGGACTAGATCTGGTTGATAACTCTCATAATATCATTGTATATGTATTGATCTGGTAATTGGGTGATTCAGAAGATTGTTTGATTATGTGCTTCAATGTTGTTGTTGGGTCCAGTATGAAAATTGGATGAAACGTGGCCTTTCAGATTATGTGTTGTGCTTCAGTGTATACTGTATGAAAATTGATGAAATGTGGTACCTGGAGGAGAGAAGATTGTAGGCCGCTGCCTATGTACTAGTATCTAAGCTAGTACAAAAGCTAAGGGAAAACTTAGGAGCAATGTAGCAGGTAGCAGCCTGTGTAGTAGTAAATGGATCGGCTAGTACAAGAGCAAAGGGGGTTGTAGCTCCCATACTAATATAAGACTGCACCAGTACAAAATATTGTAAAAGGATTTTCTTATTAAGAAGAAGATTGAGATGACTTGCAGCAGGTGGTTTTCTCCCACATTGGGTTTCCACCTTATATCATGGTGTTCATGTGTGTGACTTATGTGTGATGATCTGTTCTATTTTACTGCACCAGTTTACTGTTAATATGGTTGATAATGTTCTAATGCACTCATTAAGGATCAACTAACTAGTTATGGAAGTAGCATATATGAATCTGAATATGGAAATGAAAAAGTTTTATTAATATGATAATACTGATTCACCCCCCCCCTCTCAGTATTATTTCCAACAATTGGTATCAGAGCAGGTCCTTTGGTAGAAGCTTGATCGCTTGAAGGAGATCCGTGGAACAATGGGAAAGAAGCTTAAGAAGAAAGCACCTAAGAAGAAGAAGACATCTCATAAGAACTATGACAGTGGGAGAATCGATTGGGGATTAGGTATAAGAAGCTCTTCAGATTCAGATTCAGATTTGGAATCATTTCAAAATGAAGATGAACTATCAGGTATGAATTTGCTATCCTCTGATGTTCCAGCTATCTATCCATTTGGAAAAGATGGAAGTGATAACGAAACAACTGAATGTGCTCTTATGGGTGAGGAAGAAGGATATCAAATAGAGGCATAATTTAACAGGTTGACAAACAAAATTAGTGAACAAGAAACAATTCTGAACATAAAGGATGGTCCCCTCAAAGAAGCTGTTACTAGACTAAAGACCCAACGAGAGTTATTCAAGGACAAATATCAAAAGTTGCAGGATGAAGTAACATCTCTAAGAAATGAAGTCATTGAAAAGAACACAACAATCAAGGAGCTCAGAGATCGATCCAGTTATTATGAAAGTCTTGAAGCTACAACCCTCTCACTAAAGGAAGAACTTGAAGAATCAAAGAAGCAGAATGAAGATCTACACCAAGCAATTGAAAAACAAGACAACGAAGTCATCAGCTTAAAATCTCAGCTGGAATGTGCCTTCAGAATTCATCAAATGTAGCAGGATCTGAATGAAGAACACGAAAAGGAGATACTCAAACTAAGGCAACAAATGGAAGAAGGAAGAAAATTTGAAGAAATTTTGAAGAAGCAATGTCTGGAAAAGGAAGAACAGCTTCAGGTTGAGGTAAATATCTTGAAAGGTAAATTAGAAGAAAAGGATAAGTTGTTACGATTTCAAGATAGTTCTGAAGTCTTGGATGATATTCTTAATAGTCTAAGGTCTCCTTCTATCAAAACTGGTCTTGGCTTTCATGAAAATATTGAAGGTGAATCTAGTTCAAGGAACTCTAAAGAGAAATCTAAAATGATCAACGAAGAGATGAAAGGTCAATCTCATCATCTACCAAGGAAAGAGATTCTTCAAAGAAAATCTTTTACTCCTCCTGTGAATAATGTTGAATGTTATGTATGTCATAATCTTGGACATGTTGTAGCCAAATGTAGAAGAAGAAGGGTTCAAGACCATCATGCAAAAAGATCATCTCATTCAAGGTACTTTAATGGATATTTCTTTGCTTGCAATATGTTTGGTCACAGAGCTGTTGATTGCTATAGAAGGAATATGAGACATGTAAGATGTTACACATGTAACAAGCTTGGACATATAGAAAAGGAATGCAGGAACAAAGGATGGACATCACACCAAAAGAAGAAAACATCATCACACTTGAAGATATGGAAGAAGAAGGAAGTACAGTTAGAAAGATGTGGCACAGCACAATGTACTCAGACACAGCACAGCACAGACATAACAGACTCAGAGGGAGCTGGAAGTGTAAAACTTCAGTGTCCTAAATCTCATACTTAAATTTCTTAAAGAGAAGTCACGTATATACGCGAGTTGGTTATGGTATAGTCGCGTATATGATTGTTTGAGGAAAGGCAGTAGGGACAGGTTCAGGATCAGTTTATTATTTGCGCTGTTTGATAATGATTTGCTGATGATGTGTGGAAATGACTTGATGGATGGCACAGGTTTAGGGGGAGCATATGCTTTTAATGCATTGTTGGCATTATGGTTAATAGTCCTTGGTGATGATGCTTATATGGATAAATGATTCATCTTGCTATGATATGGTCATGATTCTTGGGGTTACATAGTTGATATTTAGATCAGATTTGTGGGTGATTCTCTAATAGTGCTTACATGGTAATCTTCATAAGGATAAGGAGAAGTACTTGATGATGAGTCACTCATATGCTGTTGTCGTCATTATGATGCTGGATTCTTATTATTCTTGTCACATATATGGATGAGGATTGTTGGCCGGATACATGGTTGATTATTCAAAGTTGCATTGATGGAGACTTGATGATGAGTTCTTACCTATATGATGATAGGCTGTTTCGTACATATGTTGATTGATGCAGATATTCCCAATTAATGATACTTGGTTCATGATGGCTATGGTGTTTCTCTCATATGCTAGAATGTGAATGATTGAAAAGGATGAGTTGATGTGGACATACCTTGATGATTCATGCAAGCTGCCGGTCTAGTTGCTGTTGACAGATACTATACAGTGTCATTACTGATGATCCTATTTAGGTGTTTGGGCTCTGTTATATATGTCATGTATATCATTCGATGTAAAGGTCATAGCAAGACTCATGTTGTAATGGAGTATCTCTATCTTTTTTAGTCATTTGATGAGATCTCTTCAGGTCATATAACGGCCTATGTTGGTTTCCCCACTATGCCTGGGATGAATGATGTTATTCTCTTATGTTATCATATGTAAACTTTTGGTATATCACCATTGTGATGGGAGATAGATGTATGTATGAGTCTTTGGTGATAGGAAGGTCTTTTATGTTGTATAGAGTCATGTTCTTCTTGTAGAACATCTTTTTGCAAACCTTGCTTACAGTCAGGGGGAGCATATTTCAGCAGAGCAGAGATTTCAGCATGTTGTCAGAAAGAGCATGGATAGATTGGTGCACCATGAAGGGGGAACTCATTCAGAGATTTCAGCAGGTACTCAACGGGAGTATGGTCAGCAGAGGAAGACAATATCTTGGTCCACCCTTTGCCCTTGATGTCAAAGGGGGAGATTGTTGGCATTATGATGCATGTGTTGTACTTGATGGCAACCCACTCATAGAAGATCATCTCACTTATATAAAACAAGATGAATCTGCCGAAGAGATATCAGATGTGACAGAGTGCATGGGGTGTCAGACAGTTCAATGGGATCAGATGACAGTTCACAAGTAAGATTTGCCATCAAGTCCAAAGGGGGAGATTGTTGGCATTATGGCTAAAGTGTTGTCCTTGATGGCAACTTATATAGGTGATAGACCCCAGTACAACAAGTCAGTAGCAGAGATTGATGATCAGCTCACTAAGAATGAAGAAAATAAGAGGTACGCAGGAGCGCCGTTCAGTAGGTGCGGTCTTAGGCTAGATCCGCAGGTACTCCATTCAGAAGGTGCAGACATGTTCGCGGGATCACAAAACAAAAGGTGCGGTCCTAAAGTGCACACACTTCTATGCAGAGAAAAGCGCACGTGTGGGAATCTTATGGTTGTCGGGTCCGTGGTATTGTGTTATTATGGTTTTGGACCATGGTATTATGAAAGGCCTAAGGCTATAAAAGAGGAAGGAGATTAGTTGGCTAGGGTATGCTTTTGGGTTGAATATCTTAAGTGAGCTAGATCTGAAATACTAATGATCTTGGTGAGTAATGTCTAGATCTAATTGAGCTTTATAAGGCGAATCTATTGAGGGGTCGAGATCATCTTGGCGCAAGATTAGATCAGTAGATCTGATAGACTGGGGTATGCTTGAAGTCTGAAAAACACCTATAACCTCAAGGCCGCAGGTGCAACATGGTGAATGTGCGAGAGGAACGCAGGTGATCCATAGGCGCTGTGCGGACGTACGCAGCGTGACAGAAGGCGCAGGTGTGGAGGCACAGTGGGTGTATGCGGTGCGACAGAAGGCGAAGGTGCGTAGGCACAGTGGGTGTACGCGGCGCGACGAAGGCGAAGGTGCGTAGGAACAGTGGGTGTACGCGGCGCGACCAAAGATACAGGTGCGGAGGCGCAGTAGAGGTACGCATAATACAGAAGGATTTGGTGCGGATCTTCATAGAGGTACGTAGCGTAACAAAAGAAGAAGTGCGGAGGTGCGCAGACAAGCAGAAGGTTCAGTGCGGAGATCTGCAGGCTCAGAGCAAGTGAAAGTGTGGATATCCGCAGATTTATACCCGTGAAGTTGCGGTCCCTGCTTGAAATTTGTTTTAACTGCCTTTGACTATTCTACAGGGTTTTGGGTGCATAACTGATGTTTGGTTACTGGTATTGAGTTCTGATAACAGCATGATTGATGACTTATCTTGATGTGATCTCATGGACTAGATCTGGTTGATAACTCTCATAATATCATTGTATATGTATTGATCTGGTAATTGGGTGATTTAGAAGATTGTTTGATTATGTGCTTCAATGTTGTTGTTGGGTCCAGTATGAAAATTGGATGAAACGTGGCCTTTCAGATTATGTGTTGTGCTTCAGTGTATACAGTATGAAAATTGATGAAATGTGGTACCTAGAGGAGAGAAGATTGTAGGCCGGTGCCTACGTACTAGTATCTAAGCTAGTACAAAAGCTAAGGGAAAACTTAGGAGCATTGTAGCAGCTAGCAGCCTGCGTACTAGTAAATGGATCGGCTAGTACCAGAGCAAAGGGGGTTGTAGGTCCTGTACTAATATAAGACTACACCAGTACAAAATATTGTAAAAGGATTTTCTTATTAAGAAGAAGATTGAGATGACTTGCAGCAGGTGGTTTTCTCCCACATTAGGTTTCCACCTTATATCATGGTGTTCATGTGTGTGACTTATGTGTGATGATCTGTTCTATTTTACTGCACCAGTTTACTATTAATATGGTTGATAATGTTCTAATGCACTCATTAAGGATCAACTAACTAGTTGTGAAAGTAGCATATATGAATCTGAATATGGAAATGAAAAAGTTTTATTAATATGATAATACTGATTCACCCCCCCCCCCTCTCAGTATTATTTCCAACAGAAGGTTGGATTCTATGATAGGGAAGAGGATCTCACAACAGAAGCCTGGAATGTCAAGGAGGCCATCATAGCCATCAAAGACAAGGAGATAGACTAGTTGCTCAGAGGATGAGCAACCCATTTAGTAGGGGGTGATGATGAGCCCCGAAAATGACTAATTATATGGGCTCATTTGGCCTTCTAACTTAACTTAATCCACCATTCTCATTAGTTTATTGCATGTTTTTTATTATATTTATGCTAATAGAGTGAATTGGGTTAGTCATTATGCCATGAAGTCTAATGTGTGCTTTATGCAGATTTTTGGTCAATTTTGGGACAAAGTCAAAGGATTAATGAGCATTTGGTAGCCAATATTTAAGGAAAACAAGGGAGAGGATTTGTAGGAGGGTGTCCCCCTCATTTATGACTCCCTACCTCGAATCCTCCTTCAGAAAACTCGGAGCACAAGCAACCACATTGATGCATCAAAGGGGCAGCCGAGCAAGTGAAGAAGAACTGTTGTCTATCTCTAGTCTTGGGAGCCGAGCCTCCTTGATTTTAGGAGAGTTTTTGGAGGCTCCAATTGTATAAACAGGAGGGCTTAGGTGGTTGGTAGTTTAGTTGGTTGTTAGTCAAATTTTCGCACTTTTGTTGCAGCTTTTGCTCAACTCATTTTGAGCTTACTTTTGTGAACAGTTTTATGTAATGTGAGTATTATTTTGATAATGGAGATGAAATTTTTTTTGAGCCAGCACTGATTTCTTTTAGAGGTCTGTAGCTCTTGGGTTAGGGCCCAACCCAAGCTTCCCAACACCTCTTTCTTTGTACTTATATGTTTTTGCTTCAGTTCATGAATTAATTTCTGTTAGATAGATTCATTTTCCCTTGGTTAGAATAGGTTGCTTTTGTTGGTTTACATAGTTGTTTCCATTTCAGTTGCTGAAGTAGGTTAAATAGAGATAGGCAAAGATCCAAAAAGGCCATCAACAGAGCCTTGATCTCCTTTCCTCCCTTTGGGGCCATGAGCTGAGGTCAAGGCACTTTTGCTGCCACTAAAAACACAGTTTTGCTTCCTCCATGCAATTTCTAGTGTTGTAGTTTGATTTAAAAGTTAATGCTCTGCTTCAGATCCATTTTTCCATGTTCATTTCTATTTCTACAATAAATCTCTTTCCATGCTTTCCTGTTCATATAGCACTGTTCAACATTTTATTTTTCTAGGTCAGAATTTAGGTTAACATAAGAGATAGTTCTGTTCTTTTGGTACAACTAGTTCTTTTCTTGCTCAATTTCAGTATTTTGACTTGCAGCTCTCTTACAACACACCTCTACTCATAATACATCAATAAAGCAACCATCATCATCTCTTTTCTCACAGGTTTCACAAGTCATTCACAGCCCTTCACGAATCTGCCCTAATTTCTGCATTTCTCTCATAAGCTTTCCTCTTGTCTCTTGAACAAATCCAACCATCATTTTCTTTCCTAATCATCCTTGATGAGCTTCAGACACCTTGACACCTCCCTCTAATCTTCAGCTACCCTTTCCCACCATTTTTCCACCTTTAAAACCTCTAAAAATAGCTCTCGGCATCCTCCTATAGATCCTCCTATAGATCCCCTGTAGCCTCCTGTAGAATTTCCTGAAAGTGACTTTTTGAAGTCCGATCGCAGAGGAAGTCTCCAGAAGGTTACCAGAGGCTTCTTAGGACTCCCCCACACCTTCCTACACCTCTGCAAACCCCAAGGTCGCCTTCCATCACCACCAAATCTCTGCCACAACCACAAACAGATAAATTACAAGCATAACAATTTCACATAAAACACACAAAAACCCAAAAAGATGTTTTTTTCTCATTTCCTTCCAGAAGTAGCTTGAATAGATGTAATTTACTTTCTTAGTAGTCAATGGCACTCATTTCATTAGTTTTCATCTCTTTTTTTGCAAAAGTAGGGTTAGTTGGAAGAATTAGGGTTTGCTAGGGTTTGCTTTACACTCTAGTCTTCTTTCTCTTTCTACAAGTAGAATAGCCTCTTTAGAGTTAGCTTTCTTTCATCACAGCTAAAAGCTTCTTCTGAGAATTCATAGAAGTTGGCTTAAGCTCCTAGTGATCTTGTGCCAGCTGACCAAGTGACAGCTTGCAGTAAGAGCTAGTACTTGTGCATACAGCACCGTCACTTCCAAGTTTGTTACGAACTACCGGGTTGATAAAAGTAAAGTAGGAAGCCCCAGGAGTCGCAGCATTCTTGTTGCAATACTGGTGCTCACCACAGAGCCTCTCTTCTACTGTAAGACTTCTTCGCTCTTACTCTTAATGACCCATTACATTTGTCTTCATTGATATCTACCTGTCTAAGACTCTCTAAGACTCTCGTACATATACAATCCCATGGTCCGCGGACCATGGGTAGGTCTATACAAGCCCACACAACTTACATAAAATAAGGGTAAAACCGTTTATCACACTTTACAATCTACACACTCCGTGACCACAACTTGCGCAGACTTTACATTTGTTACAACAAAACTTGGGCTTTTTGCCTCAAAAATTGGGCTTTTACCCCAAAATTGACCCTAGGGGACCCTATCCCAACACATGGATTCCCAAAAGTTGAATTCATCACTAGCATCTTCATATTTTTGAAAAGCCCAATTATGCAATTCATACAATTCAAATTCACATTTTATTTCTATGACTTTGAAATCAATATCCACGAGAGGGTATTCATCTAAATTTAAAACCGAGGGAAGAATTGGATTTTCAACAGATATTTTAGCTTTTTCCTTCTGACTACTCATTCTAAATTGAGAGGAGAATAGGAAATTACAAATACTCGGTGATTTCTTGGCCATTTGACCTGGTCAAATGCAAAATTCAGAAGTTCTCTCTCACTAAGCACCTATTAAAACACTGTTGTAATGAGGGAAAATGATGAGTTTGATGGAGGATAATTTAATTTAGAATATTATTTTAGACAGTCATTAATGAAACTAATGGTTGGCACATCGAAAAATATTTATCAAAACATTTTCAGGAATGAATTTAATGATTCAATGGTTAAATCATTTAAAATATTGGAGTAAATAGTGATGGTTAGTTTGGCAATTGGCTAACGGAGTGGATAAAATGGCGAGGGTGATAGGGGAAGGAACAGTTAGGCAGAAGGTGGTTTGCAGGGGGTGCAACGGTAAGTCTATTTTTTAAGGGGGATTCCCATAATGAAAAAGTGTGCAACACATAAATTTGTGTGGTTTTTATAAAACAATATTACGGAACACCCCCCCCCCCCCCCCCCCCCCCCCCCCCTTCGTTAAACATCAGGAGTGCGGGGGGTCCGACAATCTATTTTCAATTGTTGATTTTGGCAACATGATATATGGTCATTGAAACTTGCACAAAAGATAAGTGAAATGGAAACAATAGAAATAATATGATAAAATCTTATAATTATTTTCTAAAATTTAAATTGAAGGTGGAATTTATAAAAATATGCTCGCCCTTTATTGCAAAGTGCAATAAACTAAAATTTTTATTTTTTGAAAAATATACAATTTGAAAATAAATTGCATGGGTAAAAATAATTACAAAATGACATGGTGCACTTCCTCAATAGATGTGTTTTTTTCTGAAATTCTATGGTCTCAAATCTTCAATTTATTAGGATAGTCATAGTGGAATAAGAATGGCGTCATAGAAAAAATTGAAGATTGGAGATCCTTTATGACAAACAATCCTATTGTAAATCAAGCCTAGTCCCTAATTACAAGTTTTTCATTATGGAGCATATGGAAGGAGAGGAAAAATGTCATATTTAATAACCAAACATTAGAAGGGGAAGTAATATGGGAAAAAGCATTGCACAGGTTCCATGAAACAATACTACGCCACTCTCGATCAAAATCAGTCTGAAAAGGTGAAGGTTTGGATGCCCCAATTTTTCATATAATGTAGTTCCTTCCATCTATTTCCATTGATCCTTTTCCTCCAAGAATCCCATCTTCTAGTCCTTCATCCTCATGGATCCTTCCTCCCCATAGATTCCTTATAATTAATTTTGACAGGGAACCTAAAGGAGATCCAGGTTTTGTCATTCTTAGAGAAATATTTTGTGACAACTATGGGAAACATGTGTTTGTTATAACATAATGTTTATTTGTGTATCTTGGGAGGTACTCCCAAAACACTAGGGCACTGGGTCTGGGAGAAGTTTGACCCATAAGGGCTTTGTGGATAGTGCACCCAAGCAGTAGGTTTTATACCCAAAGTTGTGGGTGCAAAACCATGTGAAGAAATCAATATTTTATTCATTGATGCATGAGGGGAACCCTTGAAGGGCTAAGGGGCACCTAGGGCATCATGATGTGGAAAAATGAGAAATGAAATGGAATTAATTTCTAATGTTAGTGTGGTTTTTGTAGTTTGGTTCAAGTCATATTGACCATAAGACATGATCCTTTATGGAATGAAAGCCCACATAATATCACTATATATAGAGATCGATTCAATCGCATATCTTACCATCCATAAGTGTGTCTAATCAAATAAATATAAGAACAATCAAAACAAATCTCAAGAGGGGTGAATTTGCAAGAAGGTAGAAGGTCAAGGGTGTTGTCTCTACTAATGTTCTAGCAGGCCAAGCTATAGGAGAATTTTCCATGGGTTATCCTGGGAATTTTTTGTGTACATCTGTGGTAATACTTTTTTATAGGACTAAGACATGATTTATGGGATTGTAGGAGGGTTGATATCCCTAGATGGAGTTGAAATCATAATCGTGTGAGGGTTGAGATCCCTCATGAAGCTACAAAGAAAATCACACGTTCGAGAGGAGACTTCTCCCTTGTTTCTGATGACTGAAGTAACTGTAGGGTTTGTGGAGGTCGAGGGTCTGAGGTAGCTACAGAAAGGAGGAATTTAGGTTGAGGTAATTTAGTGTGTTGGATGCTCAAAATACCAATGATATTTAGGGAATGTGTCGAGCTCCTAAAGAGGTAAGGGTGTTGTCTCTTGTGTTGATAAATCTAAAGAGTGGATATTTGTCCTAAAGGTTTAGGACACAATTTTTATATGCCCTATTTACGGCTTCCTATTGTGGCTAAAATTCAATTGAATTTTCCCTAGTAATTATGTGATATTTTTCTCAAGTGTATGTCCAGTGAAGACGAACAAGTGTTGGAAGACCTCTATGATAAGGTGGATAAACTACAGTGATTTGAGACAGTGACTGACCTACTTTTAGATTGAAGTTTGTCTCATATATGGTAATGTGTTTAGGCCGCATATATTAGGAGTAAATGAAGGAAAATTTATGTAATCAAACTAACAAGAATAACACGAATAAGTCTCAATAGAAGTCGACTAATTACAATGGAACAAGAAGGGTATTCAAGGGTATGTTCATAACGTTTGAACAACAGTTTGTTGTTGCCAAGAACAATGACATTTGAGGTATAAAGTCACTACTATAAGGAATTGTTTGATATTCCCTAAGGACTAATATTTTGAGGAGAAAACATAAGGATCTAGCCAGGCCCAAATGTATCCTAATTAAGAAATTGACCAAAAAATATTTGGGGTATCTTGGGCATAACGTTTCACTCGTGAAATATAATTTTGGTGATCTTTATGTAAATGAAATATATTGAAGAGGTATAAAACTTCTCTTTTACTTGTTTTGGTTGACTCCTTATGGATTTTAAAGTGTGTACATTTTAAGGTCATTTTTTACAAAACACAATATTTCGGTATTTGGGCCATAAATTTTCAGCCCAAACTCGTATTTTGGCACTCTTGGTGTCAAAATAAAGCTCTTCAAGAGATATATAAAATTTTTGATATAATTTTTCAAATATTTCTCACATATTTTCTTCCAAAATCGTTTTAATACTGAAATCCCAAAATAGAATCTTTTGACAGTGTCAGATGTTTATTTCTTAGGATACCAGTATTGAAATGAATTCCCTAGACAATAGTTGAGTAATATTAAACAACTTAGAACAGAAAACTTGTATAACTCTTCAATATATTTATTTTGACACCGATATCGCCTAAATCAAAGTTTATGGTGAAAAGTTATGGCCAAAATACCAAAAGTGTCCAAAGATTCTTGTCAAAAGATTATTTCTTGAAAAATGGAAAAAAAAAATGGCCTTAAAATGAACGTGTCTAAAAATTCATAAGGAACCAGCTAAAACACATAGAATATAAGTTATATATATATCTTCAATATATTTATTTTGACATAAAATTAACTCAAATTGAATTTTGGGGTGAAACGTTATGCCCAAGATACCCCAAAGATTCTCTAGTTTTTTCTTAATTAGGATACATGTTGTGAAGGGCTAGAACCTTATGAAAATCAATCAGGAGGGAAGGTTGATATTGATCCATATTTTAGAGAATAAAAGGAGGCATCTCATTGATAAAAAGTAGTTTGAAAAATACCTTAAGTGCAGTGATCATTGGAGAAACTAATGGATTGCTAGGAGGAAAATTTGGGTATGCCCTATGTTAGGTTCCTATACCAATAGGAGTCATAATTTTTGAATGGCTGAGATTAAACCTGTAATATGTACATACCTTTGCTTTCTGAAAATGTTTTCCATATTCAAAAAATTAAAAAATGTAAAGAGGGTATGTCCTAAAAGAATAATCAAAGGACAAAAAGAATAAAAAGGTCAAAAAATATGAAAAATATGAACCCCAAGAAAAGAAAAGACCATGAAAGTGTGCAAGTTAAAATGCCACTACTATTTACATTTTGTGCAAAATAAATGATTGTGTGCAGTTTGTAATCTTTGCCACAATCCATGATATTCAAAATGTTTAAGCTTGGCTATTTCATGTTTCAATTTCATGTCCATAGATAGAGAATAAAATCTGACCAAACTATTTAATCTTGGCAGATAAGTAGATAGGTAGAGTAAATAAAAGGAGATCAACTATTTAATCTGAGCCCTTGGATGTAATAAGGTTAGATATAGTTAGTTTACTATTGTAAAGAAAAGAAAAATGTTTGATAAGGGTTTGCTAACTCAAATGCACCCTAATAAAGAGAAGTAAAAATGGTAGGATGAGTAGGTGGGTAAGTAGTAGAAGGGTTGTAGAATTTTGATGATTGATTAGAAAAAAGCATTGTATCATCTTTTTCATCATAAAAGTTCCAAATGTGAATGGGCACACAAACATGTAGATGGATATCAAAGTCAATTAATTAATTTCCTTCATTCATTTCATCTTTTACTTAACTAATTTCCCAAAATAAAGATCAAAGTACTTAAAAACCCTAAGTCAAAGACGCTCAGAGCATTTCTCTAACTTTTGGAGGCACCAGACCCTCGGCTCAATGACTTATAAGCAATGAGTACTAAAATCCCCTCATAAACACTCTTTTCCCCCCTCAATTCATTCATATTTCCTAATAATATTCTTTCCTAAGGTTAAATCACTTTTACCTAGGAAAAGTATTTGTTTCCCCCACATAACACTTTTCATATCAAAAGCCCACAAAAAACAGTATATCCTAAGTTTTATCAGAAAGCATTAAAAACATGAAAATTGTATGCTTAGGGTATGGTGCCCCTTCCACTCATTGGACTAAATTATTAACTTATTTATTAAATTCCTAATAGAAACCCTTTCCCGTATATATATTAACTCCCGCAATATTAATTAATCCCACCCTAGTTTAATTATATAAACTTAGGTTTTCTACCATCGGACCCACTAACTAATCGATCCTCGATTAAGTTGGTCAAAAAACCCAATTAAATCCCACCAGATACCTTAATCCCTCATAAAACCAAAACTTCCACACTTAAATGCCCATGTGCCCCCCCCCCCCCCCCCCCATTACCTTTCGTGCAACTCCATCGCCCACCCACCACATGATCTCTCCCCTCCCCATCTGATGGCCCATGTTGATTTTGGAAGGGCCCAAAATCCGAACGTTACCTACCCAAAATGGGCTATTTTCCATTGGGGCCCCGAAGCAACGTGGCGCTCAATGAATGGAATCGGGCGGCCTCCCACCAATACTGCCAAGCGCCCAAAATTTTTGTGAAGAAAACAACTTATGGCTAGCCTGCTACACACCAAAATAGCCATTGTTCACCCCGCTACCCAACAAATGGCTACTGTTCACCTGTACCCACAAAATTGACCTTTCACGCATAAATCCAAAAAAGACCCAAATCATTGTTTTTATCTTTTTTTTAACTGTAAACTTCCATGCACATGTCTATGAATGTCCAAGCTATCAACTCACGTACAATTGCACTGTGAAGATGCCATAAAGCTCGCAGATTGCCTTCCACCCTGCTTGAAGCATTTTCGTCCATTCATAGTTGCTAGTTACCTGGTTCAGACCTAGTTTTCTTCAAATTCCAGGTATTTAAACTATAATTCACTCAAAAACCCTGTTAATTTTAGAGCCTTCTTAATAGGAATTAAAGGGAAACTTTAGTAACTAAAACCCACCTATAATTGAACCACCTTCATGCTAAAGACTGACAATTTGCCTCCACCATTCTTAAATCCATAAGAACTAAGAATGGCTACCCCAATTGCCATGGATGTCAGACCAATTTCCACTACTCACCTGGACTTGGACCACCTTCCCCTTGCTGATAAAAATTTCCAAATCAAGGACACCTCTGTCCTTGAATCCCCTATCAAACTATATTGTTGATATAGAGATCAGTACCTGAACCACGCTAATAAAATTGGTCTTTGGCAGTTTAATTTTCCCAATTATGAATTCCTTGAGGTACATATCTTTCCAGAAATTGTCCATTATTGCCATGCAAAGTACATCCCCAACCAAAGAGTAGTGATGTCCCCAAACGAGACTGTACTTTTCACCATTACTGTTGATTCAATTAATGAAATGTTGCAACTTCAACTAGGGAAAAATCTAACCTCTATTTCAATTGGAGACCTATCAGACCGTTTCCCCAAGCTTACCACTGCAAAACTTGCTGAGATGTTTCAAACCTTCATCAGGGAGGAAAATCATATCCCAAAAGATCTTCCTCCATATGTGGCTACCATATTTTTCCCATTTGGTCAGGACATTGTAGCAATGATTTCTAGTGTCTTAGGATACACAACTAGTGAGTATATAGATGAAATCATCTTAGCCTTCATGTCCATCTTCACTCCAGGATAGCCTCCTGCTATGATGTATGATTATGCCAAGTTCATAGCTGATAGGATGCATGAACAATTTCTTAGAATGATTAATGAGAGAGTATTCAAGTATTCCTCGGTTTTGTACCACCTTTTTCTATATTACCATGCTGACAAGCTCCCCTTTAATTTGCAAAAGCTTGATACTAAACGTCATCCTAGGTTAGTGATCTTTTGGGCTCCTCTGATCCATAAGCATGACTCACCATATCCATACACAGACTTCATAGATATTTTTGTACATCCTATAGTGACAATGCTACTAGGAAGTCCTCCTCCAAGAATTAGTTCAGATATCATGAGGATCCTACAGCATTCAAAACAACACAAAGTGGGAGATTGGTACCTGTACCAAAAACAAATTGAAAGTAGGATCTATGGATGTGAGTTGGCCCCATATAAACTGCCCATATACCTCCCAATGAGGTTATTTTCTCTGGAGTACTATAGGCAGATAATCAATTCAGATGAGGTGCATTTTGTTAAAGCCAAAAAAGGGCTTAACTCAGAATCAAAGATCAACTAGGCCCCTTTGTGTGTAATAGCCGAGAAGCTAGAAAAGAAGCAGAGAAAATCCTTCAGAGGCTTAAACTAAAACAGATATTCATGTCGAGATATGATCCCTTGGACTTCATCTGCAACAGAAGACAAAAAAACAAGATGGCTCCCTACATTCACCACCGAATCCCCGAAATAGAAAAATATGCAAATCAATTGGAATGGGTGGAGAATACTTTAGTGGACAGAGATAGCAATGAAGTTGTTGTTGAAAAATACTCTAATTGATCTAGAGAAACAACTTGATGAGGGTTCTTTCCTGCAGGTGCCAGGGGGATCTCAGCTCCAAGAAGAATCTCAAGCCCAAGAAGAATCACAAGCACAAGGAGAATCTCAAGCACAATGTGAATCACATATAGAAGAGGAATCCCAAGTGCAAGAAGAGTTAGATCAACCAAACCTATCAGAGGAATTAACTCAAAAAGGTATACCAGAGCCCATCATGAGTACTTCCCCAGTCTTGCAAACTCCTCTAAATGAGGAGAAAAACCTCAAAAGAAACGGGGAAGAGGCCACAAATTTAGGCAGAGCAACCTCACAGGCCTATGCAGAGACCAACCTGGTTAAAAGGCAAAGGATAAATCCTATCTATGAACAAGAATTCATAGAAGAAATAGTTGGGGCCACCAGCATAGAAAGAGAAGGAAGTAGGCATGCCACTCCCTCTGGGGGCACACTAGAACCTTCCACATCACACACTCAGATGTTGGAAAGGCAGCAGAGTGTTGAAGTGTCCTCATTTAGGATGCCAGCTAACAGAGACCAAGACATTAGAGAAAGGTACAAGGACATAAAATCCAGGAATGAGAATCTAAAAGCCCAAACCTATGCACAGTACTTAAATATGGCACCCACCAATCAGACAAGGTTTATGTCAGCCTATGATGTGAAAGAAGGCAAAATGCAAATGAAATTCATGAATCCCACTACTTAGCAACCAAGAACAAAAACAAACTTCAAAAAGACAGACTTTGAAGCATTGGAAAAGGACATTCATTCTATTGACCACATTGAGTTGCACAAGAAGACAGGGGAGATGATTTACTCCACCTTGATAGGGAAAGCCATCGCAGCGCACTAATTGCAAAATTCCCTGAATAACATATCAGCTCAGTTCCAATTGGAGAAGGCCTCTTCACAGGCCAAAGACACCAGAATCAAGTCCTTAGAGGACTTAATCATTAAGTTGGGACACGATCCCAAAGATGTAAAGGCCACTAAAAAATTTATAAAGAAGAAGAATGATGACAAAGCTTCTTTGAAGAAGCAACTCAAGATTCCACCATTACATCACCCACAAATAGCAGAAGTCTTGGAAACACAAAAAGGACAAGAAGGGCTTATGGACTTGGTCCTAAAGCTGAATGACCAATTGAAAGAAATAAAGAAGGAATTGGACACATTGATTCAATACAAACAAAGTGAGTTGGCAACAACTTCCACAACTTCCATTCCCACAGTAACAACTACAATTCCTTCTACATTAGCAGCATCTTTAGCACCAACAGCTCCACCTGCCATAGCGCTGCCAATCACAACTAAGTCTACAGCAGCAGGTACATCTACAGAGAAAACAACAGAGTTAGTAAAAGCCATGGAGGAAATGTCCATCCAGGCAATAGAGCTCAAAAGGCTAAAGGAGAAAGTGGCAAGCTTAGAAACTGACTATAAGCTTGCCCAAATTCAACAGAGAGAAGAAACACAGAAAGCCCTAAGGATGGGTGAGAAAATTAAGGTCCTAGAGAAAGATTTGACATTACAAAAGCCACTAGGACAGACCAAAGAAATGCTCTGGGCCAATATCATTGACTCTATCAATGATACTTGGCCATCAATTCAAGTTATATTTGAGCAAACAGAACTGGTAACGGTAGCTACTGGAGCTATCCAAAAGGTAAAGGAAGAATTGGGTGAAATGTCGTAGGATTCCAATCGACTCATCCACTTCCTGAACAGTAAGAATAGGCATGAGCTAAATGAGCTTGGTATAGAGGATAGGACTGAAGCCATCCTAGAAGTCAAAAAGGTTCTTTCCAAAATAAACCTTATGGTCAACTTAGAAGAAAAATTCCATAAAATGCAGGTGGCCATTAACAGATTCATGGCCAAATTTCAAATTTTGACGGACAAAGGCCTTCCAGTCCTATGGTCATCCATGATAAACTCATGACCCAATTGGACTACATAGACAGAAAAAGGAAATTGGCCAAGGAGCAAGCTAGTACTTCATATATCAAGGCCTTGCCTACAGGGAAAGTACTATATGGCACTTTTGAAAACTTGTTCTTTTTAGAGCACAAGGTGAAACATTTGTTTGTCACCAAGCCAAATTTTTCTAATTACACAGAAGAGGATGAAATATACAGAAGAATGATAAAATCAAAGTTATTTGAGGATGAATGGTGGGAAAAAAATGACAGATTTACTATAAGTTAGCACAGTAAATCTGAAGGCAGCAAGATGAATCAGGTAAATAATAGATCAGCAGGGTCAAAGAGTAGAAGGTTAACAAGTATCAGTGAACGATTAAAGATAAAGATGATTCCAGTGTACAAATATCATCCAGCTTAAAGGGCTCAAACTCAACTGCCACAGCCAGCACTACCACAATATATGGGATAGCATGATGCAGTTTTCTATCTGTCTCTGTCTTCATGCTTGAAGATATTTTCATTTCCTAAATTAAATCTCAAACTATTATGAGATATTTTGTAAATATTTTTTGTATAAATACTTCAAATTTTGAAGTATTTAGTGTGGATTCAAAGACATTTCTGTAGACTTTTCTCTCAAATCAAAGTCTTATTGTATCAAAAAACATGATTGGCTTGCTGGATCATGGAATAAAGCTCAGATATTTTTCAGGATTCTTGTGTAAAGCGAAAATCAAATAAGTATTCTCTCATGTGTATTATTGTTTTTCCTTATGTTTCTTAATAATCATATGTGTTCTATGAAATCTGAATGTTAAACTAGGAATGATATTTCAGAACTAGCTTAAATGCACTCTGTCTTGACTGTTTACATTCTTAATGTTTTCTGCTAAACTATCTTAGCTAGGGAATTCTTAGTTGCTCCTTAGCTTCCGTAGTTTTCCTTTTTGGTCTATGTAGCAAAGGATTCTTAATTTCCCTTTATTTATGATCACCCTCTATTCCTCATTCTGATCTCGATCCAAGGATTCTTAAGTGCCCTTCACCCTAGTTAGAATCATTCCATCCATCAGCCCTTGAAGATTTTCCTTTTTCTTTGCTAGCCTGCCCTCTGAACATTCCCTTTAATGATCTGATCCAGTTATGCTATCCTTTTATTGACTCCATAGCCCAATGGTTTGAAGAAGCTAGCTCTATCCATCTGTTCCTAGAACTCCACCCTGTTGGAAATAATACTGAGAGGGGGGGTGAATCAGTATTATCAAATTATTTTCAATATTCCCTCTAGATTTATAATTTAATTTATTCTTAATATGTTGACCATTAATTTGAATGTCAGTACCATATAATAATGAACAGGAACAAGAAAAATAGACAGTCACACCAAAGAACACCAGTTATAAGGTGGAAACCCAATGTGGGTGAAAACCACCTGCTGCAATGTGTCTTTATCTTCTTTCAATTAGAAACTTATTTTACAATGATTTTGTACTAGTGTAGTCCTTTACCAGTATGCAGGCTGTAACCTGTAGAGAGCTACAACCCTCTCTCGTTTTCCAGTCTCTCTTGGAAGGGAGAGACAACCCCCTTAGCTCTTGTACTAGTTGATCTACTAGTACGTAGGTGTTGACCTACTTCTTTTCTTCCAAGGACCACGTTTCATTAATTTTCAGACTGGATCCATGAACATCAAATAATCATCAAGTACATGTGAATCAACCAATCTCCTTTTACAATCAACTAATGAATCAACCAATAGCTTCTCAGAATGCAGTAACCAAAAAAGCAATGCCAGTAATCTAAACCCAGAACTTTGCAATAATAGAAAAAAGGCAGCCAAAAAATATTTCAAGAAAAGTCCGCAACTTCACGAATAGAAACCTACGAATATCCGCAGTTCTTTTGTGTCTAGCCTGCGTAGCTCCGCACCTACTCTGTCTACTCGACAGCACACCTCTGCACCTGATTTATCTGCTAAACTGCGCACCTCCGCACCTACGCCGTTTACTAGATTGCGGATCACCACACCTGATCCATTTGATGTACTACACACCTCCACACCTGCGGCTTCTGCTGGACTGCGTACCTCCACACCTGCTCCTTTTACTGGACTGCGTACCTCCGCACCTACGCCGTTTACTGGACTGCGTACCTCCGCACCTGATCTTGTCGCTGAGCTGCATACCACCGCACCTGCGCTGTGGATCGCCTACGGACCTCCGAATAGAGCCAAATTATCAGTCCTCCAATGTACCACAGATTGTCAGATCCACAGATCTGATCATGCGCCGAAGAGATCATGACCCCTCAATTGATCTGTCTGCTCATGCTCAGGTTCAACTCTAACTCACCAACCGATTACAATTATTTCAGATCTTGTTACTCTTAAGATATTCGACGCATAAGTGCTTAGCCAATTGATCTCCTTTCCTTTTTATAGGCAAGCCCTTACTCAAACCATGGATCAAAACCATAGAAAGCCAATACAAGGGACCCAAAAACCGGGGTTCAATATTTTAGATGCAATACCACGGACCAAAACCATAGGATCAAACACGTCGGACTAGATACCATGGACCAATCATAAAAATTCCCACGTGCGTACGCTTCTCTGCATGAAAGTGAGTGAATTTGACGTCCGCACCTTTTGTTCGGAGGACTTGTGGGTATGTCCGCATTTCTTGGTCGGGGCACCTACGGGTCTGCAGCTTTTGTTAGGCTCACCTGTGGGTATGTCATTTTCTATTATTTTGAGAGCCTGAACAGAGATTTTCCACTTGAGTGAGTTTCCATCAAGGACAACACCTGTGCCATAGCACCAAACCTGAGTCATAATGCCAACAATCTCCCCCTTTGGACTTGATGGCAACCCCAAGATCCTCAAAGTCATTCTCCCGCTTTGTCATCAAGGGCAAAGGGTTATGCTCCCCCTGAGAACATGCTGAAAGCTCTGTTCTGCTCTGCTGATCGTGCTCCCCCTGACTGTAGGCCAGATCTGTAAAAGAAATTTTCTTCAAGAAGAACCATAAACCACCATACACCAAATGACCTTCCTATCACCAAAATATTCTATACATTCATCACCCAACCAAGTGCGGATCATCCTCCAAAGTGGGGTTACATTAGAAATTTACATATGACAACCAAGTACATTACATCATTCATCCCAGACATAGGCCGTTACATGACCTTGACAAAATAGAGACAAAACATTAGCAGCAATATTAGATCAGCATCCATGTACTCCTTCTATACATGCTCCTCCAAGATCTTCTACAATAATGCCAACAATGCATTATTAGAAGAATATATGCTCCCCATGAACCTGTGCCATTCGTTCTTCGACCAGTCCATAAACCAGTGAATGTACGCGTATACCTCATATGAAACTCGCATACAACCAACAATCTCTGAAACAGACAAGATTCAACAGCAAGATTATGCATCAACTACCCCTAGCTTTTGCCTGAGGTATTCAAAGGTCTCCCTGGGCAGCGGTTTGGTGAGTATATCTGCAACTTGTTCCTTAGAGGGAACATACTCCAACTTGACCTTTTGTTCAAGCACTTGTTCCCGAAGAAAATGATACTTGATTGGAATGTGCTTGGTCTTTGAATGCATGACAGGATTCTTTGAAATATTGATTGCACTTGTATTATCACAGAAGATGGAGATAGGTGGAGTACAAGTGATTTGCATGTCTTGCAATGTTTGCATCATCCAAAGGAGTTGTGTGCAGCAAGATGCAGCAGCTACATATTCTGCTTCAGCTGTAGATAATGCAATAGAGCTTTGTTTCTTGCTGAACCAAGATACTAATCTAGGACCCATGAAGAATGCACCACCACTAGTGCTTTTCCTGTCATCCATGCTTCCGGCCCAATCTGCATATGTATAAGCATGAAGTGTGAGATCTATATCTCTAGGATACCATAAGCCATAGTTTTGAGTTCCTTGAAGGTACTTGAAGATTCTCTTAATTGCCTGAAGATGAGTTTCCTTTGGATTTGCCTAAAATCTTCCAACAATTCCCACTGCATGCATGATGTCTGGTCGGGTACCTGTCAAATAAAGCAGACTTCCAATCATGGATCTATAGGTTGGTTGATGTACTGCTACTGACTCATCATTCGTGTCGAGGCTGCATCCTGTCACCAGAGGGGTACATACTGGTTTCGAATCCTCCATCCTATGTTTCTTCAAGATCTGCTTGAGATACTTGGTTTGTGATAGAAAAATACCGTCTTTGTTTTGTTGGAATTGCAAACCAAGGAAATATGTGAGCTCACCAAGCATGGACATTTCAAACTCCTTTTGCATCACCAAGGCAAACTTTTGACTCATGTCTTCTTCATTGCTACCAAAGATGATATCATCTACATACACAACAAGTATTAGCAACTTTTCATTATCAACCTTTATATATAGATTGTTGTCAGTTGATCCTTTTATAAAACTTTGTTGATGAAGATATTTATCCAACCGATAATACCATGCCCTAGGAGCTTGTTTAAGACCATAGAGAGCCTTTTTGAGCCTGCATACAATATTTGGATCATTTCCAAGGATGAACCCATCTGGCTGTTCAATGTACACTTCTTCATTCAAGTCTCCATTCAGAAAGGCAGATTTTACGTCCATCTAAAATACTTTGAACTTTTGAAAGCTAGAGAGAGCAAGAAACATTCTTATAGCCTCAAGTCTAGTAACTGGTGCAAAGGTTTCTTCAAAGTCTATGCCCTCTTGTTGCGCATATCCTTTACAAACAAGTCTTACCTTATTTGTAACCTCATCTCCATTTTCATTTAGTTTATTTTTGAAAATCCACTTTGTCCCTATGACATTCTTATCTTTTGGTCTAGGAACCAATTCCCAAGTGTTATTCCTTTCAATCTGTTCAAGTTCTTCATCCATTGCCTTGACCCAACATTCATCTTTGCATACCTCTCTTACATTTTGTGGTTCAGTGGAGGAAAGTAATGCCAAATAGCTTGAAGCTTCTGCAATTGTTCTTCTTGTTTGTATGTTGTGGAGCGATAAAAAGGTGTCTTTTTAACTCCTAATTACCTTCACATTAATTGTCGACCCAGGGACAACTTTTTTTTTCCAGAGTGTACTTAGTCTGAGGCGGCTATTTACTCAAGAGTAATGTTTTGTGGTATAGTGCTTAAAATCAAAAAGTAAATGAATGCTTGAAAAAGAAATCTAACAATGACATAAACTCAAATGCTCTGAAATCCAACTATTCACTCAGCAAACATCAATTGAGGATACAGTAGCAATAACTCATTCCTCTAGAGATTGATGCAATTGAAATCAAACCGGAACAAGACAATCAATCTGGGAATGAGGAAGCAATAACCAATGTTCTCTACAGTTGAGAGTCCTGCTTTAAAGCAATTAAAAGGAAATCGAAATTGAACTAAAGCTGCTATTGAAAGTAAACTAGGAAAACTCTTTAAAAGCACTCTTGCAATGAATCAACAGAAATGAACAGCAAAGCTTCATCTAACAAAAATGATTTATTAATGGAAAGGAATAGCAATGCTAAAATACTAGAATTAAACAGCAATCTTAAATGGAACCGAACAACAAAACTAAGTAATTAGAAAGACACAGCAACTATAAATGTAATTGAATCAACAACCTATCAGCATGAACATTAATCGCAGTTATTGAAGCAACAATAATCGTAGTTATAATTGAATAGCAACTTAATTGAACAGCCATTGCAATTATAAATGAGCAGTAACTAAATGAACCATAGTCTTAATTAGATAGCGCAACATTAGATCAGAATTATCAGCATGTCATTTCAAGTTATAATTAATAATTCTATCACTAACACAATCCAATTATGATTTCAACGAAATGTTCATAAACAAAAGATTACTAAACAAAACAATTTAAAGAAATGAAAAGGAAATCAAACCATCAAACAGAAGTAATTGTAAAGATATGATACACAGCAGTAGCAGCGTATTCCACCAGAGGCTGGGCCCTTAGCCGCCAGCGGACGCTGCTGGGTTACTTCAGAATGAAAAGAATGAACAGCAACTCCCAAATCATGTATTAATCAGCGAATTGTGGAATCACTACAACAGCAAAAGCTTGAGAATTACAACATGAAACAATCCCTATCCTATCATGAATAATCCACCATCATTCTTCATCATTTTTCCATCATTTTTCATCCCCAAGTCATTCCCAAATCATCCCCCATCTCTGATCTCTGTTTTTCATTTAAATAGAGAGAGATCAGAGAGAAGTTACAATAAAGATAAGTACAACATGATTTCTATTACAAAATTGGTTTGCTTCTAACCATTTGATCAACAAGAACAAGGCGAATTTGGCTTTGTAGCTGAGATTTGGAGGACGGCCGCAACAACAAATCTGAGAAAATCGTGCTCAAAGAACCCTGCATTTCTCTCAGTACAAGCCGAATTTGGGAAAACCATTCTTCGTAAAAGTTAATTGGGTTTGTTCTGGACAAAACCCATGTTCCAGATTTTCCAAATTCTTCTTCATTTGCTCAGAATCTCAACCGCAAAACTATCACTTCTTATTCCAACGAATTTCTGAGTTGGCACTTTTAATAGTCAAATCTTCAATCTGGAAATTATCTTGGAGGCTAAGAATGGTGAATAATGTTACAACTGATTTATTAAAACTATAATTGATAAAATCATGCATAATCATTAATTTATTAGAAATAAAGGAGAATAAATAATATTTTACATAAGAGCATAAATCATTGTAAAATAGAATTATATGATAAATTATGATAAATGACGTGATGAAGAATGGTAGAAATGGGTGGAATAAGCGTTCAAAAGTGACAATAATAATGGTATATTAACGACCCAACATACCCCCACACTCAATATGTTGCATGTCCTCATGCAACCCAAAGACAAAACCCATGTGTTAACCAAGCAATAAAAATTTGAGAACAAATGAATGCTTCCTTAATTAATGAATATTCAATTTTAGCAATCTTGATGAAGGCATAACAATTTTTACATTGACATTCAACTATATGTATGAAGTTGCAGCAAAATATGATATAAGTGACAGCAACCTTCATTAACCATTTTCCCAAAAACCACAAACCAGCTTTTGTTGAAATGTTGCAAGTAAATTTATAATATATGAATGTCTCTATGATCCAAAAATCAGATCGTTTGGATGCACGGATTATGAGATATAAACAAAATGGCTGTAGGTGAGAGTGCATGATTTCCGAAATTTTATGAACCAATATTTCTTGAAATTGTCTAGGTTTGTATTA
Source organism: Pinus tabuliformis (assembly GCA_031772625.1). Taxonomy (NCBI): domain Eukaryota; kingdom Viridiplantae; phylum Streptophyta; class Pinopsida; order Pinales; family Pinaceae; genus Pinus; species Pinus tabuliformis. Next base: position 1,393,210,761 of record CM062804.1, read on the forward strand.
ATGATACGTCTGTGTTTTTCAAAAATCACAAGAATTGAGTTCATAGTTTTAAAAATATGTGGAAATCAATTTCTGCACTAAAATTGTATGCCTTAAGAAAGAAAGTAGAAAACATCCATCGTGCGTAGCAATTCCTCCCCCTCTCTGAAAAATTGGCATGTCCTCATGCAATTCTAGAAAACAAATAGAGGTGGTTGCGACCAGCTGTTGAATTCGAGGCTTGGTGTAAAACATCATGGAATAAGGGAGGTGTTGAGAATGAATAAGAAGAGCAATGGATGATAAAGAATATGAATAACATGGTTATAAGGAAGGAATGAATGAAAGCAACAGTCCCCCAAACTGAAAGATGATATGTCGCTGAAAAATGGGAAGTGGTACAGATTTGGACTGAAGGATGATAAATAATGCTCAAAATGGATTTTTATGAAATTCTCCTAAATTCGTAATAAATCAGAAAATTATGCGATTTTACCTCAAGTTTTACCTCCAAAAATGTGGAATGACATATATGGACTGGCATTTGTTGAAGCAGAGTTGGTGTTGAAAGTGATGCAAAAGGTAGAATCCATGCAAGCACATCATGTCTGAAGAATTGTTCATGTTCGCGAGTTGCTCGAGCCTCTTCTGTTAGTTGCAATAGTGTGGTCATGCTGTGAATAAAATTCTACCCATACTTGTTGTTCTCCTGTAAACAAATCACAATTTTGCATACAATGTTCTTGAATCCATAGTGTTAGTTTTGAATAGCAACAGATTAAGATGCATGCAAAAATTTCAATCAGAAAAACTTATGTATACATGCAATACTAATATGTTGTCAAATCAAGAAGTAAGGGCAGAGTGCAGTAATCATATCGCATGCAATCCCATAATGCATACATTCCCCCCTCCAATTCGAAAAGGGATTCCATGACCATAAAGCCTATGAAAGATGTTATGCTGACGACAAGGCAAAGGAATGAACAATACAGCAGTAAATGAAACAGAGTACACATATCAATGATAGGACAGCGAGAGTTATGGTTATAATGAGAGCAGAGTGTGTAAAGATAGTTATGAATAAGAGATAGGACGCTTTGGATTGATGATAAGTTGTGAAAAAGAAAAAGAACGACAATATGCCAAAAAGATGCTTTACTGACGGTATTCTAGCTGAAAAATGATGTTGATCAGAAAACAATTTCTCATGCATAAAGGTTCAAAATAGGGAAAAAAATTAAGGAAATAACTTCTCCGATAAAAAGAAAAAAAATAAGAAAAGGGTATTATAGTAATAATTGACAATAAAATATAACTTCAATACCATAAGCAGAGCCTCTGCTGCCAGCAGGCGTCCATAGCCTCGGCAGGGTTGCTTTTTAACCCATATGAGCCAGGATCCTCAATTTATAAATGGAGAGTTACAGTGTTGTTCTACAGAAGAGATCAATGTGCTGGCGTGGTAATCAGATAACCACACTACCATTCACTGGGATGTAGCAAAAGTGATCAGGCCTGCTCGTGATGAGACCTCCTATTCCAAGGATAATTTAGCTATCCAATGGATCATAACCCTGGTGTGGTGGCCATAATGGGAATGTCACCTTGTTACAACCTTATGAACATAGTAGGCTGGCTCATAATGAGACCCCCTATCCTCCATCTGCAAACAAAATTTTGTTATTATTACACATTTTTATGATAAAAAAAGGGAGGCTCAGTACTCCTTAAGAGCAGGGATGGTGGAAGAAGTTGAACATGTCAATAGAAAAATATACCCATAATCTTATTTATTACAGACAGACAAGATTATAATCCAGAAGGGTGGAACCAGCATGGTATTAAGATGATCAATCAATATCATGTTCAACAGAAAACAATGCAGTAACGTAGTATATAAATAATTGTGTCCTTTTTGAAAAGAATCTGTCATCAAGGAGCTGTCCTGTTAAAGATCATAACGTGAATGATAATAACTCACTTCAAAAGAATCCATAATTATTGTCCTCATAAAAGTAGTGTACTTCATGCCATAAAAGGGAATTAGTAAAATGTGGTTGAGATGAATTAGGAATAATCCCTCAAGAGGAAGAAAATGGTTGCTCTCAAAAATAATCCCAAAGTGTTGCTTCTTTGAAGGAACAACAAAAACACTGAAAAAAAGTGTTGTTCCTTGCAGGGAACAGCAAAGGACATGCACACCAAAAAACAAAAATACACATAAAAAAGTGTGAAAATGCAAATTTCGTTCCTTTGGAAAAAGGAACAGCAAAAACTAAAAGTGTCGTTCCTTTAGAAAAGGAACAGCAAAAACGCAAGTGCCTTTCCTTTGAAAAAGGAACAGCAAAAATGAAAAGTGTCGTTTCTTTGGAAAATGAACAATAAAAATGAAAAGTGTCGTTCCTTTGGAAAAGGAACAACAAAAACACAAGTGCCGTTCCTTTGGAAAAGGAACATCAAAAAATAAAGTGTCGCTCCTTTGGAAAAGGAACAGCAAAAATGAAAAGTGGAGAAGTGTTGTTCCATTCGGAAAGGAACAACAAATCGTGAAATTGTAGAAGTGTTGTTCCATTTGGAAAGGAATAGCAAAACGTAAAAGTGCAAAAGTGTTGTTCCATTCGAAAAGGAACAGAAAAAAGTGAAAGTGCAGAAGTGCTATTCCATTTGGAAAGGAACAGCAAAACGTGAAAAAGGAGCAGCAAAATGAACCGTGGAAAAGGAACGATAAAATGAACCGTGGAAAAGGAACGGCAAAATGAACCACTGACCCAAAAGGTGCTGTTCCTTTGGAAAATGAACAGCAAAACGAAAATGTTGTCCCTTTGAAAAAGGAACAGCAGAAACGACAAAAGTGCACACAAACGCTGTCCCTTCAGAAAAGGAACAGCAAAATGCACAAGCATAAAATGCAAGCACGCAAAGAATGAATTAGCTGTTCACTGTATTGATGCTGAGGATGGGTTACAGTTTGAATGAAGCAACACTTGAAACACAAAATATAATAGAAATTTGAAAAGAAACAACAAAAAATAGTATGTAAATAAATTAATTAATTAAGTTACAACAGCTATGAAAAAATGATTTATTCGAAAAATGTTTTGGCAGCAAAGACATGACATGAATCTTCAAATGGAAATTAATTCTTCATTTCTTCTATTATGAATCCATTGGGTAATGAGTTGGATGAAATTCCTTTGTTTCATTTAAAATTTCTTTCAAGAATCACTCGTCCATAAATTGACATTCTTTTTCTCCTAGGACCTGCACAAAACGAGTGTCTACCTGCAATAAAACATTAAATCATGGAGAAAGAGAGGTGTGCAGGCTCCCCTAATCCAATAATTATGAAAAAAGCTAACAAGTAGTTACTCTGTATAACAAATCCACAGATAAAATAACAAAGTAAAATTTATTTGTCACTTGCGGGAGAGCAGTGGTCGACCATACTAACCAGCAGTGTTTTAATCACAACTTCTTTGTTTTTCGTCCAAATTGAGTGATTTCAAAGCCAGATGAGAGCTAATTCAAAGGTATATCTCCAATAGAAATAGGTTTTAAAAATTCAATGATATTATATGTCAATTTTACTTAGAACAACCTGCATAACAGAGTCATTTTCGCTTACCCCACTTAGAACAACAGTGAATGTTTTAAGCATAGATTATTTGTTTGATGTCAGATTCGAATGATTCAAATTGGAAATGAAAGTAGATTAATTTATTTATCTCCAATAGAAACAAGTTTTGAAGACAAGAAGAATTGATAGGTCAAATACTGTAAGGAACAGCCGGAAAGACAGAGTTTTAAGAGTGTTGATTTACGATAGACAGTCATTATTTTGATCATAACTTCCCCATACGATATCAAAAATGAGTGATTCCAATTGAATTGTAAACTAGATTCATAGGGGAATCTACCATAGAAACAGGTTTTAAAAATTCAAACATTTAGGCCTCCAAAAATCGATTGTCCCAACTCTGTTCCTGAGCTGCCCGCTTGACACCCTGTCAATGTTTTGGTTCTAACTTTTTGTTTCAAATCCAAATTGAGTGATTCAAATTGGGTTGGAAATTAGAAATCAAGGGATACCTAAGGTAGAAACTGTTTTAAAAATATTTCCATTTGGTCCCTCAAAACATGACTGTCCCGACTGTTTTTCCAGAAATTTCATCAAGCCCGCAAGCCAAAAAAATATGATATTCAAGCATTTTTTCAAGTTGGTGATAAAAATGAAAATGAATGTTTGTAGAACTATTATTTCCATTATAAGTCATCTACATACACAAATGAATTAAAAAATTATCACCAATGTTGATTTGCATAGCATGTTGCAACAAAAAACAACTAGTTTTACATAAAAAAACAAAATGCATTTATTTATTCCCTTATTTATTTTATTTTCTACACTAACCTATCTTGATTTGAAAAATGAATATGACTATGTATAGGAGTACTTCCAGTGGAGCCATTTTCGAAATAAGGCCTCTATTATGTACATACCCAAATTTGAAAAATGCATGTTGAAAAAAATTAGGGTATGAGAAGCCAACTTCCCTTGAAAAGATGTGGTCAAAAATTGTTGAAATATGGAGTGATGCTGCAAACAAGTGATGGAGTGAAACCAATCTTCAATATATCCTTTAGTTTCTTGATTTACCATAGCCATCATATGATGAAGTTCTTGAGCTTTTAAAATGGCTTATTGATGCAAACTAAAAGAAATCTCATTTTTTCCCATAACTTCTACAATTTTTGAATTTAAAACATTCGGAATCTCATTGTAAGTTTCCTCCTATGGCGCATGTGAGATAGAATGGGTGGGAAGGGTGGGTAAATTTTGCAGTTCAACATTGTAAGCATGTTGTACTGGTTTATTATGGTGAGGGTGTGGAATTAGTTGAGCATGAAAATGTGTAAGGAATGGAGCATTGTGATGATGTGATTGGTTGGGTTGAGTGGATGAATTTGTTAGGCAAGCAAGATGTTGTGGAAGAGCTAATAAAGAATATGGAGAATGTGTTTGTGCTACAAGATGAGGGAGAGTAGTCATGCAATCATAAGGTGAACCATGCCCAACTTGTAGACAAAATTGGTGGTTATATTGAAATTGACATGGCTGCCCTAACACATTAGTATTCCATAATGGATTATGCAAGTAAGAGAATGGAGAAGAAGTGTCTTGAACCATACCTGTAGGCCATGATTTCCATGGTCTTGACCTTGTTGCAGCTTCCTCACCTCTTTGATATGATACTTCCATCTTAGATAAGGAAGAGTAACCATCTATGGTATGCTCCTTTCGGTCATGAGTGAAAAACACTTCATCAAATTCTTGATTTTTATGAACCTACAAAGCATCCAATTTTGAACTTAGAGAGGTAATAAAATCAACTTTAAAATGTTCAAATAAATCATTGATTTCAGCTCTTATGTCTCCTATTCTTGTAGCAGATTTGGAAAAGAAAGAACAAACATCTCTAGAATTTTTACCAGCTTTGGAGATTTCTCTTGAATACCTTATGCACAATTCACAAACATTATCATATGACAACTGAAAAATATCACCTTTTCCTATCAGATTTAAGAGTTCTAAAAATTTATCTTTGATTCCTTTAAGAAGGAGTGTTTTTAAGATCTCTTTTTCCAAATGCTTATATTTTGATTTTTGAAGGTTGTATTGAAATCGATCTACATAATCCTCCAAACTTTCATCTTCCCCTTGTATCATACCGAAAATATCTTCATTGGATTTGCAATAGTCTTGGTACTTCTTCAAGAATATGTTCTTCATGTCCTCCCATGATTGGATGCAATTCCCACCTAGGCTCATGAACCATCGGAGAGCTACTCCTTTTAGAGTAAGAGGAAACACTTTCAATCTTTGATCATTAGTACAATAATCATATCCTCTACAAAGTATTTCGAACTCAAATAAGAATGTATCTGGATCTTCCTTTGCTAAACCATGAAAATTTGGTAAAGATGGGGGAATTATGTGCATTTGTGTCACTCCTCCTAGATCTTTGATAGGAAATTCAAAAGTAGAAACGTGAGCCATTTCTTACCATAATATAAGATGTTTTTCATGTGTTTCTTCGAGGCTTCTTCTTCAAATGTTCCTGTCAATTAGTTAGTGAAATGGGTGGTGCTTACATCACCACTTGAGTGAAATCATGTGATTCGTTTTTTTTTAAATTTCTATATTTTTTCTAGTCATTCACAAAAAAATTCAAACATCTATTTCTACCGAAAAAAATTAACAAATCTGCCGGAAAGTGGGCGGGGGAGTAGGGCTGTTACATGCTCTGTACGTAGGTTATTACCTTCCGTTTTTAATACCCAATTCTCTCCTAGCAAGCACTCATCAGATTCACACTACTCTTTAGAAATGGCTACACTCTCCCCAGCAACGGCGCCAAAATGTGGAGCGATAAAAAGGTGTCTTTTTAACTCCTAATTACCTTCACATTAATTGTCAACCCAAGGACGACTTTTTATTTCAATAGTGTACTCAGTCTGAGGTGGCTATTTACTCAACAGTAATGTTTTGCAGTATAGTGCTTAAAATCCAAAAGTAAATGAATGCTTGAAAAAGAAATCTAACAATGACATAAACTCAAATGCTCTGAAATCCAACTATTCAATCAGCAAACATCAATTCAGGATACTGTTACACAAAAATATCGTCTCCATGATTATCTGTAGTCAGTATGGGTCTATCAACACTTATGCTGTCCTCCTAAGCAAGTCTCAGACCTCAGCTCTTTAAGTCAAGCCTTGAAAATAAGAGAAAGACATTGAAAATCAATGAAGCTCTGGTTCTGCACTTTCTCCTACTGTCACCTGCGGGCCCGCACCCTTTGTTCATGTCAACTGCGTATCTACACGCTCTGTCTGTAAAGGGGTGGGTGCATACCCCTATGAAAGTCAAAAGGCGCAAAGTTTATCTTAAAAAATTCACTTTGGGTTAATTCTAGAGTTTTCTAGAAGGAATTTTGACGTGGATTGTTCGCTCTGAGGTGGTTCATACATCCCAAAAGAGAAGGAGCTAATCCCTTGACTAAAGGAGCTATCCCTTTGAAGGAGGGCTTTATCCCTTTGAAGGAGGACCTAGTAACTTCCCTCCATTGCACTATAAATACAGGCATTGGGGTGAGGACTAGGGAGGTTAGAAGTTGAACATTTTGAGGGTAAATGCTAGTGAAATTAAGACTCTTTGGTTGAGCTTGAGAGGAGAGATCACATACCTCTTGGTTCCATTGGAGAGTGAGTGAAACTTGTCAAAGTAGAGGAGACATCTTGTTGGACCCTGGGAGGAGCTTGTACAGCGTCAAGGCAAAGGTTGTAAAGTTCTTCTTCTTTTGAATTAATACAATCAAACTCATTTTTCTCAACAAGTATCTTATGTTATTTGTTTCATGGACTCCTTTACTTTCATGTTAAATAGGTTTTATGCAATTGGTTTTTCAGGTGCTATTTAATTTGTTTGCCTTGTTTGTGTTTGCAGATTCGCGAAAAGGAGCTCATTTGGATCAAAGGAGCGAGGCCATCCACAAACTTGCGAAGGACCCAAGGTAGGCCCTAAGAACACTTGTTTGCCATTGTTTTTAAAAGCATATTTAGAGAAAGATAGTGTCTGGTTGGTTTGCTTTTCATTAGGTCTTCTTTAGATTCTAGGAAGGTCTATCTTGTCCGCAAGATCGACTCATTTCGTGTGACAAAATGGCGACTCCGTTGGGGACTTGATTGTTTTCCTTGTTTTCACTTTGACCTGAGAAATTGTGTTTTTCGTTTCTGTTTTTGACTTGATGACTGTGGGATTGGGTAGCTTTAATTAATTTTGAGTTAGTTTTTATTTTTCATCGTTTTGGGAGAAGTACGCACCCTCTGAGTTAAGCACAGTGCGTACCTGTACGCACTTTTGCTTTGTGCACAGAGCGTGGACGCACCTGTGTAAATAGGCTCCCTGCGTACCCTGTCAAAAGTTTGAGAAATTTTAAATTTTTCTCTTTTTTATCAGTTTAGAGTTTGTTTATAGGTTTTATCCACTGCCCAGACCTGCTTGTTCCCTGTCAAAAACTTTCCTTGGTTTAATTTCATTAGTGTTAGGGTTTTAGGTGAAATTCCTAGGAGTTTTGCTTGTTGGGTTTGTTTTTCATTCTTGGTTGTGTAGTGGCTCTGAGCTTAGAAGCTGTAGGGACCTCAGATCACATTGGTGTCTACCAGCCTTCTTATGAGTCTGACCATTTATGAAATCTCCCCTTGTTGAGGAATCCGCTTTGAGTTTTCTCATTTCAAAATTTTGAAAAGCTTGTATTTGAAAGTTTGGATTTTCATTTTTAAAAAAGAAAACGAAAGATCTGGTTGTTTTTTGACTGATTGTGATTCTGCATAAATTAGTCCTTAGCTCACATTTAGCTAAGTAAAACATCCTCAAAAAGACACTTTGTAAGCTTTGACTTCAAATAGGTTTTTATAGTTTGTAGATCTCAAAGTTAGTCATTTTCATAGTTTTTTAATGTTTTATGAAAAATAGTTTTGAGTGTTTTTTGCAAAAATATAAAAAATCTCTCTTTTGGAAAAATTTGTTTTTGTAGTGATTGATTGCTTTGAAAAGAAAAAGGAAATTTTTGTGAAGTAACCAGTTGTCTCGTTTTGAGTGCTTTGGAAAGGAAAAGCTCTTCTTTTAATTTGTTTAATTGAGAAAGATTTGTGTTTACAAAGTATTTGCATTCTCAAACTCTTTCTTAGTTTAGAAGTTCATCGAAGAGAAAAGATAGTTTAAATCATCTTAGGTGCATCTTTTTAGTGATTTTGAGTCGAGTCTTTACACCACGAGTTTCATCTCTGCCACCTCTTGACTTAAACAACAACCACTAAAATTAACGCTTAAAGTAAAATTCATCTAGTAACATTTTTATTTTCTAGGGTTCTGATACACCAATTTAGCTTAGGCTAGTGTCTTGGAGTAGGAGAGTAATTAACTCTCCAAGACAAGTAAAACAAACAAGTAGCTAAATCTTGTGGTAGGAAGAAATCCAATTGTTGCATTTATGCTTTGGGAAAGCTCCTCTTAAAGGAGAAGCACGAGATCGTGTCAAAACCAGTGTGGGAATCAATCCTTCCTCATTGGGAACAACACCAGATATTCACGTATTAAAAACGGTAAACCTCGGATTAACCATTGTCGAGGAGCCTGGGGTCACTTGTTGGTAAACCTTGGATTATGTCAAGGAGCCTTCAAGGGGATTGAGCTTGCTACTCTGCCCTTGCGTGCGTATTGGATCGTAGACTGTTCCCCCAGGTGTATTTGTCTCAGTTGGTAGCCTTAGTGACCATATTCTTTAGGATTCTTCCTGAGGTGACAGTGGTGGGAAGATCCCACTGTACCTGGAGCAGACATTGGCTAGACTCACTTGGATTTTCTGGGGGGTTCACTTCACTCGAGACAGTTAAGTGGAGGAACTTGGTCCAGTCTATTCATTAAGCAGGTTGCCGGGGTAACTGTTCCAACCACCATTTCTGTACTGAATTCTGCGACGTTGGACTTCATCACCAACTAGTGTTTTCGGTCCGGAAAGTTACTGTTTGTGTGTGTTTGATCTCTAGATTCTTTAGGCGTGTGATTCAAATTTGTTTGGTTCTTTAGAGACTTTAGGTGGTTTTCATTGAGATTTTACTTTGTTTTCGTGTGAAGTAGTTAAAGTTTTTAACTGTGGCTGAATTACCAAGACAGTCCCGTAGACTTCGGGGCGAGTCTCCTGAGTTTGTAACCGTGGCTGATTTATTGAGGAAGTCCCGTAGACTTCGGGGCCAACCTCCTGAAGAAGTCCTGAGCCAGCTTGAAGGCTTGAAAGTCCTCGTAACTCCTAGTGGCAGTAAAGTTGGGTCACCTGAAGAAGGAGAGTCTTCATTGGTTGTACATCCTGATTACCAAACTCTAGTAACAGGCTATAATCCTAAGTCTATTTTAGTTTCCGAATTTGCTGATAGCTTTTCATATGCCAGTGATATAGGTGAAGAACCTGAGATATCTGAACCTGTTACTCCAACATCGGGGTTTGGCTCTCCAACTTTTAGTGGTCCTAATTCACCTAGGGTAGAAAGAGTAATCACCGAAAATCTTCCTTCTGGTTTGATAGCTATTGAAGAACTTGCTCCGGAAGAGGAAGTAGGCATCCCTATCCCTGAAAATCAACCTGTTATTGATCTAAGGGAGCGTGAATCCATTTTTTACAGTCCACCAAGGAGTACTACTTGGTATCTTTCTTTAACTAATTATTTGGAAAACCCAGGGTTAAGTTTTTCACCACCTCGTGCTCCTTATCATCCTAGAGGTTTTTATACTCGTGTAAATATGTCTAGTCAGTCGTCCATGTTTACTCAATCGCCTGAATCCTTTTTGTACGGCAGTCCTTTTGTTCCTTCTGGGTATCAGTCACTTTCTGGTACTTTTGCGAGAGCATCTCCTCAACCCATTGAACAAGGGTTATTAACTGGAAACAATGGTAATAAACCGTTGAGCGTAGAGGACATTCTCATGATGTCAGGTTCTATTCCCAATTCTCAACCTCAAGGTGGCCAGTTACCACCTGGGGGGCAGCCTCAATTAACGCCTGGGGGGCAACCTCAAGGTACACAATTTGCATCTGGGGGGCAACCTCAAGGACAGTATGTACCCATGGTACAATATGTTCCTCAAGGTCAACCCCAGACTCAATATGTACCCCAAGGTCAACCTCAGTATCAATTTATACCTCAAGGTCAACCCCAGTATCAGTACGTGCCTCAAGGGTATCAACCCCAAGGTCAGTACTCGAACCAAGGTTTCCAGCCACCCCAAGGTCAATCTTATGTTCAAGGAACGGGAAATGTACCTTTCAATTATCAATCCTACCCTCAACCTGGTTATGTTCCCCCATATCCTCAACCTGTAATGGGTCCGTACCCCGGAGTGAACTTAGTGTGGGATCCATCGCAAACTCAACAGGTGTTGCAGCCAAGTGTATAGTTGTCATCTCAAACTAGACAACCCTTAGTTTCTGGTACACCCCAGCAACCAGTCCAGTCTAACATTCGAATTTCTGTACCTTTGGTAGTTTCTCAGTCTGGGCCTATTGCGCCTAGTACTCCATCTCAAATGACTGCTGCAACTGCCGCAACATCTGTTCAATCTACCCCACCTACTTCTGGAGTATCGACAGCTCCAGTTTCTACTATTCCTGTATCTACTCCTCAGACTTCTTTACCACCGTCTGGATCTACGATTCAAACTACGGTTCAGATGCCTGTAGGACAACCTGGTTTAAGTATGGTTGTCACAAGTCAACCACAATTCACTTATCAACCATACCAGGGACAGTACCAATTCGGTCCTGCTGTGCAGCAGCCAGTCTATCAGTATCAACCATACCCTGGGTACACTTATCAACAACCTCAGTACGGTCCGGTTAATCCTGGTTTTCCGGGAGGATACAATATCCCGAACGCAATTCCTATTCCAAGTTATCCCAGATATCCTCCTCCTGGGGCTGGTTTCATGACCCAGAGTTTTAGGGATCTTAACCGGCAGTTACCGTTTATCGCAACTTTGGACTTGCCTGACCTGTCGCGCCTAACGAACGATCCAATCAATTATCTTCCGTTTTGGCCGCAAATGCCGAATAAGTTACCCAGTGACATTCCCAAGTTCGAAGGTAAATTAGGAGAGGACCCATTGAACCATGTGATGACTTACCACCTCTGGTGTGCATCTAACTCCATCTCAGATGATTCAATCCGTCTTAGACTTTTCCAGCGCACTCTAATTGGTCTCGCAGCCAAGTGGTACATTGAGTTACCGCGAGGATCTTTTTATAATTTTAGTCAGTTAGCTACCTCTTTTTTAACACACTTTCAGTTGCCAGTCAGATATGACAATGGCACGAAACTACTAACTTCGTTAAAGCAATCGACGTCCACTTATATTTTCGATCATATTCATGAATGGAGATGTCGACGGCGTTTAGTGAAGGTATTTATTCCGGATCAGATTTTGGCTGAGTGGTTTGTAAAATCTTTGTTGCCAAAGATCACTGAAGATGTTGCTAAAGCCGGAGTTGTTACTGAGGAGCAAGTGATTGCTCAAGCACAGTACCTTGACTTGGTCTATACTTAGTCAAGTACGTTACACGAAAAGATCCCTGATCTTCCCAAGTCAAATCAAATCGCTGCAGCTCCTTCGGGATCTCATGCCGCTGACGGTATGATTGGTACAGTTAACACTAAAAGTAAGAAGAGGTCTTCCAAGAATTCTTCTTCTATCATAACCTTGCCTGATTTCCCAACAGGAGATTCTTTTGCATAAATTTCCGCTGATATTCACGTTGTAGAGTCATCTACAGCTAAATCAAAATCCGGTGGAAAGAAGAAAGGAAAGAAGAAGAATAAAACGGACAAAGATTCAAAGGAGAAACCTGAAAAAACAGAATCCAAAGATGAAAAATGCAAACCTCGTTATTCGTGTCTCATTAGTGACGAAGATCATTTTACAAGAGACTGCCCTCATCATGCAGAGGTTGCGAAGATCGTCAAAGGTTCCCAAACTCCTGCTGTATTGAAGGATCCATTTCCAAGTCAAGACAGTAAGATGATAGGTTCATCCTCGAGTGCCAATGAAGAACCCATATTGATGATCTCCCATGTAAGGATTGCGACTCGATCGCAAGATTATGGTAGTAAAAGTGTTGTTGATGGTAAAGAAGAAGAATCTTCTCATTCTAACCCATCAACCTCAGCTCCCGGTTCTGATCCACTACAGATCGAGAAACCTAACTCGGACTTAGTAATCAAACCGCCCGCCAAGGTTATACTTCGAAAGTCTGCTTTCAATCCACATGCGAGAGCGGCCCAGAATTATAACATTGTTGAGGATTTAGCTGTTTCACCCTCAACAATGTCGGCTTTGGAAGTGTTGCAGACATGCCCAGCACAGCGTAAATTACTTTTGTCAGCTATAGGAGCTGTTGACGTTCAGGACCCGAACCTAATAATTTTCGATCTAGAAAATAGTACACCGTGTCTCCCCCATCAAATGGCTTTCCAGATCCCAGTGATAGTCAAAAACAGGCCTATTCATCGGACTGTAATTGATGAGGGAGCCTCAACGTGTATTATGTCGATACAGTGTTGGAGATCGCTTGGTTCTCCTTCACTAAATCAATCCCCGACAATTCTTAAGGCCTTTGATGGCCATGGGTTTCATCCTTTTGGCATTCTACAGGATTTGCCTATAGGGGTTGAAGGAAAAATCGTTAATCTAGACGTGGAGGTGGTTGATGCCCCTCTAGATTACAACCTTCTCTTGGGTCGAAGTTGGTCTTACGCTATGACAGCGGTCGTTTCATCGGTCTTTCGAGTAATAAAGTTTCCACATAATGGAAAGATCGTAACAATAGACCAGCTGGCATACTTTTCATCCGACCCAGCCTCTTCAGAGAGTATACAGCATGTCGGTAAAACGACTATCCCATATAAGGATGTTGGAGTAGGATTAGTTAAGATGCCGGTTTACTGGGAACTTTTCCTTTTCCTTCGATCAACGCATCATCTTCGTTTGCATCCATTCATATGATTACATCAAACACCATTGTTTATGATGATCCTTGGATCATTCCTTCTGAATCTGAGATAGACTCATTTGGTGATGCTATGCCTTTGAGTCCATATGAAATTGCCTATGAAGCCATGCAGTATTTTGCCGACCCATCCTCAACCGAAACTGACTTAATGAATGTGGTCCCTGAGGAATCACTTTTCACATCAAGCTCGGATTCAACAACTTTTTCTGAACTTGTTCACTCTGACGAGCAAATTCGTGAAATTCTATGTGTAGATGATCTACCATGGGAAGATCTCCATCACAGATCTTCGTTCTTGCCCGAGAATGATCGTTTTGAAAATGATTTTTCATCAATTTTTACAACTGAATATGTCAAGGAACCTCAGAATCCAATGAAACATCCTGATTCAGAGTTGAATTTGGGAAAAATTTCTCGAATAGTTCCTATTGACATTTCGGTTAAGCCTGGAATTGTTGAGAACATTCATATAGGTGCCTCGTGTACAGATGACGAAATTAAAATATATAAGGCCCTATTTTAAGAATTCCGCGACGTGTTTGCCTGGTCCTATGAGGAAATGCCAGGAATTGATCCCGCGATTGTTGTTCATGAGATCAAGACTTACCCAGACGCTAAACCTGTCCGGCAACGTTTGCGTCAAATTCACCCCAGAAAAGCTGCTGCAATCAAAGCAGAAGTTGAGAAGCTGTTGAAAGCGGGTTTCATTTATCTGATCCCGTTAACGGATTGGGTATCGAATATTGTTTCGGTTAACAAAAAGTAGGGAACAATAAGAATATGCATCGACTATAGGGACATTAATCGAGCCTGTCCAAAGGACAATTACCCTATGCCCTATATCGATCAAATCATTGATGATTGTGCCGGCAGCGAAATATTTTCCTTTATGGACGGTTTTTCCAGATACAATCAAATCAATATTCTACCTACCGATCAACCAAAAACGGCTTTCATTTGTCCATGGGGGACATTTGCTTATTGCAAATTACCTTTTGGGCTTAAGAATGCCAGAGCAACTTTTCAAAGGGTGATGTCTTATGCGTTTCATGACATCAAGCACATTGTGCAACCATATCTCGATGATTTGCCTACTCATTCATTACATCGAGATGATCACCTTGTCCATTTACGAGCAATGTTTATGAGGTGTAGGCATTATCGGATTCGGTTGAACCCACACAAATGTGTCTTCTGTATAGAAACGGGTTGATTGCTGGGGTTTGTTGTTTCAAAAGCCGACATTCGCGTTGATCCCTCGAAGGTCGAAGCTATCATCAATTTGCCTCCTCCTTCGAGTCTTCGCCAACTCCAAAGTTTGCAAGGGAAAGCAAACTTTTTACGACGATTCATTCCTAACTACGCCGAGGTTACAAAGGGTTTTACCCGGTTGTTGAAACAAAATACTTCATTCTATTGGGATGAGATAGCTCAGAAATCTTTTGATGCACTCAAATACGCGTTGACCCATGCACCGTTGTTGCATCCTCCCAACTACAACCAGGATTACTTCTTGTACCTCGCCGCCTCTTATTCCACCATTGGAATGGTCTTAGTTCAGGAAGATGAACTTGCAAGTGAACATGTGATATATCACCTTAGTCGAACGTTAAATCCAACTGAGCTAAAATACTCACATGTGGAGAAATTGGCATTGGCAACTGTGCAAGCTGTCCAACGTTTTCGTCACTACATTTTACTTCGTAAAACTACAGTAATTTTGGATTGCAACCCTATGATCTACATTTTGACCAAGCAATTGCTAGGGGGCAAGTACTCTAAATGGATTGTTATCCTGCAAGAGTTCGATTTGGAATTTGAGAAATCCAAGTCTAAGAAATCTTTAGTCTTTGCGGAGTTAATGTGTGACTTCCCGCATGCTGACACAGAAACTGTGGCGAAGGAGCCCATTGCGGACGAATCCTTATTTCTAATCAGCACTGTAGATCGTTGGTATGGGGATATCATCGTTTATCTCCAGACCCAATCCTTTCGGCTAGAAATTTCAAGGTCAGAACGTCAAAAAATTAGATTCCAGTCCCAACAATACAAAATTATTGGAGATACTCTTTATCGACGTGGGGCGGACTCTGTTTTTCGACGTTGCTTAACTGTTGTTGGGAAAAGTATCTATTCAGAACGCCCCTATCCCACTCTAAGGTGTGATAGTGCCTTAGCAACAAACAAGGAAAACTATTTTCGTATTCTTCTTTATGAAATGTAAACGAAGAGGAAGGACGTAACTAACCTGTGTCTTTCGCTAGTTTGTTGATCCACTCGCTCTCCTCTTTGTTCGCTTCCCGCTGCCTACTCCCTTACTGGCCCAGCTTCACCGAGTTCCTGCAAGATCACAGAAGAGGAAACTACACAAAAGACATAGATTTACATTCATAAAAAGCTTAGGATCAGATTAAGCTAAACATGCAAATATAACAAAGCATCATTGATACACAGCATGTAGGAGAAACTCAAATAGTTTTATTGATATGATAAGAAAGTCCAAGAGGAGATACAACCAAGTGAGTCCCGATCCAGCATCTACCTCCCAGCAAAGGAATCCCTTCCTCTCCTCCAACAAAGCATAAATCACCCAATGCACTAATCTCAATCTCAAACCAACAGCAATTCTCTGCAAAGTACAAAATTCCAGCCTCTAGATCTCTGGGATGAGGGATCCATATATAGATGTAAGCAGAGAGGATGAGTCAGCTTATGTTTTGACTTGTGGCTTCTCTCTGTCAGTTCTTGTTTCCACTTGGAGGCTGAGAGCCTCTTACTCATCCTTGGTCGAACTCAGTGAGGCAAGTGTCATTGAGGAAGATTCTGGAAGCTTCCATTGTCTGTACACCTCGCGGAATGACACTGCCATTTGGCATTTCTCGCTCAGCGCACCCTGGTAGTGCATTTAGGTGCGTTGCAACGCACCTAGCTAGTGTATTGGGGTGCTTTGCAACGCAGGCAGCTAGTAGAGCATCTGAATTGATCCTGATTTGACTGATTCTGAGTAGTTTTTGGTGGAGAACTTCTGGGAGAAGCTGTCATTGGTTGACCTTGTTCCTTTAGGGGCAGGAACAACTCTTTTAGGGACTTTGGATCCCTTGGATTATGGACATTTCATGCTCAAAGCTGTAAGGCACAAAAATGTCTATAACAGTTGCCCCCTAAAGTATGAGGTCGTTTATCGGGTGAAATGCTTTATTAGGAGGATCCGAAGTTCTTTCAATGCTGGGAGGAGACCTGTAATAAGATACAATACAATACATTATTTTCATACTATTTTCATGATCTAGCTGAGGCGGGCATTCCCATGCTCAGCTTTATAAATTCATTTTTATGTACATAGGACAGACAATCGTCTGATGGTAGACTGATGATCTTGATGAAATCATCATCCTTTTGGTAGGATGATTATCTGTGCTGCAATGCTGTACATGTCAATGTCTTTATTTTTCCTGAATATATATCGCAGCCCGGATGGATGAAACTAGATCCGGGGTCTTCAATCTCGTCCGATCTTCACTCTAAGTACAAGTCGATCCATGTGAGAAATGTTTTGAAGTCGAACATGGAAAGACATCGCTTGATTACCAGTCAATGATGTAAACTGTTAACAAGCGTGAGAGGAATCACCGATAATGATAATGACCCTCAAGGTACTGCAGTACAATTCACGTGGTGTGAATAAAGGACTTGGCGTCGAACACCACGCAAAATCTTTCGGTCGAAGGTCATTGATGTATACCTGTCGCCGGAAGTGAGAAACTTGCCATTGAGGCATGCAAGCTTCAAAGTACTGAAGGGGGTGTTCCTAGATCAACTTCTTGGATAATGAGCTGATGTCGACAAGAAGCAATCCATCAAAGGAGGGCCTTGATGTATCCCACATCAATGACACGGAACGGAGCAAATGATTTTGATGGAGGTGAAAACGATCTGATGATATATGGTTCAGGGTGGCGGTCATGAAAGAATGAAGTATAATGTATGGTAGTGGATGGGACACAGTTGACTTCTCTGGATGACTTCTCTTGAACATATTGGCGACACTTATATGATGGATTGGTAGCATTTACCCCAAAGGTGGATGGTATGGCGAAACCATGGTGATGTGACCGGTGAATGAAACAACCCAACCCGACTCAGGCACGGAGTGGAAGTGTCATGTTCAAGAGCGACTTGCTACCAATAAAGGTTCTTTGAGTTTCTTCCCAATTTTTCCCCAGTCATTGCTGACCAGTACCTCTTTATTTTTGTCAAGCTTGAGGAGGATAACATATGCTTGTTCTATAATTTGCCCTTCGGGCAAACCCATCGCTATGTTTTAACGAGCCTAGCGATAGTGAAACTCGTTCTCGTCTAAAGACAAGTTTGTCGCTATTAATGTTTTTTAACGAGTTTAACAACAAAGATAACTCGGTCCTTTTCATTTTTAGAGAGTCTGAAAAGGAACGTAAAGGTAACTCCGGAAGTCCTTTTTCGTCATCTAATCCCTTAAGTCCGAAAAAGTATAAAACAATACAGAAGGGATGAATTTTCGATAGTTTTAACGAGCCGAACAAAACAAGCGCTCGATCTTTTTGTGCAATAATCCCTCAGGTCCAAAAAGATTAAAATCTAGAGGAGGGATAGCACTTCCTGTCGCTTTAACGAGCTGGAAGGCCAAAACTCGGCAATCTTTTCATATTTTACGAGTCAGATGAAAAGAGCTTAAAGAAGACTCATCTTTTGAGGAACGAGTGATAAAACGGGTAGCAGCTGATTCCAGGTAAGGGTCGGAATTTTCCAAGCACGGCAGTGTCACAAGGATGGCTAGTGAAATCACTCTTCGCAACTGTCCCTCAAAATGGGTAAACAATCAAATGGAGGTGAATGATCGGCCAATGGAAAACTGGAGGTGACGGTGCAAACACGACCAAGGCTTTAATGGCTAATAATGTTACATTCACGGTGGTTATTTTACCAGAGGATATTTCATTTTTTAACGAGCTTAAACACGAGTTGAAACATTTGCTCGATCTTATGTTTATTTTTTAACGAGCTTGAACTATGCGCTAAAACTGCTCGATAATCCCAGTCATATGATAAGAAATGTCTCGAAGATGCCACTTTTTATGGAGCTTGCACCTTACAAAGCTTTGCCCCGGAATCCTTTCTTTATGCAAGTTCGGAAACGACTAATCCTATGAGTTTAAAGGGTTAGAGGTCCTAAAAATTTAAAAAATAAATAGCCGCCCCTTGCTTGCATTCCAAAAGGTTTGCATGCCCACAGGTATAAAATAGAGTTTCGAGGTCTCCCTCTATTCGAGCTGACAAAATTTTCATTTTATCAGGAAGGGCCACCCTTTATTCGAGCTGACAAAACATTTGTTTTATCAAGAAGGGTACTACCTCTTACAGGTTACCCAAAGATTGTCCTATTTGCGGTGCAAACAAAACACTTCCTCGGCGATGCCTACCAAAGCAGGCAGAGGTGAGTGACAATGAGCGCCACACACATAACTTTGACAAAAGAATCTTATTCTAGAACAACCCCTCTTCCAATCACGGATGGGGTACGGACTAGTCATATTCTCCCGCGGAAACCTACCCTATACCCAAAGTTTTTCTGCCGAAGCAGACTATGTTGGGTCCCTATAATACTAGTGATTACCCCATTACTATGGTAGTTATACCCCTTATTTATATTGTTGTGCCCCTATTACCCCCATATTGTTATTTCTGTGCCCCATAGAATCCCTCTATTATTATTTTTGTGGCTTTATATTATTATTGTTAGGTCGGCTGGATTATATTGTGACTCCTTAGACTCCTATATATAGAAAGGAGGTTTTGTCATTTGTATCATCCAAGAATTGTTCATTTATGTAATGTAAAGGAGGTTTCCCCCTCGAAGAGGCTGAATTCTAAGGCGTTGATCTTTCTTTTCTATCTTTTCTTGAACTGGTTTCATAACATTTGGTATCAGAGCTTTGGATTCTAGGGTTTTGCTGCTCCAAACAGGTCATCGTGGAATTTTCGCTATAACTTTTTTTCTGTGACGTTTCAGAAGTCGCAAAAAAAACCCATTTGAGAAGAAATGCGTTGAACCTTGGGTCCGAATTTCAGAGCTTTTCGCGCGATATTTGCGGAGATATGATCTGAGGAAGTTGGTCTTTTTGCAGACTCCTGAATTACATTCAAAATAGGTGACCTGGGGAAAATCGTCATAACTTTCTCTCTGGGGATTGGATTGAAGTTTTGTAAGAAGGTACAGAAAGAGGACAGACTTTAGTTTCCTGTGGGTGTTTTTTAGATCCAAAGGTCGAAACAGTGACTCGTGGCACGTCGTACAAGTTAGCTCTACTGAACTAGTCTATAATCAAGTCACTGTGGGAGATTTCGCATAACTCTTCCTTGGAGAATCCAATTTGGGTCAGACTTGTGGCATTGGAAAGAGGACACAGAGAGCTACTACAGGTCACAAGTTTAGAGCTAGATGATTGGAAATTACAGAGATACATCAGAGGCAATATCGAGCTCCTACAAAGTGAAAAAAGGTGTGTAGATTTTTTTAAATTTTTTGCTTAAGCTTGGTTTGAAAATTTATTTTGAAGGAATTCAAAGGGCATAGTCGAGCATTATTATCGGTAACTGATGCCCCGAGGAAAGAAAATGCAAACACCTAGTAAGGAACCTGAAAGCTCTAGCATGACTCATGAAGAAGAGGAAGAAATGCTACATGATATATCAAAATTACAAGAACAAGTGCAACAAATGTCACGCTCACAAAAGTTAACAGATGCTAAGATAAATGGCGTGGAAGCGCATGGAAGCTAAGATGAATGGCGTGGAAGCTAAGATAAATGGCGTGGAAGCTAAGATGGACAATTTGAAGATAGATTTGAACACAAATTTGAAGACAGGCATGGCAGATTTGAAGACAGATTTGACTAATTTTCTACAAGAAATACTTACTAATGGTGAAAAGGTAGTAAAGGAAACTCATGATGAGAACAAAAGAAATGTTAATCATGATTTCGTAGATCTAATGTTGGATCGAAGAATCACCACATTCCAAAAATCGATATGAGGAAGTTTGATGGCAAGGATCCCGCCACATGGATATTACAGATGGAGCAATTCTTCGATCTCAATAATGTGCAAAACACACAAAAGGTACGTATGGCAACTTTATATTTGGAACCAAATCAGTTTGTATGGTATCAATGGCTTTGTTCTCGTAAACAATTTATCACTTGGGCAATTTTTACGGAAGAATTGATAGCACATTATGAGGATACAAAAAGCAACACTTTTTTTAGCCAATTGATAAGTCTCAAACAAAAGGGTTCAATAATGGAGCACATTGAGGAGTTCCAAAAATTGAACATAAGGGTAAAAGATATTCCAGAGGAGCATAGGATTGATGTGTTCATAGGGTCTTTAAAGGATAATATCCAACATGATGTGCGCCTTTGGGAACCTGATTCATTAGAGAAGGCATTCAGGTTAGCAAGAAAAATGGAAAGCAAAATTATGGCAACTAGGAAGCATACCATTCACAACTATAAAGATGGAAGTGTTGTTGCCCATAGTCTTCCACAACCTACAAGGTTGACACCACAACAATTGGAAGAAAAAAGAGCAAAAGGGCTTTGTTACAATTGTGATAGCAAATACACAAAAGGTCATAAGTGTGCTGAGAAGAAATTATTCTACATAGATTGTGAAGAGGAAGAAGAAAAGGAGCAAGAAAGGTCAAAAGAAGAGGATATATTCCAGGAACAAAGCCTAGATGAAGAAAAAATAAATCCGACCATATCTTGTAATGCATTGGCGGGAATTACCACTCCTCAAACCATCAAGATAGAAGGACAAATCAAGAAGAAAAAGGTAATAGTGTTGATTGATTCAGGAAGCACCCACAATTTTATTCATTGTAGGGTAGCAAAAGAATTGAATTGCTTCCTATATCCAGCACCAGAGTGTCAAGTGATGATTGCAAATGGAGGAACAATAAATTGTTCTGGAAAGTGCCATAATATCAAGCTATCCATGGGAGAATATGTATTGACTAGCCCAATGCTTTCCATTCCAATGGGAGGTGTTGATGTTGTACTAGGAGTCCAATGGCTACAATCCTTGGGTACAATAGCTTTTAATTTTCAAGAACTTTTCATGAAATTTTCTGTGGAAGGAAAGGAAGTTGAATTAAGGGGTATTGCAGGGAAACCAGGAAAGATAATCAGCTCTAATGGCATGACAAAGCTTCTAAAAAAGGAGCAAAGAGGTGTAATTGCACAATTATGTTCGCTAGATGTTTCCACATTGGAATCATCTATTTCTCCAGATCTCCAAAAAGTCCTGGACAATCATTCCAAGGTATTTGAGACTCCCAAAGGTCTCCCACCTATGCGTGATCATGATCATGCTATTCATCTGATTCCAGGAAGTGTTCCTCCAAACATCAGGCCGTACAGATATCCATATGTCCAAAAAAGTGAAATTGAACGTATGGTTGCAGAAATGCTAGAGGCTGGTATAATTCAACCGAGTCAAAGTTCTTTCTCAGCTCCAGTAGTATTGGTGCACAAGAAGGATGGATCATGGCGCATGTGTCCAGATTATAGGGAGCTCAACAAGCTCACTATTAAAGATAAGTTCCCCATTCCTGTCATTGATGAATTACTGGATGAATTGCATGGATCAATTTACTTCACCAAGTTGGATCTTCGTTCGGGATATCATCAAATCAGAATGAAGATTGAAGACATTCCGAAAACGGCATTTAGAACTCATGAGGGTCATTATGAATTTTTGGTCATGCCTTTTGGCCTTACCAATGCACCTTCAACATTTCAAGGTTTGATGAATTCAATTTTCAAACCATTCCTTAGAAAATTTGTGTTAGTATTTTTTGATGATATACTAATCTACAGCAAGTCTTGGAAGGATCATGTTGAACATGTTGACAAGGTGCTACAACTATTGGAGGAGAAACAATTATATGCAAAAAGATCCAAATGTTTCTTTGGAGTCCAGGAGGTGGAATATTTGGGTCATATTGTATCTCATGAAGGAGTTAAGGTAGACCCTAGCAAAATTAAAGCCATTAAGGAATGGAAAATCCCCACATCCATAAAGCATCTGCGAGGATTTCTTGGGTTGACAGGGTATTATCGCAAGTTTGTTAAGAATTATGGGAGAATAGCAGCACCTCTAACAACATTATTGAAGAAAGATTCATTTTCATGGACTCCGGAAGCAACAAAGGCCTTTAAACATCTTAAAGAGGCAATGTGCCAAGCACCGGTCTTAGCTACACCGGACTTCACAAAAACCTTTATTGTGGAATGTGATGCTTCAGGAAATGGAATTGGTGCTGTTCTAATGCAAGATGAAAGACCCATTGCTTTTGAAAGTCGTCCAATCAAGGGAAAGTTTTTAAGCAAAGCTATTTATGAGAAGGAAATGTTGGCAATACTCCATGCACTTAAGAAATGGCGACCCTACCTAATGGGAAGACACTTCAAGGTAAAAACGGATCATGATAGCCTTAAATACTTTTTAGAACAAAGATTATCCTCTGAAGAGCAACAAAAGTGGGTCACAAAGATGTTGGGTTATGACTTTGAAATCATCTACAAAAAAGGGAAGCAAAATGTGGTGGCAGATGCACTCTCAAGAAAGGATGAGGATATGGAAGCATTGTTGTGTGCCATTTCTATTATCCAACCAGATTGGATAAACGAAGCAAAGGAGGAATGGAAGAATGACGAAGAAGTGTGGGCACTTATTCGAAAGCTACAACAAGATTCCAGTACTTCTGATACATTTAGCTGGAAAAATGATTCGTTATGGTACAAAGATCGCTTATACCTCTGTAAGAATTCCCAGCTAAAACAAAAGATTCTTATGGAATTGCACACTTCTCCCTTAGGAGGGCACTCAGGATTTTTAAAAACTTACCACAGGGTTAAGAAGGAATTTTTTTGGGATGGCCTTAAATCAGATATTCAAAAGTTTGTGGCGGAATGTTTGGTTTGCCAACAAAATAAAGTTGAAACAATTAAGACACCGGGTCTATTACAACCTTTATCCATTCCAAGCCAACGTTGGGAGGAGGTTTCAATGGATTTTATCACAGGTTTACCCAAGTCTGAGGGAAAGAGTGTCATCATGGTGGTAGTTGACAGACTTACCAAGTATGCACACTTTTGTGCATTATCACATCCATTTAAAGCCAGTACAGTTTCTACTGCATTTATGGAAACAGTTCAAAAGCTACATGGAAACCCAAAGATTATTGTAAGTGACAGAGATCCCATTTTCACTGGAAATTTTTGGACAGAATTATTTTCTTGTCTTGGTACTCAGTTAGCTCATAGCTCATCTTATCATCCTCAATCTGATGGGCAAACTGAGATAGTAAACAAATGTTTGGAAGGATATCTTCGTTGCTTTGTATCTGATAAACAGACACAATGGGTCAAATGGTTGCCTCTGGCTGAATGGTGGTATAACACTTCCTTCCATACAGCAACAAAAATGACCCCATTTATGGCACTTTATGGGTACCAACCACCATCAATCACATCATATTTAAGAGAAAATTCTAAGGTTCAGGCAGTGGAACATCACATCGAACATCAACAACAAGTCCTCCAACTCTTAAAGGATAACCTCGTGTTGGCACAAAATAGAATGAAACAACAGGCAGATCAACATCGCAGTGAAAGAAGTTTTGATGTAGGTGATTGGGTATTCCTACGGCTACAACCATATAAGCAAATGTCCCTAAAGCAAGCTAAGAAGGATAATAAATTATCACCAAAGTATTATGGTCCGTACAAGGTGTTGGAAAAGATTGGTACTATGGCATACAAATTGGAGCTTCCTGCAGCTTCTCGATTGCACCCAGTTTTCCATGTTTCATGTTTAAAGAAGGTTATAGGCGACAAGCTCCCAGTTCAAACAATATTGCCAGAACTTGACGAGGAAGGAAAAATTATATTGGAACCAGAAGCAGTCACAGAAACAAGAACTCGACAGCTACGAAATCGATCAATTTCAGAGTATCTTATCAAGTGGAAGAACTTATCCGCTGAAGATTCCACATGGGAGGATGAGAATTTTATGCAGAAGTATCCAGAACTGCTCAAGCGTTGAGGACAACACTTTTTTGAAGGAGAGGGGCATGTTGGGTCCCTATAATACTAGTGATTACCCCATTACTATGGTAGTTATACCCCTTATTTATATTGTTGTGCCCCTATTACCCCCATATTGTTATTTCTGTGCCCCATAGAATCCCTCTATTATTATTTTTGTGGCTTTATATTATTATTGTTAGGTCGGCTGGATTATATTGTGACTCCTTAGACTCCTATATATAGAAAGGAGGTTTTTTCATTTGTATCATCCAAGAATTGTTCATTTATGTAATGTAAAGGAGGTTGCCCCCTCGAAGAGGCTGAATTCTAAGGCGTTGATCTTTCTTTTCTATCTTTTCTTGAACTGGTTTCATAATAGACTAGGACGCATGCCCCCTGGGTTCCAGTCATATCCCTCCGAATTACTCGCGCTCATCGGGAGGATGGACCATGGGTTGAGACATTTCTTGTGTGAAGAGACCATTTAGGGATGGTATATGACTATTTGCCATGCGTGATCCGGGAAATGAAAGCTAGTCCATGAGCTTGACCACTCTTCCTTCGTGCGGAAAACACATTACTCTAAAGAGTGGGGAGACGATGGCTCCCATGCAATATATATAGTCTCGTCCAAGGAGTAGGCTGTAATCCAAGGGTCCTTGAACGACCATCACGTTCATTTGAACGATCTTCCCTTTCAATGTTATGGGCACATTGGGGAGGAACCCTAAAGGTCGACTGGTTCCTTTATCAAAGCCTGTCAGATTTCTCATCTCAGGCAAAAGCGATGGCGAACCAAGCGCTTTCCAAGCAATAGAGGAAAGGATACTCACAGATTCCCCCTCATCAATGATGGTACCAGCCATGACCATTCTGTATATTTGGACGATAATTCTGAATGGTATGCTTGCTGGCAAACGGGGTCTGCCTAGTTGGTTCCATTCGAAGGATACAACTAGGTTGCTTGGAGGTGGGACCGAGTAGACAGCCGGGTATCGCTCTGACGAACTTCCTTCCTGCGATAAAGGAATGGGTGGATTGCCCCTGTGTTCGTCGGAGTCTGTGTTGACGAAGAGAATTTGGATGGTGTCATCCTTATCCTCTTCAGTGACTGTATCATTCGAAGATAAAACCTCTAAAGGCAAGACCGGGTCAACTGCCGCCTCGACCTTTTGACTTTCGTCTGGTATGGATTCAGTTGGTTTATCTTCAATGATAGACTCTTCAGCTGACCACTTGAGCGGGCCAGCTGGATTCTCAACTAACGAAGGACTCGGCAAGAGTTTTTTATATCCAGGAGGAAGTCGCAACGGTGAAACCGGACGATCATCCAAAACTCTTTTAGCTTCGTCTAAGAAGGGACAACGGTGGAGGGCATGGTTGCCTTCGCACAGTCTACAGGGAGGTCTAGCTCTCCCTTTTTGTCCTAGAACTTCACTTTCGCTAGTTGACAGTGTGCTTTCAACATGGCCATCAGAGGTTGACGACACCGGATTGTGCAAACGGGGAGACCAGTCCCTTAGTATCCGAGGGATGCAAGGACAATCTCTGTGAAAGTGGTCTCCCTTGAAAATGACACATGGCGATTTAGGCCTGGTCAGTGCTGTGTGTGGTTTTTCATTAGACGACACTTGTTTTCCCTTATTTGGCTCCTTCTTCTTTTCCTTTTTCTCCTTAGGAACTTGGTTTTTGGCTTTACCAGTCCCGTCACGCGAAGAGGAAGGAAGAGAGGAAGAATTAGAGGAAGTAGAAGGCTGATGGGAAATTCTGGACTCGTCTAACTGTTGATTTGACTGTTCTAGAATAGTGGTGTTCTGAACGACATTGGTTGAGAAGAGCCAGATCAGCAAGCCAATTGTCAGTCCTGGAAGCGACAATGTGGCCATATGGGGCGCACCAACATCTCCCCAAGAGGATAAGGGACTAGGATTTCCACCAAGGGGAATTCCTTGGTTGGTAGGCTCCATTTTCTCAACCTAAAGATCAATGCAGGAAAAAGGGTATGAATATTCCGTTTAAAATAAATTTTAAAGACGCTTGGACACAACTTGCTTTTTCAATTTTAAAGAGTCGAGAAAAAGCAAAAGATGACTCTAGTCTCCTTCGATTTTTAATGAGCCTGAAGTGACAAGTGCTCAGATGGACCTTTTCCGTTAAGGAGTCCGAAAAGGAACGAAAGGGACTGCTATGGAGTTCTAGGTAGAGGGTGTGTCAAACCAATCGCAAAACTGCAGAATACTTTTTAGGGTACGGGTGGTCAATCTTCCCGAATGCTGTGTTCAGTGCATTGCGATCATTAGGGCGGCCGACACGGCTTCCTATGGATAAAGGTTTTATGCCTATAGGGGTCTCCCAATATATACTCGACGGTATGTGGGAGCACAATCCGTACTGGCACTTATTGTCTCTCAGGAGGAATCACCCAACCATCAGTGAGACCAATAGTTACCAGGTTTTACGACGCCGGAACACGTCTCTAGCCTAGACCTCTATGTTGTGCGTTAAGTTACAAAGCGTTGTTAAGTTCATTCAATTTATTTTAGGTTGATCTTTCTTAGAAGTTTGCCTTTTTGGATCACCACGAGATGTAGATACAATTCCTAAATGCAGTCTAAAGATGATAAGCAAGCTTTTATCTCTTTTCAACAATGAAAATCCTAGCTACAAGGGGAAAAGAAAGACACAATCTTTTCTCAAAGAGCATAGAGCACACTGTAAATGCACTTTTCCTAAATCAATCCACACAAACTGTCAAAATGCAAATGCACATATGCATGTATTTGTTTTCACTTTCTTAATATTGATGCCTAAAAAGAAAGTTGTTGTACAAATTCGAATTCGATTTCAAGTGAAAAACACAAACAAGCTTCTTTTTCGAAATCAACAAAGTAGGGACAATTACGACATTTTATGATTTTGAAATAAACACTTGTTTCGACACTAGAAATTCATAAATTCAAACCAAAAGACAAAAGTAAAAGCGTAATCAACTGTCAACAGCAAACAAACTCACTCCTGAGATCAAAACGACACTTATGACAGGTCTAGATCTAAGGGTGACAGTATGACTAGTTTACTTTTGTAATGGGAAACTGCAAATGATGTAACAAATACACAAAAACAAATACAGTTTCTTTTATACAACCGAGGCGGAATTAAGGCAAAGAAAAGGGGTTTTCAGATAGGTACACTCACTGATAACAGGCTGCAAAAATCAGAGATAAAACTGAAAAAAAAGAAGCAAAGAACCACAGCTGCACAGGGTAAAGGTTGATCAGCGCACCTGTTGCACAGAGAAACTGAATTGCAGCACAGGTAGCCCTCTCGGGACCTGCGTTGAAATGCAGAGTCTCTTCACAGAGCCTGCGCTGAAGCAGAAATGAGAATTGTCTCTGGGTTCTGGGTCACGGTTTGCAGTTTAATCTACGGTTTTTGGCCAGATAAAAGCTATCAACAAGGTACAATTAGAGGGATGATTTAAAGGAGGACTAAGAGCTATCACAAAGGGCAATTAGCACATTTGTGGATCAGCTGTTCAAATCATAAACATGCCCAGTAAATGAACTAGAGTAGCAGATCTCTACTTTGCATTTGTAAATGGCAAATGCAGTTCGATTCTCCACTCCTGAGTTTATGAGATGAAACGGCAATAGAAACACAAATAAACTAACTAGATACGATCCCTAGCGGAGTCGCCAATTTGTTGTTGGGAAAAGTATCTATTCAGAATGCCCCTATCCCACTCTAAGGTGTGATAGTGCCTTAGCAACAAACAAGGAAAACTATTTTCGTATTCTTCTTTATGAAATGTAAACGAAGAGGAAGGACGTAACTAACCTGTGTCTTTCGCTAGTTTGTTGATCCACTCGCTCTCCTCTTTGTTCACTTCCCGCTGCCTGCTCCCTTACTGGCCCAGCTTCACCGAGTTCCTGCAAGATCACAGAAGAGGAAACTACACAAAGACATAGATTTACATTCATAAAAAGCTTAGGATCAGATTAAGCTAAACATGCAAATATAACAAAGCATCATTGATACACAGCATGTAGGAGAAACTCAAATAGTTTTATTGATATGATAAGAAAGTCCAAGAGGAGATACAACCAAGTGAGTCTGATCCAGCATCTACCTCCCAGCAAAGGAATCCCTTCCTCTCCTCCAACAAAGCATAAATCACCCAATGCACTAATCTCAATCTCAAACCAACAGCAATTCTATGCAAAGTACAAAATTCCAGCCTCTGGATCTCTGGGATGAGGGATCCATATATAGATGTAAGCAGAGAGGATGAGTCAGCTTATGTTTTGACTTGTGGCTTCTCTCTGTCAGTTCTTGTTTCCACTTGGAGGCTGAGAGCCTCTTACTCATCCTTGGTCGAACTCAGTGAGGCAAGTGTCATTGAGGAAGATTCTGGAAGCTTCCATTGTCTGTACACCTCGCGGAATGACACTGCCATTTGGAATTTCTCGCTCAGCACACCCTGGTAGTGCATTTAGGTGCGTTGCAACGCACCTAGCTAGTGTACTGGGGTGCTTTGCAACGCAGGCAGCCAGTAGAGCATCTGAATTGATCCTGATTTGACTGATTCTGAGTAGTTTTTGGTGGAGAACTTCTGGGAGAAGCTGTCATTGGTTGACCTTGTTCCTTTAGGGGCAGGAACAACTCTTTTAGGGACTTTGGATCCCTTGGATTATGGACATTTCATGCTCAAAGCTGTAAGGCACAAAAATGTCTATAACATTAACTCATGAGGAAGCTGAAAGGTTCTAAATGACTGTCACTCTGGAGCGTGTGGCGGTCATATGTCAGGGTATGCCACAACCCAAAAGATATTGCACGCTGGCTACTTCTGGCCGTCCTTGTTTAAAGATTGTATTAACGCGGTCCGAAAATGCCACAACTGTCAAGTGTTTGATCGAAAGATGCACGCTCCACCTGCTCCTCTCCACCCTATAATTGCCGTTGGTCCTTTTGCCAAATGGGGTATCGATTTTATTACATGTAACCCTCACTCGGCCAGGGGGCATGCGTATATCATCCTTGCGGTAGATTATTTTACTAAGTGGGCCGAGGCGATGCCTACATTTGAGGCAGACGGCAAAATAGCTGCAATTTTCGTGTTCAATCACATAATTGCTAGGTTTGGTGTCCCACAAGCGATAATCACTGACCATAGGTGCCATTTTCGAAACGTTATGATGACAGAACTTACAGGCCAGCTTGGCTTGCATCACGATAGCTCAACTCCTTATTATCCACAAGCTAACGGTTTGGTTGAGTCCATCAACAAAGTTCTAGTTATCATGATCCGACGAATCATTGGCATTCATCAGTCGACTTGGCACAACATGCTATTTTCAGCGCTTTGGGCGTACCGAACCTCAGTGAAAACATCAACAGGGTTCACTCCTTTCCAACTAGTTTATGGTTTGGAAGTTGTGTTACCCATTGAATGCGAAATCCGTCACTGCAAATGGCCATTGAGTTACTTCCAACTACTTCCGAAGAGGAAAAGCATTTATTATACTTAGCTCAATTAGATGAGAATCGACGTGATGCTGCATTGGCGATCGAGACTCACGCAAAACATATGAAAGCTTAGTATGATCGAAATGTGACCCCTCAAAATTTTTCGGAAGGAGACCTAGTGTTATTGTATGATCAAGCTAATGATAAATTAGGCACTGGAAAATTCGTTCCTATGTGGCATGGACCCTTTATTGTCAAGCGAAAGCTGGCAAAAGGGGCCTATGAATTGGTAGACTTTGACGGGGACTCTTTAGGTAAACCCAGAAATGGTCTTTACTTGAAGAGGTATTATGCTTAAAAGAATGGGTATGGAGATTTTTTTTTAGTTAGGTTAGTTTTTTTTTCTAGCAAGTGTGTTTTAGTTTAAAAGTGTGCTTAGCTTAGAGAGTGTTTTTTCGTCATTATTCCTGCTTATCTTGGTTTTACTCTTGATATTGCAGATGTCGATGCCTCTCCAAACATACATCGGATTTGCTGATGGTGCTTGTCGTAATACACGGAACGTCTCTTCCACAGCTTGGGTTATCTCTTCGCCCTCTGACGAGTTAGTTTCTATGCATGGGGTAAGCCTCGGTCAAACAACAAACAACATTGCAGAGTATATTGCAGTGATTGAGTTATTATCTGAATCTATTTCATTTGGGATTCGGAGTTTGATAGTGAGGTTAGATTCTGAACTCGTTGTATTACAGCTTAATAGAGTGTATGCCATTAGAAATCCAGTGTTACTGAGATTTTTTTTGAGAGTGCGTCTCTTAGAACGTGAGTTTGATTATATTGAATATCAGCATATTCCAAGATCGTTAAATACATTGGCAGATGCAATTGCTTCTCGAATGTTAAGTAGACATTTGCAATAATCATACATGTAAATTTAAAAACATTTCATCACGCATGTTTAACAAGATAAGCCGGTAATAATATATATATATATAGGAGTGTGTCAAAAATACATCGTCCTCGATCATAGGTTGAAAAAAACCTTATGATCGGCAAAAATGATAAGTACAAAAAACAAAAATGTCATATGTGCCCACAATAGGCGATCATCCTATCACTGGTGATGATCTCTATAAGAAACTACTGTCCGGGCCACCTTGCAAAGGAACCTCCTAAAAGGTCCTGGGACCCCAATCACATAGCGCTGAAGTCGACGAGGAATGCCATCTATAGTGGTCTCGGGAATATCTCCTGTCAAATGCTCTAAATGACCCTCCAACTCGGCCAAAACCTCTGCTGATTCGTCCTGTGGGGCTGGCAAGGGTGCAACTGGTTGTTTCCTCTCGAAAGGCCAGAGAGCGGCTGGTCGCTGTGGACCCACATCTGCATTTGAAATTTTTACTATCAGTTTTGAGACGATGGAAAAATAAAAATAAAAAAATTTAGAATAGGAAAAATGTTGAAAACGATTTTACCTGAGTCATCCCATTGCTCTCCTGGTGGAAGAGCCATGTCTGGGTCACCACGAAAATCTACCCCAGCATAAGGGAAATCCTGGACAGAAAAAACCTGGTTTTCGAGCCATTGGAAATACTCAGGTTTGAATCGAACAACCTTGTCCCCTCGTCCGGATTACGGGCCATAACTGCGACCCATCGCATCAGTTTGGGCTCTCGAGGACGCCCAACTCCAACAGTAAGGTGCTATGGGATCAGCATGGGAACCCTCTCCAGGCCAAAACTCACGACCAAAGCCCTATAACCAAAGGTCTTTAGTCGTCCTTCTTTGGCCCTGGTCAGTTGGCCTTTCAGATTGGCCAACACAGCATCGCACCAGTTGAAGATGGTGCCTCGAAAGCAATCAACTGCCATACGCATCTGGGATCCGGTGGCAATATGTAATGCGGCAGCTCTGCAAAGTCTGGTGACAGTAAATGCGATCACCATGAGTTCAGGACGGGATATGGTCTTTATGTCTATCCCTTTGTCTCTATCCTCGTTGTTGCAGAACTCTAGCTGGAGGCTATCGACAGACTGGCCACCTAGCCTAGTCCCAGAAAGAGTCAAGTCTTCGCCTCGCTTAGGTAAACCAGTCAAGAAATATATATCTGCCGGCTCAATCTCGAGCTGGTGGCCACCAATGAAAAAGCATTGGTCCTGTATGCTCCATCTGTCAACCAGCCACTGTAAGAATTCCACCTGAGCCCTCATGCCAGGAATGGTCCAGAATTTGTACAAGCCGCATGCCCTCAAAGCATCAAGTGAAGGTTGATGATTCCATGCGGCAGCATCCACGTCCTCATGCTCTCTTTCGCACCAATCTAGCATGATGTACTCTCTGCATCAAGTAAAAGGATTAATTAAATTGCTAGGAATTATTTTGTTTGGTCGATTTTTGAGATTTTTTGGGTTAAAACCCTCGCGGTGGGGTACGCACCCTCCAGGTTAGACACAGTGTGTGGGTACGCACTTTGTCTACATGGAAGGTGCGGGCCCCTGGCTTTTTCCCAATGGAGAAAAAGTCGGGGCCCGCGGGTTACCAGTGTAACACCTGTGGGCCCTCGCGCGTGGAATTTTAGCCTAAAAACCCTCCAAAAAATAAAATGAATGACTAAAACAAGAAATGAAACAGTTAAAAATGAAGAGTAAGTTGATGTGGAATACGTGGAGAAGACGACGTTCGATTCTGACACTTGGATTTTCCGCAATCTTCACGGGAAGTTTTCTGAACGAAAGCACTATTTTCTCACCCAAACTCAAACGGTAAAAATGAATTGTCAAAACCCCTTTTTATAAGTATTTTGAGTAAATGAATTGCAAATTTGTTTATGTTTCACTTTGAAAAGGTATTTTGTGACATTTTTATCTATTTCAAACAGGTATGAGTAATGTTTATGTTTTTGTGAAGATAACATGATTATTCAGGCGGAATCTATCATTTTCGACGGAAAAACAAGTAGAGTCATCTTTAAGCCCTTTTCTGACTCCTGAAACATGAAAAGATTGCCGGATTTTTGTCGTTTCAAATTCGATATTGGTTATAAAACGACGTGTCCTTGGTCGCTTTTTTACTTTTTCAGATCAGAGACACTAATATGAAAAGTACTCCTTGGTCGTAAGATCAAGCGGTTCTCTCAAGTATTATTTTATACTTTTTCGGGCTTGGGAGACACAAATTTACGAGAAAGGTCAACCCTGGAGTCTTCTTTAGTTTTTTTCAGACTCTCTAAAATTGAAAAACGCCGAGTTTCTCCTATACTGGACTCATTAAAATTTCACAGTAAAGGACCTGTTCAATTACAAACGGGAACGAACCACTCCTTCTTAGGGTTCGAATTTAAACTAAGTTGGACTCATCCGAAGGATGAGCTTATAATCAAGCAAATGTTATCCTCCTCAAGCTTGTCAAAAATAAAGAGGTACTTGCCAGAAATGGTGGGGGAAAAGAGAGAAAAATGAGCCTGATTGTCATACTTTGTAACCACTCTTGAACACGACACTTTCATTCACCTGGGTTGGGAAATCCTTTGCCTAACATTTGATCAAACCACATTGAAAGTATTCAGCCGGTTTCTGGGTATTAACTTTGGGTCAATTGTCACCAAACCATCTGTTGTGTCGTTATGTGTTCAAGAGGTCACTGCCAATAAGCCATTCATCTGCAAAATATCTGTCATCCATTTTAACCATCCCTGAGTCAGTCCTTGCAACTAAATTTCTTCAACTTCATCTATGATTTCGTGTTGTGGGCTTCCCTACGACGGATCACTTTCTATCGACATCAGCTCATTATCTAGAAAGATGATCTAGGAATCGTCAGTACCTTGGGATTTGCATGCCTCAATGGCAGGTTTCTCGCCTTTGACAACAGTTTGCATCATTGACTTTCGATCAAAGGATTCCGTGATATTTTTGACATCAACACATCTATTCACATCTCATGGATTGTACTAGGTACTTTGAGAGCCATTGACATCACTGGTGGTTTCTCTCACACTTGTTAACAGTTTACATCATTGACTGGTAATCAAGTGGTTTCTACCATGTTCGACTTCAACACATTTTTTCGCATGGATAGAATCGTACTATTTCGAGAGGTAGAAATGAAGACCCTGGATCTAGTTTCCACCATCCAAGCTGCGAGGAATTTTGTATTCATTATATTGTGTACTATTCATAAACAGATGGCTGCGTCCATACTGTGTTCACATGAGTCTATACTTGTGATGTCTTACAAGATCATTCCTATATCAGAGCAGTAGATAGTTTTCTAGTTAAGTTTTGATCTGAGTATGGAAATGCCTACCTCAGCGATGATATGATCTCATATATATATCTTGCATTGAATGTTTTTACAGGTTCTAACCGGGCTCTCCACAAGATAATCCTCGAAATGATAAAGTACTTCACTCTTCCTATATGAAAATGAAATCCTCATCTACTACAGACTTCGCACTTTAGGGGGCAATCTGTTACACAAAAATATCGTCTCCATGATTATCTGCAGTCAGTATGGGTCTATCAACACTTATGCTATCCTCCTAAGCAAGTCTCAGACCTCAGCTCTTTAAGTCAAGCCTTGAAAATAAGAGAAAGACATTGAAAATCAATGAAGCTCTGGTTCCGCACTTTCTCCTACTGTCACCTGCGGGCCCGCACCCTTTGTTCGTGTCAACTGCGTATCTGCACGCTCTGTCTGTAAAGGGGTGGGTGCGTACCCCTGTGTAAGTCAAAAGGCACAAAGTTTATCTTAAAAAACTCACTTTGGGTTAATTCTAGAGTTTTCTAGAAGGAATTTTGACGTGGATTGTTCGCTCTGAGGTGGTTCATGCATCCCAAAAGAGAAGGAGCTAATCCCTTGACTAAAGGAGCTATCTCTTTGAAGGAGGGCTTTATCCCTTTGAAGGAGGACCTAGTAACTTCCCTCCATTGCACTATAAATACAGGCATTGGGGTGAGGACTAGGGAGGTTAGAAGCTGAACATTTTGAGGGTAAATGATGGTGAAATTAAGACTCTTTGGTTGAGCTTGAGAGGAGAGATCACATACCTCTTGGTTCCATTGGAGAGTGAGTGAAACTTGTCAAAGTAGAGGAGACATCTTGTTGGACCTTGGGAGGAGCTTGTACAGCGTCAAGGCAAAGGTTGTAAAGTTCTTCTTCTTTTGAATTAATACAATCAAACTCATTTTTCTCAACAAGTATCTTATGTTATTTGTTTCATGGACTCCTTGACTTTCATGTTAAATATGTTTTATGCAATTGGTTTTTCAGGTGCTATTTAATTTGTTTGCCTTGTTTGTGTTTGCATATTCGCGAAAAGGAGCTCATTTGGATCAAAGGAGCGAGGCCATCCACAAACTTGCGAAGGACCCAAGGTAGGCCCTAAGAACACTTGTTTGCCATTGTTTTTAAAAGCATATTTAGAGAAAGATAGTGTCTGGTTGGTTTGCTTGTCATTAGGTCTTCTTTAGATTCTAGGAAGGTCTATCTTGTCCGCAAGATTGACTCATTCCGTGTGACAGATACAGTAGCAATAACTCATTCCTCTAGATATTGATGCAATTGAAATCAAACCGGAACAAGACAATCAATCTGGGAACGTGGAAGCAATAACCATTGTTCTCTACAGTTGAGAGTCCTGCTTTAAAGCAATTAAAAGGAAATCGAAATTGAACTAAAGCTGCTATTGAAAGTAAACTAGGAAAACTCTTTAAAAGAACTCTTGCAATGAATCAACAGAAATGAACAGCAAAGCTTCATCTAACAAAAATGATTTATTAATGGAAAGGAATAGCAATGCTAAAATACTAGAATTAAATAGCAATCTTAAATGGAACTGAACAACAAAACTAAGTAATTAGAAAGACACAGCAACTATAAATGTAATTGAATCCACAACCTATCAACATGAACATTAATCGCAGTTATTGAAGCAACAACAATCGTAGTTATAATTGAATAGTAACTTAATTGAACAGCCATTGCAATTATAAATGAGTAGCAATTAAATGAACCATAGTCTTAATTAGATAGCGCAACATTAGATCAGAATTATCAGCATGTCATTTCAAGTTATAATTAATAATTCTATCACTGACGCAATCCAATTATGATTTCAACGAAATGTTCATAAACAAAATATTACTGAACAAAACAATTTAAAGAAATGAAAAGTAAATCAAACCATCACACGGAAGCAATTGTAAAGATATGATACACAGCAGCAGCAGTGTACTCCACCAGAGGCTGGGCCCTTAGCCGCCATCGGACGCTGCTGGGTTACTTCAGAATGAAAAGAATGAACAAAAACTCCCAAATCATGTATTAATCAGCGAATTGTGGAATCATTACAACATCAAAAGCTTTAGAATTACAGCATGCAACAATCCCTATCCTATCATGAATAATCCACCATCATTCTTCATCATTTTTCCATCATTTTTCATCCCCAAATCATCCCCCATCTCTGATATCTTTTTTTCATTTAAATAGAGAGAGATCAGAGAGAAGTTAAAATAAAGATAAGTACAACATGATTTCTATTACAAAATTGGTTTGCTTCTAACCATTTGATCAACAAGAACAAGGCGAATTTGGCTTTGCAGCTGAGATTTGGAGGACGGCCGCAACAACAAATCTAAGAAAATCGTACTCAAAGAACCCTGCGTTTCTCTCAGGACAAGCCGAATTTGGGCAAACTGTTCCTTTTTGAAGTTAATTGGGTCCGTTCTGGACAAAACCTATGTTCCAGATTTTCCAAATTCTTCTTCATTTGCTCAGAATCTCAATCGCAAAACTGTCACTTCTTATTCTAGCGAATTTCTGAGTTAGCACTTTTAATAGTCAAATCTTCAATCTTGAAATTATCTTGGAGGCTAAGAATGGTGAATAATGTTACAACTGATTTATTAAAACTATCATTGATAAAATCATGCATAATCATCAATTTATTAGAAATAAAGGAGAATAAATAATATTTTACATAAGAGCATAAATCATTGTAAAATAGAATTATATGATAAATTATGATAAATGACGTGATGAAGAATGGTAGAAATGGGTGGAATAAGCGTTCAAAAGTGACAATAATAATGGTATATTAACGACTCAACATATGCCTGCCTCCTTATGCCCCAAAATTTGAGATTCTGGATGATTCTTTTGAACATACCTGGATGGAGTCTTTTCTTCTATCCTTATATGTTCCTCTGGTGCCTCATGGATTTCTTCTTCATTATGAATCTGATTTGATGTTGATGGATAGTCCTCATCATCTTCGAAGTCTTCAGATCTTACCTGCCTGGGAGTGTTTTCTTTTTCATCCACCACTACATCAATGCTGTCGACAATTCTTCCAAGCCTTTTATTGTAACATTTGTATGCTTTGCTGTGAGGAGAATAACCAAGGAGAATGCCTTCATCTGCTCTAGGTTCAAACTTGCCAAGATTTTCATCATTATTTTTAATATAGCATTTGCTTCCAAAATTTTTGAAATGTTTTACCGAAGGAGTCTCACCATACCAGAGCTCATGAGGAGTTTGAGTGTTGTTCACCCGAATATTTGTCTTGTTGAGAATAACAACTGCAGCAAATGCGGCTTCACCCCAGAAGGTTGCGGGAGTTCTAGACTCATCAAGCATAGCATGAGCCATTTGTTGAACCATTCTGTTCATCCTTTCCACCACTCCATTTTGCTATGGAGTCCTAGCTGTAGAGAATTCCCTTCTTATTCCATGTTCTTCACAAAAGTCGAAAAATTCATTCGAGGTAAACTCCCCACCTCTATCAGACCTGAGGGATTTGATTTTGTGATCTGATTCATTCTCCACCAAGGCTTTGAATGATTTGAACTTTTCAAAGGCTTCGTCTTTGTGCTTCATAAGTCCTATCCAACACATCCTAGAAAACTCGTCAATGAATAATATGAAATATTCTTCTCCTCGAGGTGACCTTTTCCTAGATGGGCCACATACATCAGTATGGATGAGTTCAAGAGGCCTGCTAGCTGATCCTTCCTTCTTAGCGAAGTTAGTTATGGTTTGCTTACCAAACTGACATGATTTGCAAATTGTATTGTCTGGAATTCTGATGTCTGGAAGACCATGAACTGCCTGGTATTTACATGCTTTCCTTATCTGTGAGAAGCTAAGATGCCCCAATCTTCTGTGCCATAACTAGTGTTCATCATTCTTGCTTAGATAGCATTGATGTTGTCCTTCTTTGAATATGTATAAATTATTTGGAGTCCTTATGCCTTTGATCACTGTTTTTCCTGTATCAAGATCACGAACACTACATCCATTTGATTGAAATATTACCTCTGTTCCTTGATCACACATCTGACTGACACTCAACAAATTATGCTTTAACCCATCAACATACATAACATTTCCAGCTTTGACCTTTTCTTTCAACTGAACAGAACCTTTACCTTTTATGAGCGCAGGGGTGTCATTTCCAAAAGAGACCTTCTTCTCCTTCTCTAAGGCACTATATGACTGGAGTTTTTCCTTATCACCCGTCATGTGTTTCGAACAGCCACTGTCAATGTACCATTGATTTTCTTGCCCTTTGCATATAAAGCTATACCACATCTCTCAGGTTGTGGTTCCTTCATTCTTCATGTTTTGACACTTGAGGCTTGCTCCTTCTGAGTTGTCTGCCGAAACTTGGTCCTACATTCAGAATCTTCATGACCGAAGTTGTTACAAATAGAGCATTCTATTTCATTTTCAAGAGCATAAAAGTTATTGTAGGTTCTTTTCATGATCCCAGTCATGCTCCTTTGTTTTTGAGCTTCTCTAGTCATGATTGTCTTATAGGCAACACATTGAGCTGCTTTGTGGCAAAATTTATGACAAGAGAAACATTGGCCATTGAAGAAACTCCTGTGATTATCAAATCTACCAACCAAATGATTGTAGTTTCTATTAACATCCATTCTTGAGGCAAATTAAGAAGGTTTTACTTGATGCTGGTTGTAGCTTCTGTTTGTCCTTAAAGTGGATTGTCCCCTTTGTTCATTCTTGAGGTAAACTATCCCTGATTTACCTGATGATTTCTATTAGGCCTTTGCTCGCTCCTCCTTGCTGCATCAAGATAACTTTTGGAGGTGGATGCTTGAGATGCTTCTTCATTATATCCCAGACCTGTCTTGATTAGTGGAGAACACTGCACATTGATAATCTCATCCAGAGTTTCAGATCCTTTAACAAATTTAAGATTAAGAGCTTTTGTTTTCTCAATCTCTTTTCTAAGACCAACAATTTCACATTATAACTTTTCATGAAGTTTTTCTTTTTCAGCCAGTTGGAATTGCAGAGTATCAATAATCATATTTTTCTCTTCTAAAAAAATTTTTAGTTTAGAAATCTCTTCATATAGACCTTCTTCATCTATAGCATCCATGAAATCATCATCTTCGAAAGCCATTAAGAGTCTATAATTGTTACCTTGTTCATCTTCATCACTATTTGAAAGTCCATCACTGTCTTCATGAGTGTAATAACTTTTCTTATTTACATTCTGTTTCTTGTTCCATCTGACAGGTTCCTTACCTTTATCAAGCTTGTCTTTATGAGGTCACTTTGCAGCATAGTGACTGACTCTTCCACAAGCAAAGCATTTGAAAGGTAACTTACCTCTAAATCTTCCAGCACCCCGTTGAAGGTTCTTGAAAAAATTTGATTCTTCGTCTTCTTCTGATAGATGTCCTGACTCATAGTAATCTCCTTTGCCTGAAGCCTTGAATGCAGCTTCTCTTCTGTCTGATGGTCCTCCTTTCCTCATTTCGTAAGCGGTCAGAATTTCGTGCAGCTGTGACATAGTGAGGTTTCATAGATTCTCTTTTTCTTCTATTGCAGAAACTTTAGATTCAAATTTAGGGGACAAGGATCTTAGAACCTTTTCAACCACAACAGCCTCTTTTACTTCTTCACCCAAATTTTTCATACAATTAACAATCTCATCTACACGAAGGAAATAGTTAGCCACACTTTCATCATTGTGCATTCTGAGATTTTCATACTGAATTCTGAGGGTTTGAAGTTTTGCTCGTTTTACCTGTTCATCTCCTTCATAGCTCAGAACAATCTTGTCCCATATTTCTTTTGCGGATTTATACTGCATAACCTTGACGAATTTTGATTGAGATAGACATCCTAATAGAGTATTAACAGCCTTTGCATTTGTTTCATATTGCTTCTTACCAGCCGGATCTGTAGGTGTTGCTAACGAAAAAGTGTACCCTGTATCTATGATATCCCAGACTTTTGTACCAAGAGATTGAAGATAGGCAGTGACTCTTACCTTCCAATATACGAAGTTTGTCCCATCAAAAATCGGTGGCCTGATCGATGCTTCTCTCTAGTAGTTTCTCATGATGATAGATCTTCCTTAAAGCGATCAAGCTTCTTCTGAAGGACCTGCTCTGATACCAATTGTTGGAAATAATAATGAGAGGGTGGGGGAATCAGTATTATCACATTCTTTCAATATTCCCTCTAGATTTATAATATAATTTATTCTTCAGATGTTGACCATTAATTTGAATGTCAGTACCATATAATAATGAACAGGAACAAGAAAAACAAACAGTCACACCAAAGAACACTAGAAATAAGGTGGAAACCCAATGTGGGTGAAAACCACCTACTGCAATGTGTCTCTATCTTCTTTCAATTAGAAACTTCCTTTATAATGATTCTATACTAGTGCAGTCCTTTACCAGTATGCAGGCTGCAACCTGCAGAGAGCTACAACCCTCTTTCGTTTTCCAGTGTCTCCTGGAAGGGAGCGACAACCCCCTTAGCTCTTGTACTAGCTGAGCTACTAGTACGTAGGTGCTGACCTACTTCTTTTCTTCCAAGGACCACGTTTCATTAATTTTCAGACTGGATCCATGAACATCAAATAATCATCAAGTACATGTGAATCAACCAATCTCCTTTTATAATCAACTAATGAATCAACCAATAGCTTCTCAGAATGCAGTAACCAGAAAAGCAATGCTAGTAATCTAAACCCAGAACTTTGCAGCAATAGACAAAAGGCAGCTAACAAATATTTCAAGAAAAGTCTGCAACTTCACCAATAGAAACCTGTGAATATCCACAATTCTTCTGTGTCTAGCCTGCGTAGCTCCGCACCTACACTATCTACTCGACAGCGCACCTCCGCACCTGATCCGTCTGCTGAACTGCGCACCTCCGCACCTACGTCGTTTACTGGACTGTGGATTGCCGCACCTGATCTGTCTACTGGACTGCGCACCTCCGCACCTGCGGCTTCTGCTGGACTGCGTACCTCCGCACCTGCTCCTTTTACTGGACTGCGTACCTCCGCACCTACGCCGTTTACTGGACTGTGTACCTCCGCACCTGATCTTGTCGCTGAGCTGCGTACCACCACACCTGCGCTGTGGATCGCCTGCGGACCTCCGAATAGAGCCAAATTATCAGTCCTCCAATGTGCCACAGACTGTCAGATCCACAGATCTGATCATGCGCCAAAGAGATCACAACCCCTCAATTGATCTGTCTTCTCATGCTCAGGTTCAACTCTAACTCACCAACCGATTACAATTATTTCAGATCTTGTTCCTCTTAAGATATTCAACACATAAGTGCTTAGCCAATTGATCTCCTTTCCTTTTTATAGGCAAGCCCTTACTCAAACCATGGATCAAAACCATAGAAAGCCAATACAAGGGACCCAAAAATCGGGGTTCAATATTTTAGATGCAATACCACGGACAAAAACCATAGGATCAAACACGTCGGACTAGATACCATGGACTAATTATAAAAATTCCCACGTGCGCGCGCTTCTCTGCATGAAAGTGAGTGAATTTGACGTCCGCACCTTTTGTTCGGAGTACCTGTGGGTATGTCTGCAATTCTTGTTCGGGGCACCTGTGGTTCCGCAGCTTTTGTTAGGCTCACCTACAGCTATCTCATTTTCTATTATTTTGAGAGCCTGAACAAATATTTTCCACTTGAGTGAGTTTCCATCAAGGACAACACCTGTTGCATAGCGCCAAACTTGAGTCATAATGCCAACACACCCCCCAACCAAAATCAAAACCTTATGAACACTAAGAACTAGCTTGAAATCCTCACCCAAACAAAGTTAAATGATAAAGAGAGAGCCCTCTTTGGACTTAGGTTGGGTAGAACCTGAGTTTGAAGATTGTTTTGTGGTTACCTCGGATTATTTCTCCTTTTGATAACTTCTAGGGGAAACTTCTGAGTGATAACATATTGGCGACCATACTGGGGAACTCATATCCTCAGTCTTAATAAACCTTTGAGAAAATTTCAAATCTTTATTTCAAGCCTCTTGAAGGGTTTATTAAAAGTTATTTGCAAAAATTTACAAAAAGAAAATAATTAGAAAAAACTTGAAATTTGGCTTCAAGAAGAACTCACTATACTAGGGCCAATCCTGATCCAAACCTTGCCCCAGTAGTGGATAATCCCAACCTGATTTCAAGACGATCCAGGAGACAAGAAAGTTCAGTAAGTCCAACACCTTCAATCAAAGCAGATTCTTGTCCTGATGAGTGGTTGTTTTTAGAAGACCTCCCTTTTGATGAGTCATTTGACCTTTCCCTATTTAGAACTAGGTCTGAAAGTGCACTTGATGACATAGTTCTAGATCCAGAGTTTATTGTAGGTCTTGAAGTCCAAAAGGAAAACCTATTAATTGATGAGTATATTTTAAATTCCCCTCAGTCATCCCTTACTACTGTTAATATTTTTGAGCATTTTGAAACAGTTTCAACTCCATTTAGTTCACCATTATTCCCCTCCACCTTCGAAGTTCATTCCTCACCTCCATTTATGCCTTCACTTCCCTAGCAACCTATCGTTACCCATCAAACACCTATTGTTCCTAGTTCTCCATCAACTATTGTATCAGCCCCTGGTACGCCAACTCCACTTCTTAGCCCTAACCAACTTAGAGCCATGGCAAATAGATATGCCCCTCTTATGTTACCTACCCCACTGGGTGCCATGCCACAAGACTACTAGAACAAAATTGTCCAATTTGATGGCATAGGACCTTATACAGCACAACAACATGTAAACAAAATGACATATTACTTTGAATTACATGAAATTGATATTGGAGATGTTCAAATGAGACATTTTTCTCAGACTCTAGCTGGTGAGGTTAGGAAATGGTTTAGAGCATTGCCTACTAATAGCATAGATAGTTTAGAAGTATTTTATCAGCAATTTTTAAATAGATGGGAAAAGAAAAAGAACCCTCTGCAGATTCTTTCAGAATACGAGAGCATCAGAAGAGGACCAAATGAAACAGTCCAGGATTACTGTACCAGATTTAACAATATATACAATGCAATACCAGTCAATCTTAGACCCCCACCTGACTTAGCTCTGATAAAGTTTCCTAACGGGTTTGATACTGATATGACATTTCAACTTAGAGAGAGAAACCCTCCAACTTTAGAAGACATGCAGAGTGTAGCAGTTAGTGAAGAAGCTAACTTGCTAGCAAAAAGAGCTAGGGTTAGGAATGAAAGGAGAGGACCTGTGAAAGATGAAGCCTCACCCTATGACCTTAAAATAGATGTCCTAACCAAAGGAATGTAAAAACTAATGGATAGGATAGAGAATATTGAAAGGAAGCCTAAATGGGATAATCAACAAGCACCTCCAGTGAGAAATCCAAACTTTAGAAAGAATCAAAATCAAAATACTGGAAAAATGGACCTGATCAGAATATTAGGCCTCCTTTTCAAGAAAACTATGCTGAAACATCCCATTTAGAAGACCCTGAACAAGACACACAAATAAATTTAATGGGATTAGATGAAGAGGAAATTGTCTTCTTGACTCAAGATGATCAGGAATTACATATGCTTCAGTAATTGTAGACCCAATCCAGAGAATCATTCGATTATAAGAAAGGGTATGATTCTGCTATCTTTGAAGTGCAC
Source organism: Pinus tabuliformis (assembly GCA_031772625.1). Classification (NCBI taxonomy): domain Eukaryota; kingdom Viridiplantae; phylum Streptophyta; class Pinopsida; order Pinales; family Pinaceae; genus Pinus; species Pinus tabuliformis. The sequence goes on from CM062804.1 coordinate 1,393,254,930, forward strand.
AAATAGTACAACTTGAGGAGTAAAAACAACACTGATACTCCTGACCAAAACAAGAAAGCAACACCAAATCAACCTAAGAAAATCAAAACAGCTCCAGTTACTAAACTCTCCAAATCCTCCCTAGACCAAATTAGAACCCTCCTGGTCCCACCATTGTAGATATAACCCATGACCAACCCCCTGATGATCAACCATCCACATCAATTCCCTCCAAGGAGATAAGGGAAAAATCTCCAAACACCATGTTAGAAAATCCACAGAAAGATACTTCAAATGCAGAAAAAGAATAGCAATCTACTCAAACTCCTGCCATGAAAATTCCAAGCCCTCAAATAGAGAAAGCCCCTTTGCCTTTCAATTTGGGAGCAGAGGTGGCTAAACTAAAAATCTCAGTTCCCTTAACAGAGCTGATTAAAAATGAAACCTATAAATCTCAAATAAGTAAAACCTTAAACTTTGTTGAGAATGAAGACTTTGTCAACCTGTTTGACTATCAACCTGAGCTTATATTCGATCCTGATGTTAATGGAAAACCATTAGAAGGAGGGATACCACCCTTTTATATTAGCCTTAACATTCATGATAAAATTTTACACAAGGCAATGTTAGATTCTAGAGTTTCACATAATTTAATGCCTAAATCTGTTATGGAAAAATTAAACTTGGACATTACTAGGCCTTACAAGGACCTATTTTCATTTGACTCAAGTCAAGTAAAGTGTCTAGGGTTAATTAAAGACTTGTGTGTTTCCTTAGTACAATATCCTGCTAAAACCATTCTCATGGATATAATTGTTGCTGATATACCACCTAAATATGGCATGCTATTGTCTAGATCATGGGGGGCTAAATTCCAAGGATATTTGTAACTTGACATGTCATATGCCACAATTTCAGTCTTTGGACATCCTAACAAACTATACAGAGAAACCCTGATGAAATATGTAGTGAGTAGCCAGCATAGGCCTCAAAACTTTCCTATCTAGTCCATGCATTCTGACATCGATTATTTTATTTTGTACAATGCCGAACAAACACAAGAAAATACTTCAAACAACATTATTTCATAACCAAAATAAATTGCAGTTACAACTCAAAATAAAACTGTCCAAACTCAAGAGCTTTCAGATAAAAAAGATGATCAAGACACCTTAATCAATGAAACTTTTGTCCCCCCAGACAGTAAGAATTATGAACATGAAATATTATGGCATCTAGAATTTGATGGGTCAGTGAATAAACTCGGAGTAGGAGCTAGAGTGTGGATATACAATTTAGAGAATGATCACTTAGAGGGCCATGCTTACAGACTGAATTTCAAATGCACTAACAACATGGATAAGTACAAAGCACTTCTTTTAGGTCTCAAATTGGTTAGAAAGTTAGGAGCTATAAGAGTTTATATTATGGGAGATTCTAAGTTGGTTATAAAACAAATAAATGTTGTATATATGACCAAAGATCCTAGGTTAAGTTTTTATAGAGGAACAATTGTAGAAATATTGAACACTTTTCTAGAAACTAAGCTTGCAGTCATCCCAAGGAAACATAATATGCAAGCTCATAGTTTAGCAATGTTTGCCAGCACTTGTAAGTTACCATTTCAACCTAACCATCAATACACTGTTGCGGTTAGGCACAGACCTGCTATCTCAGATAACTTGAAAAACTGGCAAGTATTCATTAATAATCAATAGATAAATAATTTTTTGACTTTAGAAGAAGAATTTGTAAATAGTAATATAGATATTGACATAACTTTAGATCCTGATTTTAAAGATAAAATAGAAATTAACAAAATAGAAGATGAAGAGATAGATATATTTCATCCCACTAAATTTACAAAATCAGATGTAGGAAACCTAAAGCAAGTTGAAATTGATGAGATAATTAACGAAGACTCTAAAATCATTAATCTCAAAGACAACTTTTCGCCCAAAGGATTAACTCCTTTGGAAGACTTCTTTGATTCAAATGATGTCCCTAGGAAACCAAAAAATGGAACCCTTAAAATCTGATATTGAGGAGTGTAATATAGGTACTGAGGAAAATCCAAAATTGATAAAACTTTCAAAGTCCTTACCTCCTACTGAAAAAGTGAAATACCTTGAATTATCAAAGGAATTCCAAGATGTCTTTGCTTGGAATTATGAGGACCTCAAGTCCTATGACACTAGCATAATACAACACACCATCCCCATAAAAGAAAACCAAAAACCTTTCAGATATAAGCTTAGGAGGATTAATCCCATCCTATTGCCTTCTATTGAAAAGGAAATCAGAAGGATGTATGAAGCAAAGATAATAGCACCAATTAGATTCTCTGATTGGGTTTCAAATTTGGTGCCCACAAGGAAAAAGACTGGTGAGATTAGACTTTGCGTTGATATCAGGAACCTTAATAAAGTTTCACTTAAAGATAGTTACCCTCTTCCTAAAATGGATCACATGTTACAAAGGGTAGTAGGGTCCACCAGAATCTCATTATTGGATGGGTTTTCTGGTTACAATCGGATTTTAGTTCACCCAGATGACCAGGCTAAAACTTCATTCACTACTCCTTGGGGCACATTCATATATGTGAAAATGCCTTTTGGATTAAATAATGCATGGGCCAACTTTCAAAGGGCTACCGACATAGCCTTTTCTAAGGAAATTCATGACTTCCTAGTAATATACTTAGATGATATCATTGTATTCTCAAAATCTGACAAACAACACATAGATCATCTAAGGCGGGTTTTCATCAAATGCAAGAAGTATGGAATTTCTTTGAACCCCAAAAAATCTTTATTTGGGTTAGAAGAGGGAAAATTGTTAGGCCATATAATTTCTAAAGATGGTATCCGAATAGATCCTGCAAGAATTGAGGCCATCTTACAAATACAACATCCTAAGAGCATCAGAGAATTACAAGCCTTTTTAGGAAAAATCAACTTTCTTAAGAGATTTATTTCTAACTTAGCAGAATTAATTAGATCATTGAATAACATGTTGAAGAAAGATTCGACCATAAAATGGACCATTGAAGCTAAGAGATCCTTTGAAGATATTAAGCTAGCCTTAACAGAAAAACCAGTTTTGGTTAGTCCAAAGTTTGAAAGGGATTTCATTATATTTTCCTTTGCCTCAGAACATACGATTGCTATAGTCCTACTGCAAAAGAATGATCAGGGTTATGAACAACCTATTTCCTTTTTTAGCAAAGCCTTGGGAGATGCCCCTCTTGTTGATGTGGCGAATGTTCGCTATGCCAACAAGGGGAACTAACCTGATTGCAGACCCCAATCAAATCTACTTTTGTTTGGAATGGCTAGTTCCGACAGGTTTTACAGGATTCCGTAAACTGTTATATGTGTTGAAATATTGCTTCTTGGAGGAAGACTTCAATTAAATCAACAAACGAAACAACTAACCTATATGTATCAGATCCTATATACACTAATTCTAACTACTTATTCTAGTCCTAACTATTCTAATCTATCCTACAGGAGCATAACAAAAGTAAGTTAAATATCATATATAAATTCCAATTTCTAATGAATCAATTACTGGTTCACAAATGAACAAGGTTGTATTAAATCTTAATTGCAATCTAATTACTTATACAGGAATACACATTCCTTTCCATACAAATAAAACTTGCAACTGATGTTTAACAAGGTCTCGAATCAGCAATCACTCATGAATTAACCATGGTAACAAATCATATTTGAATATCCAAGACTAGTCACGAGTTGTCTATTATCAATATGCACAAAATAAATCACATTTATATTTATGCTAGCAACAACATCCTGATTCTAAACACATGAAAGGAGAGGAAAATGAATCTAAAAAGGCTCTTTCTCAACCAAACAGTCTTCTTTATTCAAAATAAATCAAAAGTTGTTCTTCCCAAAAAAAAGTCCTCATCTCATCTTTGAAGGTAATACTTATGCCAAAGGAAAATGACCCTTGGTTTTCCCTTCCCCGACTTTTCCTCCTCCCACTCTTTTCCATACACATTAGAATATGCAGACGTAGAGTCGATCAGTGAAATGGATGACATGTAGAGAGCATATCTGTTGCAATGCTTCATTTCCTGGGGAAGTGAATAGATGTTGATTAAAAGAGGATGATTGCGTGTCATCCCTTCGCATCTGTATTGAGCAAACGTTACTCCCTATCATTTCCTAAAGGAAACTCAAGACACCACGCTTATCATTCCACATCTGGCATGATTGAAAGTGTGTTTGGAGGTAATAACATCTTGATGTATCAGTGTTGTTCTTCCTCTTGACATGGAGTGTGCCTTCATGATGCACTATGGTGGTTCATCTCCCTTTTTGCAGAATATGCCTTTGCAATATCGACACTAGTGGTGCAGAGGTATCATCATGATATAAATCGCCTTTATCTGCTAATGGGTCCACTCAAACTCACCTACAAAAATAATTCATATTAGCTATGATTATGAGAAATCTAACAAACATGCTCACAAACAAATCTTGCATTCAGCCATGTTACACTAAAATTTATCACCATGACTATTTGCAGTTAGTATGGCTCCATCAACTGTCATACTATCCTCCTTGGCAAGCCTCATACCTCTTCTCTCCATGTCAAACTCCAAGGAAGAGAGAAAGTCATTAAAAATCTATATATCTCTGGGTACGCAGTTTCTCTTAGCCTTACCTGCGTGTACGCACCCCAAGTTCACAATATCTGCGTACTTGTACGCTCTGTATGTAAATGGATGGGTGCGTACCCCTGTAAGGTCAAAAGGCGCGAGTTTCATCTTAAAAAAGCTACTTGTGGTCATTTCTAGAGCATTCTAGAAGCTTGTTTGACGTGTATTGAGCGCCTCCAGATGGTTCATGTATCCCTATGAAAGAGGAACTTATCCCATCAAGAGGGGAGCTAACCCATCCAAAGAGGGGCTTATCCCATTGATGGTGGACCTAATTAACTTCCTCTAGAGCACTATAAATACAGGAAATGGGCCAGAAGGAGGGGAGGTTGAAAGCTGAACATTCCTAAGGGTAGATGCTGCTGGAATTAGGACTTCCTTGTAGAAGCTTGTGAGGAGAGATTCCCATCCTTTCTTGTTTCATTTGGAAGTGGGTGAGCTTATCAAAGTAAAGGAAAACTCTTGCTGGACCCTGGGAGGGACCTGCACAACACCAAGGCTCAGGTTGTAATGGTTTCTTTTGTTTCCTATTAATACAAATAAGTCCATTCTTCTCAACAATTTGTTATTTATGAGTTGTTTCATATACTCCTTGGTCTGTATGTTAAATATGTTTTGTTTTATGAGATATTCAGGTGCTATTTAATCGTTTGATTGTTAATGAATGCAGGTTTCGAAGAGAAGGAGGAGCTCATCCGAATCGACGAGGCTGGACTACTACAACAGCGTTGGGTTACAGGTAGGATCTAAACACTTGATTTCTTGTATGATAAATGCATATTTAGAGAAGGATTGCTCTTAATTGTCTTGTTTGTCACTAGAAAGCCTTAAGCTTCTAGGGAGGTTGGTTTTGTCCGCAAAATCGACTCTTTCCGCATGACAAAATGGCGACTCCGCTGGGGAACTCCATTGATGTGAATGATTTTTCCTTTGAATGAAATTTTGATCTGAGAAAAGTCGTTTGTTTTCTGGTTTTTGGCTGTCTGACTGTGTTTTTGGGTGGGCTAGCTTAGGGTTAAATTAGATTTTAGTTTTTCTTTGTTTTGCTAGAAGTACGCATCCTCTGCGTTGAGCACAGTGCGTACTTGTACGCACTGCAGCTTTGTGCACAGAGCGTACCCGCACCTGTGCAAACAGGTCGCCTGCGTACCCTATCAAAATTAAGAAAATTTCAATTTTCTTCTTTTGCCTTTTAGATTTTGGTTTTAATTTGTTTTCTCTACCCAGATCCACTGGTTTTCTGCCATAAATCTTCACCTAAGCTTGTTTCGTCAGTGTCGAGAGTTTTAGTGAAATTCATAGAGATTTTGCCTTAGGGTTTGATTTTTAACTGGTCCTGTAGTGACTTTGGCGTTAGAGGTTGTCAAACTTTGAATCTCCCTGGTTTTGTTTAACCCTCTTAGGAGTCGGGCCTGTCATAGAATTCATCCTTGTGAGAGACCTACCTTTGTGTCTTCTCTTTGTGAATCTCAAAAAAGTTTGTTGATTGAACTTTGAATTTTATTCTTGAGAAAAAGAACAAAAGATTTTGATTTTTGTTTTTGACTGGTTTTTGGTTCTGCATTAACTAGTCCTTAGTTGCATTTTGACTGAGTAAAACATCCAGGAATCATCTTTAGTAGGCTTTTGCCTCGTTTGATTTAGTTTTTAGGTGCATTTCTCTAGATTTGCTTTTGAGTGAAATTGAGTTGATTTGATTGCCATAGCTTTTTTAACTTTGATTTTTGTTAAAGTGAGTTTTACATGCTTTATTAATTAGAAAAAAAATACAAAAATATCTTTTGAAGGAAAGTTTGCTTTGGTAGCATTTGAGTCTTTGAAAGGAAAAGGAATTTTCGTAGAATAATTAGTGGTCATGTGTTGTATGTTTTGGAAAAGATAAAGAGATTGTTTCTTTGATTGTCTTTGCTAAGAAAGTTGTCTTTTATAAATTTTGCATTCTCCAACTCTCTTAGCTAGGGAATTCATTGAAAAAGAAAATTAGTATAAGTCATCCTAAGTGCATCTTTTTAGTGGATTTGAGTCGAGTCTACACACCATCAGTTTCATCTCCGCTACCTTTTGTCTTAAAGAAAAGCCATAAAAATTAACGCTTAAAGTAAAATCAACATAGTAACTTTTATTTACTAGGGCTCTGAAACACCAATATAGATCAGGCTAGTGTCTTGGAGTAGGAGAGTAATTAACTCTCCAAGACAGAAAAACCAAACAAGCAGCTTATCTTGTGGTAGGATAAATCCAACTGTTGCATTTATACTCTGGGAAAGCTCCTCTTAAAGGAGAAGCACGAGCTCGTGTCCGAACCAGTGAGGGGATCAATCCTCCCTTGTTGGGAACGACGCCAGACACGCACGTATTACAAACGGTAAACCTCGGATTAACCATTGTCGAGGAGACAGGGGTCACTTGTCGGTAAACCTTGGATTATTGTCAAGGAGCCGGCAAGGGGATTGAGCTTGATACTCTGCCCTTGCGTGTTGTCGGAGCGTAGACTGTTCCCCCAGGTGTATTTGTTGCTGTTGGTAACCTTAGTGACCATTATCTTTAGGATTCTACCCGAGGTGACGGTGGAGGGAAGATCCCACTGTACCTGGAGCAGACATCGGCTAGACTCACTTGGATTTTCCGGGGGGTTCACTTCACTCGAGACGGTTAAAGTGGAGGAACTTGTGCCGGTCTATTCATTAAGCAGGTTGCCGGGGTAACTGTTCCACCCACCACTTCTGTACTGAATTCGGTGATGTTGGGCTTCATCACCAACTAGTGTTTTCGGTCCGGAAGGCTACTGTTTGTGTATGGTTTGACGCCCTAGATTCTTTAGGCGTATGATTCAAATTTGTTTGGTTCTTTAGAGACTTTAGGTGGTTTGCTTTGAAATTTTACTTTGTTTGTGTGTGCAGTAGTTAAAAGTTTTAACTGTGGCGGAATTACCGAGACAGTCCTGTAGACTTCGGGGCCAGTCTCCTGAGATTGTTACCGTGGCCAATTTGTTGAGGAAGTCTCGTAGACTTCGGGGCGAACCTCCTGAAGACGTCCCGGGTCATTACGAAGGTTTGAAAGTCCTTGTAACTCCTCCTAGTGGCAGTAAAGTAGGTTCACCTGAAGAAGGAGAGTCTTCGTTGGTAGTCCATCCAGATTACCAAAGTCTAGAAACAGGTTATAATCCTGAAGCTGTTGCAGTTTCTGAGCTTGCTGGTAGTTTTTCATCTACTAGTGATATAGGCGAAGAACCTGAAATATCTGAACCTGTTACTCCAACTTCTAGTGTTCCTGATTCACCTAGGGTAGAAAAAGTCATCACCGAAAATATTCCTTCTGGTTTGATAGCTATTGAAGAACTTGCTCCAGAAGAAGACGTAGGCGGCCCTATTCTTGAAGATCAACCTACTATTGATCTAAGGGAGCGTGAATCTATCTTTTACAGTCCACCTAGAAGTACTACTTGGTACCTTTCGTTAACTAATTATTTAGACAACTCAGGGATAAGTTTTTCTCCACCTCGTACTCCTTATCCATCCGGAGGTATTTATAACCCTATAAATATGTCTAGTCAGTCGTCCGTGTTCACTCAATCTCCTGAATCTTTCTTGTATGGTGGTCCTTCTGTTCCGACTGGGTATCAATCACTTTCTGGTACCTTTGCAGGAGCATCTCCTCAACCCGTTGGACATGGGTCATTAACTGGAAACAATGGTAATAAACCGTTGGACGTAGGAGACATTTATATGATGTCAGGTTCAATTCCCGGTTCTCAACCTCAAGGTGGCCAATTAGCGCCTGGGGGGCAGCCTCAATTAACGCCTGGGGGGCAACCTCAAGGTACACAACTTGCATCTGGGGGGCAGCCTCAAGGACAATATGTACCTATGGTACAGTATATTCCTCAAGGTCAACCCCAGCCTCAATATGTACCCCAGGGTCAACCTCAGTATCAATTTATGCCTCAAGGTCAACCCCAGTATCAGTACTTACCTCAAGGGTATCTACCCCAAGGTCAGTACTCGAGTCAAGGTTATCAACCACCCCAAGGTCAATCTTATGTTCAAGGTACGGGAAATGTACCTTTCAATTATCAATCCTACCCTCAATCCGGTTATGGATCTCAATATCCTCAACCTATCATGGGTCAATACCCCGGAATGAACATAGTGTGGGATCCATCGCAAGTTCAACAAGTGTTGTAGCCAAGCATACAGTTGTCATCTCAAACTGGACAACCACTGGTTTCTGGTCCACCCCAGCAACCAGTCCAGTCTAATGTTCAAACTTCTGTACCTTCGGTAGTTACTCAGTCGCCAATTGCACCTAGTACTCCATCTCAAACGACTGCTGCAACTACCGCAACATCTGTTTCTTCCACCGCACTTACTTCTGGAGTATCGACAGCTCCGGTTTCTACTGTCTCTGCCACTACTCCGCAGACATCTTTACCATTGTCTGGATCCACGATTCAAACTACGGTTCAGATGCCTGTGGGGTAGCCTGGTTTAAGTACGGTTGTCACTAGTCAACCACAATTTGTTTATCAACCGTACCAGGGACAGTACCAATACGGGCCTGCTGTCCAACAACCGGTTTACCAGTATCAACCGTATTCTGGGTACACTTATCAACAACCACAGCAACCCCAGTACGGTCCGGTTAATCCTGGTTTTTCGGGAGGATACAATATCCCAAATGCGATTCCTGTTCCAAGTTATCCTGGATATCCTCCTCCTGGGACTGGTCTTGTGACCCAGAGTTTTAGGGATCCTAATCGGCAATTGCCGTTTATCGCAACTTTGGATTTACCAGACTTGACGCGCCTAACGAACGATCCAATAAATTATCTTCCGTTCTGGCCGCCAATGCCAAATAAGTTGCCCAGTGACATACCCAAGTTCGAAGGTAAGTCTGGAGAAGATCCATCAAATCACGTGATGACTTACCACCTCTGGTGTGCTTCAAATTCTATCTCGGATGATTCGATCCGTTTACGTCTTTTTCAGCGTACACTCATTCGTCTCGCGGCCAAGTGGTACATTGAGTTACCACGGGCCTCTTTTTATAATTTTAGTCAGTTAGCTACCTCGTTCTTAACACATTTTCAGTTGCCGGTCAGGTATGATAATGGCACCGAGTTATTAACTTCATTAAAACAGTCGACGTCCACTTATATTTCCGATCATATTCATGAATGGAGACGTCGAAGGCGATTAGTGAAAGTTTTTATCCCGGACCAAATCTTAGCTGAATGGTTTGTTAAATCATTATTACCGAAGATTACTGAAGACGTAGCTAAGGCCAGAGTAGTTACTGAAGAGCAAGTAATTGCTCAAGCGCAGTACCTTGACTTAGTTTATACTCAGTCGGGTACATTACACGAAAAGATCCCAGATCTTCCAAAGTCAAATCAAATTGCTGCTGCTCCTTCGGGGTCTCATGCTGCTGATGGCATGATTGGTACGGTAAATACTAAAAGCAAGAAGAAGTCTTCAAAGAATTCTTCGCCCATTATAACCTTACCAGACTCCCCGACAGGAGAATCTTCTCCTGAAATTTCTGCTGATATTCATGCTGTAGAGTCATCTATGGCTAAATCAAAAAACGGTGGGAAAAAGAAAGGCAAGAAGAAGGATAAAGTAGACAAGGCTCCAAAGGAGAAAAAAGAAAAGTCGAAAACCAATGACGAAAAGCGCAAACCTCGATATCCTTGTCTTATTTGTGAAGAGGATCATTTTACAAGAGATTGCCCTCATCGGGCCGAGGTTGTGAAAATCGTCAAGGGTTCCCCAACTCCTGCTGTTTTGAAAGATCCATTTCCAAAGCAGGAGAGTAAGATGATAGGTTCTTCCTCGAGTGCCAGTGAAGAACCCATATTGATGATGTCTCATGTAAGGATTGCGACTCGTTCACACGATTATGGTAGTAAAAGTCCTGTTGATGGATCGAAAGAAGCAGAATCTTCTCAATCAAATCCATCAACCTCAGCTCCCGGTTCCGATCCACTACAGATCGAGAAACCTAACCCTGACTTAGTAATCAAACCGCCCGCCAAGGGTGTACTTCGAAGGTCTGCTTTCAATCCACATGCGAGAGCAGCCCAGAATTACAACATTGTTGAGGATTTAGCTGTTTCACCCTCAGCAATGTCGGCTTTAGAAGTGTTGCAATCATGCCCAGCACAACGAAAATTACTTTTGTCGGCTATAGGAGCTGTTGATGTTCAGGACCCGAACCTGATAATCTTTGATCTAGAAAATAGTACACCGCGTCTCCCTCATCAGATGGCTTTCCAGATTCCAGTGATAGTCAAAAACAGGCCTATTCATCGGACTGTAATTGATGAGGGAGCTTCCACGTGTATTATGTCGATTCAGTGTTGGAGATCGCTTGGTTCTCCTTCGCTGAACCAATCCTCGACAATTATTAAGGCCTTTGATGGCCGTGGGTTCCATCCGTTTGGCATTTTACAGGATTTGCCTATAGGGGTTGAAGGAAAAACCGTTAGTCTGGATGTGGAGGTGGTTGATGCCCCTCTAGCCTACAACCTTCTCTTGGGTCGAAGTTGGTCTTACGCTATGACAACGGTCGTCTCATCGGTCTTCAGAGTTATAAAGTTTCCACATAATGGCAAGATCGTGACAATAGACCAGCTGGCTTTCTTTTCATCCGACCCAGCCTCTTCAGAGAGTATCCAGCATGTCGGTAAAACGACTATCCCTTATAAGGATGTTGGCGTAGGATTAGTTAAAGATTCCGGTTTACTGGGAACTTTTCCTTTTCCTCCAATCAACGCAGACCCTTCATTCGCATTCATTCTTATGATTACGTCAGATACTATTATTTACGATGATCCCTGGATTGTCCCATCTGAATCTGAGATAGACTCATTCGGTGATGCTATGCCTTTGAGTCCATATGAAATTGCTTATGAAGCCGTGCAGTCTTTTACCGACCCGCGTTCAACCCAAATCAACCAAATGAATGTGGTCGATGAGGAATCACTCTTCACATCAACCTCAGAACGGATAGCGTTTCCCGAAGTCGTGTCATCTGACGAGCAACTTCGCGAAATACTAAGTGTAGACGCTCTACCATGGGAAGATCTCCATCATAGATCTTCGTTTTTACCTGAGGATGATGGCTTTGAAAATGATTTTTCATCAATCTTTACGGCTGAATATGTCAAGGACGCTCAGAATCCCATGAAACCTCCTGATTCAGAGTTGAATTTGGGAAACATTTCCCAAACTATTGCCATTGACATTTCAGTCAAAACTGGAATTGTTGAGAACATTCATATAGGCGCCTCGTGTACAGATGACGAAATTCAAACATACAAGGCCCTATTTCAAGAATTCCGTGACGTGTTTGCCTGGTCCTATGAGGAAATGCCAGGAATTGATCCCTCCATTGTTGTTCATGAGATCAAGACTTACCCGGACGCTAAACCCGTTTGGCAACGTCTGCGTCAGATACACCCTCGGAAAGCGGCTGCGATTAAAGCAAAAGTTGAGAAGCTGTTGAAAGCAGGTTTCATTTATCCAATCCCGTTAACGGATTGGGTATCGAATATTGTTCCGGTTAACAAGAAACAAGGAACAATAAGAATATGCATCGACTATAGGGATATTAATCGTGCTTGTCCAAAAGACAACTATCCCACGCCCTATATCGATCAAATAATTGATGATTGTGCCGGCAGTGAAATATTTTCCTTTATGGACGGTTTTTCCGGTTACAATCAAATCAATATTCTACCTGCCGATCAACCAAAAACGGCTTTCATTTGTCCATGGGGGACATTTGCTTATTGTAAACTACCTTTTGGACTTAAGAATGCCGGAGCCACTTTTCACAAGGCAATGTCTTATGCATTTCATGACATCAAACACATTGTGCAACCGTATCTCGATGATTTGCCTGCTCATTCTTTACATTGAGCTGATCACCTTGTCCATTTACGAGCAATCTTCATGAGGTGTAGGCATTATCGTATACGTTTGAACCCACACAAATGTGTCTTCTGTATAGAAGTGGGACGATTGCTGGGATTTGTAGTTTCAAAAGCCGGCATTCGCGTCGATCCCTCGAAGGTAGAAGCTATCATCAAGTTGCCTCCTCCTTTGAATCTTCGCCAACTCCAGAGTTTGCAAGGGAAAGCAAACTTTTTACGCCGGTTCATTCCTAACTACGCCGAGGTCACAAAAGGTTTTACGCGGTTGTTGAAACAGAACGCTCAATTCTCTTGGGATGAGATAGCTCAGCAATCTTTCGATGCACTTAAACACGCGTTGACCCATGCACCGTTGTTGCATCCTCCCAACTACAACCAAGATTACTTTTTGTACCTCGCCGCCTCTCATTCCACTATTGGAATGGTGTTAGTTCTGGAAGACGAAGTCAGAACGGAACATGTGATATATTATCTTAGTAGGACGTTAAATCCCACTGAGCTAAAATATTTGCATGTGGAGAAATTGGCCCTGGCAGCCGTTCAGGCTGTCCAACGTTTTCGTCATTACATTCTTCTCCGTAAAACTACAGTCATTTCGGATTGCAACCCTATGATCTACATTTTGACTAAACAATTGCTAGGGGGCAAGTACTCTAAATGGATCGTTATCCTGCAAGAGTTCGACTTAGAGTTTGAAAAATCTAAGTCTAAGAAATCTTTAGTTTTTGCAGAGTTGATGTGTGACTTCCCGCGTGCTGACACGGAAATTGTGGTAGAGGAACCCATTGCGGACGAATCTTTGTTTCTCATCAGCACTTTAGATCCGTGGTATGGGGATATAATTGTCTATCTCCAAACCCAATCCTTTCGGCCCGAAGCTTCAAAGTCGGAACGTCGGAAAATTCGATTCCAATCCCAACAGTACAACATTATTGGAGATACTCTTTATCGCCGTGGGGTAGACTTGGTTTTCCGACGTTGCTTAACTCATGAAGAGGCAGAAAGGGTTTTGAATGACTGTCACTCTGGGGCGTGTGGCGGTCATATGTCTGGGTATGCCACAGCTCAGAAGGTGTTGCGTGCTGGCTACTTCTGGCCGTCCATGTTTAAAGATTGTATCATTGCGGTCCGAAAATGCCACAACTGTCAAGTGTTTGATCGCAAGATGCGCGCACCACCTGCTCCTCTCCACCCTATAATTGCCGTTGGTCCTTTTTCCAAATGGGGTATTGACTTTATTACATGTAACCCTCACTCGGCCGGGGGGCATGCGTATATCATCCTTGCGGTTGATTATTTTACTAAGTGGGCCGAGGCGATGCCTACATTCGAGGCTGACGGCAAGACAGCTGCAATTTTCATATTCAATCACATTATTGCTAGGTTTGGTGTCCCGCAAGCGATAATCACTGACCATGGACGCCATTTTCGAAACATTATGATGACAGAACTTACAGGCCAGCTTGGTTTATGTCATGATAGTTCTACTCCTTATTATCCCCAAGCAAACAGTTTGGTTGAGTCCATCAACAAAGTTCTAGTTATCATGATCCGACGAATCATTGGTATTCATCGGTCGAATTGGCACAACATGTTATTTTCAGCGCTTTGGGCGTACCGAACCTCAGTGAAAACATCAACAGGGTTCACTCCTTTCCAACTAGTTTATGGTTTGGAAGCTGTGCTGCCTATTGAATGCGAAATCCCATCACTTCAAATGGCTGTCGAATTACTTCCAGCTACTTCCGAAGAGGAGAAGCATTTATTATACTTAGCTCAATTAGATGAGACTCGACGCGATGCTGCATTGGCAATCGAGACTCATGCAAAACGGATGAAAGCTCAGTATGACTATAACGTGACCCCTCGAAATTTTTCGGAAGGAGACCTAGTGCTATTATATGATCAAGCTAACGATAAATTAGGTGCTGGAAAATTCGTTCCTATGTGGCATGGACCCTACATTGTTAAGCGAAAGCTAGCAAAAGGGGCCTATGAGCTGGTTGACTTTGATGGGGACTCTTTGGGTAAACCCAGAAATGGACTTTACCTAAAGAGGTATTATGCTTAAATGATGGGTGTGGAGATTTTAGTTAGGTTAGTTAGGTTAATTTTCCTTTCTAGCTGGTGTGTTTGTTAGTTTAGACAGTGTGCTTAGCTTAGAAAGTGTGTTTTCGTCGTTATTCTGGCTTATCTTGGTTTTACTCTTGATATTGCAGATGTCGACGCCTCTCCAAACGTACATTGGATTCGCTGATGGTGCTTGTCGTAGTACACAGAATATCTCTTCCGTAGCCTGGGTTATCTATTCGCCCTCTGACGAGTTAGTTTCTATGCATGGGGTGAGCCTCGGTCAAACAACAAACAACATTGCAGAATATAGTGCAGTGATTGAGTTATTATCTAAATCTATTTCATTTGGGATTCGGAGTTTGATAGTGAGGTTAGATTCTGAACTCGTTGTATTACAGCTTAATAGAGTCTATGCCATTAGAAATCCAGTGTTATTAAGATTGTTTTTGAGGGTGCGTCTCTTGGAACGTGAATTTGATTACATTGAATATCAGCATATTCCAAGGTCATTAAATACATTAGCAGATGCAATTGCTTCTCGAATGTTAGACAGACATTTGCGATAATCATACATGTAAATTTAAAAACATTTCATCACACATGTTTAACAAGATAAGCCGGTAATAATGATATATATAGATAGGAGTGTGTCAAAATATACATCGTCTTCGATCATAGGTTGAAAAACACCTTATGATCGGCAAAAATGATAAGTACAAAAAACCAAAATGTCACATGTGTCTACAAAAAATGACTAGCCAATCACTGGTGGTGCTCTCTATACGACACCACTGCCCGTGCTACCCTACACAGGAACCTCCTGAAAGGTCCTGGGACTGCGACCACATAGCGCTGAAGTCGGATAGGAATATCGTCTATAGTCGTCTCTGGTATGTCCGCCGTAAGACGCTCTAGGTCCTGTTCCAACTCGGCTAAGGTCTCTGCGGCCGCATCCTGTGGGGTCGGTGCTGGTGCAACTGGTACTCTTCTCTCGAATGGCCGGAGATTGGCCGGACGCTGTGGACCTACATCTGCATTTTGAAAATTGTCACTGTCAGTTTTGAGACGATATAAAAAACAAAAAAAAATATAGATAATTTAAAAACTTGTGAAAAATGAAGTACCTCTGTCGTCCCATTGTTCTCCATGTGGAAGAACCATGTCCGGATCACCGCGAAAATCCACTCTGGCATAAGGAAAATCCTGGATCGCAAAGACCTGGTCCTCCAACCAGTGAAAGTAACCCGCAGGAAATCGGACAACTCCCGCTCCCTCATCAGGATGCCGGGCCATCACCGCAACCCATCGCATCAACTTTGGCTCCCGAGGAGGCCCAACTGCAACAGTGAGATGCTGTGGGATCAGCATCGGAACCCTCTCTAGGGCAAAGCTCACAACTAGAGGCCCATACCCAAAGGTCTTTAATTGCCCATTCTTTGCCCTAGTCAGTTGGCCCTTCATATTGGCCAACACAGCATCGCACCAGTTGAAAATGGTGCCTCGGTAGCAATCAATCGCCATCCGCATTTGGAACCTGGTGGAAATATGCAAAGTGGCTGCGCCGCAGAGTCTGGTAACTGTAAAGGCAATTACCATAAGTTCAGGCAGGGATATGTATTTGATTTCTATCCCTTTCTCCTGGTGCTGATTATTGCACCACTCTAGCCAGAGACTAGCAAGGGATTGGCCACCCGGCCTAGTTCCGGACAGAGTCAGTTGCTCGCCCCTATTAGGCAAACCAGTGAGAAAGTATATGTCTGAGGGCTCTATCTCGAGCTGGTGCCCTCCGATGTAAAAACATTGATCTTGAACGTTCCACCTTTCAACCAGCCATTCTAAGAATCGCACCTGGGCCCTCATGCCAGGTATGGCCCAGTATTTGTAGAGACCGCATGCCTTCAAAGCATCAATGGAAGGTTGATGATCTATTGTGGCCAAATCGACATCTTCGTGTTCTCTTTCACGCCAATCAAGCATGGTGGGCAATCTACACACCAGAAAACATTCATTAGAATTCATTAAATCAAAAATTAATGGTTTAG
The DNA here is from genome assembly GCA_031772625.1 of Pinus tabuliformis. Taxonomy (NCBI): domain Eukaryota; kingdom Viridiplantae; phylum Streptophyta; class Pinopsida; order Pinales; family Pinaceae; genus Pinus; species Pinus tabuliformis. The sequence goes on from CM062804.1 coordinate 1,393,271,656, forward strand.
TTTTGAGATTTGGGGTTTTAAATTTACTTTGCGCGGAGTATGCACCCCGCTTTCAGAAAACAGAGCGTGGGTACGCAGCTGTTCTGAAGGTAGGCTGCGTACTCCTACCATTTTCCCATTAACGAAAATGTCGGGGTACGCAGGTCACCCATGGGGCACCTGCGTACCCCGAAAAGCGGATCTTGAAACCCCAAAGCCCCCAAAAAATCAAACTAGGGCTTAAAATGAAATTCTAAACGGATGAAAACAAAGAGGAGGATGTTGTGAAATACCTGAAAGAGACGGTGCTCGATTCCGACGGTCGGATTCTCCGCAAAGTCCACGGGAAGTTTCTTGCCAAAAGCCCTTTTCTCTCCTTCAACAGTAAAATGGTAAAAATGACATGGTAAAAGGTCTTTTTATAGTTTTTTTGGATAAATGAATGCTAAGTTTGTTTATTTTTCACCATGGAAGGATATTTTTCAATGTATTTTTGCCTATCTTAAACAGGTATGAGTAATGTGTTGTTTTTGTGCAGGACAAAAGGACTTTCAGGGAAAATTATCATTTTTCACGAACCAAAACATCAGAGTCATCTTTTAAGCCCTTTTCTGACTCCTAAAACATGAAAAGATTGCCGAGCGTTTCTTTTACACTCGTTAAAACGAAATTAAAAGACGGTCCCCTTATAGCCCTTTTCTGACCGTAAAAACAGGAAAAGATTGCCGGATTTTTGTCGTTTCAAATTCGATACTGGAAATAAAACGACGTGTCCTTGATCGCTTTTTACTTTTCAGGTCAAAGACACTAATCATGAAAGTACTCCTTGGTCGCAAGATCAAGCGGTTCTCTCAAGTATTATTTTATACTTTTTCGGGCTTGGGGGACACAAATTTACGAAAAAGTTCAACCCTGGAGTCTTCTTTAGTTTTTTCAGACTCTCTAAAATTGAAAAACGCCGAGTTTTTCCTATACTGGACTCGTTAAAATTTCACAGTAAAGGACCTGTTCGATTACAAACAGGAACGGACCACTCCTTCTTAGGGTCTGAATCTAAACTAAGTTGGACTCATCCGAAGGATGAGCTTATAATCAAGCATATGTTATCCTCCTCAAGCTTGTAAAAAATAAAGAGGTACTTGCTAGAAATGGTGGGGGAAAAGAGAGAAGAATGAGCCTATTTGTCATCCTTTGTCACAGAAAAAACCTTATTACCACTCTTGAACACGACACTTTTCATTCACCTGGGTTGGGAAATCCTTTGCCTTAAAGTTGATTAAACCACTTTGAAAGTCTTCAACCGTTTTTGGGTATTAACTTTGGGTCAATCGTCGCCAAGCCATCTGTCGTGTCGTTATGTGTTCAAGAGGTCTCTGCAAATAAACCATTCATATGCAAAATACTTGTCATCCACTTTGACCATCCCTGAGTCAGTCCTTACAGCAACATTTCTTCAACTTGAACTATGATTTCGTGTTGTGGGCTTGCCTGCAACGGGTCGCTTTCTATCGACATCAGCACATTATCTAGAAAGATGACTTAGAAATCGTCAGTACCTTGAAGTCTGCATGCATCAATGGCAGGTTTCTCGCCTTTGACGACGGTTTACATCATTGACTTTCGATCGAAGGATTCCGTGAAATGTTCGACATCAACCCATTCATTCGCATCTCATGGATTGCACTGGGTACTTTGAGAACCATTGACATCACTGGTGGTCTCTCTCACGCTTGTTAACAGTTTACATCATTGACTGGTAATCAAGTCATTTCTACCATGTTCGACATCAACTCATTTATTTGCATGGATAGAATCGTACCAATTCGGGAAGTAGAAATGAAGACCCTGGATCTAGTTTCCACCATCCAGGCTGCGAGGAGTTTTGTATTCATTATACAGTAGACTAATCATAAACAGATGGCTGCGTCCATACTGTGTCTAAAAAAGTCTATGATTATGATGTACTGCAAAATCATTCCTGTATCAGAGTAGTAGATAGTCAATTAGTTAAAGTTTTCAATCTGAGTATGGGAATGCCTACCTCAGCGATGATATGATCTTATATATGTATTTTGTGTTGAATACTTGCAGGTTCTGACTGGGCTCTCCACAAGATAATCCTTGAAATGATAAAGTACTTCACCCTTCCTAGATTATATGAAACCCTAATCTACTACAGGCTTCGCACTTTAGGGGGCAATCTGTTACACTAAAATTTATCACCATGACTATTTGCAGTTAGTATGGCTCCATCAACTGTCATACTATCCTCCTTGGCAAGCCTCATACCTCTGCTCTCCATGTCAAACTCAAAGAAAGAGAGAAAGTCATTAAAAATCTATATATCTCTGGGTACGCAGTTTCTCTTAGTCTTACCTGCGTGTACGCACCCCAAGTTCACAATATCTGCGTACTTGTACGCTCTGTATGTAAATGGATGGGCGCATACCCCTGTAAAGGTCAAAAGGCGCGAGTTTCATCTTAAAAAAGTTACTTGTGGTCATTTCTAGAGCATTCTAGAAGCTTGTTTGACGTGTATTGAGTGCCTCTAGATGGTTCATGTATCCCTATGAAAGAGGAACTTATCCCATCAAGAGGGGAGCTAACCCATCCAAAGAGGGGCTTATCCCATTGATGGTGGACCTGATTAACTTCCTCTAGAGCACTATAAATACAGGCATTGGGCCAGAAGGAGGGGAGGTTGAAAGCTGAACATTCCTAAGGGTAGATGCTGCTGGAATTAGGACTTCCTTGTAGAAGCTTGTGAGGAGAGATTCCCATCCTTTCTTGTTTCATTTGGAAGTGGGTGAGCTTATCAAAGTAAAGGAAAACTCTTGCTGGACCCTGGGAGGGACCTGCACAACACCAAGGCTCAAGTTGTAATGGTTTCTTTTGTTTCCTATTAATACAAATAAGTCAATTCTTCTCAACAATTTGTTATTTATGAGTTGTTTCATATACTCCTTGGTCTGTATGTTAAATATGTTTTGTTTTATGAGATATTCAGGTGCTATTTAATCGTTTGATTGTTAGTGAATGCAGGTTTCGAAGAGAAGGAGGAGCTCATCCGAATCGACGAGGCTGGACTACTACAACAGCGTTGGGTTACAGGTAGGATCTAAACACTTGATTTCTTGTATGATAAATGCATATTTAGAGAAGGATTGCTCTTAATTGTCTTGTTTGTCACTAGAAAGCCTTAAGCTTCTAGGGAGGTTGGTTTTGTCCGCAAAATCGACTCTTTCCGCATGACAAGCCATAATTTCTATTTAATCTTGCAATGCAGAGAAACTATGATTATCAAACCACCAAACCTGTTGTCACATGTATTTGTGTTGCCCATAATATTCATTTTTACTCAAGGATTACTTTAACCATGCTTCACAAGCAGACCATTCACTTTACGAGATTTTCCTTTGAAAACCCCAACAACAAAATTTTATCGAAATACACATGAATACACGGGAAAACCCATGACCGACCAATAAGGCCGGACTTCAAATAATATATATCCAGGTATATAATTATCATCGGGTCTGCTTAATCACATCGTGCCTTTTGTTTAAATGCTGAACTCTGCCGATTGCGATAAGCGATTGGGGGGGGCATGAACCCAAAATATATATGTGCTGAGGTTAATAGTTCTGGTGGGTTCGCCATATGGGATTTTCCTTTGAAAACCTGGACCACAAACTTTTATCACAATACATCGTAAAACACAGGATAACCCCGTGGTCGGCCATAAGGCCGAACTTCAAACATTATGCGCCCAGGACTATAGTTATCGTCAAGTCTATCCATCGCCCCTTCACATATCGCATATCGCTTTATTATTTCTGACTGCCAGTTGCGATTTGCAATTGGGCTCTAGACCCAAAATAGATATGTGTTACGATTTAATAAGGCTGGCGGGTCCAGTGTATCATGGTGTGCATTGTGTATAAGCCCCGGGCTACGCCGATTGCGACTTTCAATTGGGGGAAGCGGACCTGAAAATATGTATATTATGGTTAACGATCCCGGTGGGTCTGGCAGATCGTAATGTGCCTCATATACAAGTCTCGGACCCCACCGATTACGATATGCGATGGGCTCCGGACCCAAAATAGATATGTATTACGGTTAATAATTCCATTGGTTTTGGTGTATCATGGGGCGGGTTGTGTATCAGTGTTGATTGCGATAAGCAAAGAGGGAAAGTTATGCATGTTGTAGAGTATTTATATTGTCAAATCATTGATATAGAAATAAGGATGCGATGGGAGGTTTTAAGGGTCGGAAAAAGTCCCGATGAAGGATATGAATGAAAGGCTAGAAGGGTTATAGATGAACCATGTGGCAGAGATTTATTAAAAGGGGCTTAACCATTAGGAATTGAAGATTTGAATCGGCCAAGAGTTAAAATCCCTGGGATAAAACAGATCATTCGGAGAGGTGAAAGATCAAACTTCTAGGGGACCCATTCAAAATTACTACCAGGGCAGGTTTTAATAGGGTGTTGGTTGTGGCCGCAACAAATGGTGAACCGCTGGGTGAACCAGTAATCTGTATTTCCAAATAGACCTTGGATCAATAGAACATCAAGGTATTAAGATAAACTTGAAATGCAAACTGTATAGATGGACAAGCATGGGTTCCACTTCAACATTAATTGCTTCAGGTGGGATAAAGACAAATATCTTCTACTTACTTATAGGGTTTTGACAGGCATTCTCCAATGGTAGTATTATGGGATTTATTGACCCTCCTTTACCTGTTTTCTACTTTCAAAATCCTTTCAGGGCCATAACTGGTCTGTCAATACCTATTTAGGTGTGTACGTCAGCTCTTTATCGCTCATCAAACTTGATGTAGATATGTTTATCTGCACTTTACATAATAATTTCAGTGCTATATTTTCATATGATTGAATGGGGCACAGTCATGAATCATGCCTTATTTTTAAACCACTTAAGCAAGGTTGGGCTTGCTGTGTCAACCGATACTCTGAGCCTAGAAATGGTCCCTACTCCAACCAGCTTCCCAAACAACTTGTCCTTCCTGATTGGCACAAGGACTCAACATTTCATTTTCTTTTACATAAGTCCTTCCAGTTTCAAGCACAAGGACTAGAGCACAATTGGATTTGCCACAGGGTATATGACAGTGAGATTAGCCCATGAAAGGAGGTTTACTTGTAGATGACAGGTATTGGAAACTTAGTGTGGTGGATGGGACCAATGGAGAATAACTGCAAACCTTACAAGCAAGTATAGGCTACGTCTGAATGGGATTGTAAAATGCAACGTTCCGCCATGCCAGTCCAGCTATGGTTAGACATTTTTTCATTTTACAAGATGCCCCTACATGCTCCAGGTATCCAGGTCATCAACAAATCCTACCTAATTCCCAAGAGATGCTAATGAGTGGCTTTGGTTTAAATTCCACCGCTGATTTTCCAGTTCTCATGGGCTCATTGAAAGTTTGTTTTATTTGCAAGGTAATGATGGATTTAGGATCAGCGGACCCATCAACAGGTTAATGAGGGAGGAAAAATCTGAAGGTGGCGAATGAGGGCAATCTGAAGAGAGTTTATAAAACTGAAAACGAGAGTGGGGGACCAGAATCCACTGGCTGAAAAGGGCTGAAAAACAAAGGGAAAATAAAATCTGTGGAAATAAAAATAATGGAAGGGATGGGATGGAAATATAACTAAGCCAATAGAAAAAATAAAAATGAATCCTAACCTACTCAAGAGGTAACCACCATGTGGTGGTTACTAGAAGCATCTGTTAAGATGTTGGCCATTAACATGGAGTTTTTGAGTTTCTCCCTATAAAGTTTTCAATCTGTAAGTCCCCTGACAAATTTTCTCCTCAATTTGGAATGGGCCTAGCCATAAGTGTTGGAATTTCGAGTGTTTACCTTTTGGCTCATTCAACTTGTCCCATTTCAGGACTAGCTCTCCTACTTGGTAATCTTTATCTCCTACTAGATGGCGAACAAACCATCTCTTCACAATCATTTGGTGATTTCTAAATTTATTTCTGGCTTTATCTCTCAATTCCTCCAACCTCATCAGTTGGTTGATCCTTTCTTGAAGTAAGGCTGAAGGGGTCCCTCTTGAAGCTTGGGAGAGCTGTAAGGAAGGAAGGTTAACATTGGGAGGCAGGATTGTTTCCTGTCCATAGACGAGGAATTATGGGGAGTTTCCTAATGCTAGTTTTGGGGTGACTCTATCGGCCCAAAGGGCGTTTGTTAGAGCGTTGTGCCAATTCCTCTGGTTGTCGATGACAAATTTACGGTTTATATTTAAGGACTCTGCATCCATTTCCCTAGGGGTAATAGTTTGATGCATACTTTATGTGAATTGATTTATTAATAGTGAATTCAATCAATTTCAGTGATGAAAAGTAAGAAGAATTGTCAAATATGAGAGTGTCAGGGATGCCAAACCTGTTGATAATAAATTTCTCGATAAATGATATTACCTTGTCTTCATTTACCTTCCGAAGTGGGATGGCTTCAGTCCATCTGGTGAAGTTGTCGGTTACCGTGAGTATATACTTATGTTGTTGTGAAGAGTTCGGAGTGATCTCGCCTATGACATCTAGGCCCCATTGCTGGAACGGGTGATAAATCATAATGGGCCTGAGGGGAATGGCTAGCTTTCTTTCTCGTCTTACAGCAGTCTGACATACCTTGCGTTTCCGAGTGTAGGCATGCGAGTCTTTGAACACTATGAGCCAATAATATATAGCTCTTAATATTTTGTGAGCAGTGGTCTCTCCACCATAGTGACCGCCTGCTGGGCCGTCATGCATTTCTTTCAAGACATGATTAGCATCATCCTTTTCCAAACAACTCAACCATATTCCATCATAATTTTTTTTGTATAATGTGTCATTGGCCAAGTGATACTAATTAGATTTCAATCTGAGCACTCTCTGTTATGATTCATCCATGTGTTCAGGACATGACCCCCATGTGAGATAAAAGTGTATGTCATAATACCATGACTCAGGATCCAAAAGGGCTTCCAACGTTTCACGCTCATACATCAGCATCTCATTAATCCATAGGGGCTCTCCCTGAATTCTACTTGTGCATTTTGCATGCTCTACGCTTTTGGTTCATCGGACATCCCTTCTTTATCTGCCAAGGCTTCTGCAGCTAGCCTACACAATCCCTGCCCTCGAACTGTCTTCGTCGGCTTAATCTCGAGGTCGAATTCTTGGAGTGTAGTTATCCAATTTCATCTTCATTCACCCATTTCTTTCTACAAAAAGAGGGCTCTTACAACAGGATGGGGAATGATCACTTTAGCTCTGGCCTTTAATAAATAAGGGCAGAAATGTTTTACAGCCTTAAAAACTGCAAAGCCTTGTTTCTCCACATCTGGGTAGTTCAGTTTCACTCCCTGAATATTAGAGCTCATATAATAAATAGGGACTTCATTTCCATCATCATTTTTTTGGGTGAGGATTGCAGCATATGAAACATCGAAAGTGAAAGTGTACAAGAAGAATTCCTTGTCGAAATTGGGACTGACCAATGCAGGAGCTTCCGCAATGACCTCCTTAATTCACTGAAATGATTTCTTAGCTTCATCGCTCCACTTATACACAATATCTTTCTTCATCATTAGCTGCATGAGACGCACTATTTCCGCGAAACCTGAGACAAATTTCCTAACGAAATTGATCTTCCCAAAGAAAGATTGCATTGCCCTTTTATTTGCAGGGGGTTGTATTCTCATGATGGTCTCTATTCTTTCAGGATCAATAACAATCCCTTCTTTAGAGAGGATATGACCCAGTAGTTTCCCTTCTGTAACTACAAATATGCTCTTCTTGGGATTCAACGATATTCCGTATCTTTGACATCTTTCGAAAATCTGTTTCAGGTGACAAATATGATCCCTTTTCTGATATGAATACACAATGATGTAATCCATGTAAACCAGTATTGATATGTTAATCAACCCTCAGAAAGCTATGTCCATAGCTCTCTGGAATGTGGCACCCACATTAATAAGTCCAAAAGGAATTTTACAATATGTGTAAGTGCCCCATTTAGTGTTGAAGGTTGTCTTAAGCTGATCCCCATTAGACACCAACACTTGGTTATATCCTGAAAACCCATCTAAAAAGGACAACATTTCAGACCTAGAAACGCGCTGAAGAATGTGTTCTATAGAAGGGACAGGATAGTTATCCTTTTGTGATGCTTTGTTCATGTTTTTGAAATCGATACACAACCTGATGTCTCCATTTGTCTTTCTTACTGGCACAAGATTGGATACCCAGCAGATGTGTTTGACCGGAAAAATGATTTTAGCATCCATAATTTTGTTTAATTCTTTCTTCACCAATGGTTCTATGATGGGATGCATCTTGCGAAGATTTTGTTGGTAGGGCTTAACCTCCTTTTCTAGAGGAATTACATACTACATAATGCTGGTACCAAAGGATTTTAAGTAGCCATATGTCCATGCAAAGATGTCCTTGTACTCTTTAAACAGCTTAACAAATGCAGCCTTCTCTTGTGGAGAGCACCCCAAGCCCAAATTGACATTTTTAGGTCTTCTTTGGTTCCAAGGTTGACCGATTCATACTTCATGGATGAACTATGCATTTTGTAGTTAGTTGGCTTCTTGAATTTATCATGTAGGTCATACAAGTGCTCCATCTTGACAACTAACTTGGGAATCATATTGGATTGATCTTTTTCTTCATCTTCCCTCTCATTCATAAGCATGTCAAGCTCCTTTTCATCAATGATTGCATTCTTGAATGTCTTCTCGCAGTGCAAGAACTCAAGGATTTTCTCATCATCTTCGAACACCTACCAATTTGAGATGTTATCAGGCACGAATGGTCTGAAAATCAATACAACATAACATTTATTCTTCTTTAATCTAAAATTAGGCAAACATTTTGCAGTCATACCAGCCATCAGATCGGCATCTTGGTTTTCCCCTCGAGGTATGTATGTGATATTAAAAGAATCAAAACTATCAATTAAGCTCCATACCTCATGTTGGTACCTTACTAGGTGTGGCAAATTGCAGTGTATCCTTTTCCTTACCTGGTCCACAATTATCTGTGAGTCACCAAAAACTTTAAGATTTTTTACCTTCATAGCAATGGCCTTTTTCAGGCCCTGCAGCGAGCCTTTGTATTCTACCGTCTTGTTGGTGCATGCGAACTCCAACCAGCTGGCCATCAAGTGTTGGTTTTCTTGTGGGTCAATGAGAATGCTCCCAGCACCTGCACCTTCAAGGCAGTTAGAGCCATCAAAATAGAGTGTCCAAAATATAGAGTCTAATGCTACATCAATTGAATTGCGTCCTACAAAATTAGTTCTATCATCTACTATATTACAGGGTGGTTCATCAGTTGGGCTACACAGGAGAGCTTCCAATTGTGTGTTTATTGCAGTTTCTTCAATTGTTTCTACATGGAATTCTCCAAAACAGGTTTTCGTGGCACAAACAGTGAAACTGTAATTCCCAAGGATAGAGTTGGCAGACATTATAGGTTCAATGGGGCCATTTAATTCCATCACCACATACTTCATGTATCTTTCTCTATCAACTCTCAGCATATCACCCTTCCCCTTCTAAGGTAGCAAGAGATGGGGCCAATCAGTTGAGAAATATCCATTGAGTTTTGCTAACCAGTCCCTACTAAGTAGCATTCCATAAACCTTGGGTATGTCGACTACCACTATGTCAATGACTTGTGAGTATTGTGGTTTGGTAGCCATCCGAATCAACACATCTTTCAATTCCCCAATTACTTTCACATTCATTCTGTCTAATTGCATAATTCGAGTTCTAGTTTTCTCGGGTATCGCATGAAGTCTTTTAGCAACAGCGTAAGGCATAACAGTGGACGAGGCACCGGAATCTACCAAGCAATTGTGTACGTTCATGTTGAAGATTTCAAATGTGATAAGGAAAGGTGGAGTCATGGATTTTGATTTCCTTCCTATCATGGCTGCACTGACATCTTGGGGGGTTCGATTCATTTTTGATAGAGTGGCTTCCATAGCTGATGGTGTTTGGGCTGTACTGGAGCTACTAACAGGTCTGGACACCGACTTCTTGATTTGGCTGCTTGAGATGGTAGGGGTTTTTCAATTCCATTCATTCATAGCTTTCAACAGCAAATCTCTTTGTTGCATTCGCTTCAACAAATCGAAGCATATGATATCATCCCTATATTTCTTAAGATCATCCACAATGTTGTAATCAATGTTATAAACGGGGTAGGGTAGAGTAAACATACCAGTTTTACCATTCTTAGGTGGGAGTTTACCATTTTGAGTCACCTTCGTCACAAGTGGAGGTGTGTTCTCTTTCTCTGAATAGTTTGCAACTAGAGTATTCTTGGACTCACCACTAGCTCTACCCTTCTCAACAGGAACTTTGGGAGCAGATGCCTTCACAGGGCGAACATCTTTCTTTATCTAGTCTATAGGCTTCATCACACTCGCAAGTGGCCCTTTACTTCGTGTGTGGATTTCATTAGTGTGGATTTCTTCCATTCTATCTTCTTCGTCGTCATCATTCTCATTTGCATAGAAATCTCAGAGTACATTGATTTGAGATTCTTAGTCCAAGGGCTCTTCTACCTTGTATTCTTCCTCATTTTCTTGTTCTGGCTGCAGCTCCACTATAAGTTCTCCTTTGTTAAGGATCGATCTGTTAAGAGCCAGCTCTTCCATATTTAAATTCCCCTCATTGGGTGGAGCAGGAAATTCAAGTTGACCATGACCACCTTCTGTCTTCTTATGATAGAAAGGTTTGAAAGATTTTCTGTTGTTATAATCTCCTCCATTCTTGCTTGTACTCTCTCCAGAATTCCTTTTCATATCAATGACTATGTTTGTCAACTTCTTAATGATCCGATGCAAACCTTCCACATATGTGGTATCCTTTTCTTTGATTTTAGCCCCTTTGTTATCACTCCCATTATTCTTCTTGGATGCTTGAGAGGCTTTCTTTTCTTCGATTGTATGATGACATGCTGTGAGACTGATCATTTCATTCTCGACTTTTACTGCTTCATCGATAGCACCTTGTAAGGTTTGTGCGTTACTCCTTTTGACCCACATCACAGTAGGGACAGGGAGAGCAGTGATGTAGAATTCCATGAGCACCTCCTCAGTAGGTCTAGCATTAGCCGGGATTCTGTTGAACAAAGTGTTGAACCGGATGTTAAAATCCTTGACCTTTTCTTTGGTTTCCATTTTCAAATGGGATAGTTCTAAAACTAAGGCCGCAGGTGTTTTGTCATCGCCATACTTGTCTAAAAAGGCCTGTTGAAAGGTAGCCCACGAGGTGATCGATCCTGTTCTCAAGCTAAAGTACCATGTGGAGGCCGCACCAATCAGAGTAAAAGGGAATAGGCGACATACTATATCTTCATTAGCTACCCCCAACATGTGCACAGATAGGAAGAAAGAGTGAATATGGTTATCATTGGTGTCTCCCCGCTCAAGGTCAAATTTAGGTGGTACTCTTTCTGCATTCTTTGGTAAGGGATGCCGCTACCTAGGTACCACTACGACATCTTGAGTGAGCGAGGGAGGGAGTGCTCCTAGAGGAGGTGGGAGTTGGTTCCCACCTGGTTGAAGTTGATTCCCACCTGTGAGAGGAACGTTAGCCATATTATGGATAGGGAGGTTCTGGTTGAAGGTTTCTTTGAGGCATTCTTTATTAGGATTTCTCAAATCAGGCCAGGGATTACCTTCAGAGAGTGGATCCTCAAGAATTTCTTCTGAAGGGGTGTTGATACTTTGCAAGGACTCCAGCACAATATCTTCAAGAGATGGGGCTACAGATGTCTCTTCGTTTATGGAATAGATCCTTGGTTTTCTTTTAGTTGTCGAAGGTAAAGATTGAAAGATGGGGAGCTAAGAGAGGGAACATGCGTAAGCCCGAGTAAGTACTTTGACTAGTTGTTCCTAAGTGACAGGATACTCCCACAGTGTCTCTTCTTCGAAGTGAGGCTTTTCCAAATGGGATGAAGGATCTTTTCAACCTTTACGATCCATGCATTAATATTTTTGAATCCATGCGGGACATTTATAGATGAAATCATAAAAAGCTATGGACAGTGGTTTAGGCCCTCCTTCTAGCGCCAATTTGTTGACGTGGCGAATGTTCGCTATGCCAACAAGGGGAACTAACCTAATTGCAGACCCTAATCAGATCTTCTTTCGTTTGGAATGGCTAGTTCTGACGGGTTTTAGAGGATCCCGTGAACTGTTATATGTGTTGAAAGATTGCTTCTTGGAGGAAGACTTCAATTAAATCAACAAACGAAATAGCTAACCTATATGTATCAGATCCTATCTACACTAATTCTAACTACTTATGCTAGTCCTAAATATTCTAATCTATCGTGTAGGAGCATAACAAAAGGAAGTTAAACATCATATATAAATTCCAAGTTCTAATGAATCAATTACTTGTTCATAGATGAACAAGGTTGTAATAAATCTTAATTTCAATCTAATTACTTATACAGGAATACACATTCCTTTCCATAAAAATAAAACTTGCAACTGATGTTTAACAAGGTCTCGAATCAGTAATTGCTCATGAATTAACCATGGTAACAAATCATATTTGAATATCCAAGACTAGTCACGAGTTGTCTGTTATCAATATGCACAAAACAAATCACATTTATATTTATGCCAGCAACGACATCCTAATTCTAAACACATGAAAGGAGAGGCAAATGAATCTAAAAAGGCTCTTTCTCGACCAAATAGTCTTCTTTATTCAAAATAAATCAAAAGTTGTTCTTCCCAAAAAGAATTCCTCATCTCATCTCTAAAGGTAATACTTATGCCGAAGGAAAATGACCCTTGGTCTTCCCTTCCCCGACTTTTCCTCCTCCCACTCTTTTCCATACACATTAGAATATGCAAATGTAGAGTCGATCCGTGAAATGGTCAAGACATAGAGAGCATATCTGCTGTAGTGCTTCATTTCCTGGGGAAGTGAATAGATGTTGATTAAAAGAGGATGATTGCATCTCATCCCTTCGCACCTGTATTGAGCAAACATTACTCCCTATCATTTCCTAAAGGAAACTGAAGACACCGTGCTTATCATCCCACATTTGGCATGATTGAAAGTGTTTTTGGAGGTAATAACATCTTGATGTGTCAACACTGTGCTTCCTCTTGACATGGAGTGTGCCTTCATGATGCACTATGGTGGTTCATCTCCCTTTCTGCAGAATATGCCTTTGCAATATCGACACCAGTGGTGCAGAGGTATCATCTTGACATAAATCACCTTTATCTACTACCAGGTCCACTCGAACTCGCCTGCATAAATAATTCATATTATCTATGATTATGAGAATCTGACAAACATGCTCACAAACAGACCTTGCATTCAACCATATTTTCTATTTAATCTTGCAACGCAGAGCAACTATGATTATCAAACCACTGAACCTACTGTGACATGTATTTGTGTTGCCCATAATATTCATTTTTACTCAAGGATTGCTTTAACCATGCTGCACAAGCAGACCATTCACTTTACACAACATTTTATCGAAATACACAGGAATACACGGGAAGACCCGCGGCTGACCCATAAGGCCGGACTTCAAATAATATATATCCAGGCATATAATTATCATCAGGCCCGCTTAATCACATCACGCCTTATGTTTAGACACTGAACTCTACTGATTGCGATAAGCGATTAGGGGGGGCAAACCCGAAATATTTATGTGCTGAGGTTAATAGTTTCGGCAAGTCCGCCATATGGGATTTTCCTTTGAAAACCCAGACCACAACCTTTTATCGCAATACATAGGAAAACACGGGATAAACCCGCAGCTGGCCATAATGTCGGACTTCAAACATTATGCACCCAGGACTATAGTTATCATCGGGTCTGCCCATCACCCCTTCACATATCGCATATCGCTTTACTATTGTTGACTGTCGATTATGATTTGCGTTTGGGCTCCGAACTCGAAATAGATATCTGTTACGATTTAATAAGTCCGGTGGTTTCGGTGTATCGTGGTGCGCATTGTGTATAATCCCTGGGCTCCGCTGATTATGACTTGCGATTGGGGGAATCAGACCCGAAAATATGTATATTATGGTTAATGATCCCAGTGGGTCCAGCAGATCGCGGTGTGCCTCATGGACAAGCCTCAGACTCCGCTAATTGTGATATGCGATGGGCTCTAGATCCGAAATAGATATGTATTACAGTTAATGATGTCGTCGGGTTCGGTGTATCGTGGGGTAGGTTGTGTATCAGTATTGATTGAAATAAGCGAAGAGGGAAAGTTATGCATGTTGTAGAGTATTTCTATTATCAAAGCATTGATATAGAAATGAGGATGCGATGGGAGGTTTTGAGGGTTGGAAAAAGTCCTGATGAAGGATATGAATGAAGGGCTAGAAGGGTTATAGATGAATCATGTTGTAGAGATTTATTAAAAGGGGCTTAACCATTAAGAATTGAAGATTTGACTCAGCCAAGAGTTAAAATCCCTGGGATAAAATGGATCATTCGGAGAGGTGAAAGATCAAACTTCTAGGGGACCCATTCAAAATTGCTACCAGGGCAGGTTTTAAGAGGGTGGTGGTTGTGGCCACAACACCTCTAAACTACAATATAATGGAAAAGAAAGACTTTTCTTTGGTCAAAGATATCAAAGATTTTAGAGTTTACATTCTATATTCTCATGTAATAGCCTATGTCCCCAATGCGGTAGTCAAGGATATCCTAACTCAGGATGGTCCAGATGGAAAGAGAGGGAAACAAAATGCTACTATATTAGAATATGACCTAGAAATCAAACCAACGAAGCTAATCAAAGGCCAAGGTTTAGCCAAGCTCATGGCTGAATCGAACTATCAGGCCTTAGATATAAATTTTGTTGCAGAAATGGATAATGGAGAGGAGATGGCGACTCCACCAATTAGCCAGGCGTTTATTGAATCACCATCGTATGCTGATATCATATATGTTTAACAAAATTTACAAGCTCCTCCTACATTATCCGGGACCAAAAGAAGATTTTTAAAAATGAAATGTTTGAAATTTTTCATAATTGACAATGCTTTGTTTTGGAGGAATCATGAAGGTATCCTTCTTAACTGTTTATTGAAAGAAGAATCTGACAAGGTGTTACAAGAGTTTCATGCATGTGACTGTGGAGGACATCTTTACTAGAAAACCACTGCTGACAAGATTCTTAGAGCCGGTTTCTATTGGCCTAGTTTGTTTTCTGTTGTAAAGAAATTTGTAACCTCATGTCATAAATGCGAAATTTTTGAAGGAAAGAGAAAGATTTTACCCTTTCCCTTGAAACCAATCTCTGTTGAAGCACCTTTTCAACAATGGGGTCTTGAATTCATTGGTGAAATTCATCCACCTTCCTCTGCCCAACATAAATGGATCCTCATTGCTACAGATTAGTTTACCAAATGGATAGAAGTCATACCATCAAGGCAAGCCACTGATACTGTTATAATAACCTTCCTTGAGTTCAACATCCTATCTAGATTTGGGTGCCCAACCAAGATCATCACTAATAATGCAGCATCTTTCAAATCTAAAAGAATGATTGATTTCTGTAATAGGTATCATATAACCCTGGGTCACTCCACAACTTATTACCCCCAAGGAAATGGACTAGCAAAGTCCTCAAAGAAAAGTCTGGTGGATATTATCAAAAAATTGTTAGAGGATAACAAGAAGACATGGAACAAGAAGCTCGTGAATGCCTTATGGGCAGATAGGCTAACCACAAAGAAATCCATTGGTACTAGTCCTTATCAATTAGTTTATGGAATGGAGGTTGTTTTCCCATCATCCTTGGGAACAACAGTGATGAAGCTACTCCAAGAGTTGCAGGTTGAACCAAATGACATCCAAAGGAGAATCAACCAAACAATTCATTTACAATAGACCAGGGAAGAAGTGTACATCAGATCTCAATTTGTGTAGGAAAGAATCAAGAAGGCTTTTGATAAGAGAACTAAGGCAGAAGATTTTTACCTGGGGGAAATTTTTTTGAAATGGGATTCAAGAAGAGAGGATAAAGGTAAACATGGGAAATTTGATTTCCTATGGAAAGGCCTATATATCATCTATGCTTTCAAAGGTAATAATTCTTTCTTCCTCAAGGGAATGGATGCAACAAAAGCAAAAGGAGGACCCATTAATGGTCGAATGCTTAAACACTACATTGAACCTAGTTACTAATTTCACTAGTCATTTGTACATATTTTACTTTCAAAAGTCTAGAGTGGATTGGATAGTGATTTTTTGAAGTTGAAGCCCGAAGTGAAGGCCCTAAGCCTCGAAATTTTTACTGTCATAAATAGAAATAATGCAGAGATTTCAAAAGGGAAGTTGCAGAGTGACATCACATCAATTCAGAAGGCCATTGGTCTACAAAGATCTTGACATTTCACTAGGAAATTCCATCCCCAAGTGGAGCCACTGTTAGGTTCCTATACCAATAGGAGTCATAATTTTTGAATGGCTGAGATTAAACCTGTAATACGTACATACCATTGCTTTCTGCAAATGTTTTCCATATTCAAAAACTTAAAAAATGTAAAGAGGGTATGTCCTAAAAGAATAATCAAATGACAAAAAGGATAAATAGGTCAAAAAAGGATGAAAAATATCAACCCCAAGAAAAGAAAAGACCATGAAAGTGTGCAAGTCAAAATGCCACTACTATTTACTTTTTGTGTCAAATAAATGATTGTGTGCAGTTTGTAATCTTTACCACAATCCATGATAATCAAAATGTTTAAGCTTGGCTATTTCATGTTTCAATTTCATGTCCATAGATAGAGAGTAAAATCTGACCAAACTGTTTAATCTTGGCGAATAAGTAGATAGGTAGAGTAAATAAAAGGAGCTCAACCATTTAATCTGAGCCCTTGGATGTAATAAGGTTAGATTTAGTTAGTTTACTATTGTAAACAAAAGAAAAATATTTGATAAGGGTTTGCTAGCTCAAATGCACCCTAATAAAGAGAAGTAAAAATCGTAGGATAAGTAGGTGGGTAAGTAGTAGAAGGGTTGCATAATTTTGATGATTGATTAGAAAAAAGCATATGTATCATCTTTTTCATCATAAAAGTTCCAAATGTGAATGGGCACTCAAGCATGTAGATGGATATCAAAGTCAATTAGTTAATTTCCTTCATTCATTTCACCTTTTACTTAACTAATTTCCCAAAATAAAGATCAAAGTACTTAAAAACCCTAAGTCAAAGAGGCTCAGAGCATTTCTCTAACTTTTGGAGGCACCGGACCCTCGGCTCAATGACTTATAGGAAATTAATACTAAAATCCCCTGATAAACACTCTTTACCCCCCTTAGTTCGTTCATACTTCCTAATAATATTCTTTCCTAAGGTTAAATCACTTTTACCTAGGAAAAGTATTTGTTCCCCCCACATAACTCTTTTCATATCAAAAGCCCACAAAAAACACTATATCCTAAGTTTTATCAGAAAGCATTAAAAACATGAAAATTGTATGCTTAGGGTATGGTGCCCCTTCTGCTCATTGGACTAAATTATTGACTTATTTATTAAATCCCTAATAGAAAAACTTTCTCGTATATATATTAACTCCCATAATATTAATTAATCCCATCCTAGTTTAATTATATAAACTTAGGTTTTCTACCCCCGGACCCACTAACTAATCGATCCTAGATTAAGTTGGTCAAAAAACCCAATTAAATCCCGCCAGATACCTTAATCCCCACCTTAATCCCTCATTAAACCAAAACTGCCAAGTTTAAATGCCCACGGGGCCCCCCCATTACCTTCCGTGCAACTCCATCACCCAACCACCACATGATCTCTCACCTCCCCATCTGACGACTCGTGTTGATTTCGGAAGGGCCCAAAATCTGAACTTTACCCGCCTGAAATGGGTTGTTTTCCACTGGGCTCCTGAGGAAACGTGGCGTTCAATGAATGGAATTGGGCAGCCTCCCCCAATACCACCAAGCACCCAAAAGTTTTGCAAAGAAAACCACTTACCGCCAACCCACTACATGCTAGAAAAACCACTGTTCACCCCGCTACGCGACCAACGGCTACTGTTCACCCGTACCCACCAAATTGAATTTTTCCACATAAATCCAAAAAAGCCCCAAATCATTGTTTTTATCATTTTTTTAACTGTAAACTTCCATGCACGTGTCTGTGAACATCCAAACTATCAACCCACATACAATTGCACCCTGAAGACGCCAAAAAGCTCCCAAATTGCCTTCTAGGCTGCTTGAAGCTTTTTCGCCCGTTTATAGTTGCCAGTTACCTGGTTCAGACCTAGTTTTCTTCAAATTCCAGGTATTTAAACCATAATTCACTAAAAACCCTGTCAATTTCAGAGCCTTCTTAATTGGAATTAAAGGGAAACTCTAGTAACTGAAACCCACCTAGAATTGAACCACCTTTTCCCTAAAGATTGACAATTTACCTCCCCCATTCTTAAATCCACAAGAACTAAGAATGGCTGCCCCAATTGCCATGGATGTCAGACCAATTTCCACTCCTCACCTGGACTTGGACCACCTTCCCCTTGCTGATAAATATTTCCAAATCAAGGACACCTCTATCCTTGAATCCCCTATCAAACTATATTGTCGATAAAGAGATCAATTCCTGAACCACGCTGATAAAATTGGTCTTTGGGAGTCCAATTTTCCCAAGTATCAATTCCCTGAGGTACATATCTTTCCAGAAATTGTCCATTATTGCCATGCAAAGTACATCCCCAACCAAAGAGCAGTGATGTCCCCAAACTAGACTGTACTTTTCACCATCACTGCTGAATCAATTAATGAAATGTTGCAACTTCAACCAAGGCAAAACCTAACCCCTATTTCAATTGGAGACCTATTAGACCATTTCCCCAAGCTTACCACTGCAAAACATGCTGAGATGTTTCAAACCTTCATTAGGGAGGAAAAGAATATCCCAAAAGATCCTCCTCCATATGTGGCTACCATATTTTCCCCATTTGGTCAGGACATTGTAGCAATGATTTCTAGTGTCTTAGGATACACCACCAGTGAGTATATAGATGAAATCATCTTAGCCTTCATGTCCATCTTCACTCCAGGACAGCCTCTTGTTGTCATGTATGATTATGCCAATTTCATAGCTGATAGGATGCATGAACAATTTCTTAGAATGAGTAATGAGAGAGTATTCAAGTATTCCTCAGTTTTGTACCACCTTTTTCTATATTACCAAGCTAACAAGTTCCCCTTTACTCTCCAAAAGCTTGATACTAAAGGTCATCCTAGGTCAGTGATCTTCTAGACTCCTCTGATCCATAAGCATGACTCACCATATCCATACACAGACTTCATAGATCTTTTTGTACATCCTATAGTGACAATGCTACTAGGAAGTCCTCCTCCAAGAATCAGTTCAGATATCAGGAGGATCCTGCAGCTTTCAAAACAACACAAAGTGGGAGATTGGTACTTGTACCAAAATCACACTGAAATTAGGATCTATGGCTGTGAGTTGGCCCCATATAAACTGCCCAGATACCTCCCAATGAGGTTATTTTCTCTGGAGTACTATAGGTAGATAATCAATTCAGATGAGGTGCATTTTGTTAAAGCCAAAAAGAAGGCTCAGCTTAGAATCAAAGATCAACTAGGCCCCTTTGTGTGTAATAGCCAAGAAGCTGGAAAAGAAGCAGAGCAAATCCTTCAGAGACTTAAACTAAAATAGAGCTTCATGTGGAGATATGATCCCTTGGACTTCATCTGCAACAGAAGATAAAAAAACAAGATGGCTCCCTACATTCACCACCGAATCCCTGAAATAGAAAAATATGAAAATCAATTGGAATGGGTGGAGAATACTTTAGTGGACAGAGATAGCACTGAAGTTGCTGTTGAAAATACTCTAATTGATCTAGAGAAATAGCTTGATGAGGGTTCTTTCCTGCAGGTGCCAGGAGGATCTCAGGTCCAAGAAGAATCTCAAGCCCAAGAAGAATCACAAGCACAAGGAGAATCTCAGGCACAAAGTGAATCACATATAGAACAACCAATCCTATCAGAGGAGTTCACTCAAACAGGTATACCAGAGCCCATCTTGAGTACTCCTCTAGTCTCGAAAGCTCCTCTAAAGGAGGAAAAATACCTCAAAAGAAACACGGAAGAGGCCACAACTTTAGGTAGAGAAACCTCACAGGCCTATGCAGAGTCTAGCCTCGTTAAAAGGTAAAGGATAAATCCTGTCTCTGAACAGGAATTCACAGAAGAAACAATTGGGGCCACCAACACAAAAAGAGAAGGAAGCAGGCTTGCCATTCCCTCTGGGGGCACACTAGAACCTTCCACATCACACACTCAGATGTTGGAAAGACACCAGAGTGTTGAAGTGTCCTCATTCAGGATGCCAACTGACAAAGACCAAGACATCAGAGAAAGGTACAAGGACATAAAAGCCAGGAGTGAGAGGCTAAAAGCCCAAACCTATGCATAGTACTTAAAGATGGCACCAACCAATCAGACAAAGCTTATGTCAGCTTATGATGTGAAAGAAGGAAAAATGCAAATGACATTAATGAAGCCCACTACTCAACAACCAAGAACAACAGCACACTTCAAAAATATAGACTTCGAAGTACTAGCAAAGGACATTCATCCTATTGACCAGACTGAGCTACACAAGGAGACAAGGGAGATCATTTACTCCACCTTGACAGGGAAAGCCATCGCAGCCCACGAATTGCAAAATTCCCTGAATAACATATCAGCTCAGTTTCAATTTGAGAATGCCTCTTCACAGGCCAAAGACACCAGAATCAAGTCCTTAGAGGACTTAATCATTGAGTTGGGACATGATCCCAAAGATGTAAAGGCCAGTAAAAAATTGATAAAGAAGAAGAATGATGACATAGCTGCTTTGAAGAAGCAACTCAAGATTCCACCATTACATCACCCACAAACAGCAGAAGTCCTAGAAACATGAAAAGGACAAGAAGAGCTTATGGACTTGGTCCTAAAGCTAAATGACCAATTGGAAGAAATAGAGAAAGAATTGGACACATTGATTCTGTCCAAACAAATTGACTTGGCAACAACTTCCACAACGGTCATTCCCACAGTAACAACTGTAGTTCCTTCCATATTGGTAGCATCTTTGGCACCAACATCTCCACCTACCACAACACTGCCAGTCCCAACTAAGTCTACAACAGCAAGTACATCTACAAAGAAAACAACAAAGTTAGTAAAAGCCATGGAGGAAATGTCCATCTAGGCAACAAAGCTCAAAAGGCTAAAGGAGAAAGTAGCAAGCTTAGAAATTCACTGTAAGCTTGCCCAAATTCAACAAAGAGAAGAAACACGGAAAGCCCTAAGGATGGGTGAGAAAATTAAGGTCCTAGAGAAATATTTGACATTACAAAAGCCACTAGGACAGACCAAAGAAATGCTTTGGGCCAATATCATTGACTCTGTCAATGATATTTGGCCATCAATTCAAGTTATATTTGAGCAAACAGAACTGGTAAAGGTAGCTACTGGAGCTATCCAAAAGGTAAAGGAAGAATTGGGTGAAATGTCGGAGGATGCCAATCGACTCATCCACTTCCTGAACAGCAAGAATAGACATGAGCTAAATGAGCTTGGTATAGAGGATAGGATTGAAGCCATCCTGGAAGTTAAAAAGGTTCTTTCCAAAAGAAACCTTATGGTCAACTTAGAAGAAAAATGCCATAACATGCAGGTGGCCATTGACAGATTCATGCCAAATTTCAAATTTTGAGGGACAGAGGCCTTCCCAGTCCTATGGTCATCCATGATAAACCCATGACCCAACTGGACTACACAAATAGACTAAGGAATTTGGCCAAGGAGCAAGACAGTACTTTAGGTATCAAGGCCTTGCCTACAGGGAAAGTACTATATGACACTTTTGAAAACTTGTTCCTTTTAGAGCATGAGGTTAAAATTTTGTTTGTCACCAAGCCCAATTTTTCTAAGTACATAAAAGAAGGTGAAATATACAGAATAATGATAAAAGCAAAGTTACCTAAGGATGAATGGTGGGAAAAAATGACAGATTTACTACAAGTTACCACAGTAAATCTAAAGGGAGCCAGATGAATCAGGCAAAAGATAGATCAGCAGGGTCAAAGAGTAGCAGGTTAAAGAGTATCATTGAAAGATTAAAGATAAATATGATTCCAACGTACAAATATCAGCCAGCTTAAAGGGCTCAAACTCAACTGCAACAGCCGGCACTACAACAATAAATGGGACAACATGATGTAGTTTTCGATCTATCTCTATCTTCATGCTTGAAGATGTTTTCATTTCTTAAATTAAATCTCAAACTGTTATGAGATATTTTGTAAATATGTTTTGTATAAATACTTCACATTTCGAAGTATTTAGTGTGGATTCAAAGACATTTCTGTAGACGTTTCTCTCAAATCAAAGTCTTGCTGTATCAAGAAATTAGATTGGCTTACTGGATCATGGAATAAATCTTAGATATTTTTCAGGATTCTTGTGTAAAGCGAAAATAAAATAAGTATTCTCTCATGTGTATTATTGTTTTTCCTTATGTTTCTTAATAATCATATGTGTGTCATGTTTAAAAGACCATAAACTGGTGAATTTTTTTGGGAAGACGAATGGCGAACCCTAGCTCCCCCGTCTCCTTGCCCTTGGCCGCCGTAAGCTCCTGGATTGCACTGTGTGAGAAAAGGTTTGAGAGATCGGAGCATAGACTCCGGGGCTGTCTCTCTGCTGCAGATCAGCAACAAGGCCACGCCATTTTCACTGGCTCAAACCCCAGCTTTGATGCTTCCAGGCCCCAGGCCGCCGTTGGGTCACAAATCGCTCCGATCGCGAAGGGATTGAAGAGATCTGGGCAAAGATCATGGGGTCTTCTCTCATCGGCAGGTACTCAAGATCTCCATGCCATGATCACTGAGGTTGTAGATCTAGAAGAGCCTGCTATCCTCTTATTGGAGAGCTACGGGAAAACATGGCCCCGTCCCCCTGCTTCCACGGCGTGACGGAGCAGCCCCATTTCGACTGCTGAAGCAGTGGACAAGGAAAATCGTGCGGCTCCCTTAGCCTATCCTCGGACCAGCGCTTCCAGAAAAGAAGGGACGACACTAATCAGATGCATGCCGCCCCTGCACACTAGACCAAGGCCGGATTCGAAACTCTATCAAGGCATCTGCCTTCCTGCTCCTCAGATCGGCTGGGGAAAAAGGCCTTCAGAATCATCCGCAGCTATCCAGATTCAAATCAGGCTTCTTTCAGGAAAAACTATGCTTCAATGGGTTTGCCAGGCGGATCCAGTGCGGAATCTCAAGGATGCATTGGACATCAAATTGGGAATCCCTTCGGCAGACCAACGGCTTCTCTACCAAGGTAAACATCTTGAGGATCTCTTTCCTATTTCTTTTTATGGCATTGAGAAAGATGCATCTATTATCCTCTCCCTTCGTCTTAGAGGAGGAGCTGGGGGAGAGCCTTCCTCAGCTAAGGTTTTTTTGTACAAAGATGCAGTCCATGGCAAGCAGACTGACAAGACAGAGCCACCAATACAGACTTCACCCAAGCCCTTTTTGGTTGACAAAGTGGAGGAGATCCCATCAGTTGAAATCTCCTACCCTGATCTTGAAGACGAAACCCAGAAATTTGCTGAAAGAGCCATCATCTACAGATTCAATGGGCTCTGGCCGCGCTCACAGGATCTTTATGACTGGATCAAAGACAACTGGATGGATCATTGTAAGGTTTATTTCTGTGCAAAAGGATATTTCATAGTGCTGTTCGATGACCTAGAGCATTGCTACAATGCCCTAGACGAAGGCCCTTGGTTCATGGGTTCAGCTGGTCTCTTCCTAACTCCATGGTTTCCCGACTTTGACCCAGCTTCAGCAATCATCACCAAGGCTCCGGTATGGATCAGGCTTCCAAATCTCCCAGTTCACCTGTGGCGTACAGAAGTATACAGGCAAATAGGCAATGCCCTGGGTAGCTTTTGGAAGGGAGACTACCAGAGAGAGAGGCAGGGTCTATATACATACGCCAGAGTTTGTGTGGAGCTTGATTTAAGTAAGGGATTGCCAGAGTACATCAATCTCAAGATCAAGGACGCCATCTGGACCCAGTTTCTAGAGTACGAGAACACTGCCTTCAGATGCCGTCATTGTCACCAAACAGGGCACCTACATATCTCTTGCCCATCGCTGTCAGCAAGAGCAAAAAAGGGCCTCTTTGCTAATACTAAGCCCAAGCGTTGGGCTCCCTGCCCACCGCCGCCAACCGGAAGCTCCAGCCCCCCTAGTATGGAAAAGGTTCCAAGTATGGAAAAGGAGGAAAAAAAGTCAGAACCAGA
Organism: Pinus tabuliformis; assembly: GCA_031772625.1. Taxonomy (NCBI): domain Eukaryota; kingdom Viridiplantae; phylum Streptophyta; class Pinopsida; order Pinales; family Pinaceae; genus Pinus; species Pinus tabuliformis. The sequence continues at coordinate 1,393,296,058 of CM062804.1, forward strand.
TCAGATGCCGCAGACGATGGATCCGCCCACGAACATTATGGAGCACACCCATGTCTCAGCAAATTCCCAGAAACGTCCCCATGAGACTTCCTCCTCTGATTCAGAGAAGGAGTCCCCAATGATAGAGAACTCCAGTCTCCAAGTTGTTCTTGCCCATCCTCCTCATGAGGGCTGGACAAAAGTCAACAAAAAGAAAGGGAAAAAACATTGTGGTGTAATCACTGTCCCGCTGGAGTAACAGCCTGACAGTTAGTTTTTGCTTTCGAATCTTCAGGTGTAGCAGAGTTTGTTTCTTCCTTCTGAGACCGAGGTTGATGAATTTATCATTTCCGGTCTGTCGGTCTTTTGTCTTTCCTGTAGCTCTGTGATTGTATCTCTCTTCCGGGACCGAGGTTGATGTATCTATCATTTCCGGTCTGACGGTCTTTTGCCTTTCCTGTTTGTACCATATTGATTTCTCTTAATAGATTTAGTCTTTAGAGAGAGAAAAAAAAAAAAAGAGAAAAAAAAAAATAATCATATGTGTTCTATGAAATATGAATGTTAAACTAGGAATGATATTTCAGAACTGGCTTAAATGCACTTTGTCTTGACTATTTACATTCTTAACGTTTTCTGCCAAACTATCTTAGCTAGGGAATTCTTAGCTACTCCTTAGCTTCCGTAGTTTTCCTTTTGTTCTATGTAGCAAAGGATTCTTAATTGCCCTTTATTGATGATCACCCTCTATTCCTCATTCTGATCCCTGTCTAAGGATTCTTATGTACCCTTCACCCTGCTTAGAAATCATTCCATCCATCAGCCCTTGAAGATTTGCCTTTTTCTTTGCTAGCCTACCCTGTGAACATTCCCTTTAATGATTTGATCCAGTTATGCTATCCTTTTATTGACTCCATAGCCCAATGGTTTGAAGAAGCTAGCTCTATCCATCTATTCCTAGAATTCCACCACCCAACCAAAATCAAAACCTTATGAACACTAAGAACTAGCCTGAAATCCTCACCCAAACAAAGTTAAATTATAAAGAGAGAGCCCTCTCTAGACTTAGGTTGGCTAGAACCTGAGTCTGAAGATTGGTTTGTGGTTACCTCGGATTATTCCTTATTTTGATAACTTATAGGGAAAACTTCTGAGTGATAACACCCTAGTTTAGGGATTTCAGAAGGAAAGTTAATAATATGAGGGAAGATTTGAAGTCCCTAAGAGTAGTGATGTTGGAGGAGCCATATCATTGCTAGAGGGAATCTTTGGTGAAGACCCTAAGAGCTGGTGATATTGGAGGAGTAGGAGAGAAGCTAGATGGCGATTTTATAAGCATATGTTCAATCATCTTTGGAGAAGCCAAAAAGATTGATAGAGGCAGTATTGATGGTTGGATATGCAAGCATTCTAAATTTGTAGAAGTTATTGTGATCAATAGAAGATGTGGAAAAGGACATTGCAGATGTGTTCAAGGTAAGTGAACCAAAAGGGTTGAGTAGGGCACTCCTTCAACAAGTAAGTAAAGTGTACTTTGTTTAGGGATAGATTGGTAGTCATAAGATGTTGAATCCAAACCCTAGTTTTCCTTATATCATGGGTATATGTGAGGGCCATGATCCTTGGTATAAGAGCCCTACATTTTTTCTAATAATATTTGTAATATAAAAAATTTTGTGTTAAAATTTGTCTTGTGCATGAGATTGATTCATTGTATATTTTTTCTGCTATGAAAATTAGTAGTGTTGTAGTGTTTCAATGTGTTTGTGTTCATGATTTTAGACTCAAACCTAATTCTTAAGCGCTGAGGAAAAATAAACACATACCCCCTACTAATCCTAGCCTAAAAAGAAAGGTTAGAAGGAGGTGATTACTATGATAACCCAACCCCCAAGGTTTAGTTATATGGATATGGGGGCTAACTTTTTGACCTTTTATTACATTCTCAAAACTTGTAACTAATGAAATCATTGTCTTCATCTTGTCAAGACCTTTCCAATGATATAAAACTTATCCAAATATACCTCTTGGATTGAGATATGTGGTTGATTAAGTCTTGGCCAATCATATTAAGCCACATCAACTCAACCTACCATTTGATGCCCATGCAGTCCCCACATGGCTTCCAAATCACATACCATGCTATGTCAAGTGGCGGTTGTCAACCCGGTCATACCTGACCATGAACTAATCGTAACTTTTATGGTTAACGTAGACCAACCATGTTAATAAATGTGTATATTAGACCATTGCAATGGGTGTACATAGGTGTGTGCCCTCCATAGCCATGCCACACTACTATAATAAACCTCGATGAATCTCCATAATACTCCCTGCCAAACTTCCAATGATAATCTCTGAGGCTCACGTGGCATTACAATTCTTCCTCATAGCTCAACTCCCCTTTGATCGTTAAGCGAACTCATCCACACAATGTGACACTTGTCCTCACCAATGGATGCATCATGAAAAATCACCCAGGGAGTTAAATATCTAGTGTTCTACCATGCCCTGTGTCTAAAATATCTAGGGCCCAAGGTCCAAAGTGATGTCACCATCCCCAACTATTGGGCACCATCATCCATAGTAGCATCCTCCATGTCATACTTCACGTAACTATGGATCTCTCTTAGGGGTTCCAGGTATTATTTTCCTAAGGATACCTTCATCATTTTAGGTATTCAATAGGGCCCACTGCCACATCATCACAAAAGTTTGACCTAGAGAATTCCCGTTGGTGCTCGACTTAAAACCTCTAGGGTACCAGACCTCTGAGGTCACTCAATGGCCATGGAATCTCATCCATTGATGGCCCATATATCCCATGCTTACCGTCCTGGTTATGGCGCCTGATCACTTAACGTATTAGATTTAAGTTAATCATCCCCTCAAATCCCTAAACTGTCAGCTCCACAAATTAAGTGAAATGTGAAGTACCTCGGCCTCTCTGTCCTCATAAATCGATCACAATGGGTATATTGGATGTAAGTCATTGTGGTTTAATACCCAGGCCTGATGATTACTAAGTATTGGTTCCCATTCGTCGTATATGGATAAGCTTGAACTCGATGGTTTTTTCCAAGGGACTCTTCCCTTTATGCCCATTATATATATTTATATATATACACACATGTACAGGCTGAGAAATCAATCCAAGTCTTAGATGTGGTGGTTCTATTCTCAAATTGGCCTGGCATAAATACAGACATACATACATACATACATACATACATACACACACACACACACATATATATACACACACGCACACACAAAACGATCATTTTCCCTCCTGAGCTTATGGGAAAGAACATGGCTAGTAGTAAAAATATATATATAATAGATATTCATGTGACTAGGAGAGATCAATCTATCTCTTCATACGTAGGCCACTCATACCAATTTGGAGACTCATATAACTACAAAAATTAACCCATTTCTAAGAAAATATTCATGGAACATTCTTGCACGGAAATCACTTTCCCCATTATCAACATATGCCAGTAAATTTCGCGACCAAATATACCATGAGGTCTACACAAATGAATTACTCATTTGTAGGGATTCTAATCCCTTTATGCAAAGGCAGGTTTAAGTTTTTTCAAGATTAACACATTCACAAGTAATAGACCATACTACAATATCTTTACATAATAAATTACATTCTTCATTCGTGCAAGAATAACACTTTAAAACATTAGTATAACATTCTTTCCATGCCAAAAATAATGATATAATAACAAACTTAAGCACAAAAAAATAGATTGAACTTATCTTATAAGGTACCTAGGAAATGAGAGTGGGACTCTAACTCTCCACCCAACCATAGACAAGCTACTGCCATAGTTACTTGTATTTATCACCCGCAAGCCAGATTCTAATGCTTGAGGTGGAGTGATTTTGAGGAATTTCAACCAACATAACAACTAGAATAAGATGCCACATGGCCACACTGCCTTCATCCACCAACTACACATGTTATCATTTAGTATTTTCAGCCATAGTCACATCCATGCCAAGACACCATAGTGTAGAGTTTTTAGCTCCAACTCAGGAGAAGAGAGTCCACATCAAGGAATATTCTTCAATGTATAAGTATTTTTGGAGTGTAGAATCTACTTTTAACATGTAATTCATCTGTGAGAGCATGCACCAGTGTTGTTAATAGCTAGTGGTTTATTAGCTCCCTAACCACTTGGGTGCTTCTCTCCTAACTAATGCTTCATCAATCCACAAGCTTCCAATGGTTCTTCAGCCCTCAAGTAAGCCACTGCTCTCCACAATGTTTTTCACCCAACAAGCCTCTTTGAAGGTCCCTCACCTGGTTCACTTTCTCTAGAGCTCGAGCACTCTATGTTTTGATCATTTCTCTCATAACCGTCTTACTCTTTGTATGTGTGAGAGTGAATTATCTTCCTCTCCACTATGCACCCATGAGATCTTAGTTCTCCCTCTCGCAGACCTATTTTTCGTGTCTACCCAGAGACCAATTGTTTGTCTCTTTCCAATGCTCCACGCAACCAAAACTTCCTTAGACAATGTTGCTCATGTTGTCTTCAATATTTTTGTCCTCTTCTTGCTTATTATTGGGGCTTAAAGGACACCTATTCATGTCCTTGTATTTTTAGTTAAATTTAATGTGAAATTATCTTATTTAAGCTTCTTAGGCAATCCATGGCTGATGTGTTTAATTTTTTCAATTCCCAAAGCAATATCCCTCCCCAAGCAACTAGATTTGTCACTTATCTCAACAGTGAATTTAATTACGATTTACTTACAAAGGGAAAAACATAGACCTCGGGATGTCACATTTCTATTCACAAATAATATGTCACATTCAAGTAACAACAAAACTAAATTTGCAACTCTAGAGACTAACCTTGTTAGCACATCATTGCAAGGGTTAACTAAGCTAATTACAGAGGGTGATTCTTAGTTGGTCATCTTAAGAGTAAATAAATTGATCAGTGGAGCTTTCTTGAAAAAGTTTTCCACTGTTAGAGATTGGAAATATATATCATACATATTAAACATCTAATCCATATGATTCCAGTTGTTATTCCTTATCACATTTAGAGAAAAGGAAATAAGTTAGTAGACCTTTTGGCGAACTTGGGATGCAATGACATTCACCTCCATCTTTTGGCAAGATGGAACAATCACTTATGGGACGCCTACATACTAGGACTTATCAATTTGATAAAAAAATATTGAGAAATCCCACTAGGGGTGGAAGAACATGAAAAACTACCTACGATAAGCTCTACAACAAACCAAATCTTGCACCTCCAATCATTCTAGTCAATCTAGCCACTATTTGTATTTGCACATCCTCTTAATGGTTTCTGTTAAATTTTGAATTTCGTACTATACCTGGTATTTACCAATACTATGGTATAATGTATTACATAATGAATTCTGGGTTAGTAGATATTTCTGTATATGTTTGATTAGTATATGGATATTTGTAATAAAATACATTCACTTTTGTCATTGCTTTGGTTTCCAATCTGGCAAACCACGACAAAAGGATTTTGATATTATGTAATTTGGTATTAGATTAATAAAAGTAACTTATTTAAAACAAAAAAAATATAATTAAAATAAATATATTTCTAGAAAATAATTACATTTAAGAACTTATATTTACAATATATCACCCATCAAAAAAACATAACAAAATTCATATTCCTACTAAATAACTTTTTCTCCTTTACCATTTATCCTCCTAAATTATTTGGCACACCCTAACTTAATTGACACATCTTATGTTTTTATTTGGAATGGATATATTGGTCATCGACATATACATTATGCTACTACATATCACAATTGGAGATTGGAAAATATATCACACATATTAACCATTTGATCCATATGATTCCAGTCATTATTCTCTCTCACATTAGGAGAATAGGAAAGGTAGCAGGCCTTTTGGCTAACTTGAGATGCAATGACATTCACCTTCATATTTTCCTAAGTTGGAACGGACACGTATGGGAGGACTAGAGATTGAGACTTATCGGTTTGATAAAAAAAAGATCAAGAAACCCTAATGGGGGTGGAAGATTATGAAGAAATGCCTAGTATTAAGGAGCAACTCTTCAACCAACCGAATCTGAATCCTACACCTCTAGTCAATCCAACAATTCAAGACACTATTGATATTTGCACATTGTCTTGATGGTTTCAATTAACTTATGGTTTTTCTACTACACTTAGAATTCACTGGTACTATGACATATTGTATTGCATAATGAAATCTTGGTGAGTAAATATTTTCATATATATTCAATTAGTATATAAACATTTAGGATAAAAGATATTAAATTTTCCCATGAATTTACTTTCCAATCTAATAAACCACGAGAAAAAAAAATAACATTATATAATCTAATATCAATTTAATATTAAAAAATCTTATTTACAACCATATATATATATATATATATTTCTAAAAAAAAAAAAAAATTTCAAAAATTTTATTTATAATATATCACTCATCAAACAACCCTAAAAAAATCCATATCTTTATTAAATAACTTGTTCAACTCTACCTCCTTTTCACCTTTACCTTTTATCCTCCTAACTTACTTAGCACATTCTATCTTTATATTGGAATGGATACTCTCGTCATTAACCTCTGCTTTATCATACTATAACAAGACCAAAAGCTAAACATCATCCTCTTTCTATGATTTTAATATTAATATAAGTACTTTTCCTTTAAACATAGCTAAATAGAAATGGTTAACTATTGTTATGTCTTTCCTGAAAAATCTATACAAAACTATGTCGTGAGAATTGTTCTTTTTAAAAAACAATCTATTCCAGAAAGTGTTCTTAGAAAAAAGGCAAATTCAATGCTTTCACAAAGTCATAAGTAAGATCACAAAATATTGTGCAAGTGGAGTAACCACATTATATGTAACTGTCAAATTGTAATTTAAATTTTGTATTTTGTAAATTCCATACCGTGTAAGTAATTATATATGGTGGTTGAAGCATATTTAAGCGTAAAATTGTTTTTTAAAAGAAATAAGGGTTTTTTTTTCAATCGGAAGGTTATAATAAAGTTGTTAGGTTATAATAAAGTTGTTAATATTAGGTCAACTCACAAGTTTCTGTATTTAAGAGTTCATAAGGCATGAAGTTAATATAATAATATTAATAAGTACAAAGTCATTACAATAATATTGATGATGTTACTAGTAAGAATTTAAACCTAAGAAAGAAGATAATAGTTATTTTGCTCAACCATCTAAAAACCCTAATTAACAAAATTAATAATAATAATAATACTAAATTTAAAAATAGTAAATGATTTAATCTTTTATTCAAATTTTAAAATACATTTAACTAAAATTTATAATAACCTCTACATAACTTTAACATGATTCAATAAAATTCAAATCTGAATAAGACTAAAATCAAAGCCTTACATTATCACTCATTCCACATTAATATACACCCTTTTATATCACTATGTCCATATCAGGTTAAACATATTTCTCTATCTTTGACCTATATAACATATAAGTCGAATTCTTTGCTTATTTAATACCAAGAACATTATCGGTGTAACTACCCTCCAAAAAAAGAACATTATCGGTGTAACTACCCGCCAAAAAAAATATTAAAGACAAAATCAAGGACAAATGGATGCATCCAAGCGTAGTAAGCCACACATCACCTCAAATTTACCTAATCTTCTCATACCTAGACAATGTGTGATGCATCTTATTATCGATGACACTGTCTTATTACGTGGCAAGATAAGATGGTGGTCCCTCTCTCCTATGAATAGATAAGGAATATTTAACACATGAAACGTGAAGCAGATTGGAAAAGAGTGCGTCAAAAGTCTTTGGTGAAACATGAAGTCTTTGATGCCGTTCTTAAAAGTCATAGAATGAGCTTGATGTCTTTAATGACATTAGTGAGAGTCAAAGTCACTGGTACACTTTGAAATTGAGTTTTGCATTAGAGTTATGTAATATCATTAAAATTGAGTTTTGCATTAGAGTTATGTAATATCATTGAAATGAAGGTACTTATAACATTTATAACTACCTTGGTTGGTTAACCGAGCTAGTTAGTTGACTATTTTGACTATCTAGTTAATTACATTCTTTAATCAATACACTTTATACAATATTTCGTTGACTATTCAACCTATTCAATTAGTTGACTAAGCATTTCCAATAGCTCCCCCACTCTCAAAATTTAATTTATTCTAAAGAAGGGAGGATATGGGAGTATATATATTAGTGAAAAGTTATGTGAGTATCATTATGGTTTATCTATTGAATTCTATTAGATTCTATTGATTCTACATGTGACCAATGACTGGTTCACTAAAAAGTTATAGTTGTAGAGGTTGTGAAGGCTATTCTACTAGGATTTGTGAAGGGGTTGTCTTGATGGAATTTATACACATTTTGTGCATATAAGGACAAATATTTTTCAATCAACCTTCAAATTTTCACCACTTTTATAAGGTCTATTTTATTGTAACATTAACTCATTTCATTTCTACTAAGAAATTCATCCTCTCTAGTATTACAGCATCTTGAACTTCTAATAGTGTAGGATTATAATCTTCCTATGTATGTTGCACTCGTCTGTCGACTTCCAAAATGTGTGTGACTACCTTTTTTTCTTCCATATACACTATCTTGCATTCTTGGAACTATTCTCATTCATAGGCCTACTGATTCTCTTTAAATAGTTTCTTTTTTTTTTATTGGATCCCTAAGATATCCCAACTTTTTATATTAGCCAAAATATTTCCAGAATTAATGCTTTAGTAACCTTTAACTTACTACAAATGTTGGCATAGTAGGTTGGTTAGTTTTGTGATACAATATCAACTATGGTGACTATGAGTCATATATCATACATTTGTTGCTTAATTTCACCAAACTTTTCCTTTTCTCTCTAGGTTTTCCATTCTTTATGCTCATTTTTTTTGTTCACTTTAGTTTTTAGTCAACCTAGTCCATATTTTATTACTTTAATTGCTAACTAATTTATATAAATGCCACATTTTGTGAATCAAACACATGTAATGGGTTAAAAGTGACCATGAATTTCACTTCTTACTCTCCTTCAACTTGAATGTGGTGAAGATCTTAGTTGAATTTTCCCTCTTGTCCTTCTCCTCTTCAATTTTCTTGTGAGTATTTTTACCTTTTTCTTTTGTTCCACAATCAATTTTGTTGCCTAAATTACTTGCCAAGTATTATTTTTCTATGGTATCTCTATCTAATGTTGAGTTAGTTGTGTTTATTTCACTATGGATCCTTTCTATGGTTGTTCTACTTTTTCAAGTTACATTTTCTTCTCCTTAGTTAGCTTTTGCTTCAAAGCTTATAATGGTTCTTTAGTTGGCCTCGAGATCTAAGCTTGTTATTGTTCTTTGGTCAGCTTGTCATGATCCTTGTCCTATGCATTATTACGTTCCTATTCTTTTTGACTTCACATATCTCCTCCATTTGTAATCATATATTTTCATCCATATAGATTTTATTGATTACCCCTAGTTGCACTTTCTTGCACTATGGGTATCTGGGATGTCGAACATAGATCTCTAGTGAGGTTAATAGCTTTCTATGTCAACTTCACTCCCAAGTTTCTTATGTCAATGCTATATATTTGGTCAAGCTTTTTATTCTAATTTTAGGGTTACAAATTTGTTTCTTTTTTTCTTCCTTAGCTACATTTACTGCATGGTAGGCCTTTTGTTGCTAATGCCTTGTCCTTTGTTTCTCCAATTGCTTATCAATTTTGTTTTTCAAGGATTTAATAATGATTTATTTCAAACTTTTACATGGCCACATCATAATATCTATTTCTTGTGATAACACTAGTACAACAAATATACCTAAATTTCGAGTGATGCACTTCAAAACAAAGAACATTCTATTAAATATCATTTTCTTAGAGAACAGGTAATGGATCAGACTATTAAATTGGAATATGTACCTACTAAGGAGAAAATTGTAGATATATTTACTAAACCTTTCCAAGAGAGAAATTTTAATATATTATACAAAGGTTGGGAGTGATATCTCTCCCATCGCATTAGTATTCTACATATGTCATATGGAAGCTCTTCAAAACAACTCAAGAATATGAAGAATTTAGATAATGAGCTATAGGAGAGGCATGTTGAAATGAAAGGGTTCCAAAATTTACATCATTGGTCTCATGATATACATCAATTTAGGGGGGATTCGATGTTAAGAAGAAGCATATATCCAAGGTGAGCCTAGATGCAGATACAAAAAGATATCACAAATAGGGGAAGTATTATGGAGAAATCAAAGAATTCATGGACATAACAAAAACAACCAATTGATATTCATACAAAGGAAGCATATGAATAGGGAGAGCAGTACCAAAACAGAGAAGTGCCAATTACATCTAGATTATTCCCTTTTACATTGACATCAAAGGGGGGGAAAGAAGCAAACATATTAGGAATTTGATTTCATTTGAAGTAGTCTTAAGGATGAAGAAGAAGACATAAGAAGATGTTGGCATTATGATACATGTGTTGTCCTTGATGGCAACTTACTTAGATGACAAATCATAGTGCAGAAGGTCAATAACAAAGAATTAGTGATCAGAGAGAGGTATATGCAGGTTCACCTTGAAAAAGTAGCGTATACACGTGAGTTAACAGACTAAAAGGTGTGTATAACGTACACACGCAGTTTCACATAGCAAAAGGCATGTACATGCTAGAAAACTAAGTTTTGGTCTGTGGTATTTGGTCCGTGGTATTTGGTCCATGGTATTCTGATCCATGGTATTGGTCAAAGGTATCTAGTCTGAAGTATTGACCCTAGGTATTTGGTCCAAGGTATTGGTCCTAAGTGGTTTTGGACCATGGTATTGAGAAAGGCCTAATACTATATAAGGAGGATAAGATCATTAGGCCAAGGGGTGCAAGTGGTGCAAGTATTGAATATTTGCTGAAGTGTGAGATCCAGTATGTTGGTTATGTGTTTGTGAAGCTTTGCTTGATCTGAACTAAGGATGCACCTGTGTGGATGATGATGATTGATGGATCGGGATCGTAAGGCTTGGAATGTTTTATCATTATGTGGTTTGATCATGGATAGACTAGATCTGAATTATTGACGCATGTATTATTCTGCAAATGTTATGATCTGGGTATGACTAGATTCTCAAATAGCTGTGAAGTGTTAAGTTAGTATTTGCAGACATGTACACGGGTTCGATTTGATAAAAGTGCGTATACACGCTGATTTGGTTCATCAAAGTAACATATATATTATGAAATGTTATATCTGAATATGCAGTTGGTTCTAGTGGTTGTTGCAGAGTTCTGGGTTTTGCTCTGTGTTCTGGTGACTGTGTTTTGATGAGAGCGCTTCAGTGATTCAGTTATTGGGTGATTGATGATTGAATGTTTGATGGTTAGTTGATGAAATGGTTGTATTGTAGTGGTGATTGATTTGAGCTTCAATGTTGTTGATGGGTCCAGTATGAAAATTGGATGAAACGTGGCCTTCATATTATGGTGTTCTGTTCCAGGAGCATCCAGTCTGAAAATTTATGAAACATGTTCCTTGGAGGAAGAGTGAAGGTTGGAGCATTTAGTAGGCTGGTGCCTACGTACTGGTAAACATATCATCTAGTACAAGAACCAGGTGGTTGGAGCTCCCTTCCAGTAGCAGATGGAAAATGAGAGATGGTTGTAGCCTTCTATAGGCCGATGTCTACGTACTAGTAAATATATCAGCTAGTACAAGAGCCAGGGGGTTGTAGCTCCCTTCCAGTAGTTGCTGGAGAATGAGAGAAGGTTGTAGCCTTCTGTAGGTGGGTGCCTGCATACTGGTATGATTCTGCGCTAGTACAAGATTGTAAACAGGTTTTTCTTATATTAAAGGAAGACGACAGAAGGTGCTTTTTGTCCTGCATTGGGTTTCCACCTTATATCATGGTGTTCATGTGTGTTTCTTATGTGTGATGATCTGTTCTTTTTTAACTGCACCTGGTTACTATTTATAAGGTTAATGACGTTCTGATGCACTGATTAAAGATCAACATATGATGAATTAACTGAATCATAAGTTTATTGGATATATGCTAGTTACATTAAACACAGTTGCGTGTACACGCGGGTTCCCTTAACTAAAGTAGTGTATATGAATCTGATTATGGAAATGAAAAGTTATTGATTTGTTAATACTGATTCACCCCCCCCTCTCAGTATTATTTCCAACAATTGGTATCAGAGAAAGTCCTTTGGTAGAAGCTTGATCACTTGAAGGAGATCCGTAGAACAATGGGAAAGAAAGCACGTAAGAAGAAGGAGACAGCTCAAAGGAATAGCAACAGCTTGCCGTTAGGTGGAAGCAAGTATTTAGATTCTAAATCACCTTAGATTGAAGATGAACAAGCAAATGTAGCATCAGATCAATAAGATATATTTAACAAAAGAGAGAGTACCCTCTAAGAAGAAGTTTCTAGATTAAAAGCTCAGCTGGAGTGTGCCTTCAAAGTATGTCAAATGCTGCAAGATGAAGTGATATCATTGAAAAATAAGCAGAATGAAGAACTACCTCAAGCAGATAAAGAACAAGAAAATGAGATTCTCAAATTAAGGCAACAAGTGGAAGAAGGAAGAAAGGCTGCACGAATATTGAAGAAACAACATCTGGAAAAGGAAGAGCAACAATAGGTTGAGGTAAATATCTTAAAATGTAAATTAGAAGAAAAGGATAAACTGTTATGATTTCAAGACAATACTAAGATTTTGGATGATATTCTTAGTAGTCAAAGATCCCCTGCTATCAAAACTGGTCTTGGTTTTCATGAATCTATTGAAGGTGAATCTAGCTCACAAGGTGAGGCAAGAAACTCTAATGTAAAATCTAAAATGCTCAAGAAGGAGATGAAAGGTCAACCCCATCAACAACCAAGGAAAGAAATCCCTCAAAGAAAATCTCTTACTCCAAACTATGGAAGTGATAGCCGGTTATTTTCTCAGATGAATAATGTTGAGTGTTATGTATGTCATAATTTTGGACATGTTGTAGCCAAATGCAAAAGTAGAATGGTTCAAGACCGTCACATAGAAGGATCATCACATTCTAGGTACTTTAAGGGATATTGTTTGTTTGCAATACGTTTGGTCACAAATCCATTGACTGCTATAGAAGGCATATGAAACATGTAATATGTTATGCATGTAACAAGTTTGGACACATAGCAAAGGAATGCAGGAACAAAGTACGGGCACCATACCAAAAGGAGAAAACATCATCATAGTTGAAGATATGGAAGAAGAAGGAAGTACAGTCAAAAGATGTGGCATAGCAGAGTATACAGAAATGACAGACTTAGAGGGAGCTGAAAGTGTGAAACTTCAGTGTTCTAAATCTCATACGTAGGATTCATGAAGACAAGTTGTGTATATACATGAGTTAGAAGCTACACAGTCGCGTATATGTTGGTTTGAGGAAAAGCAGTGGGGCAGACTGAAGAAAAAGGGTCTGATATGGTTCAGTCAATTATTTGCTTTGTTTGATGATGGTTGCAATCTACTGATGATGTGTGGAAATGTGTTGGTACTCGTAAGATGCTATTTAGAAGTGATTTTGATCGTCACAAGTTAACTTGATGTATATCTGATTGATGATGATGCCTTGATACTTCTTACTGATATATGCATGATCAAATCTAACACTGAACAGATGGCACAGGTTCAGGGGGAGCATATGCTTCGAATAATGAATTGTTGGCATTATGGTTAGAAGTCTTTGATGATGATGCTTATGTGGCTAAATGATACATCTTGCTACTTATTGTTGGTTGGTCAAGAGAATGGTATTGCAGATGCTATTGCTAATGACTATCATGGTCTTGTTTAGATTGTTGGTCCTTGTTATAAAAGTCATGTAAATCATTTGATGTAAAGTTCATGAAAAGACCTAATTTGTAACCCCACTTTGCATGGGAAGGATGATGTAATAATGTCTATTTTAGTCATGTATAAACATTTGCTATATCCCCACTTAGTTGGGTGAATGAGTCAAATATGGTGTATCCCCACTTGGTTGGGAGATTGATGTATGTATGAGTCATTGGTGATAGGAAGGTCATGCTCACTTAGTTGAGTTTTAGAGTCATGTTATTCTTTTGAAAAATATTTTTGTAGACTCTGCATGTTCTCAGGGGGAGCATGGTTGGTTTGGTGCATCTAAGCATGTACAAAGGGGGAGCTCAATCAGAGATTTCAGCATGTAGTTAAGGGGAGTATGGACAGCATCAAAGGGAGAGAATATCTTGGTCGGTCGTTTGCCCTTGATGTCAAAGGGGGAGAGTGACTTGGTGTTGTTGTTGCCATCAAGTCCAAAGGGGGAGATTGTTGCCATTATGATATAGGTGTTGTCCCTGATGGCAACTTACTCAGATGACAGATCATACTGCAGAAGGTCAATAACAAAGAATTAATGATCAAAGAGAGGTATACATAGGTTCACCTTGACAAAGTAGTGTATACATGAGGGTTAACAAACCAAAAGGTGTGTATAACATACACATGCAATTTCACAAAAGGAAAGGAGCATACATGCTGGAAAACTAAGTTTTGGTTCATGGTATTTGGTCCATGGTATTGGTCCAAGGTATTTGGTCTGAAGTATTGACCCCAGGTATTTGGTCTAAGGTATTGGTCCTAAGTGGTTTTGGACCATGGTATTGAGAAAGGCCTAACACTATATAAGGAGGAGAAGATCATTAGGCCAAGGGGTGGAAGTGGTGCAAGTATTGAATATCTGATGAAGTGTGAGATCCAATATGTTGGTCATGGGTTTGTGAAGCTTTGCTTGATCTGAACTAAGGATGCACCTATGTGGATGATGATGGATGATGGATCAGGATCGTAAGGCTTGGAATGTTTTATCACTATGTGGTTTGATCATGGATAGACTAGATCTGAATTACTGATGCATGTATTATTCATCAAATGTTATGATCTGGGTATGACTGAATTCTAAAATAGTTGTGAAGTGTTAAGTTAGTATTTGCAAACATGTACGCGGGTTCACCTTGATAAAAGTTCGTATACATGCTGGTTTGGTTCATCGGAGTAGCATATATATTATGAAATGTTATATCTGAATATGCAATTGGTTCTAGTGGTTGTTGCAGAGTTCTTGGTTCTGCTCTGTGTTCTAGTGATTGTGTTTTGATGACAGGGCTTTAGTGATTCAGTTATTGGGTGATTGATGATTGAATGTTTGATGGTTGGTTGATGCAATGGTTGTATTGCAGTGGTGATTGATTTTTAGCTTCAATGTTGTTGATGGGTCTAGTATGAAAATTGGATGAAACGTGGCCTTCATATTATGGTGTTGTGTTCCAGGAGTATCTAGTCTGAAAACTTATGAAACGTGGTCCCTGGAGGAAGAGTGAAGGTTGGAGCCTTCAGTAGGTCGACGCCTACATACTGGTAAACATATCAGCCAGTACAACAGCCAGGGGGTTGGATCTCCCTTCCAGTAGCCACCGGAAAATGAGAGAGGGTTGTAGCCTTCTGTAGGCTGGCGCCTACATACTAGTAAATATATCAGCTAGTACAAGAGCCAGGGGGTTTTAGCTCCCTTCTAGTAGTAGCTAGAGAATGAGAGAAGGTTGTAGCCTTCTGCAGGTGGGTGCCTGCATACTAGTATGAGTCTGCGCTAGTACAAGATTGTAAACAAGTTTTTCTTATATTAAAGGAAGATGGCAGCACGTGGTTTTTGTCCTGCATTGCGTTTCCACCTCATATCATCATGTTCATGTGTGTTTCTTATGTGTGATGATCTGTTCTGTTTTAATTGCACTTGGTTATTCTTTATATGGTTAATGAAGTTTTGATGCACTGATTAAAGATCAACATATGATGAATTAACTGAATCATAAGTTTACTGGATATACACTAGTTGCATTAAACATAGTTGCGTGTACACGCGGGTTCCCTTAACTAAAGTAGCATATATGAATCTGAATATGGAAATGAAAAGTTATTGATTTTCTAACATTGATTCACCCCCCGCTCTCAATATTATTTCCAACGGAAGAGTCATCCAATAGTTAGGGGTTCTAAAAAAAAGTACATCAATGACTGGGTTATGCCAGGTAGTGTTGCCATCAATGCCAAAGGGGGAGATTGTTGGAAGTGTGTGTTTTCATTGATATCAAGTTATGTAATGTCATTGATGTCAAGCTCAAGGGGAGTTGAACCAAGATCAAGCAGTAGAAGGCCGAGCAAATAACTAGATAACTTGAGACACAATGTTACAAAGGAATGAGATAAGTGGCTCTTGTCCACTTCAAGGGTCTCGACATGACTTTTCGTTAACTGAGAGGGGGGTGTGAGTTATTTCCTAAGTATTAAATTCTTAGGACACTTGAAAATAGTTTAGGAATATTGAGAGGTCTTTAGCAGTTTTTAGAAACCACGTTCAAAACCCCTCGATACTCTTGCAAGGAATGGAACTTAGTTTTCCATGAAAATTAATCGTGTGCTAGATAAATGGCCCATATTAGTATTAGGATCATGACATGCATAAAATCTACAATGCAATTATGCACATGATGGATCCAATGCCTAAGAATGCCTTAAACTAATGGCCAAGATATATATTGTGTTCATACATGTGTGATGGTTAAAGCAGAGGCATACACCTAATGAAGTTAATATGTGATTAAATTATGTCTTAAGTGTTGGTTTGGGGTAGCATCGGATATGCTTTAGCCACGAAATTTGGTGGAGAGGTTGGGGCACATGAGATCTCCAATACTCAGAAAGGGTTTGGGCAAATACTAAACAAGTTGAGAAATATTAGAATAATTAATATTTTTAATGGAGTCCCTAAGTCTAAAATTAGGGAAATTAAAATATTAAAGTGGATTAATATAAAACTATGTTAGAATGGTCCAAAAGACATGGATCAAGCCAGATATAATCTTATCTGTTGATTAGGGACTTAATCTCGGCCGTTGATATGCCAACAAGAAAAGTATAATAGGAGGCTTGAGGGTCACTTGGAGAGCACACCAAATGATCAGTCATTCTATTCTCTCGAGTGGGGTTTGCTAAGAGAAATATAATCAGTGATCGGAGTTGCATTTGAGGGATAGTAAGTACAGAGAGATAGAGAGGTAGAGATAGTGTCGGGAGATCAATGCAAGAGCCAAAGAGAGTGAGGCAGTAGCATCCAGGGCTCACGCAGGGCCACGCAGAGGCATCCACGAGTTGCAACGTGCTTCATAGAGGCTAGCGTAGCTGACACTAAGGGCCAGAAGGTTGACGTAGGGCCTTGTGAGGCTTATGCAAGCCCAGCACTAGGCAGAGATAGGGTGATGCAGTCCAGAAAGGTAGACGTTGGGGTTTCTGGGGCAAATTGGAGCTGACAAACTACCAGAGGGTTTATCCATGGTTTCAGCCAGGACATTTGTCTTAGACTGAGAGGTACTACTGCTAATGGAATTTTGTGTTGGGTAAGCCAGATTTGGCACCGAGATTTTACTCTCAAATTCCTTAATATGAAAACTCTCAGATAGCTACGTCGGTTTTCCCGCATTGGGTTTTTCCGGGGACATTGGTCCAAAAATAATGGTTTCATTTTGTATGCTTGTTTTTGTTTCATTTAGTTGATGATGTGTAATATGTTGAGCATGCACTAGCATTTACTTTAAGTATTTACAATGTAAATAACTTGTTAAGTATTAGAACAAGTAGGTAGGAATAAATAAGTAAAGTGCATGGAAGGTTTCTAATTGGTAGACTTAGAAACTTCAACATAGTACCAGAGCATGGTTGTAGATCACAAGAGAACTGAGGACATCAGCAGAGTGGAGTAATAGCAGTAGAAAACAGTTGTCCCGAGTGACAGAAGTTGTTTCTAGCAGAGTAGAAACAAGGGAAGGGTGACGCAATGCCTGCATCATCAACGGTGAGTCAGGAAGAGGCAGCGCAGAGGCTAAGGAGACAAAGGGAGACTCACGCAAAGCCACGTAGAAGCTAGGAAGGTTGACGTAGTTGGCTACAGAGGCCGAGTTGCTAGTGCCAAGGTTGTGTAGATCCTAGGAGATCTCACCTTCAAGTTGTTGGGGTTTAGGAGGCTATGGGAAAGTTGCAGAGTGGAGTTGGTGGGGTACTATAGTTAGAACAATACCTAACAGGGAAAGGAGGAGGGAGTTGCTACCGAGGGTTTCTAGCCTAGAAATCTAGATTAGTGGTGTAGTTGCATAGACAGTTAGAGTAGCGGGCATCTCGACATCGACAGAAGGATTTCCAGGAGGGAAATGGAGACTTAGAGGGAGTCACATTGCGAACTTCTAGGAAGGCGGTAGAAGAGAAACATGGCACTACATGGAGTAAGAGACTAGGATAGACTGGATGGAGCATCAAACTTCGCAGTCTGGAAGGCCAGAATCTTATCCGTACTTTACAGAAATCGTGCCAAGAACTTCGCCATGAGGACAATAGTGATCCCAGTCGACCCAACTGAGAAAGACAAGTATAAGGAGGCAATGGAAAGGGCTAATACTATCATCCTTGACAGGGTAAAGGACCATGTAGTACCACACATTTCCGAGAAGGAAACAGAAAATGAAATGTGGGAGGCCCTAAAAAAATTGTACTAGCATACTTTTGTACAAAGAAGGATGTTACTAGAAAATCAAATGAGGTCATATCAGATGAAGAAGGGAGAAATGATTGAAACCTTCCTCGGAGGACTGAATGAGATCTGAGATCAGTTCACTTCCATAGGAGCCACACCGGATCAGGAATTAATGGTGAGGACAACCTTGAATGTAATTCAGAAGACTCGAAGGTATTTTTCGAGAGTATACTAGGCAGAGGGACACTTCCACCTTGGGATGATATGTGGGCGTCTCTTCGCCAAGAAGAGATTAGACGGCAGACAAAGACATGAACCAACACTAAGGGGATCAAAGTCAAAAAGGAGGAGGAGGAATATGGTGCTCGAGTTCTCCATCAACAGCTCAAAGTACAAAGGCCCACAATGATGATTCCAAGGGGTAGCCAAGCAAGTCTAGTGAAGTTGTTGTTATTTTCAGTTTTGGGCAGCCGAGTTCTTAAAGTTTTTGAGGACTGTTGGGAGTCCTCACTTGTATAAATAAGAAGGCTTCAAGCCTCAATATTTTAGCCATTTGATAGTCTATTTTCACACTTTAGTGCATCCTTGTGCTTAGCTCATTTTCAAGCTCTCTTTGCAGACAGTTTTGTGATGTAACTATTATTTTTTTAATCAATGAAGATGAATCCAGCTTTGAACTAGCACTGATATTTCCTAGAGGGTTGTAGCTTTTGGGTTAGGGCCAAACCCAAGTGCCCAGCACCTCCTTTGTGTAATTATATGTGTTTTTCTTGCATTCATGAGATAATTTATGTTGTGTACGTTAAATCTTGCTTTGTTAATTAGGTTGATTTTGATGGTTAGAATAATTGTTCTTGTTTCAGGTTGATTAGATATTTTTCTATAGTAATAGAAAAAAAATCCAAAAAGGTTACCAAGTAGGCCTTGATCTCCTTTCTCCCTCCTTGGGACCATGATTTGAGATCAAGGCATTATTGCTACCACCGAAAACATTGTTTTTTCTTTCCAATGCAATTGCTAGTGTGAGATTTTGAGTTGGAGATGTTGATATCAGTTGGATTCACATGCCTAGATCATTTCTTGTTCATTTACCATGGCTTTCTCGCATAGTTTTTTGTCCATAAAGTTCTGTTCAACATTTCTCTGGTTTTAGGTCAAAATAGGCAAAACTCTATTTTTCGGTTCTTGCTTGGGTCAGTTTTGAAAAGTAATTGTGTAGCTCACTTGAAGAACACTCCAACTTATCATTCTTCCATAACATAGCCTGTTCCAATTTATCTCTCAATATTTCCCCCACTCATTCGCCATACTTCCCCAAACTTCCCTAATCTCTGCGTTTTTGTGCAAAATTGCTTTCTTGACCATTGAAAAAATCCAACCATCTCCTTCATTCCTGGTCTTCATTGACAAAGTCCTAGACCCCTTAACACCTCCATACAACCTTCATTTCCCTTCTCCCACCATTTTTCCACCTTCAAACCTTCAAAAACCACTTTCGGCCTCCTCCTGTAGAACATCCTGTAGATCCCCTACAACCTCCTGTAGAAGTTCATGCGAGTGATTTTTCGAAGTCTAATTGCAATCGAAGTCTCTAGAATGGTACTAGGGACTTCTTAGGTCCTCTCCACACCTTCCCCACCTCCTACAAAATCCAACTCCATCTCCCTTTGCCACCAAATCCCTACACAGTCACAACTAGTTAAAACACCAGCATAATAATTCTACATAAAAATTCTCAAAAGTATAAAAAAATGATTTCTTCTCCTTTTCCTTCAGAAGTAGATTGAATACATGCATTTTACCTTTTCAGTAGTCAATCGCATCCATTTCAGTAGTTTCCATCTCTTTTCTTGCAAAAGTAAGGTTAGTGGGTAAAACTAGGGTTTGTTAGGGTTTACGCTTCCTTTCATTTTTCATTATCTTTCTGCAAGTAGAATAGTCTCTTTCGAGTTAGATTTCTTCCATCACAGTTAAAAGATTCTTCTGAGAACTCATAGAAATTGGCTTAAGCTCCTAGCAAACTTGTGCTAGCTGATCAAGTGACAGCTTGCAGTAAGAACTAGTACTTGTGCATATAGCATCGTCACTTCCAAGTTTGTTACGAACTACCAGGTTGATAAAAGTAAAGTAGGGAGCCCCAGGAGTTGCAGCATCATATTGGAGCTCACCATCTTTTGGCGCCATTTCCAGGGAAGCGTCAGAGTACTTTGTGATTACTGCTTTTCTTCTATTTTCTACTGCAACCTTCTGCTAAGTAGTTTATTTCAGCAAGAGTAGAGTAGTTGTTTTCATTCTACAATTTCCATTCTGTAATTTCAATTCTAAAAAAGTAGATTAGACATTTCCTTCTTTCATTTCAATTCTGTAATTTCATTTCAGCAAGCGTAGATTAGACATTCCCTGCTTTCATTTCAGCAAGTGTAGATTAGACATTTCCTACATTCATTTCAAATTCTGCAATTTCCATTTTAGCAAGTGTAAATTAGTCATTTCCTAATTTCATTTCAGTTCTGCAATTCCATTTCAATAAGATTCATTTTAGTTAGTTGCAATTTGTTTTTCAATTACTTTCAGTTTTGCAGGTACAAGCAGAAAAAAATAAAAAATAAAAAATAAAAAATCAACCAAAAGATTTCCTTTCATGTCTCATAGGAATAGAGATAATTCAGGAAAAAATTTTCCCAACACCCCCACTGCTTCACGTAGCCAACCTTCTCTCTTCTTCGATGGCTGTGATCAAGAAGAACCCTTAGGTGGATAGCAAGACATATTTGAAGAACCTATAGGGGAGAAGAAGAAGAAAACATTCCTCTAGAGCCCATGGCTGAAAACAGAAATGTTGGGAGCAGTACCTTTTCTTCCAACTCATCCCTTAGAGGTGAACTTGAAAATCTGCTGGAAGATTTCAAGAGTGAGATGAGGTAGATGCTTGCCATGCATATGAAAAGAAAACAAGAGGATGCAGCGAGGGATTTAGCCATCTTTTATCCCAGGTGCATTAGAAAGAATTATAGGAATGAATGTCCATTACACTCCATAGAAGTGTGTTTTGTCTGTGAAGAAGACCATCCTACAAATCAGTGCTCTTCCTTACTCGGATTTAAAGCTATGTACCAAGAGGCTGAAGGAGCCACTAAACCACTCTATTTCATGAACCAAAGGAGGCCACATGGACGTAGTCCTTACCAGCAGGGAATGCAAGGGACATCCCAAACCTATTACAACCCGAATCAAGTCATATTCATACCTTCTTGTGGTCCCCTTGCTCATCCTTCCTAGTCCACACCCCCTCCTTGGTCATATCCTCCTCAATATATGCTCAACCAACTACTCATCCATTTCACCCCTATGCTTAGCCATAGCCTTAGTGGAATGCACCTCATTAGGGGTGGAGGCCCTAGTACAACTCTGCTCCAGCTCCTTTGCCTCCACCACCTACTCAATCGTAACCATTACCTTCTACTCCACCAAGGCAACCCCAAAGACCTACTCAACCGAACCCGAACCCGAATAATAGATAGACCCAACAAGTATATAGTGGGGAACCACCATTTCCAAACCTACACATTGGAGTAGCTCAACCCAATTGCAAAGCTGAGGTACAACACTTCCAAACAACTCCTCTTGAGCTCAATGATATTTACCATAGCTCAGGAAGAGTATTGAAAAAAAAAATTATATTGATATCATTGAAGGACTACATCCAGCAGAAGAAGATGCAAAAGAGAAGGTCAAAGAACCAGTGGCTGCACTTGATAAAGAGAAGACAACAGAATCAGAGATCGGGAGAGATCCCTCATGGTTACCATCAAATCCTCCATATATTCAAGAGAAGAATCAGTGAAAAGAGGAAGATATGAAGGTCATGATAGAGGAAGACATGAAGAATGATCCAGATCAGTAGAAAGGCCAAGGACATCACAGCTATATTGAGATATGGTTCCAGACAGTCACTAAGGTGCAGCATCACTCTCTTCCTCAACTATGTTTGATCCCTTCAAAGTTAAATCATTTGGTCTTTGAAATCCAGATACCATTCAAAGCATGCATTTCAAGCCTCCACATCATTTTGTCTCTCATCTCTATCTACACATGGCTCCATTGGAAGTATTCTTATACTTGAAAATGATTTTGTTTTTCAAGTAAGGTAGGGTAAAGAAAAAATAAAAAAATAAATAAGAAAAAAATTAAAAATCTAAGGTGAAAAGATCCTCAGAGGTGCCTCAGATTGGCTCATTGATTAAAAACCTCCATGAGGTGGTCAATGGGTTGGAAAGAAGAGAAAAGAAAAAGAGAATAAGATCTCGGGGTGAAAACCTCCCTTGGAGGCACCCAGGTCAGGCAATTAGGGTGAAAACCTCCTTGAGGCACCCTAGTTGTTTCCAAAAAAAAGGAGAAAAAGAAAAAGAAAAATGAATTTCCAGTTGTATTGCAGGTCTGCAAGAGAATTTCAGGAAGCAGTAGCAGTTAGCAAGAAAGCTCTAAAACCAATAACAACACCTGTCCTACCTTCCCTCAACCTTCTCCATCATTCATGACATCTTTTCCACCTCATTGTGCTTCTTTTCTGAAAATTGTGTTTTCTACAGGAGGCTCCTGTAGAAATTACAAAGAGCTAGAAATGGATTTTAAAAGCAGTTTGGGGAACATGGAAGCTTCATAAAGGGTTTATGAATCCCACTGGAATCTTCAAACCTCTCTTCCATCATTTCCAAGTCTGCATTACGGCCCAAGCTCATTTTTTCTTACTGTCCAGAAAACTGCAGAATGCTCTGATACAAAAATACATAGAGCAAAAATTTGTTTTTTCCCTAACTTGAAAACCATGCATCCATTTAAAAAATTGTTTCACGGGTAGTTGTATAGGGATGATGGCAACATGCCCAAACAATTTCAGCCAATCCTAGTGCATGGTTTCCAAGAAATTAGCTTCCATCACCTTCAGCCATTTTTGCATTTTCTCCATATCTGTGCATCCATCTAAAAACCTGTTTCATGGGGAGATGCATATGGCTGATAGTAACCTGCCCAAGCAATTTCAGTGAAATTCACTACACTGTTTCCAAGAAATTGACCTCCATCACCTTCAGTCATTTTCAGTTTTTCTCGAAATCCTTGCATCCATTGACCAAAAGTTTTATATGGGAGATGCATAATGACGATGGAAACATGATCAAAAAATTCCAAGTCAATCCAGTCTATCATTTGGGAGCTATGGACAAAACAAGTTATTGTCCTACAAAAATCTAGCATCAACAACATGAGGGTGAAAATCTGAAGGTTGAAGCAGACTCCTGAAGATCAAATCCAGCGAGAAAGGAACCTGCACAAAGCACAACCACATATCAGCAACTAGACAAGCATGCATCCAAAGAAACAAAGGCATGCAACAGAAGGAAAGGCCACAACACCTCATAGCAAACACATTCGACTTCCAGGTAAGTGACTAAACCTGTTCCTCTATTGCATGAATGTAATTTAAAAACTACATGGACAATGAGCTGGTTGTGATTAAACGAGATCGGTGGCCAGCTAACTGGCTACTCTCATCCAGTTCAGACAACACCTCGTCCAGTTCTACAGCGCTCAGCTGGAAATCATACAGCACACGTGTTTAGTCAACTCATGGGAAATATAAAAAACAAGTAGTGGAAGATGTTTTGAACTCCAGCAGAGATAATGGGAAGTGATTACAGAAAGAAAGTGTAAAGTCTCATGATGGCACTACAGTAGGGACCAATAGTCCAAATAATGCTAACGCACATTTTTTCCAGCTCACCATCAACAGAAATATCTCACAGAAAACATAAGTACTCTCCCTCGATCTCATTCACCACCTTTGTTTCCATTTTATCATCATCCCTGCAGCTACAAAAATATCTATACCACCTCCATAGCCTCGAAACCATCGTTCTATGCCATTTTTCTACTATCAGCATTCTACAGGAAGCCGTAACAGTTCTACAGGAAGGCCAGTGAGCAACTCCGCAGTCGAAAATTTGGGATTTTATGTCAAGTTTGAGCTTGAAAAGAGGTAGGCTCAGAAACCAACTCTCCACGTGATTTATCTGTACAAGGTGGTGGAATTAGAAGCAAAGTATTAGGTTGAAAAAGGCAAGGAACGTGAGCACAAAAAGTCTGCTTGTGTTTTTCTGAGTTCTACACAGTCTCTCCGTTTTCTTCTCTACATTCAAAATCTGTCTGTTTCTTCCTCACATTCTTCTGTAAAAAAAAAAAAGAGATGCAACCATAGAAATCAAGCCTATGAAAAAACGAATTTGCCAAGTCTGTCTACTCTAAAAAAAAATTGCGTTATATATTCTCTGTCCTGTCAAAGTCTTGATTTTTTTTCAAAAAATGAGAAGAAAAATCAAGTTATAAATAGTTTGAAGAGAGGGAAAAAATGCAAATTGATGGTGTGAAAAAAAGAAGAACATGGGGAATTCCCTCTCTGGTTTCAGAAAAAAAAACAAAACTCAACTATCCCTCTATTTCCAATTTTGGAAGTTGTTGCCTTCTTCCTCACTTGAGCATTTTCAGAAACCACTAAACACCATGCTAGGGGGTTTTATGAGAAAGGATCCTTTAAACTCCAAAAAATTGCATGAGCTCCCAGAAGTGTTGGCCCTCTTCACCGGGGCAAACTGGATGTCTTTCATTGAGAGAATTCATGGATATGATGAGGAGGTGACCGAGGAATTTTTAATGTCCTTAAGACCCCATTCGAGAACACATGCTACAGTTAGTTTCAGGGGTCTGACCCTAGAGCTTACACTAGATTTTATTAACAGAATCACAAGTCTTCCACTTGGGCTCCCTTGGAGCAAAGAGGAAAAACCATTGGGACATGTTGCTAAAAAGACATTCTTCGAGCCTTATGAACATCCTGTAGAGGATAAGAATAGGGTCAGAAGGACAAGCTTACCCACTCCATGGAGTGAAGTCAGCTACCAGATCATGAAATATGTCACTTGTGAAGGAAGATTTAGTATAGTTTATGGTTACCACTTCAGGTTATACCATGAATTGAGATATGGGATGGACCTACCTACAGCTAGAAAACTTAGTCTCTCATATTTCCTCCTCCAATCTTTGATAGAATGTGGCACCAAGTTAAATACAGGGGTTCCAGACTAGCTGGCCCACCATGGCCTCATTAAATTATTGGTGGAAGATGCCCTACACACATACACCATCCCCATAGCTAGGGAAATTTTCAAGAATATGTCCAGAGAAGATGACATCAAAACTTTGACTGAGGACATTAGCCCATTTAGAAGTGAAGAGGAGGAGCAGATAGAGGAACTTGAGAATAACAATAATGAGGAAGCACAAGACATTCAAATAGAAGGAAAAATAAAGAAGAAACATAAAGAAGAGGAGAAATTTGAAAATACCACTATTGAGCCTAAGGCAGAAAAGAAGACAGCCTCAAAAACAGAGAAGAGGAAAAGGACAAAGGCTAAGAAGAAAAAGCCCAAGAAAGCCCAGAAAAAGACTGCCACAAGAAAGGCAAGGACTCAGCAAGAAAAGGAGAAGACACCACCAAAGATAGCAGAGACACAAGCAAAAACAACAGACACAGGAAATACTGCAGGAGATGAAGGAAAAGAACAATAGGAAGAAACATCCCCTGAAACATTGGCAAGGGAAGCAGCAGTTGTGCTTGTTGCATTAAGCACTCTAGCAAAACAAAAAGGAAAAAGAAAAAGGCAAACCTCTATGTATTTCAAACCCAGAAGGAGCACTAGGATTAAGGTGGGCAAGCCCCAGCCACCATCAAAAGAACCAATTATCATTGAGGATGCACCTACTGAAAAGAAGGCAGAATCTCCCTCCAATATCTCTATCACCTACGAGAGAGGAAGTCCCAAAACCTCCACCTGGAAGGAAAGAATTAAAATGATGGACTCCAAGGTAGTTCTACAGGAGGCACAAACCTCTCTACAGGAAACACTGGCCAAGCTGAAAGAAACTGAAAAATTAGAAAAGAACGTAGCAAAACAGTCACCAGAGGAAAGAATGGAGAAAGGAATACCTGAGCCAAGCCCTTAGCCTAATTTAGGCTCCTATTACAATCTGCTAAAAGGTGGGAATATCATCCCACAAAAATTCATTGTGCTTCTTTTCGTTGAATTAGAAAAAGAAAGGGTCAGAACCCACACCTGGATGCAACTTTCTAAATCTAAAGGAGTTGAGGATATAGGGCACATGGAAGGCAAGTTGAAAGAGTTGAGAGGGGAGTTGGCCATGGTAAGGCACATAGAGAGCATTAGAAGAGCCTGACTATAGGAAGAAAACGAACTGCTGAGAAAGCAGTTACAGGAATGAGAAACTCAAAAGGGAGATAGGTTGCCAATCTTGGAAGGGTAGCAACAGCAAGAAGGTCCCCTAGCAGATAATGAAGCAACAGAGAAACAACAGTAAGAGGAAGAGCCACAGACTGATGTTGAAATGCTAATAAAATAGGTGTGATAAAAAGAGTCTCAGGCAGCAACTGAAGTGTAGATTTTGAAACAGCAGTTGCAGGAAAAGGAAGCCCAAATGGCCTGCATGGCCAGTTGGGCAATGGAGGCCTTGCAGTGCAGACAACTAGCTAGATCTTATGCACTGTATCTCAAAGACCAATGGCTCCAATTCCAGATTAAAACATTGGCCCAAAGGGGCACAATCCCATTCCAAAATTATAATCAGTTTATGCATTTATGTGATAGTAGTTCAGCAGAGGATAAAGCCAAATTAGCAGAATTTTACCTACACAATATGGCACTCCCTGATATGAATTTATGGGATCCAAATGCTGCATTGGGAGATCTACAGCTCATGGCTATGGCTTCTTGGTTGAGCCATGAAGAAAAGAGAGCAGTGGAAATTCAAAAGATAATGGAAAAAGAGCTAGGTGAGCCCCTGATGATAAGGGCTGAACCAGAAGATCCCTTAGCTCTCATCTATGCTCATCAACCCCTTGCAAGAAACCTTCAAGTCCTCCCTGACTATGTTGAAAGGCAAGCACAAGCTATCGCTCACTTTGAAGATATGGAGAGATTATTTGGTGATAACTGCCTTCATGCTTGCACAAGAAGATGGAATACATTGTCCCATAGCCTAAAGATAAGGGAGTATCACTCCCCAACCAGAATGAGGGAAGCTATGAGGAGAGTACCCCTATACAAACAATCAATGCAAAACTTGAAAGCCAACTGGATTGGTCTTAAGTTCAGTCCTCCACTACTGCTAGGACTGTTGGAAGGGGTTAAGGAGGAGGAAGAACAGAAACAATGGGAGGAAGTGGACAGAAAAGCAAGTTTCCATGACAGAGAAGAAGACATCACATCAAAATCTTGGGATGTCAGGGAAGTTGTTAAAGCCATTAAAGATGAAGAACTGGATTAGTTGCTTAGAGGATGAGCAACCCATTCAATAGGGGGGTGATGATGAGCCCCAAAAATGGGTAACTATATGGGCTCATTCTGCCTATTATTTTCATTTAATCCACCATTCTCCATAGTTTTGTGCATGATTTTGAATATATTTATGTCAATAGAGTGAATGGGGATAGTCACTTTACCACATAGTCTAATGAGTGTTTATTGCAGATTTTTGGACATTTTTTGACAAAGACAAGGCATTTATGAGCAGATTGGCAGCCAAAATCGAGTAAAAAGGGCTGAGGACTTAGAGGAGGAGTGTCTCCTTCATTAGTGACCCCTTCCTTGAGTTCTCCATCGGCAACACAGAGTACAAAGGCCCACAATGATGATTCCAAGGGGCAGCCAAGCAAGTCTAGTGAAGTTGTTGTTATCTTTAATTTTAGGCAGTTGAGTTCCTGAAGTTTAGGACGACTGTTGGGATTCCTCACTTGTATAAATAAGAAGGCTTCAAGCCTCAGTAGGTTAGCCATTTGATAGTCTATTTTCACACTTTAGTGCAACCTTGTACTCAGCTCATTTTGAAGCTCTTTTTGCAAATAGTTTTGTGATATAACTATTATTTTTTGTATCAATGAAGATTAATCTAGCTTTGAACCAGCACTAATATTTCCTAGAGGGCTGCAGCTCTTGGGTTAGGGCCCAACCCAAGTGCCCAGCACCTCCTTTGTGTATTTATATGTGTTTTTCTTGCATTCATGAGATAATTTCTATTGTGTAGGTTAAATCTTGCTTTGTTAATTAGGTTGCTTTTGATGGTTAGAATAATTGTTCTTGCTTTAGGTTGATTAGATAGTTTGCTGTAGTAACAGAAAAAGATCCAAAAAGGCTACCAAACAAGCCTTGATCTCCTTTCTCCCTCCTTGGGACCATGATTTGAGATCAAGGCACTATTGCTGCCACCAAAAACACTGTTTTTGCTTTCCAATGCAATTACTAGTGTGAGATTTCGAGTTGGAGAAGTTGATATTAGTTGGATTCACATGCTTAGATCTTTTCTTGTCCATTTACCATGGCTTTCTCACATAGTTTTCTATCTATAAAGTTCTGTTCAGCATTTCTCTGGTTTTAGGTCAAATTTTAGGTCAAAATAGGCAAAACTCTGTTTTTCGATTCTTGCTTGGGTCAGTTTTGAAAAGTAATTGTGCAGCTCACTTGTAGAACACTCCAGCTTATCATTCTTCCATAACACAGCCTGCACCAGTTCATCTCTCAAGATTTCCCCCACTCATTCGCCATACTTCCCCAAACTGCCCTAATTTCTGCATTTTTGTGCAAAATTGCTTTCTTGACCTTTGAACAAATCCAACCATCTCCTTCATTCCTGATCTTTATTGACAAACTCCTAGACCCCTTAACACATGCATCCAGCCTTCATTTCCCTTCTCCCACCATTTTTCCACCTTCAAACCTCCAAAAACCACTTTCGTCCTCCTCCTGTAGATCCCCTGCAGCCTCCTGTAGAAGTTCATCCGAGTGATTTATCAAAGTCTAATCGCAATGGAAGTCTCTAGAAGGGTACTAGGTACTTCTTAGGACCTCTCCAAACCTTCCCCACCTCCTGAAAAAGCCAACTCCATCTCCCTTCGCCACCAAATCCCTGCACAATCACAACTAATTAAAACACCAGCGTAATAATTCTACATAAAAATGCTCAAAAGTACAAAAAGATGATTTCTTCTCCTTTTCCTTCAGAAGTAGCTTGAATACATGCATTTTACCATTTCAGTAGTCAATGGCATCCATTTTAGTAGTTTCCATCTCTTTTCTCGCAAAAGTAGGGTTAGTGGGTAAAACTAGGGTTTGCTAGGGTTTGTGTTTCCTTTCAGTTTTCATTATCTTTCTGCAAGTAGAATAGCCTCTTTCAAGTTAGCTTTCTTCCATCACAGTTAAAAGCTTCTTCTAAGAACTCATAGAAGTTGGCTTAAGCTCCTAGCGAACTTGTGCTAGCTGATCAAGTGACAGCCTGCAGTAAGAGCTAATACTTGTGCATATAGCACTGTCACTTCCATGTTTGTTACGAACTGCCGGGTTGATAAACGTAAAGTAGGGAGCCCCGAGAGTTACATCATCATTGCTAGAATACTGGAGCTCACCATAAGGCAACACCAGTAAGGGTAGAGAAGGGAGTAGAGACAGACGATGATTGAGCCATGAGTGCACACACACAACTTAAGCGGAAGTGTGGGGACATAGATTTATAGTCAGATGGACTACAGGCAATGAGGGGTAGGATCCTTGAGGTACCCAACCTCTTGGATTAGACCATGCTATGATAGCCCCAAAGAGGAGTAGCAGGATTGGAAAATCTGGGTAGAGATGGATGTGAATGAAGCAATAGAGAGAGTTAGAGTGGAGGAGCCCCAAGACAACGTGAGGCTAATAGACTGCAGTGATGTGAGAGGCACGGATTGTTGCACCAGTTCAGGATGGCACAGAGAGGTGTGCAATGGTGCGAGATGCAGAGAGTTGTTGCAGCAATGTAGAGGTTAGAGAGGGATCACATGTCAGTGATAGAGGGGGCTTCACCATCAGGAGGGTCTCTAGCCCAATGGAGAGGTCAGAGTTGGGAGATCAGTTACTTACTTCTCAGTAACTGAGTTGCAGTGCAGCAGTGGGCATCATGATGCAGCATAATGAGAGGACTTGCATTGTGGATGCAGTGTTGGGGGAAAGGACCAGCGACAGTACATATGCAGCAGTGGCAGTGGCAGGGCCATCAATAGCAGTGCAGGATGCAGCAGTGAAGAGGATGTTGGGTAGTAGGGCTAGCATCAACACAAGAACTGATTTCAGATGATCAAGGTGATACTCAGTGAGGAGTATTGCTAGAGCAAAGTCCTCTCTAAGAGGGAGTGTTTATTTGGGGCAGAATCGGATGCACTCTAGCCACGAAATTTGGTGGAGAGGTTGGGGCACATGAGATCTCTAATACCTAGAAAGAGTTTGGGCAGATTCTAAACAGGTTGAGGAATATTAAAATAATTAATATTTTTAATGGAGTCGCTAAGTCTAAACTTAGGGAAATTAAAATATTAATGTGGATTAATATGAAACTGTGTTAGAATGGTCCAAAAGACATGGATCAAGCTAGATCTAATCTTATCCATTGATTAGGGACTTAATATTGGTCGTTGATATGTCAATAAGAAAAGTATAAGAGAAGGCTTGAGGGTCACATGGAGAGCACACCAGATGATCAATCATTCTATTCTCTAGAGTGGGGCTTTCTAAGAGAGATAGAATTAGTGATCGGAGTTGTAGCTGAGGGGAAGTGAGTATAGAGAGACAGAGAGGCAGAGATAGTGCCAGGAGATCAGCGTAGGAGTGAGAGAGAGTGATGCAGTAGCATCAAGGGATCATGCAGGGCCATGCAGAGGTAGCCAGGAGCTACGCAGTGCTTCAGAGAGGGTAACATAGCTGACACAGAGGGCCAAAAGGCTGTTGTAGGGCCTCCTGAGGCTGACACAGTCATGGGGGCTTCATTAGGGGAGCAATATTATACCATGTGGGTTTATACTAGGGGATATATATTGAGGAAAGAATGACATAATATATTGGCGGATATATAGGGGGTAAAGGGTTTTTATATTGGAAAATATAAAAAATGGAGCTTAAAGATAATGAAAAAATATAAAGGGGTATAAAAAATGCTAATGGAAAAATGGATACCTACAATATCTAGTGAAATAGGGGTTTTCTAAATTGGGACGCTACATTGGGTTCATATCGGTAGGGGGTTAAATAATATGATTTTTAGATGGATTTTCCAATATGTAGTCAAATTAAGGGTATTATTTAATATGCCATGAACACACGTGATATGTCAGAGGTTCACTAAGTGAATTTCTCGTGGATGTGGTCTAGAAACATAGATGTTGGGATTTCTAGGGTAGATTGGAGCTGAGGAACTGCCAAGGGTTTATCCGGAGTTAAGCTAGGACATTTGTCTCAGACTAAGAGGTACTACTACCAAGGGAATTCTCTGTTGGGTAAGCCAGATTTGGCACCCAGATTGTACTTTGAAATTGCTTAATAAGAAAACCCTTAGATAGCTGCACTGGTTTTCCCACATTGGGTTTTAACAGGGACATTGGTCAAAAGAATAACGATTTCATTTTGTATGCTTGTTTTTCTTTCCTTCAGTTATGATCTGTAATATGTTGAGCATGTACTAGTGTTTATTTTCAGTATTTACATTGTAAATAACTTGTTAAGTAACAAAACAAGTAGGTAGGAATAAATTAGTAAAGTTCATGGAGGGTTTCTAACTGGTAGACTTAGAAAATTCAACATTAAGCCTTACTTATATTAAGTTAAAGCATACCATATGGAGATCAATAGAGCTTAAGAACATCGAAGCACCGAGCACATGATGGAATAGAGAAAATCATTAGGAGAGTATGATGTGACAATGGTATTGTTATCACTTAGGTTGTCCCTAAAGCTCCTAAAAAGGATATGGCTGAGGTAACCACAAACCAATCTTTGGACTGCAGGTTCTAGCCCACCTGCAATCAGAGAGGGCTCTCTCTTTCTGATTTAGCTTTGTTGAAGATGATTTTAGGCTAGTTATTGAGTTCAAGGTGCTTTGTTTTGATTTTGGTGGGATGATTGATACTTTCAAGTAGAGAGGCAAAACATAGTGTGGTAAGTTTCAAACCATTGGGCATGGAGTCATGTAGTAAGATTGCTGGTGCATTTTATTGGTCACAAGAAAGGAATATGGAGCAAGATAGCTGCATATGAAGTAATCATTCAAGGTAAAGAGATGGATTGAATGGCTAAGGAATGAGAGGCAATTAAGAATTTCTCATTCAGGTTAGCAGAGGGAAGATAAATGGGCCCTATCTAGGAGCAGCTAAGTATTCCTAGATAACAGTCATTCATATGTGAAATAGATCAAACATGAGCCATAAAAGAATTCATGTTTATGCCTAAATCAAGAGGAAAACATTAAGAAGCCACAGAAACTGAGCATAGAGTGAAACTAAGCAAATTCTAAACCAATCCTTTATTCTGTGACTTGAGCATATATGAATATGAAATAACAGCGGTAAGGAACACTTATTGATTCATATTGCAGCATAAGAATTCCACATTCATTTCTTCAAACCATTAAACACAGCACACAGTCATTCCTCCAAGCTTTTCAGAAATCTTTGATTAAGGAAAACATATCAGATATACTGTGCGAGTCTCTAATGAGGATTATCAACCAACCAACCCTTTGAACAATGAATTAGGGTGGCTTTTATAGAGAAAATATCCAAAAAATCTATTATGACAGACCTAAAATAGGTCTGCGGGAAAAACAAGTTTCTTAACCTAATCTAGTCCTGAAATAAATGCAAGAAAATATCTTCGAGCTGCGCTGGAAGCAGCTGCATCAAAATGAATTAATGTGGTGTCCTTATGGCATTGTTGTTCATTTAGCCATAACTGTGCTTTGGGTTCTGATCCTGGCTCTTGAGTGGCTTTGATTATGCATTAACTGTGATTTGAGAGCTTTGATGGGCTATCACCGCTTTCTTTGACTTTGTTGGAGGCCATTCAATGTTCACCTGCTTTGGGAAATAAAGATTTCCATTAAAACCTTTAACTGATACTTTTTGTCGCTTCTTTGATGTGCTTTGGCACTGGATGTGCGCTTTCTGTCACCTCTGATACTCTTTAAACTGTCCCATCAACCTTTTATGGCTGCCTTTCGGCCCTCTGCTACTCTGAAAACTGTCTTTGCCCCTTTCTGGATCTTGCGCGAAGAAATTCTTGTCATTTTGCGACTTTCGGGCCTGCTGGTAGCCGAGCAATAGGTGGCTTTCCATTTTGGCCTATTTCATCGCACATCAAAAACTACCTCAGTTTCTTATTCCAGGCATCCTTTGCTGCGATTTGCGCCCTCTGCGCCCTTTTGGTGATGACAAAATGGTCTGAAATGCATGAATTCCCTCATCGGGAGCAGGTGCTGGAAGAAACCCTATAAAAAATGGCCATTTTCTTTAAAACAAACAGAAAGCTCATTTATACGCAAAAAATCGTAAAAATCGTGGCGGGAGCGGTCACTGTTCATTGGATTAAATCTAGTCCGTTGGATCCGGCACGGGCCGATCCAACGGCTGGCGCTATTTCGGCGGTCTGTGGGGACATGGGCATACACATATGTGCGATCGCCGAAATGGGCGATCGCCGAAACGATCTGGACCATTGATCTGGACGGAACGATGGACGACCATGATTACATCGGCGCTTTACCATCGAAAATATTTGCGATAAGGCTTGCAATGCATGAAAAAGTGGGTGTTGCGATAAAGTGCAGTTTTAACAAAAAGTATTGATTTTTTACGATAAAGCAACATAACGATAAAAAACGAAGTTTTTATGAATAACTGGGGGTTGCGGTAACAATGCATTCGATAGAGATATTGCTTTCGGGTGAAGAAAGTGCTAAGTATGGAAATCTTAGGCCACAAAGGGGAAGTAGAACTCGTAGAAGAGATATCAGCACTCCTAAGTAAAGCAGATCTCTACTTAGGCAAATGTTTATGAAACATGATGAAACTAAGAGGAATCAAGCAGATCTTGACCTCTTTGGGGAAGTTAGTGAATGATTTGGGGACAAGGAAGAATGGGGAGTTAGTCATGCCTCGCTTGATCTGATCTAAATGAAAAACTATATCATAACTGTGATCTGAATGGATATAACACTTGAAAACTGAAATGGATCACATAGCTTGATTCTGCAACCACAAAACTACCTACCCAGCCTACTTACCTAGCATTTTTTCTTCTTTTTGCATGGGTGCACTTGAACTTGCAGACCTTGATTATCCCTTTTTTTCTTTTTTGCTGTCCTCCTATCTAAATCTACACTTATTTCTTCCAAGGGCCCAGATTAAGCAGTTGGGCTCCTTTGTTTCTCTACCTATCTACAAATCTGCCAAGATTAAGCTGTTTGGACAGATATTCATTCTCTACATTCTAAAACAAGAAATTGAAACCTAGGGAAGCCAAGATTAAGCTGTTTGGCCTTCCCTTAACAGAAAATTCTTCAAAAAGGAATAACTCATCAAAATTGGAATACAGCAGTGGCATTTAGACTGGCACACTCTCATGGACACTTCATTGGTTTCTGTAGCAAATATGGAACATTGCAGCATGCAAAGTATGACATATTTGGCATGTAAAAATGTCGATCATGAAAGATGAATACCTGCTGTAGCAGGAGGCTAACAGTGGCTCCACTCGGGGATGGCTTTTCCTTGTGAAAAGCCAAGAACAGCAGGTCAGACTGCCTTGATCTTCTATTTTTACTGTAGACTGAAACTTCCCCTATGCAGGTTACTAAATGATTTGAAACTTTTGAAACCTGAACACAACATTCTCATAAACTGAATTTTTATACCACAGCAGCATTGCCTGCTTTCTTCTGCATGCTCTATCATTATATGCATCTCTGCCTGAGAACCTGACTTTGAAATAAACACCACATAGGAAAAAAAAACTGGAGAACTTCCCTTGATTCTGTCTTGAAAAAGGCGCTGATGTGAACTGAAAAATTCTCCTTTCTTTTGATACTATTGACTGAAAAAAACCGCCTCCTCTTTTGCTGAAAAAATGCAATGATGACAGAAATCTGAATGGAGGACTTGCTTTGGTTCTACCTTTAAAGAACTCTGCTGCACTGTTCCATTATTCGACCTGCTATAAAAGTAAAACAAAGCGTTGAAAATACAAGTATTTATGTACAGATATAATACAGCTGTGTTGTGTTTAACAACAGGGATCATGATAATGTTTTAACATTCGCCCATTAACAGGGCCTTCTTCAGTTATGCCATCCTCTACAGATTTGAGGAAATAAGTGTTATTTCCCTGCACAGTGCTGATAACAAATGGACCTTTCCATAGAAAATCAAATTTTGCATGCTTGCCCTTGTCTTCTCTTCGTGAGTCCCACCTTAGAACTTTGTTGCCAATACAGAAATCCTCAGCCTTAGCTTTCTTATCAAACATCTTTTTCAGCTTCTCTTGCAAGATTTGAGCTCTGTCATAGACCTGCTCTCTGGTTTGCTGGAGATGAATGGTCTGATTTATTCTTCATTGAATATCATTAGGTTCTGCCTGAACCTCTTGTAACAGCTTCATAATGGAAATGCCCAAAGAAGATGGAAACCTGGCCTCCATGCCATATATCAGCTCATAAGGGCTCATCCCAATGGATTTCTTTGTTGAAAGTCTGTCTGCCCATAGGGCATTTGTGAGCTTTCTATGCCAGTTCTTCTTGTTTTCTTCTAAAATATTCTTGATAATACTGATCAGGCTCTTGTTAGATGACTCAGCTAAGCCATTACCTTGAGGGTAATAGGCTGTGGAATGGCCCAAGGTAATGTGAAAATTATGGCAGAAATTGATCATCCTTTTGGATTTGAAGGCAGCGGCATTGTCGGTAATGATCTTCTTAGGGCAGCCAAATCTAGAAAGGATATTGCACTCAAGGAATTGGGTACTGATGGTGTCATTAGCTTGCCTGCATGGGATGGCCTCAACCCACTTGGTGAAATAGTCAGTAGCTGTTAGAATCCACTTGTGCTGGCCTGAGGAAGAGGGATGGATTTCTCCAATGAAGTCAAGACCCCATTGTTGAAAAGGTTTTTCGGTTGAGATGGGCTTAAGGGGCAAGGGCAGTAGCGTTTTTTTGCCCTCAAAGATTTGGCACTTGTGACATGAAATAGCAAACTTCTTTACATCTGCAAACAGAGAGGGCCAATAGAAACCAGCCCTTAAAATTTTATCAGCAGTGGACTTCCAATATAGATGTCCTCCATAGTCCCCTGCATGGAATTCTTTCATGACATTGTTAGTTTCATTCATGGTTAAACAATTAAGCAATATGCCTTCATGATTTTTCCAAAATAATGCACCATCTAAAACACAAAACTTTAAAGCCTTCATTTTCAAAAATCTTTTCTTGGTTCTGGACAATCCTGGGGGAGCAAACAGGTTTAACAATATAAAGCATATATCAGCATACCATGGGGATTGCAAAAAGGAGTCACTGATCTGTGGAGTTGCCAGCTCTTGTTCATTGTCCAGTTGGTTAATGTCTAAGGCTTGAAAGTTTGCTTCGGAAATCAGTTTGGCTAAACCTTGTCCCTTTATCAGCTCGGTTGGTTTTATTTCGATGTCATACTCAAGAATGTTAGCAATCCACTTGCCTCTTTTGCCCTCTAACCCCTCTTGGGTTAATATGTCTTTTACAATAGCATTTGGAACATAGGAAATCACATGTGAATATAAAATGTAAACTCGGAAGTCTTTGATTGCTTTAACCAGGGCATAGGCTTGCTTATCCATGATTGGGTACTTCAAAGGGGCATCTCTTAAGGCTCGGCTGAAAAAAGGTAATTGGCTTTTCAGCCCCTTGATCATCCTTTTGCAAAAGGACAGTAGCTATGATGTGATCAAATGCAAATGAGAATATGATAAAGTCCCTATCAAATTTAGGACTTGTAAGGATTGGAGCTTGGGTTAAGGCAGATTTGATGCTGTCAAAGGCTTGTTTGGTTTCAAGAGACCATTTTACCTTGGCATCCTTTTTTAGCATGTTGCTTAACAGTCTTATCAGTTCAGCTAGATTTGGGATAAATCTCCTTAGGAAATTTATCTTTCCAAGGAATGCTTGCAACTCTTTTATGTTTCTGGGATATGGGATTTGGAGGATGGCTTGGATTCTTTTAGGATCAATTCTAATCCCGTCCTTTGATATGATATGGCCAAGAAGTTTGCCTTCTTCAAGGCCAAAGAGAGATTTTTTGGGGTTCAAGGAAATGCCATATTTCCTGCATGTCATGAATATTTGCCTCAAATGTTTTAGGTGCTCTTGGTCAGATTTGGAAAAACGGGTTAAGTCATCAAGGTAGACAACTAGAAAATCATGTATTTCCTTA
This sequence comes from Pinus tabuliformis, assembly GCA_031772625.1. Lineage (NCBI taxonomy): Eukaryota > Viridiplantae > Streptophyta > Pinopsida > Pinales > Pinaceae > Pinus > Pinus tabuliformis. The sequence goes on from CM062804.1 coordinate 1,393,334,065, forward strand.
GCAAATGCAATATCCATTGCCCTTTGAAAGGTAGCACCAGCGTTTTTAAGTCCGAAAGGCATTTTCACATACTTAAATGTTCCCCACGGTGTGGTAAAGGCTATCTTGTCTTGGTCATCTGGGTGAACCATTATTTGATTGAAACCTGAAAAGCCATCTAGCAAAGAGATTCTAGATGACCCCACTACTTCTACAGAATATGATCCATTTTGGGCAATGGGTAGTGGTATTTTAGGGAGACTTGGTTTAAATTTCTTAGGTCTATACATAGCCTAATCTCACCTGTCTTCTTTCTTGTAGGAACAAGATTGGATACCCATTCAGAGAATCTGATGGGTGCTATTATGCCTACTTCAAACATTCTTTTTACCTCCTTTTCAATCAAGGGAAGAAGCATAGGATTGATTCTTCACAGTTTCTGTTTGAAGGGATTTTGGTTTGGTTTTAAAGGAATTGTGTGTTGGATTACTGAGGTGTCATAGGACTTCAAGTCCTCATAACTCCAAACAAATACATCTTGGAATTCTTTGAACAAATCAATATATTTGGGCTTTTGATCGTGGGGCAGATTTTTGGACAATTTAATCATTTTGGGCTTCTCTGCTGTTCCAATGTTGTGCTCTTCTATATTAGTGTTTAAGGGCTGTATTTTTGGCTTTTTGGGAACATCACTTGCATCAAACATATCTTCTAATGGAGTGACGCTAGCAGGGAGAAAGTTATCCTTTAGATCAATGATCTCGGCCTCTGTTTTAGCTATTTCTTCCAAATGCATCTGTTTCAGCTCTTCTATGTTTGCATTGTCAAAAACAGTTGGGTTCAGTATTTGTTTGGCTGTTGTAGCTATTACAGCCTGCTGATTTTCATTTGTTTGCTGTTGTTCATCTGTCATAGCATCCATGTCAATGTTAATATTTGAAAACTCATGCTCAAGAGTGACGAAACTGTTAATCTGGGCATCATTTTCGAATACTTGCCAATCTTTTACATTATTTGGAACAGTAGGCCTGTGTTTTATCTCAGCAGTGAAATGGTGATTTGGGTCAAAGGGAAGCTTGCATGTACTAGCAAAAGTGGCTAGGGTGTGTGCATGAATGTTATGATTTCTTGAAATCTTAGCAAGCTTGGATTCAGTGAATGCATTGAGTATATTAGTGGCAGCAGACCTATAGGCCCTCATTCTATTGTCATTGGTAACAAATTTACCTTTCATTTGTTGTATGATTAAATCAGAGTCACCTAGAATAGACACTTTTGCAGCTCCTAGAGCTTTGAGGAGTTTAAGGCCTAACAAGAAAGCCTCATACTCTGCCATGTTGTTGGTGCATTTAAAGTTCAGTCTGTAGGCATGACCTTCTGCATGATTGTTATGTGTATTGTGAATCCATACACCTGCCCCTACTCCTAACTTGTTAACAGAGCCATCAAACTCTAAATACCATGTGATTTCTTGCTTGTGTTTAGTATTAGGAGTTTCAGTCATTTTAGGATTAGGCAGGTTTAAAATTTCTGTTTGGGGAGGTTCTTCTAGTATGCTGGTTGCATTAACTGTTTTGATAGTTTCATCAATATGGGCAACCAATTCTTCACTGATGTATGTGTCTAGTTCTAAAGCCAAAGGCTTATCATCAGCTGGAGGATTTGTTTCATCATTAAACAAAATAAAAGAATCCATATCATAATGGATTAAGTAAATGGGAAAATTTTCAGGCTTGTCCTCGCTACTTACCACATACTTCATGAGTGTTTCTCTATATAGTCTCTTTGGTTGCCCAAAGATGGATATAGTGGCATAGGAGAGGTCTAATTGGAGGGATCCTTGGAGTTTTTCTCCCCAAGATCTTGATAATAGCATGCCATACCTTGGTGGAATGTCAGCAACCACCATATCCATGAGGATTGTCTTGTTGGGATATTGGACTAAGGAGACACAAGAGTCTTTGATGAGGCCTAAACACTTGACTTGACTTGAGTCAAAGGAGAATAGATCTTTGTATGGCCTAGTGACTTCAAGGTTTAACTTTTCCATTACAGCTTTGGGCATAAGATTGTGTGAGGCACCTGAGTCAAACATGGCATTATGCAAGACTTTGTCATGTATGTGCAAACTAACATAAAAGGGTAGAATAGATCCATATGTTGATTTTCCATTAACTTCTGGACCAAACAGCAGCTCAGGGGTATCATCTAAAACATTTACATCATCCTTGACCTCTGGGATTTGTAGTGATCTTTGAATTTGTTGCCTATACACATCATGCTTGGCAAGTTCTGAGAGGGGGATGGATATCTTAAGCTTTCCAATCTCTGCCTCTAAATTAAATGGTTTCTCCAATGGAGTCTTTGTGTTGGCAGTAGCAGATTTCCCCTTCTCAAGTGTATTTTCTGCATTTTTCTCTTGATTATCAGAGTTGTAGTGAGTGATACCTTGCGGTATTTCTGTTTTTGGAAGGCCTTTAGGAGTGCAGTTCAAATCTTCTTTTGAGGAAGAAAGTGGCAGAGGCTGATCATTAGAGGGCTGCATGTCTGTGACATCCTCTACAGTTACTTGATGCGGGTTTGGGACATTTTTATCAACAGTTTCTACGGGGGCAGCCTTTTCTTTGATCTTCTTCGGCTGCTTGGTATCATTTGGTTTAACTTTTTCGGGCACATCTATGGTTCTGGTCCTCAGCTTATACTGTTTGTGGACCTCATAAACAACTGACTCATAACCTTGTTTAAAGTCAAAAGACTCACCAGACTTAGTTTGAAATTGATTAAAGTCATGCTCATCTTGGTATTCTTGGGTTAGGAAAGTTTGTTGGTCACCCTTCAAATCCACTAAGTTCATGTGAGTGTCCTCTGTGGGCTCACTAGAGGTAGATGCTTCAGCATAATTTTCATGAAAAGGGGGCCTTACATCATGGTCTGGGCTAGACCTACCAGCATTTGTGTTCTGAGTTTTCCTGAAATTTTGGTTCCGTATGGCATTAGGCTGTTGTCCTTCCCATGATGATTTCCTGTCAACACCTTCTACTCTGTCTCCCAGCCTGTGCATGCCACTGATAATAGCATCTAGCTTTTGATCTAAGGCTGAGGGTTCTTCCTTGAAGGTGGCCTCTACGCTAACAGCAACATTTTGCATGTCTGCAAGGGTTTGAGGGGCTCTTTCTTTTAACTGGTAAGCCATATCCGGGTCGAATCCATCAAGGAATTTATATAAGGCAAGGTCAGGTGGAGGCCTTAAGTTCTATGGTATTGCATTATAGACATTATTGAATCTTGCACAATAATCTAAGACAGACTCTTGAGGGCCTCTTTTTATGGTGTCGTACTCAGCTAGTATGTGCAAGGGGTCTTTCTTTTTCTCCCATCTGTTGATAAAGGATTGGTAAAGCTCATCCAGATTGGTTATGGAATTTGCAGCAAGTGCCCTGAACCAAGTTCTTACATCACCTGTTAAACTTTGGACAAAAATTTTCATTCTCACGCTATCATCATCTATCTCATAGTTCTCAAAATAGTCTTGCATCTTCTTGGTATGCTGAAGGGCTGTGCAAGAACTAGTTCCATCAAAATAGGAGATTTTAGTTTGATAAGAGGCATAGCCCCAGGATTAGTAGGTAATTGCAGGGGTGCATATCTATTAGCCATATTCACAAGGATAAGTGGAACAACAGGAACAACTCGAACAACTGGAACAGCTGTAACAACTGGAACAGTTGTAACAACAATGGTAGTAGTGGTATTATGTGCAGTGAATGGAGGTGTGGAGGGAGTGCTTTGAGAGGTGGATGAAGAACAAGGGGAAGTAGGGGTTGAACGAAATAAAACTTTGACAAGGGTTGGAACACTGCTTGGGTGAACTGCTTCAGGACTATTATCAGCAAAATCTTCTTGTTTCCTAAGAATCTTTGGGATTAAGTTGGGATTGTCAAAAACAGCTGGAGGGTCTGGGTCGGGATTTGACCTAGTATAATGAGTTTTCCTCTTTGGAGCCAGCTTCCGAATTTTGTTTTTTGGTATTTTTCCTGGGAATGTTTCTAGTTTAGGAAGGAATTGATTAAATTTTTGAGACAACTGTTTAGAGCTTAAAGCTAGAATGAAGATTGACTGAAGCAGCTTTTATTTAATCCTGTAAATGCAAAGCAAGAATAGTTTCAAAGGCTTCCTGGCTGACATTCAGACTTCATCTGTAGTTTTAAGAAATAGACAGCAATCGAAAAAATCATTTCGAGTTCCCTAGTCGAGCTTTCCAACTTGATTCATGAATTTATCTGAGGATTGTCCCCAGCGGAGTCGCCATTATGTTATCACTCAGGTTTTCCCTAAAGCTCCTAAAAGGGATACGGCCGAGGTAACCACAAACCGATCTTTGGACTGCAGGTTCTAGCCCACCTGCAATCAGAGAGGGCTCTCTCTTTCTGATTTAGCTTTGTTGAAGATGATTTTAGGCTAGTTATTGAGTTCAAGGGGCTTTGTTTTGATTTTGGTGGGATGATTGATGCTTTCAAGTAGAGAGGCAAAACATAGTGTGGTAAGTTTCAAACCATTGGGTATGGAGTCATGGAGTAAGATTGCTGGTGCGTTTTATTGGTCACAAGAAAGGAATATGGAGCAAGACAGCTGCATATGAAGCAATCATTCAAGGTAAAGAGATGGACTGAATGGCTAAGGAATGAGAGGCAATTAAGAATTTCTCATTCAGGTTAGCAGAGGGAAGATAAATGGGCCCTATCAAGGAGCAGCTAAGAATTCCTAGATAACAGTCATTCATATGTGAAATAGATCAAACATGAGCCATAAAAGAATGCATGTTTATGCCTAAATCAAGAGGAAAACATCAAGAAGGCACAGAAACTGAGCATAGAGTGCAACTAAGAAAATTCTAAACCAATCCTTTGTTCTGTGACTTGAGCATATATGAAATTGAAATAACAAAGGTAAGGAACACTTATTGATTCATATTGCAGCACAAGAATTCCACATTCATTTCTTCAAACCATTAAACACAGCACACAATCATTCCTCCAAGCTTTTCAGCGATCTTTGATTGAGGAAAACATATTAGATATACAGTGCGAGTCTCTAATGAGGATTATCAACCAACCAACCCTTTAAACAGTGAATTAGGGTGGCTTTTATAGAGAAAATATCCAAAAAATCTATTATGACAGACCTAAAATAGATCTGCGGGAAAAACAAGTTTCTTAACCTAATCTAGTCCTGAAATAAATGCAAAAAAATATCTTCGAGCTACGCTGGAAGCAGCTGCATCAAAATGAATTAATGTGGTGTCCTTATGGCATTGCTGTTCATCTATCCATAACTGTGCTTTGGGTTGTGATCCTGGCTCTTGAGTGGCTTTGATTATGCATTAACTGTGATTTGAGAGCTTTGATGGGCTATCACCGCTTTCTTTGACTTTGTTGGAGGCCATTCAGTGTTCACCTGCTTTGGGAAATACAGATTTCCATTAAAACCTTTAATTGATACTCTTTGCCACTTCTTTGATGTGCTTTGGCACTGGATGTGCACTTTCTGTCACCTCTGATACTATTTAAACTGTCCCATCGACCTTTGATGGCTGTTGTTCGGCCCTCTGCTGCTTTGAAAATTGTCTTTGCCCCTTTCTGGATCCTGCGCGAAGAAATTCTTGTCATTTTGTGACTTTCGGGCCTACTGGTAGGCGAGCAATAGGCGGCTTTCCATTTTGGCCTATTTCATCGCGCATCAAAAACTGCCTCAGTTTCTTATTCCAGGCATCCTTTGCTGTGATTTTCACCCTCTGTGCCCTTTTGGTGATGACAAAATGGTCTGAAATGCATGAATTCCCTCATCGGGAGTGGGTGCTGGAAGAAACCCTGTAAAAAATGGCCATTTTCTTTAAAACAGACAGAAAGCTCATTTATACGCAAAAAATCATAAAAATCCTGGCGGGAGCGGTCACTGTTCATTGGATTAAATCTAGGCCGTTGGATCCGGCGCGGGCCGATCCAACAGCTGGCGCTATTTCGGCGGTCGGTAGGGACATGGGCATACACATATGTGCGATCGCCGAAATGGGCGATCGCCAAAACGATCTGGACCATTGATCTGGGCGGAACGATGGACGGCCATGATTACATCGGCGCTTTACCATCGGAAATATTTGCGATAAGGCTTGCGATGGATGAAAAAGTGGGTTTTGCGATAAAGTGCGGTTTTAACAAAAAACATTGATTTTTTGCGATAAAGCCATATAACGATAAAAAGTGGAGTTTTTATGAATAAGTGGGGGTTGCGGTAACAATGCATTCGATAGCGATATCGCTTTCGGGTGCGATAGCGATATCGCATCGGTGGAATATGATCGGGGCACATATAAACAGAGCCAATATTGATCGCTGCCCCTCCCGACTGCGATATCGCATCGGAGGGGGTCCCAAAGGAAACTTTTGAATCGGAGCAAGGTTTTTGCACAAAAATGGTAAGTTTTGTGAAGTCGGAGGGGTTTTTCTTCATGGAAAGGAGGGCTTTTATGATTCGGCAAAGGGTCTTTATGGCCTTAGAATGATTTTTGGGTGTTTTAAAAGGTTTTTAAGGCATCGGAAGGGGTCCGAAAGACTGGAAGGATGGATTTCATGCCTTGGAAGGAGTCCAAAGACACTTAAGAGGAATTTTATGCAGTTTGAGAAGGATTTTAAGGCCAAACAAGGGGTTTATGCCTTGAGAAGGTGAAAACAAGTCAAATGGGATGGTTTTTATACAGATGAAGGGAATCTATGCTTTGGGAAGGAGTCCAAAAAGCATGAGAAGATGGTTTGAGGGTGGCAATGAGGGTTCTTGCTGAGTTTCAGGCAAACTAAGCAATTCCCAAGTGTACTTATGGTTATTTTTCAACCAGAGGAAGGGGATATGTATTTAGGGGAGCTATTAACATAGTTTTAGTAGGGGGAAGGGGACACAGATAGGGATTTACATAATAGAGTTAGTAGTTAACATGAAAGTGTGAAGAAAGTGCTAAGTATGGAAATCTTAGGCCACAAAGGGGAAGTAGAACTCGTAGAAGAGATATCAACACTCCTAAGTAAAGCAGATCTCTACTTAGGCAAATGTTTATGAAACATGATGAAACTAAGAGGAATCAAGCAGATCTTGACCTCTTTGGGGAAGTTAGTGAATGATTTGGGGACAAGGAAGAATGGGAGTTAGTCATGCCTCGCTTGATCTGATCTAAATGAAAAACTATATCATAACTATGATCTGAATGGATATAACACCTGAAAACTGAAATGGATCACATAGCTTGATTCTACAACCACAAAACTACCTACCCAGCCTACTTACCTAGCATTTTTTCTTCTTTTTGCATGGGTGCACTTGAACTTGTAGACCCTGATTATCCCTTTTTTTCTTTTTTACTGTCCTCCTATCTAAATCTACACTTATTTCTTCCAAGGGCCCAGATTAAGCAGTTGGGCTCCTTTGTTTCTCTACCTATCTACAAATCTGCCAAGATTAAGATGTTTGGACAGATATTCATTCTCTACATTCTAAAACAAGAAATTGAAACCTAGGGAAGCCAAGATTAAGCTGTTTGGTGTTCCCTTAACAGAAAATTCTTCAAAAAGGAATAACTCATCAAAATTGGAATACAACAGTGGCATTTAGACTGGCACACTCTCATGGACACTTCATTGGTTTCTGTAGCAAATATGGAACATTGCAGCATGCAAAGTATGACATTTTTGGCATGTAAATATGTCGATCATGAAAGATGAATACCTACTGCAGCAGGAGGCTAACAGATATGACATGGCCAAGGTGACGTGGCACCACAAGGACAACAAGTGACAAATCCAATGATGTGGAAACAAAGGCAAGTGACATGTGGCACTCATTTTTGGTCAATTTGCATAACTTACTAGATGGTTGGAAAATAACACATCATAGGTACAGGTCATCAATCAGAGTGTGGACATGGTAGGTGAAGTAGCAGGTGATGTAGCAATGTTGACTCTTGTAATGGAGTACTAATGTACCAAGCACAAGTGTCCATTTGTAGATATAAACATCAAGGTCGATATCTCTGTATGACATGGCAAAGGTTTGACATAGAAAGTGACATGGAAATAAGATAATGTGGGGAACAGTGATTGGTCCATGATGGATTAGCATGGTCAATCTAGAGGCCTCATGATTGATACTAAGATCTGGTTTGGCAAGGATTTCCCATGTATTACATTTGGTAAAAAAAAGGTTACATGCCTTCGATGCAGAAAACCAAGGGCTTAACTCTTGTGGGTCCATACTAGGGTAATGTAATACCTGGGTATTAGGATGATTGGCTAGGTAGAACCTCCATTATGTAGTAGCCGAATATAATGATGAAATTTCCAAAAATATCAGTCGAGGTTTAAGTAGTTCATTAATTTTAGTTCATTCATTGGGATGCTTGTGACTCGATTATACTAGAGCAGTATGTTAGCATCGAGGTCACATCTATTGGTCATGAGTGATTAATAGTTTAACACTTGGAGCTAAGGAATTCAAATGTTATCTAGTGTGAAGATAGGGACAAGGTTCTAACAATCAAAGTTCCAAGCAAAGGACAAGGTGATAGCCCACAATCTTTGGTGCTCAAGGGTCTAACACTCAGAGCTAAAAGTTTTGAAGGATATTTGATATTTTTTATATAAGTGCTAAGTGATAACAATAGGTTATGAGGTGCCAAAGTCCATCACCCAAGGTCTACGAGCCTAGGAACAACTATTTTATAGTGTGGCACAATGTGTAAAGGATACAATCACAAACCATGGTCACAGAGAGTTAGGGAGTATCCTTTGAGGGATAATCATCACCACATCATGAAAGGTAAAAGGAAAAGTGTTTCAATATTCCAAAGTCCTCGTATGATGGTACCTTGGTTACAAACATGGAAATATGGGAAGGGAACAAGTGGTAAAATGTTGGATGAAAGGGAGTTATCATTTAAACTACACAATATTGGTAATGAAAAACATAAGCTGGATGCCATGAGAAAAGAAAGGAACAAAGAAGTTTCTTGCATAAAAAGAGTAACATGACTTAGTAAATTCCCATGATACCATGGGTCAATACCATGGATCGATACCCATGGTAAAAGATGCAGTAATATATAAATATAAAGATTAACAATTGAAATTATTGTTGAAACACTTACCTTAAGTGTGTGAGTTTTTAGGAGAATAGCCAAACCTAGTGAGACCAAGAGAGCTACAACAGATCAAGTAAAGGGAGAGATGGAGACCAAAAAAAGTGTTAAATAAGTTAGAGGAGAAGTGATTAATCCTTGTAGTGAATGAAGTCATTTGCAGAACTATAAAGTATAGAACTAAAAGAAGTGTGGAGTGTTGATAAGATCAGAGTTGGAGTTGTGTGCAAAGCTATAGAGTATAGAGTGGAGTGAAAAATTGAGAGGAACAAGGAAAAAAATAATAAATTTGAGAAGCATAGGTGTCTCCTTCAGGTTGGTACCTATAAAATCAAGAGGTGGTCATCTCCTTTAGGTTGGTTCTTATAAAACTAGGGGTGGATGTCTCCTTCTAGTTGGTCCTAGTAAATTGATGTAAAAGTAGGTTGGTTCCTACGAGAATATTATTACACATCAAATTTATGGTTTTTTCCCTTTAAGGGTTTCCATGTATATCTAGAGTTCTCATGTGCTTCTTATATAATTGATGTTTAAAATGATTTAGTTATTTTAATTGTTAAATTTGGCCATTACACTAATTCATCCCACTCTCTCAGTATAATCATAATCCAACACAAATGAATTCACAAAAATACAAGTTCCTCAAAATGGCATAGATTTTGTCCCTATCTTCTTTCATTTTCAAACAATTAAATTTAAAATTAACAATTAATTATAGTAATCTTTTCTTGCATAAACAACAATCTACATGGTAAATGTTTAATCTCACTCTCCCCTAAGCCCATTCAACCCAAGTGTTAAAAATTAGCTCTAGTACCACTCTATAACATATCGAATCCCCTCTAGGCCTCTTTGAGAGAATGGGGTATCTAGAACTGACCTCCTATGTCACCTTAACAATGTGGGGATTAAACAATTTTTTTCTTCTTTTAACCATCTCAAACTTCTTTATTGAGACCAACACCATCATCTGCTCATTGGGATATTTCCATTGACATAAATTTCATCTCATTCATAGCTCTAAACATAGTTTTATGGCCCTCGAAATATTTTCCATTTTAAGCCACATTAACAACTATAAAATTGACATGTGACAATCCTATACCCACAAGTCACCAACATATCATTCCACATCCACAAGTTAGACACTTCAGCTTCCATGTCATATATAAATCCAGGATTTTATTTCTCCTCCCCCATATCTATTCTCAAAAGTTCCAGATTCCAAAATGTTGGGATCCTCCAACATATAGATCTTGGTGAGGCACTTAAGTTAATGAGCCAAATATCTAGATATCTAGATTTCTAGATATTTGAACATACTCCATTAAGATGTTTCCAATTATTCCATTAATTGAAAATCCATATTCTAGGATATCTGTAACATGTGTTGTGTTAGATGTTTCCATAAATCCAGTTAATTGAAATCCAAATTCTCAAATATTCGGATTCTTGGTTTTTATAACATCTTCTATATAGGTTTTTCCATAAATCCATCTAATTGAAAGGCCAAATTCCTAGATATTTGGATTAAAAAATATCTAGAATATTTGATATCTAGATTTTTTCCACATAAACTTCCACGAAAGCTACCACTTCAACTTTCTGCATCAACACTATCATGCTCAATTGCCACATTATCACCATGCCATCAGGGCATTTCCAATGAAGTTCAATATTTTTCATCTTTAGATATTTGAATTCCCAGATATCTGGACCATCTAATATCTTGAAGGAACACAAAAAGGTTATTCTCTTCAAAATTGCCATTCTCATATTTCCAATATTCATGTGGAAAGCCACAATGGATCCCATATTAGCCACCATATTAGCTCCTTCACACACTCATGATTCCATGTCAACATGCAATGTCAGCATGTCACTTTAACCCTTTACTTACTGCATAGACTAGGGTTCATCTTATAAGGACTCCATGTAATTTATACATGCCTTATCCACCTGTCATCCATATTCAATATTTTTATTTTTAGTTCAACTTCTTTCCTTCTAGAAAATGCTAGATTTTGGATAATCACATATATCTATTGTCAACGTTCCTACATGTAAGGTTCATTTTCCTTAGGGTTCCACCCATCTAAGCCATCCTACATTTGGATACGTGTTTGGGATCCATTTAAATAAATCCTAGATTCCTAGATATGTGGATATCTAGATATATGAAAAATCTAGACAACCCTTTATAGAAACTACATGTGACATAAAAGCATAGATGCCCAAATATCCATATTTATGCCATCTAATGTAACCCCTTTCTCCTTCATGCATATGAAGGAAGTATGGATCCATCAATATCCAAATATTCAAATATTTGGTATCCACCATAACTCCTTCCCTGACCACTAGGCCTAACTATAGTCCTAAATAGCTCATGTGACTAAGGTCTAAGACCAAGTCATCGTTCCAAATAAATATAATTACATACTTGTAAATTAAATTTTAAGCATTTTTCCATTAATTGAACAAAATTCCAACGGGGCATATGTTTTTTACAAATCCTTCCAAGGATTGTGAGGTCCATATTAGGCTATAAAGGAATCCAAAATTCCTTTACCTCTTTCCAATTATGATAAATCTAGGAATTTGATCCCATTCCAATATCAATTATAGAGGCAATACTTAAGGTTATCTACTAAAAAATCATGACCCTTACTAGGTTTTCTTCAACCAATTATAAATTCCATTTATTCTCTTTAAGAGTCTTGACAAGTCAAAGGAGTTCTTGATCCTTCCCAATTGATCTTGGTTCTTAGTTTATTATCAATCCCAATACTAGGACTTTCCCATAACCTTCTCAAGCATTATTGCATGAATACCTCCAAATCTCCTAATCCCCATATAGGTTCAAATTCTAGTTTCTCAACTGTACACCTATCCACGAAGTTGTCAATATTTAAATTTATTTTAAAGGTCATACAAGCCCAATCAAGCCTTTCAATAGATTTCCAATAGTTGAGAAGTTCATTAGTGAACCCTCCAACACATTATATTAGACAGTTTATGAAGACCATTTCCTCTTAGTCTCCTCTCTAAAATCAAGCTTGTATTCTTATACCAAACTTTAGAGTTTACATAGGCTCTTAATTCACATAACAGGTTTCTTAACTTGAATAATTGTCCTTGTTCACATATTATAGATTCTTTTCCCAACTACTGATACACACCCAACTTGATGGTTTGAGACCCATTAAGGTCCTTTAATCTTTTTTTCTTTTAATGAAATCCCATGATAAAAGGTGTTACACATATGTGATGTCGTAAGTAAATGCAACTTAGCTCATCCTTATTGGAATTACAACTAGTGACCAAGCACAATTACACAAAGCTTTAGTTCAACAATACATTCCTACTCACTAATGCATCATAAAATCATCCATGGAACTATATATATAGATAGATATATATATATATATATATATATATATATATATATATATATATATATATATATATATATATATATATATATATATAGATATATATCAAGAAAGAGAAATGCACTCATTTAAATTGATTTAATCTTTTCCTAAAACTGAATAAGGGAAAGCCATTGTCCTCCCACCCAACCATAGGCTCAACTACACTGTACTTTTCTTTTAGCTGGCCACCCTAAAGTTAGATTCGATACCGCAAGAGGAAGCATTTGTTAGTCAATCAAAAGGTTCAATAAAAGGGTAGATATATCAAGGAAACTCTCCTTCATGCATAGAAATCAGAATGCAGTCTATCAACCCATTAAACCAGGGTCTAATAGTAGTCACAAGGTTGCCAAATTGGATCACCTACTATTAAGGTGGTCCTTTGCTACCCTTTGTGCCTCACTTTCTAAGTGATTTTCATGCTGACTAAACAAAATCATCCAGAATAACTCATGGCCCTTTCTTCCCAACTTAGGTTGAAGATTTGAACATTGGTTTCTCTAACCAAAACATAGGATTCATAACTTTCTCACAAGTTATTGTCACATAGAGGATTTCTCTAAAAAAATTCTCATTGAGAATCTCATTATCAAAGCCCTTCATAAATCTTTATTTCTTCCTACAAGTTTCTCCCTTTTAGTCTCGTTGTCTCCACACATAGGTTCCTCTCTTCCCCCACACAACCACAACAACCATAACACAGACTCTACATGAGATTTCATAATCCATAATCTAGACTACGTGGTCAATTCAAAATCCACCAAAGGGGTACTTCCTTCATACCTCTAGGATAGTCTTATACCACTTCCATATCTTCTCATTATTGTAGGAAGTAGGTAGCTTAACTACCACTTGCTTTTCTTAATTCATTTCTAGTAAATACAGACCAGTGAATTTTAATTGAAGACTAGATATTTCTATTTCTATTGAATTTTCCAATTCTCTCAGAACTTCTTTCTCATAACATCAATTTTTGTGTAAGCTTTCCCCTTCCTCGAATTACTAATAATATTTCAAAATACAACATGTTACATCAATAAAAAGTTTATAAAAATGACAACCCAACATTATAAATCATAAATTAGAATTATAAAATAAAAATCAAAGTGGAGATGTTACAAAACTTATAGCAATATAAATATTAAAAAAAATTACATTGAAAGATATCTATTAACCTCAAATTATACCATCAAAATTATCTTTACATTCTACAAGTTTAAGAAAAAAATAAACCATACAAAAATATAAACCCATTTTCATAAATTCTATAATGAAAAATAAACAATAAACTAAATCTAAACATCCTAATTTAAGATAAAAAAAAAAACTAAATTTATTAAACTTTTAAAATAAATAAATTAAAAATAAACATCATACTTAAACTATACCAGAATTATATCCAATTTTCATAACAATGTCAATACAACTGATCACCACGGCGTGTTGCTTTCGTTGAAAAAACATTTTCAAATGTTTAATTAAAAAATAAATTAATAAACTAGGTGTAAATTTGATTTACTGTAATTTTTATAATAAATAAATATTTTTTAATAAATAAATATTAGTCATATAAATAAAAAATAATATTATTTATCATTAAAATAAATAAGAAAAAAACATTATTATTAAAACAATCACCAAAATTTTACTTTTCATTAGGGTGTGAGATGGAGGGTGTCATGCCTACGAGTTGGCGATGTGCGACGAGCCGGGTGACAAGACTTTCAGTTAAAGGCGACATGTCGAGGTGCGACGAGTAGGGTGGTCGGTTAAACGCGCCCGAGTCACATGCGACGAAATGCAACGAAGTCACGAGTCATGTGCGATGAAGTGTAACAAGAGGGCGAGTTGCAACGAGCTAGCACAGGGGTCAAAAAATCAAGAAAGTCGAAAAATGACTAAGTGTTGGATGAGCTGCAATGAGTTTATATGAAGGGAGAAAACTAAGCGGTTGGTGAGACAACCCATATTTGGGATGAGTCGACTTAAGGAGGGGTGAACTGACATGTTTTAGTGGCTGAGTTATATGGTCGACCTAGGTAGACCGGCCCATCGATATTGATGGCAAAACCGTATATATAGGAGGAGGATGCATGGAGGAGGAGAAATCAACGCAAGTCATCCAAGCAGACCAACTGAACTTGGCGAGCAGAGGAAGAGTTGCATACAATGTAGGTCGATGTGCAGGCAGATGGGTTGGGTAGAAGCACAAGGCTGAAAACACAAAAAACCGAACAACAGAATGACAGGTGAACTGGGGGCGAGGTTACCTAGATGAGTCGGGTGGACTGTCGCAGGGCGAGTTGTTAAGGGTGCACCTGCCTGGAGTTTTGAACATACGAGTTAAGCAGGCAGCAGTTTTGGTGAATAGTCGGGTGGTCAGTTAACAGTTGAGCGAGTGGATTATTGGGTGCATGTAGGTTGCTGAACCAGACCTAAGTTGTGAGTGCGTTGCACGAAGGCGCAGGTGCCCTTTGCTACGAGCTAGGGCGGTGTGATAGAAAGCTACGGACATGGTGAACCAAGGAGCTAGCCATGACGAGTGGTTGGAACAAAGGTTAGGTGCGGTAGGTGAGCACGCGGTGGGCATTGCTACCTAACTTGTGACACGAGTTGACTTGGGCAAGGCTGCACGGTAGGGTGGGCTTCCCTGACTGGAAAGTTGGAGCAAGGCTGCATGATAGATTGCGCCGAGCTAAACAACAGAGCTTGGGTAGGCCTGAACAAGAACTTCGGTAGAGCTAAACAATAGCTTGGGGCAAGGCTGAACGACAACCGAGTTGAAAGTGAATTTTGGCAATTTTGCCAAGGTAATTTTGGGGTTTCCTTGTAAACGTTGATATTGCATGAACTTGTAAAAATTGGATTATTATATATTGTTGGGAAAGCTATAACTAGGGAGTTTCACCTCCCTTTGAAGAAATATTGTACTATTTTACTTTTATATGAATGATGATAAATATGAATATTTCTAATGTGTAAAAGAATGATGAATTCTTAGTAAAGTTGAAAAATATTCTAAGTATTGAATGTTAGGTGTAGTTCGTACTTGAGAGTATTGGTGAAAAGAAATTGGGTAGCGGTGCCGCACCTACCTATGTGTGGTTGAAATACTACCGCTAGGATAAGGGCATGATAGTTAGTATCAGAGGTTGATTTAGTTGAACTAGATTTATGGGAAGTTTGACAGGGGCAAGTGAAGGGCCAAGTTGAAAGATAAAGAAGTTTATGGTCACTACTAGATCACAAAGGAAGTTGATTGCAAGTCAAGTGGAGGAACCTCAAGTTATGACAAGTGAATTTAGTAAGGATGTCGAGATGGAGGAGTTAGCTTCCGAAGTGGCTTCGATGAAGGCTGAAAACGCTGAATTTTCAGATAGCTATATGAAGTTGAAGGAATATTTTGAAGACCTCAAAATCTGATACGAGTATACATAATGGTTGTGTACACAAAGAAAGAAAGAATTCAAAGCAATTGGAGATGCAAGGGACCAAAGTTAGGTAGAAATCTTGAAGTTGCAGAACAATCTTGGAGATGCTCGAAATGAGATAGTGGTTCTGAAGAAGGCAATTGGGAAAAGTTCTGGTGGAGGAGTTGCTCATGTGAAGGTCAAAGAACATGATTCTTATGATGGGACAAGAAGTGCGAAAACTCTGCTAACTTTCTATGGGATATGGAGCAATACTTGGAGCGTTTGGGTATGTCTAATGATGAGGCCAAAGTGAAGGTTGCTACTCAATTCTTGATGAAGGATGCTAAGATGTGGTGGCGAAGGAAGATGGACCAGATTTCTAATGGTGATGCTCTAGAAATCACTTCGTGGGATGACATGAAGAAAACTTTTTAAGCTCATTTTAGTCCACAAGAAGAAACAGGGATGCAAGGATGAAGATAAAATACATAAAGAAAATAAGGAGCCTACAAGCATATCAACGAGAGTTCTCAAGTGTAGTTTTGGAATTACTTGATATGGCGAAAAGGGACAAGATGTTCAATTTCATTATAGGATTGAAACCTTGGGCATGCAATGAGGTGAAGAGGAAAAATATTAAGACAGTTGAAGAAGCTTTTGTAGCAGTTGATCACTTGGTAGAACATTATGATGAAGGAATCGAAGAGACAAAGTAGAACACTGATAAGCCGAAAGTGAAGTCTACGAAATAAGAACCTTCGAGATCGTATGACGAGACGAATACGAAGAAGCCCTTAAAGTGTCAGATATGTGAAGAACAACATAAAATGAAGAATTTTTGTTCAAGACCGAAAGTGGAAGCGATGGCACAATCCAATGTGAAGAAAGAAAAACTTTCCTTGGAGTTATGCATATTTTGGGAGATGCAGTGGCTATGGAAGTGATCTCACGAAGAGATCTCGAAAGGAACTTGTTGGAATATGTGGAGATGAAGATTAGGAAAGGCACTATTATCACTATGGTGGATAGTGGTGCTACTCATAAGGTGTCATGAGTCATAAAGGGTTGTCTCCCCTTAGTTTTGTAAAGTAAAGTCGGCTCTAAAAGACCTACCCATGTTCTGTGGACCATGGGACTGTATAAAAAGAGCTAAGTAAGTAAGATCTAAGTAGTTCAGTAGTCGCCAAGAAAGTCATAGCTCTAAAGTAAGAAATCTAAGTTTCGGGTCGTAGCATAGGTAGAGGCTCTGCAGCTCAGTGCACAGAGGCCTAGGGTGGAAGTCTGCAGCTGAGTGCGCGGACCCCTGCAACTATGTGCGTGAGGTAGATAGAGTCTATAATCACTTAAAGATATCAATAAAGAGAAGCATTCTGCAAATTCAGTGTCTTTGTTCCAATTAATTCATCTTGTCATATTATGTATGAATTTCCTTTATAATACTTATTTGATGCGAAAATGTGTATAATTATGTTGAATAACTGAATGCAAATAAGAATATCTATTTACACAGTGCTAACTATGATTATCTAATAAGATAAGTAAGACACTTAGACTAGTTTGGGAATCTCCACAGTACGCTACACTTGTAGCGCGGAAGTACCTGAACAATAGGTTAGGGCTGTGCAAAGGTCATTCGCACCTTTTCACGGAGGTACTGAAGGCCGGAGTATAGGGCTAGTCTGGTGGGACCTAGAACTGAGTGACCTGCACGAAAACAGGAATAGAAGGAATAAAATGACATCACGACCATGCTAGGGTGTGGAAACTTGGTTCCGACATCCCCCCATATTGCTTCATGTGAGACTTCGGTCCACGCTCCGCAGGCTGATGCCGAAAGGGAAAGTAGCGTAGGGATTTGTTTGGCTAATTAACGTTGAACCTGGGTGAGGCCCCAACAAGCCAACAAATGGTTTGGTTGCCAGGACCAGAATCTGCATAAGAGATGCGTGATGTCGTATCACTAGAATCCAACTAAAAAAGAGATGAGAGACTGGTTGGATAGAAAGATCCATGAATTCGTGGTGCAGGAAAATAGAAGTCCACGACTGAAAAAGGAACAGTGGCTAGATAGGTACCTATATACAGAGATCCACAAGATATTTTTCTGTCTCTTTTCGATTGAATTATACGATTGGATCGAGAATCTAGCAGGAAGGTGGAAACTTGACGGTCCTATTGTTTGGACCCCGGAACTAGTGGGGAGATTAGAAGCATATGAGGATAAGATCGCCCGCATCGTCAATCATTGGCTCGATTGTGTCATAGGAGGATTTGTCACTGAATTCACGGTCGACACCTCAATCATCTACAATGAGGTGGAGCGATGCTTTTTCAAAGGTCTGCGAGGTAAGTACATGAAATCTTTGAATACCTAGATTAAAATTTTATTGTGTGAAAAATGAGTTATGCAACTACCTTAATGTTTGGAGCTACACGAAGTAGAAAAAATTACAAGAATGAATGAAGAAAGGGTCTTGAATATAGTCCATTGATTTCACCTCCGTGAGGTGATGAAGAGGGAATAGCACAAGTTTCTCTACAAAGTGCTATTCAGTTAATAAGACAAGGATTTCCGCAACTGCCACCTCCACCCACCCCACCTCCAACTTCACCACCTTCGCCTACGATTTAATCCATGCCACCTCCACCTACACCACAGTTCAATATGGAAAATTCAGTGAAGTTGTCTTTATTCAAAGGCTTAGGAAATGAGGACCCGGACCAATTCTGGTTCATTGTGAAAGCTGTATGGGAAGATTAGGGCATTACAGATGATAACATGAAGAAGGTAACCTTGGTTAGTTCTCTAGAGGATTGCATGCTAAACTGGTACATAAAGCACTCTAATGATAACCCAAATGCTGAAGTGGTAGACATCCAGACCACGCTAAACAAAGAATTGAGTAGACCTAAATCTGAAGCACAGTTTATTGTCTAGTTTAAAGAAATCAGAATCCAACCAGGCGAGACACCTTGGGAATTAGATGAGAGCTTTAAATGTAAAATCTGTGAAGATAACATGAACTTAATAGATGGACAACATCGTGAATGGTTTGTGGCTTCGCTCCTACCTCACCTAGGGGTTGCACTGTCACAACAGAAGATAATGACTCAGGTGTTAACACTCAGGTTTTCCCCAAAGTTGCAAGAAAGGGAAGGATTTCATGGTAACCACAGACCAATCTTTTAGATACAGAATCTAACCAATATGTATCTAGAGAGGGCTCTCTCTTTATGATTTAGCTTTGTTTTTAAAGGTATTATGCTAGTTATGAAGTTCAAGGGTTTTGTTTGAGTTTGGGTGGTGAGATTCAATAGAACAGAGAGGTAAGATAGAATAGTTCAGTCCATTGGGTATGATGGAGTCAAAGAAAAAGGCTTTCTGGATTTGGTTTCTTAACAGAGGATGGCTTTAGAGAGCAAGGTAGTCAAACAGGGAACAAATAAAAGACTTGAAGCAGATAGAATGGGCTCAAATAGGTGAAGGGCAGTTAAGAATCCTTCAACCTATTGAAAAAGGGAAAATGGATGATTACTGATAAGGAGCAGTTAAATATTCTTTAGAAAATAATTAACATGAAAGAATCAGGAAACAGGAGCAATTAAGAGTTCACTGCTTATCCAAATTCTGTAGAAAACACAGAGAACAATAAAGGCTGAAAACAGAGTGCAGTCAAGCATATTCTGAATTTAACTTTTTCTTTATCATTCAGATTTATGAAACACAGATGAGATAATAAACAAGAAAACTGTAAAACACGAGATATAGGGGACTTATTGATCCGAAGTTTGATTCAAGAAATCTGTGACAAGTCCTCTGCTTCAATTCTTCATCCAGTAGGCCAGACAACAGATGTTTCCAACAGCTCTTTATTCCAAAAATTTCAATATTACAGTAGAGTCTAGGAAATCCACACACCACCTCCAATACTCTAATGGAGGGTGTATTTATTCTACAAATTTGTACAACAAAATATCTCATTATAGCTGTGAGATAATATCTAAGATGACTAATAATAATCTACAAGTAAAATAGAAATAGCTAGAGAAATATAACTGATGTTGTGCTGGAGGTAGGGTCTTTAATTGGGCTAGCAGTTGTCTTCTGTAGTAGCTCTGCGCCGACTGCCTGTTTTAACTATGCTCTTTAATTTTGATTTTCTTTCTTTAATTCTTCTCTACTACTTTTAATGATGAACTGATACACTTTGACTTGTTTTCCTCTGTTCATCACTGTCCCTCATGTTCTTGTAAAACAAAACTGCTAATGTGTCTTCTTATCATCTTTCCTCTGGCAATTTATGTCCTCTGAAGGTCCACTGATTTAGGGTAGCAAATATCCCTGTAGATCCCTTTATTTCTTTCTTCTATGAGCTTGGAAGTCCCTCGGTGTTAGTTCGAACCGTATTTAAAGAGAAATACTACATTATGCAGGTTGATTGAGGCTGCGAGCTCGTTGCCTGAGTCTTTTCTGGTCAGGAGGCGGTCAAGACTGAATTGCGAACATTGATCGATTTTGTGCCTGGAGCGCTATTTGCAGCGAAATACAACAAAAAATGATATTTTACCCTTTTTATTTCGACAAAATGAAGTTTTGGTGAGAACTTTATGATTTGCAGGACAGATGATGTAAGTAGTACAGATGATGTCAGCGGGAGTACGGGGACAGGTGACGTGGCAGAGGACGTGGCGGGTGATGTCAACACCGGATGGAAGACATCACCAGATGACGTCAGCGGAGGGCGGTGGTAAGCGGTTTTGCCCACACCACTTTTGGGGCTGGGCGGTTTTGGACAGGGAGGGAGCGAGCATACTGGGAGCGCAATGTGTGGCAGAGTACGGGAACCAAAAACACTGGCCTCCCGCAAGTTAACGTTCAGCGATGGACAAGGGCACGATACGATCATCGACCATTGGATGAACGAGTGCAGATCTAACGGTGGACGGGCTTTGAACTTGGCGGGAGGTTAACTTGTGGGGTCGGCATAATAAACTGTGTTTTTTATGTATCAGGGCTATTTTCATTGGTTGTTGGGTTTGGTTATTAATTAACCCACGTGGTTAATTAACTCCATTAGCATGCAGGGCAGGTTATTAACAAGTTTATGATAAATCCGTTAATCCCTTTTAAACAGTGATATGGTCGTAATCGACCGGGTGGGATACTAATATTTTTGGGGTTTTTTATGTATTTATATATAATACGGGATGGGAAAAAACATTTATAAGGGAGTTATATAATAAAAGTTAGAGTTAATATGAATTTGAAATAAAGAGTGCTAAGTTATAATGTTAGGAATTTTACATTAAAACTTAGGGTAAAGGGAAAAGGGGTTTATATGAGAAATGTAGCCAATTTCCTAAGCAAGATAGGGTTTTACTTAGGCATTTGATGAAAATTGAAGGAGTGGCTTTTTAGTGATATTAAGAATAGATTCTTAATATTTTAGGGGGGAAATTAGTAAATGATTAGGGAAAAATATGAAGGGAAGTTAGTTATTTCAACCTTGCCTTGCTTGAGCTGCATTAAGTAAAATGTCTGCCATGGAACTTGTGATAAAAGTAAAAGTTAACACATTGAGAGACATGATCTATCACAAGTATTATTCTGCGACACCAATCTACCTACCCTGCCTACTTGGCCTAGCATTTTTTCTTCTCTTTACTTGAGTGCACTTGGGCTAGCAAACCCTCATCACCTTTTCTCTTCTTTGCATGGTAAACCTACCTAAGTCTGCACTTATTACTTCCAAGGGCTCAAATTAAACTGTTCAGCTCCTTTGCTTCCCTACCTATCTACTTATCTGCCAAGATTAAACAGTTTGGTTAGATTTTTATTCTCTATCTCTAAAACAGAAATTTCAAATATGAACTAGCCAAGATTAAGCTGTTTGGTCATTCATAAATTGTGGCATAAATTAACAAGCTGCACACAATGCTTTATTTACAGAAAATGAAAAAAGTAGTGGCATTTGGACTTGCACACTTTTCTAGTCTTTCTTTATTTGGGGTTCATTTTTTTTCACTTTTTTGACCATTTTATTCTTTTTACCCTTTGATTTTTCTTTTAGGGCATACACTCTTTACATTTTTTAAATTTTTTGATTTTTTGATAATATGGAAAACCTTTGCAACAAGGAAGGGATGAACATATTACAAAGCTCATCAAGTCAATCATGAAATATGACACCTATTGGTATAGGAGTATAACAGTGGCTCCACTTGGGGATGGCTTTCCCTGGTGGAAAGTCAAGAACAGCAGGTCAGATGGCCTTCTGAATAACTCTGACTTTGCTCTGAAATTTTCTTCTGCTGGTTGCTTTATTGTATGTATGATAGCACACTTGTGAAGCTTAGGGCCTTCTCTGCGGGCTTCAATTGTAGCAAGATACTATCCAATCCAAACTGTGACATTATTAAGGATATAGTATGTACATGTTAGAGTCAGAATACATTAAAAAACTAGATCAAAGTAATGTTTCAGCATTCGACCATTCACTGGTCCTTCTTCTATTTCTGTACCATCCAGGCTCTTCAGAAAGTAAGTATTGTTCCCTTACAATGCCTAAATGATAACTGGCCCTTTCCACAGGAAGTCAAACTTCCCATGTTTTCCTTTGTCTTCTCTCCTGGAATCCCACCTTAAAACTTTTTCTCCAAGGTAGAAGTCTTCTTCTTTGGTCCTTTTATCAAATATTTTATTGAGTTTTTCTTGTAACTCTTGGGATCTTTGGTGCACTTCTTTTCTGTTCTGCTACAAATGGATGGTCTGATTTATTCTTCTTTGAATGTCATTGGGCTCCACCTGAGATTCTTGGAGTAATTTCATGACAGGAACTCCTAAAGATGAAGGAAACACAACCTCCATGCCAAAGACTAACTCATAAGGGCTAGTTCCAATAGATCTCTTTGTAGTAAGTCTGTCTTCCCATAGTGCATTTATGAGTTTCTTGTGCCAATTTTTTTTGTTCTCCTCCAAAAATTTCTTAATAATATTAATCAGGCTTTTATTGGAAGATTTAGCTAGACCATTACCTTGAGGGTAATAGGTTGTGGAATGGCCTAAAATGATATGGTATTTGTTACAGAAATTTATCATTTTCTTGGACTTGAAGGCAGCAACATTATCGGTTATGATCTTTTCAGGACAGCCAAATCTAGACAATATGTTGGTTTCTAAGAATCCTATAATCACTGTATCATTGGCTTGTTTAGAAGGAATGGCTTCTATCCATTTGGTGAAATAGTCTATGGCAGTAAGAATCCATTTATGTTGGCCAAAAGAGGGAGGGTGTATTTCTCCAATGAAGCCCAAACCCCATTGTTGAAAGGGTCTTTTAGTGGAAATTGGTCTCAAGGGTGAAGGTAACAGTTTCCTTTTGCCTTCAAAAATTTGGCATTTGTGGCAAGCAGTGACAAACTTCTTTACATTAGCAAACAAGGTTGGCTAGTAAAATCCAGCCCTTAGGATTTTGTCTGCAGTTGATTTCCAGTAAAGGTGTCCACCGCAGTCCCCTACATGAAATTCTTTGAGAATTTTGTCAGCTTCTTCTTTTATTAAACAATTCAATAGAATACATTCATGATTTTTCCAAAAAAGAGCATTATCTAAAATACAGAATTTTGAAGCTTTCATCTTTTAAAACATTTTCTTTGTTCTGGATAACCCTAGAGGAGCTTGCAGGTTTAATAATACATGAATTATATCAACATACCAGGGTGATTCTAAGAAGGCCTGGCTGATTTGTGGAGTCGCCATCTCCTGTTCGTTATCCAGTTCATTAATATTCAGCGCTCGAAAGTTTGTTTCAGTCATGAGTTTAGCCAATCCCTGTCCTTTTATAAGCTTTGTAGGTTTTATCTCAATATCATACTCCAATATGTTAGCTATCCATTTATCTCGTTTGCCTTCAATTCCTTCCTGAGACAGGATGTCTCTGACAACAGTATTTGGTACATAAGCTACTACATGTGAGTATAATATGTAGACTCTGAAGTCTTTAATAGCTTTCACAAGTGAAAAAACCTGTTTTTCCATGATTTTGTAATTTAGAGGTGCATCTCTAAGTGCTTTACTAAAAAAGGCTATGGGTTTTTCACATCCTTGATCATCTTTTTGCAGTAAAATAGCTGATATAGTGTGTTCTGATGCAAATGAGAAAATTATGAAGTCTCTATTGAACTTTGGACTTGTGAGGACTGGTGTTCTGGTCAAAACCATTTTAATTTCTTCAAATGCTTGTTTGGCTTCTACTGTCCATTTAACCTTTGAATCCTTTTTTAACATATTGTTTAGCAATCTAATCAATTCAGTCAAATTAGATATGAATCTTCTCAAAAAGTTAATTTTCCCTAGGAAAGCTTGAAGTTCTTTGACATTTTTGGGGTGGGGTATTTGCATAATAGCTTCTATTTTAGCAGGATCAATTATGATGCCATATTTGGAGATGATATGGCCTAACAGTTTGCCTTCTTCTAGACCAAACAAAGACTTTTTAGGATTTAACGAAATACCATACTTTCTGCATTTTAAAAACACTTGTCTTAAATGATCTAATTGTTGTTGATCTGATCTAGAAAACACAGTGAGGTCATCTAGATATATAACCAAAAAATCGTGAATTTCTTTTCCAAAAGCTATGTCCATTACTCGCTGAAAGGTTGCCCCTACATTCTTAAGTCCGAATGGCATTTTAACATATTTGAATGTGCCCCACAGTGTTGTAAATGCAGTCTTTTCTTGGTCATCAGGATGAACCAAAATCTGATTAAAACATGAAAACCCATCCAAAAGTGAAATTCTAGAAGCACCAACTACTCTTTGTAAAATATGATCTATCTTAGGTAAAGGGTAATTGTCCTTCAAAGAAACCTTGTTTACATTTCTTAAGTCAACACATAATCTGATTTCTCTTGTTTTCTTCCTAGTAGGCACTAAATTAGACACCCACTCTGAAAATCTGATTGGAGCAATTATCCTTGCATCATGCATTCGTTTGATTTCTTTTTCAATTAAAGGAAGCAGTACAGGGTTGATTCTTCTGAGCTTTTGTTTGAATGGTTTTTGATTTTCCTTGAGGGGTATTGTATGCTGAACTATAGAGGTGTCATAAGATTTCAGGTCTTCATAGCTCTAGGTAAAAACATCATGGAATTCTTTGATCAGTTCAACATACTTAAGTTTTTGTTCAGGGGACAAAGATTTGGATAATTTTACCATTTTTGGATTCTCTTCAGTTCCTATGTTGTAGTCTTCAATGTCTACTTTTGGAGGTTTCATTTGGTGTTTCTTTGGAATGTTGTTGAAATCAAAGAGATCTTCTAAAGGAGTTAATCCTTTAGGCAAGTGATTGTCTTTTAAATTGATAATTTCAAATTATCCTTCAATAATCTCATCAACAACTGTTTCTTTAAGATCCTATCTTTCATTTTTGGTCAATTTCGTTGGATGAAGCATTTGAGTTGCATTTTCTGCTGAAATGTCTATTTCTATCTGATTTGCTGGATCAAACTCACTCACTATATCTCCATCTATGTTAGTGCTAGAAAATTCTTCTTCTAAGGTTAAAAATTTGTTGATCTGGTTATCACTTTCAAACACTTGCCAGTTCTTCACATTATCAGGTATGGCTGGCCTATGTCTAATTTCAGCTGTGAATTGATGATTTGGTTCAAATGGTAGTTTACAGGTGCTAGCAAACATTGCTAGGCTACGAGTCTGCAAGTTGTGTTTTCTCGGGATTTCGGCAAGCCAAGTTTCTAGAAATGTATTGAGGATCTCTATAGCTATTCCTCTATACTCTCTTAATCTGGGATCATTTGTTAAGAACTTCCCTTTTATCTGTTGGATGATTAAATCAGAATCTCTCAGGACTAACACTCTAGTTGATCCCAATTTCTTGACCAGTTTAAGACCTAGCAATAGAGATTCATATTCATCCATATTATTAGTGCATCTAAAGTTTAACATGTAGGCATGGCCTTCAGCATGATTTTTTTCAAGATTGTGCACCCAGATTCTTGCTCCAGCTCCTAATTTGTTCACAGAACCATCAAATTATAAGTACCAAAGGATTTCATGTTCATAATTAGTATTTGGAGTTTCAGGGATCTGTTTAATAGGGAGATCTGGTTTTTCAGTTTCTTCTAGTTTATCTAATGTTTCATGTTTTTCAAAAATTTCTTGGATTTGGACACTAGACATTTCATTAGAAATTTTTTCTATTTCATCTGCTAGAACTTTTATTGCATGTGGGGGATCAATTTTAGCATTGTAAAGGATAAAAGAATCCATATCTAAATGTACTGAGTAGATAGGGAAATTTTGAGGTTTCTCTTAACTACTTACGACATACTTCATTAAGGTTTCTCTGTACAATCTCTTGGGTTGACCAAACACTAAAATAGTAGCGTAAGACATGTCTAACTGTAGAGATCTTTGAAGCTTTGCACCCCAATATCTAGATAATAACATGCCATTCTTTGATGGAATATCAGCTACTACTATGTCCATTAAGATGGTTTTCGCAAGATATTGGACTAGTGACACACATAAGTCATTGATTAAACCTAAACATTTGACCTGACTTGAATCAAAAGAGAAAAGGTCTTTATATGGCCTGGTGATGTCAAGGCCTAACCTCTCCCTTACATATTTAGGCATTAAGTTTGGGAGGCACTAGAATCAAACATGGCGTTATGAAGTGTTTTATCCTGTATGTTTAAACCTACATAGAAAGAAGGAACTTCTCCCTCTACTGTTTTTCCATTTACGCGAGGGCCAAATATCAATTCAGGTTGGTCATCAAAAACATTTACTGAATCTTTGTTCACAGAAATTTTGAGTGATCTACTGATTTGACTTCTATAGACATCATGTTTAGCTAATTCTGATAATGGAACAACTATCTTTAGTTTGCCTACTTCTGTCTCAAGATTAAAAGGTTTTCTCGGTCTGAGTTCTTGTATTTTGGATAACTGAATTTTCTGCGCTTCTCTCCTCTTCAGGAGTGGGATTATGGGCTGAAGTTGCTTCCAAATCAAGTTTTAGAGGCTCTCCTACTTTTCCTTTAGAAGAAATAGCAGTGGAAGGTTGTCTGTTATGTGGCTGATTATCTGATACATCTTCAACAATTGGGTTATTAGGGTTAGGATCTGTTTTAGAAAGAATATGTACAGGGAGGGTATTGATCTTACCTTTGATAGGTTATTTTGTATCTTTTTGTTTACTGGTTTCAGGGACATCTATTCTTCTACTCCTCAAATTGTATTATTTGTGGACTTCATAAATGGTTGTATCATATCCCTCCCTAAAGTCAAATGATTCACCTGACTGAGTTTTGAATGGTTTAAGGATGTGAGCTTCTTGATCCTCTTGGGTCAAGAAAACTTGTTGTTCATTATTGACTCCCATCAGATTAATTTGAGTGTCTTTTGTTGGTTCGTCAGAAGTTGAGGCTTCAGCATAATTTTCTTGAAATGGGGGCCTAATATTTTGGTCAGGCCCTGTCTTTCTAGTGTTAGGATTTTGGTTCTTCCTGAAATTTGGATTTCTCTCAGTATTGCTTGTTTGGCCATCCCAAGGGGATTTTCTCTCGATTGTTTCTACTCTATCTCCTAGTCTATCCATTCCTTTAATAATTGCATCTAATTTATGTTTAAAGGCAAAAGGTTCTTTTTTGAAAGGGGTCCTCTTTTCAGCTCTGGCTCTAGATCGTTTAGATATCAGGTTGGCCTCAACACTGACAGCTATACTTTGCATCTCTTCTAAGTTTCAAGGAGCTCTTTCCCTAAGTTGGTATGCCATATCAGAATCAAATGCATCAGGGAATTTGATCAAGGCCAAATTTGGAGGAGGTCTGAGATTTTGAGGAATAGCATTGTAGACATTATTGAATCTAGTACAATAATTTTGGATAGTTTCTTGTGTGCCTCTTCTTAGGTTTTCATATTCTGATAAAATGTGAAGAGGATCTTTCTTCTTTTCCTATCTGTTCAAGAAGGTTTGATAAAGAGCTTGTGCGTCATTGATACTATTTGCAGGGAGGGCTCTAAATCAGGTTCTAACATCTCCAGTTAAACTTTGAACAAATATTTTCATTCTAACATCATCATCATCAACTTCGTATCTTTCAAAATAGTCGGTCATTTTGTTGGTATGTTGTTGGGCTGTGTAAGTGCCAGTGCCTTCAAAAGAAGGGATTTCACTTTGATAGTCTTGGGGCAGAGCCCCTGGATTGGCAGGTAAATTTAGGGGAGTATATCGGTTTGTCATGGTTGCAGAAATAGATGTGACAACTGGAGGAGTATGGATAACAATGGGAATGTGTGTTGTAGATGGAGGAGTGGAAAGGGTAGTTGGAGGTGCTGATGGTGAACTTGGAGAAGCTGTAGTAATCACAGAAAGGTTTGGTGTTATTTTAGAGGTAAGCTTAGATTGAATGGAGTTCTGCAAATGTCTGTCAAGGTGTGAAGTAACAACTTCAGTCTGCAAATTTTCAATGAATATTGGATTTTCAACTGTGTGGGTTAACCGAGATTTTGAAAAGGTCTCAGATAAAGGGTTTTCAAAAACATTTATCAAAAGGTTCGTCCTCAGGGTAGGTCCAGTTCACAGGACAGGATCTTGATCTATATGGAGGCCGAGAACTAGAAGAATTTTCTTGGCTCTCCTGTCTTCTGAGAATTCTTGGAATCAGATTAGGATTTTCAAACACAGGTGGGGGAATTAGGATCAGGATTTGATCTGGTGTAATGAATCATTTCTGAATCTAGTTTCTAGGTATGTTTTTGGATTTCTCTTGAAATAGGTTTGACAATACAACTTTAACAGTCTCTTCTAGGAGGTTTTAGATGTGGGAGTTTTGAACTTTCCTAAATATTTTTTTTTAAAAGAAACTGATCAAGTATTTGAAACTGTTCAGTCTATAAACTAGACCGGAGATAGACTGAAGCATCATTCATTTACTTCTGCAATTGCAAAGCGAAAGCATTTCAAAGACTACCTGGCTAACTTTAGGCTTTGTCTGTAGCTTATGAAATAAACAATAGTAACAAACAATTATTCAGATCCCCAGTTGATTCGCCAATGATGTTAACACTTAGGTTTTTCCCAAAGTTGTAAAAAAGGGAAGGATGCCGAGGTAACCACAGACCAATCTTTTAGATACAAAATCTAGCCAATCTGTATCCAGATACGACTCTCTCTTTATGATTTAGCTTTGTTTTTAAAGGTATTAGGCTAGTTATGAAGTTCAAGGGTTTTGTTTGAGTTTGGGTGGTGAGATTCAATAGAACAGAGAGGTAAGACAGAAGAGTTCAGTCCATTGGGCATGATGGAGTCAAAGAAAAAGGCTTTCTGGATTTGGTTTCTTAACAGAGGATGGCTTCACAGAGCAAGGTAGTCAAACAGGGAACAAATAAAAGACTTGAAGCTGATGGAATGGGCTCAAATAGGTGAAGGGTAGTTAAGAATCCTTCAACTTATTGAAAGAGGGAAAATGGATGATCACTGATAAGGAACAGTTAAGTATTCTTTAGCAAATAATCAACATGAAAGAATCATGAAATAGGAGAAATTAAGAGTTCACTGCTTATCCAAATTCTGTAGAAAATACAAAGAACAATAAAGACTGAAAACATAGTGCAGTCAAGCATATTCTGAATTTAACCTTTTCTTTATCATTCAGATTTATGAAACACAGATGATATAATAAATAAGAAAACTGTAAAACACGAGATATAAGGGACTTATTGATCCGGAGTTTGATTCAAGAAATTTGTGACAATTCCTCTGCTTTAATTCTTCATCTAGTAGGCTAGACAACAGATTTTTTCAACGACTCTTTATTCCAAAAATTTCAATATTACAGCAGAGTCTAGGAAATCCACACACCACCTCCAATACTCTAATGGAGGGGGTATTTATACTACAAATTTGTACAACAAAATATCTCATTATGGCTGTGAGATAATATCTAAGATGACTAATAACAGTCTACAAGTAAAATAGAAACAAATAGAGAAAGATAATTGATGTTGTGCTGGAGGCAGGGTCTTTAATTCGGCTAGCAGTTGTCTTCTGTAGTAGCTCTGTGACGACTGCCTGTCTTAACTGTGCTCTTTAATTTTGATCTACTTTCTTTAATTCTTCTCTGCTACTTTTAATGGTGAACTGATGTATTTAATGCTGATCTCATACTCTTTAATGCTGAACTAATACACTTTGACTTGTTTTCCTCTATTCATCATTGTCCCTTGTGTTCTGGTAATACAAAACTGCTAATGTGTCTTCTGATCATCTTTCCTTTAGCAATTTATGTCTTCTGAAGGTCCATTGATTTAGGGTAGCAAATATCCATGTACATCCCTTTATTTCTTTCTTCTGCGAGCTTGGAAGTCCCTCGATGTTGGTTCGAACCGTATTTAAAGAGGAAGACTGCACTATTCAGGTTGATTGAGGCTGCGAGCTTGTTGCCAGAGTCTTTTCTGGTCAGGAGGCGGTCGAGATTGAATTGCAAACATCGGTTGATTTTGTGCCTGGAGTGTTGTTTGCAGCAAAATACAGCAAAAAATGATATTTTACCCATTTTATTTCGACAAAATGAAGTTATGGCGGGAACTTTATGATTTGCAGGACGGATGACGTAATAATTATGGATGACATAAGAATTACGGATGACGTCAGCGGGAGTACGGGGGTAGGTGACGTGGCAGAGGACGTGGCAGGTGATGTCAGCACCAGACGGAGGATGTCAACAGATGATGTCAGCAGAGGGCGGTGGTAAGCAGTTTTGCCTGCACCGCTTTCGGGGCTGGGCAGTTTTGGGCTGGAATGGAGCGAGCATATTGGGAGCGCGATGCATGGTGGAGTACGGGCACCAAAACCACCGACCTCCCGTGAGTTAACGTTTGGCGATGCAGGAGGGCATGATACGATCGTTGACCATTGGATGAATGGGCGCAGATCTAACGGTGGACGGGCTTTAAACTTGGCGGGAGGTTAACTTGTGGGGCCGGCATAATAAACTATGTTTTCTATGTATCGAAGTTGTTTTCATTGGTTGGGGGGTTTGATTATTAATTAACCTATGTGGTTAATTAACTCCATTAGCGCGCGGGACAGGTTATTAACAGGTTTATGATAAATCCGTTAATCCCTTTTAAACAGTGATATGGTCGTAATCGACCGGGTGGGGATATTAATATTTTTGGGGTTTTCTATGTATTTATACATAATACGGGATGGGAAAAAATGTTTATAAGGTAGTTATATAATAAAAGTTAGGGTTAATATGAATTTGAAATAAAGAGCGCTAAGTTATAATGTTAGGAATTTTACATTAAAACTTAGGATAAAGGGAAAAGGGGTTTATATGAGAAATGTAGCCAATTTCCTAAGAAAAATAGGGTTTTACTTAGGCATTTGATGAAAATGGAAGGATTGGCTTTTTAGTGATATTAAGAATAGATTCTTAATACTTTAGGGGGGAAATTAGTAAATGATTAGGGAAAAATATGAAGAGAAGTTAGTTATTTCAACCTTGCCTCGCTTGAGCTACATTAAGTAAAATGTCTGCCATGGCACTTGTGATAAAAGTAAAAGTTAACACATTGAGAGACATGATCCATCACAAGTATTATTCTGCGACACCAATCTACCTACCCTGCCTACTTGGCCTAGCATTTTTTCTTCTCTTTACTTGCGTGCACTTGGACTAGTAAACCCTCATCAACTTTGCTTTTCTTTGTATGGTAATCCTACCTAAGTCTGCATTTATTACTTCCAAGGGCTCAGATTAAACTGTTGAGCTCCTTTGCTTCTCTACCTATCTACTTATCTGCCAAGATTAAACAATTTGGTCAGATTTTTATTCTCTATCTCTAAAACAGAAATTTCAAACATGAACTAGCCAAGATTAAGCTGTTTGGCCATTCATAAATTGTGGCATAAATTAACAAGCTGCACACAATGCTTTATTTACAGAAAATGAAAAAAGTAGTGGCATTTGGACTTGCACACTTTCCTGGTCTTTCTTTATTTGGGATTCATTTTTTTCACTTTTTTGACCATTTTATTCTTTTTACCCTTTGATTTTTCTTTTAGGGCATACCCTCTTTACATTTTTTAAATTTTTTGATTTTTTGATAATATGGAAATTCTTTGCAACAAGGAAGGGATGAACATATTACAGAGCTTATCAAGTCAATCATGAAATATGACACATATTGGTATAGGAGTATAACATCAGGTAGAGGCCTTGGATATTGCAATCACACTGCATGAAACACCGATGCACGATCCAAATCTGGGGGTTCAACATATCCATGCGCATCTGAAAAATATTTTCCTGGAGATGCAAAGTTTGAAGCAGGACAGAACAGTTTGACCAGAGGTGTGCAAAGAGGTATGGTGTCTGAAATGCAAGATTTATGGGCATGACAAAGACCATTGTCTAGTCTTTGCGAACTATATTATAGGATGAGAACTAATGCCTCTAAGGCTGGAAGCTCAAGCAGAACTGAGCATAGAGCCTACATTGTGGTGCGCTATATGTTAAGTGGTAGGAAAGCATGCCACGGATAACTATCATTTGTTGCAAAAGTTTGTACAAACACCATAGCAACTATTCTGGAACTTATGTAGGTCGGTAGGGAATGATGAGTGTAATTGTAGAAGTTACGAATTGATGATGGATAGAACTCCCGCCTATAAGGTTTAGGCAGAAACGTGGCCCACTGACCAGGGTGCGGAGATGGCGCAGATAGGCTTTCAGTGGCACGGATGAGGACTTGACAGAGGTTGGAGATAGTTGATCTGCTACAATTGCGAAGGACCAAGACACTATGCCTGTGATTGCACCAACCTTACACGTTTGTCGTTCAAGTATTGCACTTTGTTTGATAATGAAACAAAAGACTGTCCTACGATGATAGAAAGGATACATGAAAAAGGGGCACTAGCACCTCAACCGACTCAGAATCTGTAGATGATGAGGTTTGAGCCATGCGAAGAGGATCCGAATGTAAATATAGTGCTCCAAAGTGGAATCACAACAGGGGATGACAAGAGGAAACTACATGAAAACAGTACATGGGTTTGTAAAGCTCCAATGAAGAAGACTAAGTTCGATTTGGAGCGTGCACGTGAAACATTCATGGAGGCGAAGAAGAGTTTCGCTGAGGCCTCCACCTCAGGGAGCAAGGGTAAGCCTGATCATGAGATGGACCCTTCTATGCTTACTACCTTCTTGGAGACTTGCATGAAGCTACTGCACGATAGCAAGGCTGTGAAGGGGTTGTAGAAGCTCATAAATAAATGCGTTGGAAACACTCTGGTTGAGCCACATTTAGCACAGAAGATTGGTAAGCATAAAACAAGGATAGGACGAGAGATGAGACTCACCGTGTATATAGGAGAGCATGAGATGGATCAGGTTATCTTAGATCTGGGTTAGACGCAAACGTCCTACCGAAGCAGACTTCGGAACGAGTGGGGAGACCCGCATTGCAATGGTCTCCGATTAAGCTAAGAATGGCAAATCAACAGAAGACCATCCCCATGGGGCGGCTGCAGGAGCTGACTGTAGATATTGAAGGTGCGAGCGCGCTCCTTGACTTTGAAGTAATAGAAATTGTGGATGACAACAACCCCTATCCTGCGCTCCTTGGAATTGATTGGGCTACTGATATGAACGGGGTAATCAATCTAAAGAAGCGAAAGATGATATTTGAGATGAAATCGCTCCGCATAATAGTACCCCTAGATCCTGCTGAATAATCGCGCTATAATGAACCAGTCCACGATTATGAAAGCGATGACAATATGGACTTTATTTATAATTTAACAATGTGAGACCAAGATTGGGTGAATCCAACAACGAATGGATTAATTACATGGGATCGTGAGAGTTCCTATACCTCGGACTCTAATGAAGAATTAGAGTGCTGGAAGAATCGGTTACATGAAGTAACTATGCTAAGTTGTAACATGATGACCCGGTCACTACACTGTGTGTCATCAGAGGTAAGAAATTTGCCTACTTATGATGGCCTGAATGATACAGATATCTTTTTGGATGCATTTGAGAGGGAAGTACTAGAAAATTAGCGCTTCCAGGCGTTGGACTGGGCACTACGCGCTACGCCCACAAGATGGTGGGGTATGCACAAGGGAAGCTTTGCTGATTGGCACAAATATAGAAGAATGGTGAAGACATGATTTGGGAAACCGAAGGTGTGAATGATAGACAAATATGATGGGCAGGATGACCCGTGCACGCACTTGGCCAAATGGGCTCAGGCTTGTGGAGAGAAGCCCCAGCTTGAATGGGTGCACTTGTTCTGTCACACCCTAGATGTTGTCCCGATGAACTGGTATGTAGAAACAAAGCTCTGCCATGGTACAGGTGAATGGGATATTCTGCACGAAGGATTCATAATGACATTTAGTTTTGAAGATGGGTTTGACTGTATTGATGAGGTGCTACAAGAGGTGAAAGCATCAATCTTTAGGATACCACAGGATCCTTTAAACCTAATTCAGCCTAATTGGGCTACTTAGATGAGTCACACACTAGAATACTATAATGTAACTGCTGAAGAAGAGGATGAGGGTCCACGCAAGATTAACATCTCGGAAATAGAGGGTCACCGAGAGCTTGGAGGACTGCAGGTTGAGAATCTTGATATAACTGCGCCGCTGAAAACGAAACTGGTAAACATTGGTACGGAGGTAGAGCCCAAATTCGAGAAGATTGGAGATTACTAGGATGATGCAATGGTGGATAAGGTAGCTGAATTGCTCCACGAATACTAGGATTTATTCCCTACCAAGTTTATGGATCTAAAAGGGATAATCAGGGACCTAAGTGTTATGAAGATCACGTTGAAGCCCAATGTGAAGCCAGTTAAGCAAAGGCCTTACCGTCTCAATCCAAAGTATAAAGAAAAGGTCCGCTTAGAGATAGATAAGATGCTCGTGGCAGGCATCATTGAGCCTATGGAAGAATCTCACTGGGTAAGCCCAATGGTGGTACAAGAGAAGAAGTAGAAGGATGAAATAAGGATATGTGTGGATCTCAAAAAGCTGAATAACAATTGCATACATGATCCTTTCCCGACTCCGTTCACTGATGAAGTGTTGGACAATGTAGGTGGCCAGGAAGGATATTCCTTCACTGATGGGATCTCGGGGTACCACTACATCAAAATTGCACCAGAGTATAGAAACAAGACAAGCTTCACGACTGAGTAGGGTTGTTTCCAGTACACTATAATGTCGTTTGGGTTGAAGAATGCACTTGTGATTTTCTTATGCATAGTCATTGCTACGTTCAAAGAGTTTATTCATAAGTTCCTGGAAGTATACTTTGATGACTGGACTGTGTTTGGGTTGGTGAAACGCCATGTAGCAAGCTTGCGCCTGATCCTGGATACTTATCGAAGATACCAAATCACGCTCAATCTGAAGAAGTGCTTGTTTTGTGTTCCTTTTGGGACCTTGTTGGGTCATGTGGTTTGTAGACATGGATTGATGGTAGACCCCACGAAGATTGCAGTGATACTGAACTTGGTGCCGCCAACGAGTGTGAAACAGTGGCACGCTACCCTAGGACATACGAGATATTGCAAAAAGTTTATCAAAGGCTATGCCTAGATCACCACGCCTATGGAAAATTTGTTGAAGAAGGATGTCACATTTTGTTGGAATGAAGATTGTAAGAAGAGATTGGATGTATTGAAAGAAAAGATGGTCACCGCGCCGATTTTAGTCTTCCCAAATTGGAAGAAGGAGTTTCATGTGCATGTCAACGTGTCATGTATAGCGCTGAGAGTAGTGCTGACACATGCTAGTGGAGAAGACTTGGACCATCTTATTTTGCAAGCAGAAGGTTATCCAAAGAGAAGAAGAACTATTCCACTACCGAGCATGAAGGGTTAGCTATGGTATATGTGCTCCAGAATTTTCGACACTACTTGCTGGGAGGCCATTTAAAGATGTATACAGATCACTACGCACTGAAGTACCTCGTCAATAAGCTTTTGTTCGGGGGGAGAATCTGCAGGTGGCTATTATTGTTCCAGGAATATGATTTTGAGGTTATTGTGAAGCCTGGACGACTGAATGCGGGACCAGACCATCTATCGCGCATCGAAATAGGGGAAGAGCCCACTAATTTGGAGGAAGGGTTGCCCAACATGCATATTTTTGCAGTGAGCATCGTGGATGGTCATTTTGGCGATATCATACACTTCGTGATGACAAGAACTGCCCGAGAAGGATATATCGTCCAACAGAAGAAGGAATTAGTGGTGCGTGCGATAGAATTTTCTATCATTGTTGGGCATCTATACAAAATGGGGTCTGATGAGATATTGTGATGATATGTACCCAATTTTGAGAGGAGCAGCATCCTCGTGGACGCTCATGGGGACACCACAGGAGGGCATTATGTAGGGAGAGCGACTGCGCAGAAGATTCTATGCTCAAGGTTGTGGTGGCCAACCCTCCATCGGGACTCAAAATTGTATTGCAAAGCATGTGATGTGTGTCAAAGAACTGGCAGGCCCTCACAGAGGGATGAGATGCCTTTGAATCCACAAATAACATTGCAACCCTTTGAGAAATGGGTGATAGATTTCGTGCGACCCATTCAGCCCCAAGGAAAAACGGAGGCAAGGTACATTATCACCGCAACGGAATATTGACCTGATGGGTAGAGGCACACCCTATGAAGGATTGCACAACCGTGACTGCTGCGAAGTACCTCTTTGAGAATGTACTAATGCGATTTGGTTGTCCATATATTTTGATGAGTGATCGCGGTACACACTTTCTGAATGAGATGGTCAGCGTGCTAACAAAGGAATTTCAGGTATAGCACCAAAAGAGCACAGCTTATCACCCACGGGCTAACGAGATGGTGGAAGCATTCAATAAAGTGCTAGAGAACGTGCTACCCAAGGTTTGCAATGCTCAGTGAAGTGATTGGGACCTACACATACCTACGGTACTATGGGCTTATCGGATGACATGCAAGAAGTTGACTGGACAAACTCCCTTTAGGTTGGTCTATGGCATTGAAGTGGTAATGCCTATGGAATATATTGTGCCTAGTCTGCGCATAGTGGCACTCACAAGTATGACGAATCGTGGAGCCCTGGAGGAAAGACTTTCACAGCTGAATGAGCTTAAGGAAGAGAGATTTCTAGCGGGATTTCACCAGAAACTCCAAAAGCAGCGCGAAAAAACATGGCATGATCGGCACATTAAGCTGCGCACCTTTAAGGTAAATGATCTGGTTTTGTTATATGACAGTAAATTTGATAAATTTCCAAGGAAGTTTGACATGCACTCATTAGGACCCTATGCCATTAAGGGGATTACTGATAGAGGAGCGGTACAACTAGTCAAAATGAATGGAGATCCCTTCCCAAGAAAAGTGAATGTCAATCGATTGAAGCCATACACTGACAATCCAACCATGTGACTAGATGAAGGTAGCATAGTCTCAGCACTCTAGGCAGTTGAAAGGAGGTGTGGAACTATAAACTACATTTCCTGGGTTGAGGAGCTGCGCGATTAGAGAATTGTGCGAAGCAAGAAAATGTCACAGGGTTTGTGGCAGCGCGAAGGGAGTTGTGCTACCCAGGGAAAAATTGTGCAGGTCAGCCG
Organism: Pinus tabuliformis; assembly: GCA_031772625.1. NCBI lineage: Eukaryota > Viridiplantae > Streptophyta > Pinopsida > Pinales > Pinaceae > Pinus > Pinus tabuliformis. Next base: position 1,393,371,748 of record CM062804.1, read on the forward strand.
AAAAGTGACTGTTAAAGTCACTATTCATGATTTGACGGTAGAAATGTGGCCAAATGGAGTGGGCGGCCAGTATTTAAGACAAAATTTATGACTCAAATCCTTGAAAATCTGGTGCCAATCGGGCATTAATGTACCGAATTTGGGGGGAACGGTCGGATTTGAATTCTAAATGTCCTATAAATTACAGGTGGTTGTCCAGCAAAAGACACTTGGCATTTTGAAAATTGAGTTATTGAGCTTTCAGGCACTCATGAACCGAGAATTCCTCGAGGCTTTGAAAGAGACTCCAACATTTGCAAACTTACCAAAGACATCACGAGTACTATTGGAAAGCGTTATGTCAGTGCCGGAAATGGAGATAGGGGTAGAAGTAGCTGCTCTGGCAGTGGCCGAAGCATTAGCAGAAGTAGCTACTCTAGTAGTGCTGAAGGCACAACTGAAGCCCTGACTGGATGAGACTTACATAGTGACAGGTTCAATTGAAGCAAAGCTTGAAACTCTACAAGAAGTGCAGCAAAAGCTTTACGTCGACAGTTGAGGAGGAGTGACCGAGCAGATGGTCGAAGGCACAAAGCAAGTAGCTGCACAGTGCACAGCTGAGGTTGTCGTCATCTGAGTTGAATTGGAAGGTCTTCGCACAAAGATCTCTACGCCTACTGAGTGACTCGAGGGTGAGTCACGATGTTTGTGTTGGGGGGCTATTGGATACAGGATCCCCCAAAGGACAGTTTAGGGGCTAAAAGCCGATGTTTTGGGTCAAATTTTGTAATAAACTTGTAAATACTCTATATTTTGTGGTCGCGGACCGTGAAGGTGCCATGAGTCATAAAGGGTTGTTCGCCCTTAGTTTTGTAAAGTAAATTTGGATGTAAAAGACCTACCTATGGTCCGCGGACCATGGGATTGTATAAAAATAGCTAAGTAAGCTCGCTTTAAGTAGTTCAATAGTCGCTAAGAGAATCATAGCTCTGAAGTAAGAAGTCTAAGTTTGAGGTCGTAGCATAGGTAGAGGCTCTGTAGCTGACTGCACAGAGGCCTAGGGTGGAAGTCTACCGCTGAGTGCGAGATCCCTGCAGCTATGTGCGCATGGTAGATAGAGTCTGTAATCACTTAAAGATATCTATAAAGAGAAGTATTCTGCAAATTCTATGTATTTCTTCCGATTAATGTATATTGTCATATTATGTATGAATTTCCTTTATAATGCTTATGTGATGCACGAATGTGTATAATTATGTTGGATAATTGAACGCAAATAAGAATATCTATTTACAAGGTGCTAACAGTGATTATCTAATAAGATAAGTAAGACACTTAGACTAGTTTGGGAATCTACACAATACGCTGCACTAGTAATGCGAAAGTACCTAAACCATAGGTTAGGTTTGCGCGAAGGTTGTTCGTACCTTTTCATGGAGGTACTGAAGGCTGGAGTATAAGGCTAGTCTGGAAAGCCCTAGAACTGAGTGACCTGCGCGAAAACAGTAATAGAAGGAATAAAATGACATCACGACCATCTTAGGGTGCGGAAACTTGGTTGTAGCATCCCCCCATACTGCTTCGGATGAGACTTCGGTCCGCGCTCTGCGGGCTAATGTCGAAGGGGGCAGTAGTGTATGGATTTGTTTGGCTAATTAATGTTGAACTTGGGTCAAGCCCCAACAAACCAACACCAGGCGAGCTTGGCGAACAAAGGAAGAGGAGCATACGGTGTAGGCTGAGGTGCACGCAAACAGGGTGAGCTGAAGAAAAAGGCCGAAAATGCAAAATGCCAAACCACAGAACAACGAGTGAACCAGGGGTGACGTTGTCTTGGTGAGTCGAGCGGACTGCCGCTGGGTGAGCTACGAAGGGCGCACCTACCCAGAGTTCTGAACAGATGGGTTAAGTGGGCGACGGTTTCGGTGAATGATCAGGTGGTCAGTTAATAGTTGAGTGAGTGGAGTATTGGGTGCATGCAGGTTGGCAAGCCGAACCTGAGTTGTGGGTGGCTGTTATCGGGAAATCTAGTGTCTATGCGGAGCTGCTAGTCCCACTAAGACTGGTAGCTATCTTAGAAACAAACAAACTAAAACTACTTTCGTTTTCCTTTATGAGAAGTAGATAAGAGGGGAACAAAGGAGACCAACCTCTGTCTTGTGCTTGGTTCCTTGCTTGATTCCTCTCCCTTCTGATAGATCTTTGCCACTCGCTTCCTCGTCTACCCAGCTTCAAAGAGCACCTGTGGAATCAAAGCAGCATAACACTATCCAAGAACAGAGATCTACTATCATAAACAATATAGGACCAGATATATATTGACCATGCAAATGCATATATCATCAATCATACAAGAATGTGGAGGAAAACTTGAATAACTTTATTAATAATCAAGAATAGCAAAGGGGATTATAACCAATTGTTCTGACCCAGCGTCATCCTCTCAGCAAGAAAGCCCTTCTTCACCTCATGAAAAGCTTAAATCACCCAACACTATGATGTTACACCAAGAAATGAGCAACACTTCCTTACAAGATACAAAATTCCAGCCTCTGGATCTCTGGGATGAGGGATCCATATATAGATGTTTGCAAGGGGGGTGAGTCAGCCTCTGAGATTTGATTAGCATCCTCTCTCTGATAGTTCTTGATTCCACTTGGAGATTGATGATCTCTTACTCATCCTGGGCGAATGCAGAGAGGCAAGTGTCACAGGAGAAGTTTCTGGAAGATTCCATGATCTTTCACCTCACAAATTGACCCTTCCATTTGTCCACTCTCGCCCATCGCACCACATAGAAGGGCTTTTCAATATTCATTGCACCTCTTGTGTGCATTTAGGTGGGATGCATCGCACTTTGACCATGGGAGCAGGGGAGATGGTCCAGTTTTGACCAGTTCTGAGTAGTTTTTCATGGAGAACTTCTGGCAGATGATGTAATCAGTTGACCTTGTTCTTTTAGGGGTCAGAACAACACTTTTAGGGACATAGGAGCCCTTGGTTTATGGACATTTATGATTGGGGTTGCAGTGCCCAAAAATGTCTATAACAGTTGCCCCCTAAAGCATGAGGTCATTAATCTTTTGATGTCGGGTGAAATGCTTTATCATGAGGATCCGAAGTTTTTTCGAGCTGTAAGGTGACCTGTAATAAGATACAATACAATACATTATCTTCATAATATTTTCATGATCTAGCTGAGGCGGGCATTCCCATGCTCAGCTTTATAAATCCATTCTCATGTACATAATATAGACAATCATCTGAGTGCAGACTGATGATTCTAGTAGAGCCATCATCCCTTGGGTTGGATGATTATCTGTGCCGCAATGATGTACATTTGATGTCTTTATTTTCTTGAAGATATATCGCAGCCTGGATGGATGAAACTAGATCCGGGATCTTCAATCTCGTTCGATCTTCACTCAAAGTACAAGTCGATCCATGTGAGAGATGTTCTAGAGTCGAACATGGAAAGACATTACCTAATTACCAGCCAATGATGTAAGCTGTTAACAGGCGCGAGAGGAATCACCGATAATGATGATGACCCTCAAGGTACTACAGTACAATTCACGTGGTGTGAATAAGGGACTTGGTGTCGAACACCACGCAAAATCTTTCGGTCGAAGGCCATTGATGTAAACCTGTCACCAGAAGTGAGAAACTTGCCATTGAGGAATGTAAGCTTCAAAGTACTGAAAGGGTTGTTCATAGATTGACTTCCTAGATAATGAGCTGATGTCGACAAGAAGCGATCCGTCATAGGAGGGCCTTAGTGAATCCAACATCAATGACATGGAACAGAGAAAATGATTTTAATGGAGGTGAAAACAATCTGATGACATAAGGTTCAGGGTGGCGTCATGAAAGAATGGAGCGTAAATGTACTACAGTGGGTGAGACACAGGTGAATTCTCTGAGCGGCTTCTCTTGAACATATCGGCAACACTGACATGATGGATTGGTAGCGTTAACCCAAAATATGGATGGTGTGATGGACCAATGGTGATATGATCGGTGAACGAAACAACCCAACCCGACTCGGATGCGGTGTGAAAGTGTCATGTTCAAGAGCAACTTGCTACCAACAAAGTTTCTTCAAGTTTTCTTTCCAATTTTTCCCCAGTCATTGCTGACCAGTACCTCTTTATTTTTTTCAAGTTTGAGGAGTATAACATATGCTTGTTCTATAATTTGCCCTTCGGGCAAACCCATCACTATGTTTTAACGAGCCTAGCGATAGTGAAATTCGTTCTTGTCTATATGGACAAGTTTGTCGCTATTCAGTTTTAACGAGTTTAATGACAAAGATAACTCAGTCCTTTTCAATTTTAGAGAGTCTGAAAGGGACGTAAAGAAAACTCCAACAATCCTTTTTCGTCATATAATCCCTTAAGTCTGAAAAAATATAAAATAATACAAAAGGGATGAATTTTCGGTAATTTTAACGAGCCGAACAAAACAAGTGCTCGATCGTTTTGTGTAATAATCCCTCAAGTCCAAAAAGATTAAAATATAAAGGAGGGATAGCACTTCCGGTCACTTTAACGAGCTGGAGAGGCCAATTGCTCAGCAATCTTTTCATATTTTATGAGTTAGATGAAAAAAGCTTAAAGGAGACTCGTTTTTTGAGGAACGAGTGATAAATTTGGGTAGCAACTAATTCCAGGTAAGGTTTGGAATTTTCCAATCACGGCAGTGTCACAAGGATCGCTAATAGGATCACTCTTCATAGTTGTTCCTAAAAAAGGGTAAACAATCAAATGGAGGTGAATGATCGGCCAATACAGAGTGGAGGTGATGATGAGAACACGACCAAGGCTTCAAAGGCTGATGATAATGCATTCACGATAGTTATTTACCGGAAATTGGTTCATTTTTTAATGAATGAGCTTAAACTCTGGGGAAAACATTTGCTCATTACTTATGTTTATTTTTTAACGAGCTTGAATTCCGTGTTAAAACTGCTCGATCCAGTCGTATAATAAGGATGTCTCATCTAAGATGCCATTTTTTATGGAGCTTGCACCTTACAAAGCTTTGCCCCGGATCCTTTCTTTATGCAAGTTAGGAAACGACCAATCCTACGAGTTTAAAGGGTTAGAGGACCTATAAATTTAAAAAATAAATGGTCGCTCTTCGCTTGCATGCCCCCAGGTATAGCGAAAAATTTCCAAGTTACCAAAGATTTCCAAGTTACAAAACACTTCCTCGGCGATGTCTACCGAAATAAACAAAGGTGAGTGGCACAACTGGCTCCACTCAGATAACTTTGACGAAGGAATCTTATTCCAGTCTAATCTCATAAATCGGTCATATATCCTTCGCGGAAACCTACCCTATACCCAAGGTTTTTCTGTCAAAACAAACCAGGGTGCATGCCCCATGGGTTTCAGCCATTTCCTCTTGAATCACTCGCGCTCATTAGGTGGACAGACTGGGGATTGATGAGACATTCCTTGCATGAAAAGACCATTCAGGGATGGTATTTGACTATTTGCTATGTGTGAACTGGGGAATGAAAGCTGGTCTACGAGCTTGACCACTCTTCCTTCATGCAGAAAACACATTACTCTAAAGAGTGAGGAGACAATGGCTCCCATGCAATAAATATAGTCGCGTCCAAGGAGTAGATTATAATCCAGGGGTCCTTGGACTACCATTACATTCATGTGAATTATTTTCCTTCTCAATTGTATCTGCACATTGGGAAGGATCCCTAACGGTTGACTGGTTCCTTTGTCAATGTTTGTTAGATTTCTCATTTTAGGTAAAAGCAATGGCGAACCAAGCGCTTTCCAAGAAGTTGAGGAAAGGATACTCACAGAAGCCCCTTCATCTATGATGGTACCAGCCATGACCATTCTATATATTTGAGCAATGATTCGAAATGGTACACTAGCCGGTAACCGGGGTCTGCCTAGTAGATTCCAATCGAAGGAAACAACTAGGTTGCTTGGAGGTGGGACCGAATAGACGGCTGGATATGACTCTGACGAACTTCCTTCCTGTGGTAAAGGAACGGGTAGAATGTCCCCATGTTCATTGGAGTTTGTGCTTACGAAGAGAATTTGAATGGTGTCGTTCTTGTTCTCTCTGGTGACTATATCATCTGAAGATGGACCTTCTAAAGGCAAGACCGGGTCAACTGCCATCTCGACCTTTTGACTTTCGTCTGGTGTGGATTCAGAGGATTCATCTTCAATGATAGACGCTTCAGCCGACCACAATGGTGTGTCAGCCGGATTTTCAACTAGTGACAGACGCGGCAAGAGTTTCTTATATCCAGGAGGAAGCTGTAACGGTGAAATCAGACGATCGTCCAAAACTCTTTTAACCTCGTCTAAGAAGGGACAATGGTGTACGGCGTGATCGCCTTCACACAATTTACAAGGAAATTTACCTTTTCCTTTTTGTCCAGGGGCTTCACTTTCACTAGTTAACGGTGTATGCTCAACATGATCGTCAGAGGTTGATGACACCGGATTGTGCAAACGAGGAGACCAGTCCCTTAAGATCCGAGGGATGCAAGGACAATCTCGATGATAGTGGTCTCCTTTGCAAATGACACATGACGATTTAGGCCTGGACGGTGCAGTGTGTGGATTTTTGCTAGATGATGCCTGGTTGCCCCTTTTCGCCTTTGGCTCCTTCTTCTTCTTCTCCATCTTATTCTCAGTTACTTGATTTTTGGCTTTATCAGCTTCATCAAGCAAAGAGGAAGGAGGAGAGGGAGAATTGGACGAAGTAGAAGGTTTGGGGGTAACTCTGGTATCATTTAGTTGCTGACTTGATTGTTCAGGAATCACGGTGTTCTGAACGACAGAGGTCGAGAAGAGCCATACGGGCAAGCCGATTGTCAATCCTGGAAGAGACAATGTGGCCATATGGGGTGCACCAACATCTCCCCAAGAGGAGAAAGGACTAGGATTTCCTCCAAGGGGAAATCCTTGGTTGGTGGACTCCATTTTTCTCAACCTAAGACCAACGTAGGAAAGGTGATGTTTATTCCGATTAAAATAAATTTTAGATGCTTTGACACAACTTATTTTTTCAATTTTTAAGAGTCAAGAAAAAACAAAAGATGACTCTAGTCGCCTTCGATTTTTAATGAGCTTGAAGTGACAAGTGCTCAGATGGACTTTTTCCTTTAAGGAGTCTGAAAACGAACGAAAGAGACTACTCTGGAAATCTAGACAGAGGGATTACCAAACCAATCGCAAAACTGCAGAATACTTTTTACGGTACGGCAGTCAATCTTCCCGAATGTTGTGTTTAGTGCATTGCGATCGATAGGGCAGCAGACACGGCTTCCTATGGATAAAGGATAAAGCCTATTATGGTCTCCCAATATATACTCGATGGTATGTGGGAGCACAAGTCCGTACTGGCACTTATCATCTCAAAGTGGAGAAATCACCTAACCAGTGATGAAAACAACAGTTACTAGGCTTTATGACGCTGGAATACGTCTCTAGCCTAGAATTCTAAATGTTGTGCGTTAGGTTCCAAAGCGTTGTTAGATTCATTAAATTTATTTTATAGTTGATCTTGCTTAAGAAATTTGCCTTTCAGGTTTACCACGTGATGTAGATATACAACTCCTAAAATGCAATCTAAGATGATAAACAATCGTTTAATCTTCTTTTTGCAATGAAAATCCTAGCTACTAAAGAATGAGAGATGATATTCTTTCAACATAGAGCAGAGAGCACACACTATATGCACTGTCCTAAATCAAACCAACAAACAGTCTAAATGCAAATGCACATGCATGTATTTGTTTTCAGCCTTCTTAATGTGTGAATGATAAAAAGAAAGCTAAGCGCAAATCTGAATTATTTTTCAAAGCGACGTTACTAACAAGTTTCTTTTCAAGACAAAATGAAGATAATGACGACACTTTGTTATTTGGAATTGAAAACTTGCTTTCAACACTTGAAAAAATACTAATTCAAATCAAATACAAGAGTAACAGTGTAATCGACTATCAAGAACAATCAGATTCTCTTCTATGACTGAAAACGACACTTGCGACACTTCCAAATCAAGAAACGACAGTTCAATTACGCTACTTCTTTGTAAAAGAGAACTGAAAATGGCGCACAATACATAAAAACATTTACAGTTCTTTGCACAATGGAGGCGGAATAATGGCAAGGAATGGGGTTTCCAATAGAGTTATACTGACTACAGACAGTAAAACTCCTGAATAGAGATGAAAAAAGTGAAAAAACCAAAGTCTGGAGGCAAAATTAGCTGTTTCTGATCAACGCACCTATTACACAAGGATTCCAGTATGCATCCCACCTACAGCACATGGGAAGTGTGATGCATACTGATATCCTTGAAGAGAGGGTGCGATGGTACAGTGCGAGACTTTTGATCCAATTCTTGATCACAGTTTGTAGCACAGTTTAGGGATTTAGGCCGAGCAAGTGATAATCAGTAATTAAATCACAGGGGTAGATCTAAATAGGTTACTAGAGCCACCACAATGGCAATTAGAGAGCTTGTAAATTGATTGTTCAGTTCATAAACAAAACCCAGAGATAGACTGAAGCAACATTGATCTACTTTGCACTTGCATAGCAAATGCAGTTCAAAGGCTAGCTGGCTTGACTTCAGGCTCCATCTGTAAGTTTATAAAGCAAACAAATATAGACAAACAAACAATCTATTCGCTCCCCAGTGGAGTCGCCATTTTGTTATCGGGAAATCTAGTGTCTATGCAGAGCTTCTAGTCTCACTAAGACTAGTAGCTATCTTAGAAACAAACAAACTAAAACTACTTTCGTTTTCCTTTATGAGAAGTAGATAAGAGGGGAACAAAGAAGACCAACCTCTGTCTTGCGCTTGGTTCCTTGCTTGATTCCTCTCCCTTTTGATAGATATTTGCCACTCGCTTCCTCGTCTACCCAGCGTCAAAGAGCACCTATGTAATCAAAGCAGCATAACACTATCCAAGAACATAGATCTACTATCATAAACAATATAGGATCAGATATATATTGACCACACAAATGCATATATCATCAATCATACAAGAATGTGGAGGAAAACTTGAATAGCTTTATTAATAATCAAGAATAGCAAAGAGGATTACAACCAATTGTTCTGACCCAACGTCATCCTCTCAGCAAGAAAGCCCTTCTTCACCTCATGAAAAGCTTAGATCACCCAACACTATGATGTTACACCAAGAAACCAGCAGCACTTCCTTATAAGATACAAAATTCCAGCCTCTGGATCTTTGGGATGAGGGATCCATATATAGATGTTTGCAAGGGGGGTGAGTCAGCATCTGAGATTTGATTAGTGTCCTCTCTCTGATAGTTCTTGATTCCACTTGGAGATTGATGATTTCTTACTCATCCCTAGGCGAAAGCAGAGAGGCAAGTGTCACAGGAGAAGTTTCTGGAAGATTCCATGATCTTCCACCTCGCAAATTGACCCTGCCATTTGTCCACTCTCACCCATCGCACCCCATAGAAGGGCTTTTCAGTATGCATCGCACCTCCCGTGTGCATTTAGGTGGGATGCAGCACACTTTGACCATGAAGTAGGTGAGATGGTCCAATTTTGACCAGTTCTGAGTAGTTTTTCATGGAGAACTTCTGGGAGATGATGTAATCAGCTGACCTTGTTATTTTAGGGGTCGGAACAACACTTTTAGGGACTTAGGAGCCCTTGGTTTATGGACATTTATGATTCGGGTTGCAGTGCCCAAAAATGTCTATAACAGTGGGCTACACGAAGGCGCAAGCACCCTTGCCTACGAGATGGGGCAATGTGACATGGAGCTACGGACTCGGTGAACTGGGGAGATGGGAACAACTAGCGGGTGGAAAGAGGGTTGGGCACAGCAGGCGAATATGTGTTGGGCGCTGCTACCCGACCTCCAACACGAGTTGACTTAGGTAAGGGCGCACGGTAGGGTGGGTCACCCTGAACTGAAAGTTGGGGAAAGGTTGCATGATAGAGTGGGTCGAGCTGAATAGTAGAGCTTGGGCAAGCCTGAATGAGAACTTTGGTAAAGTTGAATGATAGCTTGGGGCAAGGCTAAATGATAGCCAAGTTGAAGGTGAAGTTTGGCAGTTTTGCCAAGCTAATTTTGGGGTTGCATTGTAAAGGGTGATATTGTATGGACTTTAAAAATTGGATTATTATATATTGTTGGGCAGGCTCTAACCAGGGAGTTGCCCCTCCCATTGAAGAAATATTGTACTTTTGTACGTATGATGATAAAGATGAATGTTTTTGTTGTGTAAAAGAATGATGAATGCTTAATAAAGTTGAAAAATATTCTAATTATTGAATGTTAGGCATAGTTCATACTTGAGAGTATTGGTGAAAATAAATCAGGTAGTGATGCCGCACCTCCTTATGTGTAGTTGAAATACTATTGCCAAGATAGGGGCGTGACATAAGGTGACCCCATCAAGACATATTTAATGCCAAGTACGTTGAGGTACACCACCACCACCCCCCACATGCTCGAGGTGATGAGTGTGTGACTCCCTGCATGCATAAGAATATCAATGGAGTGGAAGATGGCAGAGTTATTACGTTAAGGTTTGAGTTCGGTGGCAATTGTTTTGAGAGGTATGTAGGTTGTTTCCACTCCCAAACGAGTGTAGTACAGTGATTCCAAAGGAGGGACTCTGCAAACCATGAAGTGCAATGATTCTAGAAGAGATGGTGGATTCTTCAACTCCAGGCGAAGGTAATCTGGTATGTAAACTGCTTTTTCTCCCCCTCCTCCAAGCATATGACTACTTGGTTTTCGGATTGGGTTCTACATGGGGACAATTTGTTTGTAGGTGGGGGTAAATTGGGCTAGTGGAAGTGTTTGGCACAGGTAGTCTAGCAGATGTATGTTATCCTCACCGGAATAACCTCGGTGTCGGTTTTCTATGAAATTATCCTCTCCCGAATGGGGTTATTTGGGATCTAGGACAGGGGTGTCAACCCTGGGGAATGTTGTTGTCTGGCTTGGTTCGAAGAGCAGGCAGTCTAGGATTGGGTTGTTGTTAGTTTTACATTTAGGGTATGCTTTATTGTTTTCTATGGGATTAAATGAAAGCCTACGTCCCTACATAATTGGTCGTACCGACATGGTAATGACTTAGCTGGCTCGCTTTCTGGGCTTCGCACCCATGGCCTGTGTCGAAGCGACTGCAGGGTTGTTTTTGAGGTGTTGTGTCACCCTGGCCTTGGGAATTGTTATAATGTTGTTGAAGTTGGCTATGATGGGCTCATAAATTTTGTTTCTGGTTGTCATGCAAATGGTCCTGGGGGTCAAGAGATTGAATGCCTAGGTGGGTTGGGGGACTTCAATTGGTTGCAGGGTATGCGAGTGGCAGAGAGGCGAAGTTAAATTTTAAGTCAATTACAGTTTTTTTCTCCCATCGCAAGTGCGTAGAAAGGTAGGCTCTCCTAGGTGCGAAGGGATTTTGTGTTCACACCCTCACTTGCACAGGGATCTGCCAACACCCATTTCATTACCAAGCATCAGGATTGTGTTGTGATGGCAAGGGCATTGAAGGTAAGGGGCTAAGGAAGGAGGCCTCAAGCGACTGAGCAGGAGGAAGAGCCCAATTCCTTAGGCGAGAGACATGGCAGGAAATTGGTCATGAGCCTTATTAATGAAGCGATCAATGTATACCAAGAGGTGACCAGTAAAGAGATTAGAACTTTGATTGAGGAATGAGAAGCCGACCTAAACTACCAAGTGAGTGCGACAAAGATAGAGATGAAGGATTGGCGCACAATGGTGCTGAAACCTGGGCATACTCGAGGGCGTGTGACCCAGTTCAAACAATCCCTGTACCTGTATTGGATTATGAAAAGCTTCCTGCGCAAGGCCCTGGAGAAAATTTGAGTGAGCATAGCGACAAAAGTGTAGGACTTTCATAATTACAAACTGGATTTCCAAAAGCTGCAATTCGAAATGAAAAAATAGGATGGATGCCTTGGTCGCATAGAGAAACACTTCCCATGTTTTTTCTCACAAACAGAGCTACCTGGTTCCAATGTCAAGGATCTGGCTCTGGTTGAATCTCGATCTGCTGAGCAAGATGATTAGAATGTTGGTTTTTAATTTTTGATTAGTACATATGGTGATAGCTTTTACTTTTCAGTTTGAAGTCATATATGTTTATAGGAGAATAGAGTATGGACAAGGACATGATATACAAAGTTATATAGCTTGGGTAGAAAGACTTATCACTTTTTGCTACTGGATGGCTTATTATGCTGTTAGGTGGCCAACAGACTTGGTTTCCTGCTGGGAAAGTTGAGGCCACCTAACGAGTTTTATGTGGTAATTTGCTTATATATTAATGAAAATGGAAAGATCTACGAAGTTTACAAAAAAAACAACCAAAATTTTAAATAATGAATATTGTTTTATCATATTTAAAAATATGTATTTAATAAATATTATTAAATTCAATATAATTATATTGTTAATACTATTAAATTTTAAAACAGATTTAGTCAACATGATTGAATTCAATTAAGTGATTTTGAAAAACTAAATACATTTTATAACCCAAAAAAAATATATAATTAGAGAAATTATTACTTAATAATTAGAAAAAGTAATGTAATATAATTTTAATGTAATAAATAATTCAAATTTTAATGTTATGGTCAAGTTAAACATCAAATTGGTATATGAAATTTTGTTTATGGAGCACTGTATCTATCTCAATGCAGCCATTTGATTACTAAAGTTTCTAGAAGTATATATAATCTACCCGTTTAATATTAAATTTGTAAAACTTTAATAGAAAAGGCATCATCTTAACCATTAAACCCATTCAAACTATATGAACTATAGTTGTAGTCTAATTTATAGACACTGAATGAAGTACACATCTTCATTGAATCTTACAAGACAAATTTCAAGAAACCCTAAAAATCCCCTGGAGCACTCAAATTCTATAGATTAAATAACTTAAACCCAATTTTTTTAAAATCTCTACCCCATGTTGTTTAAAATGACACAGAAAAAAAGTATGTGAAAAAAACCATTTTGTCCCATTTTGTCTATAATTAAACTATGCCTAACCTATATACCACAAAAAACATATATCTATCCAGACCATTTTCTCTATAAATTAAACTGTGGCTAACCTATATACTACACAAATCATATATCTATTCTAATAAAAAAAATAATCTAGCAAAAATAACCTAGCATATATGTAGGACATCACTTATATCACAAACTTATATAACCAATATATCAATGGCTCCATTGTAACCTTTCTATTCTAATCTTGAAGGGCTAACTGCCCCGTCCAGAGCATTTGTAAAAACTCTTTGGCAAACGATTATTAAACGACCTTTGGTTTTAAGCCCAAGTACAAATTTTTCAGGAATAAACCCTGAAAGATCTATTTGCATATTTCCAGTACGGGCAGTAAGAGGTTAACCTCTCAGATTATTTGCCAACAACAATAAAGTAAAAACTCTTTGGCAACTATTATCAAACGACCTCTGGTTTTAAGCCCAAGTACAAATTTTTCAGGAATAAACCCTGAAAGATCTATTTGCATATTTCCAGTACGGGCAGTAAGAGGTTAACCTCTCAGATTATTTGCCAACAACAACAATGCTTAATAATGGAAAGAAATACTACAGCAAATGCTTGACAGTTGATCCAACAACACCCATACTATTTGCAGAAGGCAGCGAGTAGCCTTCTAGGTGGGGTTGAAGGCCTTCTCGCATGCTGCACAAAGCGATTGTCCAGCACCAGAACATCACCAACTTCCCAGGTGATGTCCACACACTCTTCTTTAGTTATCTGGAGGTATGATTCAATTGCCTCATCAGGAAAGAGGGAACCATCTGCAAGCATTGGGACTATCTCTGGAAGTGCTGAAGGGTTGAACCATGCTTTCCTATTGTCTGCATCTCCATCAACAGGTTTTATAGAAACAATAGGTCCCAATTCAAAAAACATTGTGCCATCATCTGCCCAAGTTATTTTGGACACTGGAACACCTGACTTTATAAGCCTGGAAGCAACAACCTTACCACATGATCATCAATTTCAATTTATTTCAGAACAATTTGATTATTGAAAATGGTAATTGCATTTTAAATCTGAACTGTTCCTGGGTAGAAGTGATCTATAAATGTGTGAAAAAATATTACAGCCTCATCTTCACCCAAAAATATAAATTTATCTCAAGTTTAAATAGCTAAAAAAAAGTAACACAGATTTTTTATTTCTCCACTCCTTATCTATGAAAATCAAGAATTTTCCCATCTTTAAATCTGAGTTAAAAGATAAAAATGAAAATGGATAGATGCTACATGTAACTTGTCATTTTATTCTTACCTATTTTCTGCTTCCTGCTTGTTGCTGGTTTGGTAACGGGATTGCCAGCCCTTTAAAAAGGATTGAGGATCGTCTTCCTGAGGAATGCTGTAAGAATAGATCAACCCCTGCTCCATAATTTTTACAAGTTCTGGGTACCTCTGTTCCATTCGTTGGGTGAGCTTATGGCTCAACAGGATTGCTGTCTGCCCTCCCTCCGGAGGTGCAATCTCACAGAAGAACAATATTTTGCTTGGAAACACAGGAAACTGCACAGCAAAAAAAATACCCAGAACATTGATGGTCAAGAAAAAAAAACCTAATAGGAATAAGTTTGAAGAGAAAGAAAGAAGAAAAGGAAACTGTAGTCTGGAATGCTTAGAGGATCGGCTTACCATAGCCATCTCATGATGGAATTTGATGTGCTGATCCAGAGGAGCTTCGTTTGCTGTGTAAACCCTTCCTTCAACCCTGGTCCTTGAAGCTAAGCCCAGATATGGCTGTTCTTCCCATCCAAATGCTTCAACAACTGTGTTGAAATCGGATGCACTTCTCACTGGAAACCCTCTAAACAGCAACGCTCCAGCGCGATTCAGTTGATTGTGAATCCATTCCCTGTTCTGTTGGATGGCGTTGACAAGGGACCCAATTGAGGGGTTTTCATCTGGAGGCAGCAGAACCATGGGAAAGAGGGTGCCATCCTCGAGAATCTTCTGTTGGGCAATGTTCCCTGGTTTCAAAATGGCCAATTCCTTCATTGTTTTATCTAGTTCCTGTTCAGAATGCTGGCTTGGATCTATGATATTGCATCTGAAACGAGGTTCAGTGTCCAGGTTAGATGTATAGTTGCTTGCCGGAAGGAACAGGGCATGTTAATTTTCAACCGGTCAAGTCAGAGATGGAAAAAAAATAGCATGGTCATTATTTGTATTTCTTTCCTTATTCATATATATATAGGGTTTAGTTTAATTTCAGATTAGTTTTTGGAACATTGTTATTTAGATCTGTGTAGTTTAAACAGATTGTTTTTTTATGCTAGGAAATTGATGGAAATTGAGGTAATATTTTGATTATTTT
Source organism: Pinus tabuliformis (assembly GCA_031772625.1). Taxonomy (NCBI): domain Eukaryota; kingdom Viridiplantae; phylum Streptophyta; class Pinopsida; order Pinales; family Pinaceae; genus Pinus; species Pinus tabuliformis. Next base: position 1,393,387,145 of record CM062804.1, read on the forward strand.
TGGTAGGGATTTTTGTAAATCCAGGTTATAGTTGTCAAACTTCAAGATTTTAAGAGTTCTAAGAGTTTTTGATGGCGTTGAATCTATTTCCACTATCAAAAACATGATTTAAACACAGCAAGATTTGTTAGAAATTGTTTTTGTTAAAATTCCAATCACTTTTAACTAGACAATTCCTCCGCCTTGATAAACTTATCTAAATAAACCATATTAAATTTAATTATTTCACTATTTATTTCACTATTTTGTATGTATTTTTATTTTGTAATTATATATATATATAAAATAATAAGTGCTTATAATAATTATGTTATAATTAAATATTTAGTATAATCTTATGCATAAATTTTTTTATAATAATATCTTCATAAATATTTTAAGCGATTCACGTATTTAAATATCATCGATATAAGTTAATCTTTTAAAAATCATAAATTCTTACTTATAAATTGGTAAGATAAACTATAATTAGCTATTTAATTTAGTTATGCATTAAAATCTTACTTAAATTGGTAAGATAAACCATAATTAGATATTTAGTTTAACTATTTCCATAGTAATTCTTTATGAATATCTTACATGATCTTCATCATTAAACATCATCAATATAAACTAATCTTTTAAAAATCATAAAATCACATTTGTAAATTGGTAAGACATATCCACCTCAAATTAAATGATAAATTATATACTTAATAATGAAATACAATATTAATATTTTAAAGAACTTATTAATATTATATTATATCATATTATTAAATAAGAGTTCATAATTGGGTGCATATATATATATATATATATAATATATTATTATTATTATTATTATTTTTTTTTTTTTCAAAAGGTGGAAAAACCTATCAAATATTAGTATATATATTATTTTATTTATTATTAATGGGAGTATAGTTGTTTTATAATTTTAGTTAATTTTATAATGAATATTAAGTGATAATAATTTTAAAAAAATAAGAAATAATTATAGTAAAAATGTTAAGGTGATTTTTTCATTTTGCAAATCACATTTTTTTTCCTCTTTTAAGATTCCAAAAGTATTTTTCATTTTTGTTGTGTACTTCAAATATTTTTTTGCTTGAATTGTTTCCAAATGTACTCATCTATAATTTATTTATAGTGTTTCTACCTTCGCTTATGGGGCTAATTTGTAAAACTAGCTTGGTCGACCTATACTTTTTGGACAAAATATTTCATATTCTCTCATTCCTATGGAGTTAAGGGAGTTCTATATATTGTTGAAAAGGTATCTGAAAATTTTATTCAACCATATATCTTATGCTCCCATTTGAGTTAGGTATGTATAGTAAAAATACCTTCAAAAGTACAATATCCAAAATGGGATACAAGAAAACACTGGGTATCCAAACCATATTTCGAACAATATTTATCTTTCAATCTTTATCTTCGACATTTTTTGTCTCCCCCTATCTTTGACATCAATAAACACAACATTTTCCAACAATCTCCATGTTATCACTTAAAAATCGTAGACTCAAAATTGTCAATTAAGGGTCGAGATATGTCAAAGATCATAAAAATTAAAGGTTCTCAAAGGTCAAAAACCAAGTCCTCACAAGCAAAGAATTGCTTGTCACTAAACACAATTTACATTAATCTATGTAAATCTGCTCCTTCAGGTTTGCGTAGATCACCATCGCTATTTCTTCTATTGCTATGTGGATTCATAGGAAGTGACATTTGAGAGATACACGAGGAAAATCACCTTAAATTCCCCCCTAATATGTGGAAGTACAAGGTTAATTCTTCAATCTCAAGATTCTACACCATGAAGGGAGAGCTATCGAGCCTCCAAAGGAATCTTATCTCCCACCAAGTTGAGAGGCTCATTCAAACATAAAATCTAATCAATAAGCCAATTTGGGGCAAGACATGGACCTTGGCTTATAAATACCCCTCCATTGGGGACCATTTACAATATATAAGTCAGTGTAACGTTATGCTACCCAAATTTCCACCCAATTGGCATTGCTTTTTAGTCTTGGAGCTCTCCTTCAAAGAATGTCCAATAAACATCTTGAGGAGTGAATCACAATTGCAAGAGAGTAAAAGGAGGGACCATTCTTTAGGAGAGCTAAGGATATACTATTTCTAAAGCTCCCTTTAGTGCCTCTGGGGGAGATTGTATCTCATTTACATCAAATAAAAATATTTCGTGTTTCCAAAACTCCTCTTTCCTTCCTTTTTTAGTTTCTCCATTGTAGTGTTAAAATCTCATGTTATATTTCATTACTTTGCTTGCAATATGTTTCCTTGTGTACTAATCAACCTTTGTTTGTTCTATGTAAGGAACGACAACTTATACAGGATCGAATTTTGGGACTTCATTACTCCAAAATCCCAACTCTAGTTTGGATACTCTATAAGACTACTTCTCTAATTCTTGTTGGGTGCAACCTTTTCTCCCTCTCAATTATCACTTATAATGAGTGCATTATTTATTTTAATCCTTTGGTGGCCTCATTTAGGCTTTGGATTGATGAAAATTTTCTCTTTTCTAATTTGGGCATGATCCACATTATTCTCGAAAAATAGACGTGTAGTTTTTTGTAGAACTAGTTTTAGGGTTTCGCCAGACCTCATAATCGTCATCCATTTCTATATCGAGACCTTCAGAGGTCATATTTTTTGTGGTTTTCTCCTCTTTTACTTGAGTTGGGTGGAAACCATTAATTATGTTTCCCCACTCCTACATATTTTTGCAAGTTAGATAAGTTGTTTTGATTTCAGTTAACCACTCTAGTAGAAGAATTTATTTCTTTTGCAATGTGGATGACCTTTCTTTTTTTTCCAACGATTTGTAGAATCAAGATTAGAAGTGGTGAACTTCACTTTGGACTATCCTCTTCCCATTATTCTCATAGCAATCTAGGGGAGTAAAAAACATATTAAATCCCATTTTTGCCTCACTTTGGGAAGAAAGAATAAATCACATAGTGTATGTAGGAGGAAAGTAAACATCACATTATACACACATCTTTTATTTTCAACAAGGTACAACTCACATAGCTTAATTAGATTGGAATAGTAAAAGATCAAAGATATCCACATCTCTAAAATCTAACACACATTGTGATGTTTACTTTCCACCTTCCACACACACAATTTTCTCTTAGGTCTTGCTTGATTAATATGTTCTTCCCCTTACACTCTAAGTGAATTGGGGGAATCAGAACATCAAGTATAGACTACTTGAGATTTTTCATTTTTCACACACTAATTCAAATAATTCTTGTTCCATCATCCCAAGCTCATAACCTCTTAAATAAACCTAATTTAAACCCACATAATTTCTCCCATTGCAGGGTCACAAAAGAAAATTATAGTTCAAGTTAGGACCCTTGGGGTAGGCATCGAAATAACCCCCCTTGGGCATTCTCATTTGGAATATAGGATGTTCTATTTTTAGAGAAAATTAAATCCTAAATAATACAGTGTCAAAAATACACTAGTGAGAATAAACCCATGAAGGAGGTGTTGAGACATAGAATTGGCATTCTTTTGCACCTATTTTCCCTAACTTTTCCTACAATTTTGACTTTAAAATAAATTCCTTATCACTTTGTCTAACACTATTAACTAAAGTATGTTTCCTTGTCTATGTCATCCTTACTATCTAGTTTTTCCTATAATTTGACATAATTTAAGCTAACTTCTTTAGGCTATTTTATTAATGAATCGATGAAGGGTTGTTTTAGGTTGTGTGGTTGGTTGAGATGTTGTTACAAGACAATATCTCCCCGGATTTTCCTCACTAAAGATGGAATAAATACTCTGCTAACATTTTTGATACAACGCCAAAATTATTTTGGATACTTTGTTCTCTTATGCTTAGTAACGAAGATTGATTTGAACAGGCACCAGGCTAGAGATAGTTTGACCACTAAAATGAAACATTTGTGCATGTTGTAACTAACCTAGTTGAAATAGGTAGGATTTCCAAATGGAAAATCGTTGTAATTTAGAAAAGTTGTCACAATTTTGTTTTAATTAATATAATTTGTTATAAGACAATTATTGCATACTCTCGATTTAGATCACATGATAATCGAGATATTCTCACAAAGATATTTGTTTTCAAAAATAGGAATGTAATGTAATATGAAATTATAAAAAGATGTAATCTCTTCCCACGAGGTATGCTTAGGTAGACACTAGGGGAGGGAGTACCATCACTATAATCATATAATCTAACTTTCATTAATGCAAATCTTTACCATTCATGGCTCAATATCTGTTTCCTTATTAGTTTGTGTGTTATGTAATTCACTAGCCCCTGCTAAGGATGATGGACCATCCTTCTTAGCAGGGATCACTAGTTAGAGAGGTTACTATAGCAGTATATTTATTCTCTCTCAATTATGATTTATGTGGGATTTATTGTTACTGTTATAGCTCTTGCTCAAGCATTGAATAGTTGTGGGAATATAGTTCTTGGACCGGTCCCTTCTTGAGTGTGATGGTTATTTGATTTATGCTATTGTTCCTTTTTTTTTTAGTTAATTGTTACAACAATTGTTGTGTGTTGAATGGTTTCCAAGAGTTATAAATGTGTTGTCGTTGATGGCGAAGGTGATGAGGATGAAGGCAGAAGCAAACGAAATTGCAAGAAGAATGAAGATCATCTCAAGGTATGTAGAAGGTAAATGTGAATATGTTGTAGGCTATTTGAAGCCATTTCTATCAAATAACATATATTTTAACAGAATTCAAACCCACTTAAATGGGAAGATCTCTAAAAGAGATTTAGAGTGGTATAGGGATGTTTCAAAATGGCCTCCTGGATCACAAGTTAATGTGAGTCAAAGTTTAATACCCCCAAATTCAAAGTTGTAGAGTTAAAATGGAGAAGGATCCCTTTGAGAAAGTTAGTTTGGCATTTTTCAAAACATGGTGGAGTAAGTTATCAGAGCTATTATCCAAAGGATGGGGAAAACATGGCCTAGACATCAAAGAAGTGGGAAGAATTTTGTGTGTCTAGCGGTGGAGCCTCACATAACAGCTCACCCCGGTGGGAGGCATCCCTGAAAGGTTGAAAGGGGCACACACCAAGGAATGATAGGGATGATGTAACTTTGGGTGGAGTCAGTAGGTGTCAGGCACATTTGATTGGTAGATGCTCTACAACTATGAGCCATATGGATAACTCATCCTAGAGGGACCCTCTCACAAGAAATCAAAGTTGTGCAATAGAGGAGTGGTTGGGATGAGGCAAGCCCAAGATGATGTAAGCCTGAGTGGAAATGAAAATCACATTTTATTGGTATATTTTTAAACTGGGAGGCCCCCACCTGACACCTAAGCCCAAGAAGGCTTAGCCGAAATAATTTTAAGCAGTGCAAGAGGCGAGGCTCAAGATGATGTCAAGTTGGGCTAGCATGGAAAAGACAAGTGGCATGAAAGATCAATAGTAAAGAAGATAGGTAGTCATGGAAATCATGATATCATAAAGTTCTCAAATCCGATAGCTTTTTTGTTTATTTTTTGTAACAAAGTAATTCGTCAAAAAGCACAAGTCCTAAGACCCTTTCTCTCTCCTCTTGGGGAGGACCCATGCCAACATTTTACTAGAAAAGATGATGCCATCATGATGTCAATACAGAGGACACGTGGCAGATAGATTCAACATTTTTGGGTGGCCTAGTGGGCCAAATCTGAGTGACAAGTGTCACTACTCTAGAGGTGCTACATAGCATTTATGACGTAAGCATGATATCATCGCATAGGCCTTATCCCAGAAGGTTTATATTGTACACAAAGGAGGGGGATTTGGGCTAACTAGACACCCAAGACATGTTGCATTGATAGTTAGCCCAACATGTTCGTTGATTGGTGTGTAAGTGCAGTGGGCGGACCCACCTTGACAACTCATCCTGAACTTGCAACCATGGAATATTTAAACAGAGTGTAAATGAGGCACATCTAGGATGACAAAGCACTAGCATGTGTTGGTATCTAACGATAGCGTATAGGGCCAATGGAAATAAGGCACAGGGTGGCCCAAATTTGAACATGTAACCCTGGGAAGCTTTACCGCGGAGGAAAAACTAAGGTGCACAAAGTAAAATGGTCGGGATAATGGGTTCAGAGACGAAAATATTGTTGATGTTTAAGAATTTCATCAAGGGGTGGAGGGCATGCCCAGATCACGGTTTTTGTTGTGTTTTCATTTGTTAAAAGAACCAAGGGCTAGCATAAGAGTTACATGAATGGATTTCATGTAAATAAAGTGCTCTAGCCCAAATCGGATCTACAGTGTTGATTTAGGTGCTTTTGCCTATAATAAAGCACTTGGGCTTATGTTGAATGCTTATGCCCAAATGAGTCGACAACTTGGTAATTTGGCTTATAATAAAGGATTGGAGCCTAATGCATGGAAAAGGATGACATCCGATATATTTGGCATTATATGCCATATTTGGATGAATGGGTCGATAGCTAAAGTTTGCCAAAAACAATACCGACAACATTAAAAGTTAAAATGGAAGGAATGAACAAGTTGGAAACAAATATAGTGACATGGATAAATTAAGAGACAGATTTGGAAATTAAGCTAAATTTATTGATGCACCAAATTTATAAACACCCCAACTAAATCCTGATAAAAAATTCAGAATAGCAAAATTGAGCAGTCAAGCTCAATTTTTCAAGTAGAAACAGGTAAGGAGTTTGAAGAGTTGGAGAGCATATTTACATGACTTGACAAAAGGGAGAGAAAGGAAAAAATAAAATATTCATGCAAGAATATAAGTGGAATATAACAAAAGCTTTAATTCCAAAAATATCAATCCAAAATTCTTTATAAGAAGAATCAAATTTGCAAGGTAAAGAGGTGTGTGCAAGAGTACAATTGTGGTGAGTACGGTGAATTTTTCAATAATCAGAGATTGTTGAAAGTGTTTTAATGGTGGTTATGGTGAGTGATTGAGGAGTTAAATTTATTTGTTTTTTAAAATGGAATGGCTTCATGATTTGAGTATGAAAATTGTATGATAGATGAATAATTGAGTTCATGCAAGTTGTAGATTGCAAGTTAGGGGTTGTAGCTCCTTCCAGTAGTTGTTGGTAAACAATTAGGAGTTGAAATTCCTTTCAACAGAAGTTGATACACTGAGGAGTTGTACCACCTCCTATTTGTATTTGATAAATTACGGAGTAGTTACTTCTTGTTGGTTGTGCCTCGCCTTGTGAAGAAATTGAAATAAATATTTGAAGAATTTGTGTGTTCTCATTGTGATACTTATTGTTATCAGGAAATCTAGTGTCCATTCAGAGCTGCTAGTACCGCTAAGACTGGTAGCTATCTTAGAAACAAACAAACTAAAACTACTTTCGCTTTCCTTTATGAGAAGTAGATAAGAGGGGAACAAAGGACACCAACCTCAGTCTTGCGCTTAGTTCCTTGCTTGGTTCCTCTCCCTTTTGACAGATCCTTACCACTTTGCCTTCATCTACCCAGCTTCAAAGAGCACCTATGGAATCAAAGCAACATAATACTATCGAAGAATAGAGATCTACAATCATAAACAATATAGGACCAAATATATATTGACCACACAAATGCATATATCATCAAACATATAAGAATGTGGAGGAAAACTTGAATAGCTTTATTAATATCAAGAATAGCAAAGAGGATTACAACCAATTGTTCTGACCTAGCGTCATCCTCCTAGCATGAAAGCCCTTATTCACCTCATGAAAAGCTTAGATCACCCAACATTATGATATTCCACCAAGAAACCAACAACACTTCCTTACAAGATACAAAATTCCAGCCTCTGGATCTCTGGGATGAGGGATCTGTATATAGATGATTGTAGGGGGTGAGTCAGCTTCTGAGATTTTGATTAGTGTCCTCTCTTTGATAGTTCTTGATTCCACTTGGAGATTGATGATCTCTTACTCATCCCTGGGTGAATTCAGAGAGGCAAGTATCACAGGAGAAGTTTCTAGAAGATTCCATGACGATCCACCTTGCAAACTGTCTCTGCCATTTGTCTACTCTCGCCCATTGCACCCTACAGAAGGGATTTCCAGTATGCATCGCACCATTTACACTGGGCAGGTGAGATGCATCGCACCCTCTACACTGGGCAGCCTGTATGGTCCAGCTTTGACTAGTTCTGAGCAGTTTTCTGTGGTGAATGTCTGGGAGATAATGTAATCCGCTGACCTTGTTCCTTTAGGGTGTGAAGCAACACTTTTAGGGACTTAGGAGCCCTTGGTTTATGGACATGTATGATTGGGGTTGCAGTGCCCAAAAATGTCTATAACAGTTGCCCCCTAAAGCATGAGGTCGTTAATCTTTTGATGTCAGGTGAAATGCTTTATCATGAGGATCCAAAGTTTTTTCGAGCTGGAAGGCAACCTGTAATAAGATACAATACAATACATTATCTTCATAATATTTTTCATGATCTAGCTGAGGCGGGCATTCCCATGCTCAGCTTTATAAATTCATTTTCATGTACATAAGACAGACAACCGTCTCTGTGGCAGACTGATGATTCTGATAGAGCCATCATACTTTGATTCGGATGATCATCTGTGTAGAAATGATGTACATTCAATGTCTTTATTTTCCTGAATATATCGCAGCCCAGATGGATGAAACTAGATCCGGGGTCTTCAAACTCATCCAATCTTCACTCGGAGTACAAGCCAATCCATGTGAAAGATGTTCTGGAGTCGAATTATGGCAAGACATCGCCTGATTACCAGCCAGTGATGTAAGCTATTAACAGGTGTGAGAGGAATCACCGATAATGATGATGACCCTCAAGGTACTACAGTACAATTCACGTGGTGTGAAAAAGGGACTTAGCATCAAACACCATGCAAAATATTTCAGTCGAAGGCCATTGATGTAAACCTATCTCTGGAAGTGAGAAACTTGCCATTGAGGCATGCAAGCTTCAAAGTACTGAAAGGGTTGTTCCTAAGTCGACTTCTTGGATAATGAGCTGATGTCAACAAGAGGCGACTCGTCGTAGGAGGGCCTTAATGAATCCCACATCTACGACACGGAACAGAGTAAATGATTTTTGGAGGTGAAAACGATCTGATGATACAGGGTTCATGGTGGTAGTCGTGAAAGAATGGAGTGTGAATGTATTACAGCAGATAAGACACAGGTGAATTCTCTGAGCGACTTCTCTTGAACATATCGGCGACACTGACATGGATTGGTAGCATTAACCTCAAATATGGATGGTGCAATGGACCAATGATGATATGACCAGTGGACGGAATAACCCAACCTAACTCGGATGTGGAGTGAAAGTGTCATGTTCAAGAGCGACTTGCTACCAATAAAGTTTCTTCAATTTTTCTTCCCAATTTCTCCCCAGTCATTGTTGACCAGTACCTCGTTTTTTTTGTCAAGCTTGAGGAGGATAACATATGCTTGTTCTATAATTTTCCCTTTGGGCAAACCCATCACTATGTTTTAACAAGCCTAGCGACAGTGAAACTCGTTCTTGTCCATATAGACAAGTTTGTCGCTATTTGGTTTTAACGAGTTTAAAGACAAAGATAACTCGGTCCTTTTCAATTTTAGAGAGTCTGAAAGGGACGTAAAGGAAACTCCAATAATCCTTTTTCATCATATAATCCCTTAAGTCCAAAAAAGTATAAAATAATACGAAAGGGATGAATTTTAGGTAATTTTAACGAGCCGAACAAAACAAGCGCTCAATCTTTTTGTGTAATAATCCCTCAGGTCCAAAAAGATTAAAATCTAGAGGAGGGATAGCACTTCCAGTTTCTTTAACAAGCTGGAGAGGCCAATCGCTTGGCAATCTTTTCATATTTTACGAGTCAGGTGAAAAGAGCTTAAAGGAGACTAATTTTTTGAGGAACGAGTGATAATTCTGGGTAGCAGCTGATTCCAGGTAAGGTTTTGAATTTTCTAATCACGGCAGTGTCACAAGGATGGCTAGTAGGATCACTCTTTGCAGCTGTTCCTAAAAAGGGGTAAACAATCAAATGGAGGTGAATGATTGGCTAAAACAGAGTGGAGGTGATGATAAGAACATGACCAGGGCTCAAAAGATGATGATAATGCATTCACAATGGTTATTTACTGGAAATTGGTTCATTTTTTAATGAGCTTAAACTCTGGGGGAAACATTTGCTCATTGCTTAGGTTTAATTTCTAACGAGCTTGAACTCCACATAAAAACTACTCGTGCCAGTCATATAATAAGGATGTCTCATTGATAGGTTCAATTTTTAGGGAGCTTGCACCATTCGAAACTTTTCTCCGGATCCTTTCATTATGTAAGCTAGGAACGACCAATCCTACGAGTTTAAAGGGTTAAGAAACTACAAACTAAGAAAATAAATGGTTGCTCTTTACTTTGAGGAAAAAAGGTTTGCATGCCCCCAGGCATAACGCAGTAGAGTTTCCAGGTTACCATAAGATTGCCCCATCCGCGTTGCAGACAAAACACTTCCTTGGCGATGTCTACTGAAATAGACAAACGTGAGTGGCGCGATCGCCTCCACTCACATAACTTTGATGAATGAATCTTATTCCAGTCTAATCCCATTTTCCTAAACGGATGGGTGTGTCAGACTAGTCATATATCCTCCGCGGAAATGTACCCTATGCCCAAGGTTTTCCTGCTGAAATAGACCAGGGTGCATGCCCCCTGGGTTTCAGTCATGTCCTCCCGAATCACTCGCATTCTTCAGGTGGACGGATCGGAGATTGATGGGACATTCCTTGCATGAAAAGACCATTTAGCGATGGTATTTGACTATTAGCTATGTGTGAGCCAGGGAACGAAAGTTGGTCTATGAGCTTGACCACTCAGCCTTCATGTGGAAAACACATTACTCTAAAGAGTGAGGAGACAATGGCTCCCATACTATAAATATAGTCGCGCCGAAGGAGTAGATTATAATCTAGAGGTCCTTGGACTACCATTACGTTCATGTAAATGGTTTTCCTTCTCAATGTTATGGGCACACTCGGAAGGATCCCAAACGGTCAACTGGTTCCTTTGTCAAAGCCTGTCAGATTTCTCATCTCAGGCAGAAGCAACGACGAACCAAGAGCTTCGCAAGAATTTGAGGAAAGGATACTCACAGAAGCCCCTTCATCTATGATGGTACCGACCATGATAATTTTGTAAGCTTGTACAATGATTCAGAATGGTACATTAGCTAGTACATAGGGTCTGCCTAGTAGATTCCAATCAAAATAAATGACTAGGTTGCTTGGAGGTGGGACCGAATAGACAGCTGGATATGACTCTGACAAACTTCCTTCATGTGGTAAAGGAATGGGTAGATTTCCCCCTTGTTTATTGGAGTCTGTGTTTACGAAAAGAATTTGAACGGTGTCATTCTCATTCTCTTCGATGATTGTATCATCTGAAGATGGACCTTCCGAAGACAAGACCGGGTCCACTACCACCTCAACCTTTTGACTTTCATTTGGTATGGACTTAGCGGGTTTATCTTCAATGATAGATGCTTCGATCGACCACAATGGCGTGTCAGTTGGATTTTCAACTAGTGATGGACTCGGCAAGAGTTTCTTGTATCCAGGAGGAAGTTGTAGCGGTGAAACAGGACGGTCATCCATAACTCTTTTAGCTTCGTCTAGGAAGGGACACGGTGGATGACGTGATCACCTTCACACAGTTTACAAGGAAATTTACATTTCCTTTTCTATCCAAATGCTTCGCTTTCACTAGTTGATGGTGTACTTTCAACATCATCTTCAAAGGTTGATGACACCGGATTGTGCAAACGAGGAGACCAGTCCCTTAAGATCTGAGGGATGCAAGGACAGTCTCAATGATAGTGATCTCCTTTGCAAATGATACATGGAGATTTAGGCTTGGACGGTGCAGTGTGTGGATTTTCACTAGATGATGCCTGGCTACCCCTTTTTGCCTTTGGCTCCTTCTTCTTCTTCTCTTTCTTCTCCTTCCCCTTCTTCTCATTCTTAGTTACTTGATTTTTGGCTTTACCAGCTTTATCAAGCAAAAAGGAAGGAGGAGAGGGAGAATCGGACGAAGTAGAAGGTTGGGGGGTAACTTTAGTATCATCTAGTTGCTGACTCGATTGTTCAAGAATCATTGTGTTCTAAACGACGGAGGTCGAGAAGAGCCATATTGGCAAGCCAATCGTCAATCCTGGAAGTGACAATGTGGCCATATGAGGTGCACCAACATCTCCCCAAGAGGAGAAAGGACTAGGATTTCCTCCAAGGGGAAATCCTTCGTTGGTGGACTCCATTTTTCTCAACCTAAGACCAACGCGGGAATGGTGATATTATTCAGATTAAAATAAATTTTAGACGCTTTGACACAACTTGTTTTTTCAATTTTTAAGAGTCGAGAAAAAACAAAAGATGAGTCTAGTAGCCTTCGATTTTTAATGAGCCTGAAGTGACAAGTGCTCAGATGGACCTTTTCCTTTAAGGAGTCTGAAAAGGAATGAAATAGACTACTATGGAAATCTAGACAGAGGGATTACCAAACCAATTGCAAAACTGCAGAATACTTTTTACGGTACAACAGTCAATCTTCCCGAATGCTGTGTTCAGTGCATTGCGATTGATTGGGCGACAGACACAGCTTCCTATGGATAAAGGATGTAGCCTATTGTGGTTTCCCGATATATACTCGATGGTATGTGGGAGCACAAGTCTCTACTAGCACTTGTCATCTCAAAGAGGAGGAATCACCCAACCAACAATGAAAGCGATACTTACCAGGCTTTACGACGCCGGAATACGTCTCTAGCCTAGACTTCTAGATGTTGTGCATTAGGTTCCAAAGCGTTTTTAGGTTCATTGATTTTATTTTACAATTGATCTTTCTTAAGAAATTTTTCTTTCAAGTTCACCGCATGATGTAGATATACAATTCCCAAAATGCAATCTAAGATGATAAACAATCATTTAATCTTCTTTTTGCAATGAAAATCCTAGCTACTAAAGAGAGAGAGATGATATTCTTTCAACATAGAGCAGAGAGCACACATTAGATGCACTATCCTAAATCAAACCAACAAGTAGTCTAAATGCAAATTCACATGCATGTATTTGTTTTCATATTTCTTAATGTGTGAATGACAGGAAGAATGCTAAGTACAAATCTGAATTATCTTTTCAAAGCAACAATACTAACAAAATTCTCTTCAAAAATGAAAGGAAGATAATGACGACACTTTGCAATTTTGAATTGAAAACTGCTTTCGACACTTGAAAAACTACCAATTCAAATCAAATACAAGAGTAACCGTATAATCGACCATCAAGAACAATAGAATTCTTTCCTTTGACTGAAAAAGAAACTTGTGACACTTTCAAATCAAAAGACGACAGCTTGATTATGCTACTTTTTTGTAAAAGAGAACTGTAAATGGTGCACAATACATAAAAAAATTCACAATTCTTTGTACTATGGAGGCGAAATGATGGAAAGGAAGGGGGTTTCCACATTGGTATACTGATCATAGACAGCAAAAGTCTTGAATAGAGCTGAAAAGAGTGAAGAAAAACCAAAACCTGGAGGCAAAATTAGCCTTTTCTGATCATCGCACCTCTAACACAGGGAATCTAGTATGCATCCCACCTACTACACATGGGAGGTGCGATGCATACAGGATTCCTTGAAGAGAGGGTGCGATGGTACCAGGACGAGACTTTACTTTGCTCTTGGTCACAGTTTGCAGCTCAGTTCAGGGATTTAGGCCAAGCAAGTGATGTTCAGTAAATATAAATCACAAGGGTTGATCTAATGAGGTTACTAGAGCCACCACTAGGGCAATTAGAAGGTTTACAAATCGATTGTTCAGTTTATAAACAAAACCTGGAGATAGACTAAAGCAGCATTGATCTACTTTGCACTTGCATAGCAGATGCAGTTTGAAGGCTAGCTGGCTTAACTTCAGGCTCCGTCTGTAAGTTTATAAAACAAACAAATGTAGACAAGCAAACAATCTATTCGCTCCCCAGCGGAGTCACCATTTTGTTATCGGGAAATCTAGTGTCCATTCGGAGCTGCTAGTCCCACTAAGACTGGTAGCTATCTTAGAAAGAAACAAACTAAAACTACTTTTGCTTTCCTTTATGAGAATTAAATAAGAGGGGAACAAAGGACACCAACCTCAGTCTTGCGCTTAGTTCCTTGCTTGGTTCCTCTCCCTTCTGAAAGATCCTTGCCACTTTACCTTCATCTACCCAGCTTCAAAGAGCACCTGTGGAATCAAAGCAGCATAATACTATCGAAGAACAGAGATCTACAATCATAAACAATATAGGACCAGATATATATTGACCACACAAATGCATATATCATCAAACATATAAGAATGTGGAGGAAAACTTGAATATCTTTATTAATATCAAGAATAGAAAAGAGGATTACAACCAATTATTCTGACCCGGCGTCATCCTCCCAGCATGAAAGCCCTTCTTCACCTCATGAAAATCTTAGATCACCCAACATTATGATATTCCACCAAGAAACCAACAACACTTCCTTACAAGATACAAAATTCCAACCTCTGGATCTCTGGGATGAGGGATACATATATAGATGATTGCAGGGGGGTGAATCAGCTTCCTGGATTTTGATTAGTGTCCTCTCCCTGATAGTTCTTGATTCTACATGGAGATTGATGATCTCTTACTCATCCCTCGGTGAATTCAGAGAGGCAAGTGTCACAAGAAAATTTTATGGAAGATTCCATGACGATCCACCTTGCAAACTATCTCTGCCATTTGTCTACTCTCTCCCATCACACCCTACAGAAGGGCTTTCCAATATGCATCGTACCCTTTACACTGGATAGGTGAGATGCATCGTACCCTCTGCACTGGGAAGCCGTTATGGTCGAGCTTTGACCAATTCTAAGCAGTTTTCTATGGAGAACTTCTGGGAGATGATGTAATCAGCTAACCTTGTTCCTTTAGGGTGTGAAGCAACACTTTTAGGGACTTAGGAGCCCTTGGTTTATGGACATGTATGATTGGGGTTGCAGTGCCCAAAAATGTCTATAACACTTATGTTATTTCTTGCCATGCCCATATGAATTAATTATTGCAAAGTTTATTGGTGTCCTAGTATTATTGCAAGTGAAAGAAAGTTTTAAAATTCCTATAATATTGATTCACCCCCCTCTCAGTATTGTCCTAGTTTCTAACAATTGGTATCAGAGCCAAGTTGGTTCCTTTAGGATCATTTTAATAGCTGGAAGAAAAATCAACCACCATCGAAAACTAGAATGGAGACTTCACTAATAACGCACCCATGTTCAATGGAATAAACACTGTGTTTTGGAAAGTAAGGATGGAGACTTATATTCAATCACTTGGAGTTGATGTATGGGATGTTGTGGAAGAAGAATATTAAAAACCTCCAGCAATGATTACTAAAGATCAAAAGATGGAGTTCACATGCAATGCAAAGGCCATGAATTCATTGTTGGATGTTTAACTTAAATCAAAACTTGTTAAGGTGATGGATTTCTCAATAGCAAAGGATATTTGGGACAAGACGAGTAGCTGCTATGAAGGACACATCAAGGTAAAGAAAGTTAAACTTAAAAGTTTTAGATCTAAATTGAGTATTTAAAGATGCACAATGATGAATATATTGAAAATTAATTCTTGGGAGTTGATGGATATGTGAACACTATAAGAGGCCTTCATGAGAAACTAGAAGAACCTATAGTAGTTTAGAAGGTAGTGAGATCTCTCCTTGAGAGATTTAATCCCAAAGTATCAACCATTGAGGAAATCACTGAGTTGAAGAATCTCACTTTGGACCAATTACTTGGTACACGATGCTCCTTATGAGATGAGAATCTCAAATGGAAAGCCTGGAACAAAGGAGTCATCTTTCAAAGTAGATAAGAATCCCAAAAAGAGCATGTTGATATTTGTTGTGAATCAGATGAAGAAGAAGCCTAGTTTGTGAGGAAGCTCAAAAGAGGCTTAGGAAAACATAAAGGCAAGTTACCTTTTAAATTATTTAATTGTGTCAAAGTTGTTCACTATGCTTCTAAGTATCCCAACAAGAAAAAAAAATTATATGATCCTAGAGAAAAGCTTAGGAAAGTGCAAAAAGATAGGAAGAAGGAGAAAAAAAGATCTTCTACACCTAAGAAGACAACTCATATGAAAGTGAAGGTAGTTAATACTTTAATCAGGACAAAGATGATGAAATTCCAAAATAATTCATGCTCATGGATATAGACAATCTAAAAGTTGAGGCCATTGAGTTTGGTGGAGAAGAGGCTAAGGTAGATTTAGAAGGAGAGTTGGTCAGTGCACTTGAAGAAATTGAAAGGCTGAGAAAGAGAAATAAAACCCAGTAATAGTTACTTATCAAGGAAAAAGTTGAAGTTGTTGAACCTTTGCTACTAGAAATTGAAGAAGGTAAGAAGATACAAGAGACTTTAAACCAACAGCTTAGTGAGAAGAATCAAGCTTGAAAGATGCTTGAAAGAGAATTTGTTTTCCTAAGGAAAGAGTTGGAAAAGGCAGAGACTCAACTAAGATTTAATCAAAAGTTTGGAAAGGGGAAAAAAACTTTAAATGATCTTCTGGAAGCATAGAGAATATCCACTAATCAAATTGATCTTGGATTTGAGGTTGAATCTAGCTCAATAGTAGAGATAAAGGGAAATAAGTTAATTACCTTTGTGCAAGTAGAAAAAATTAGTGACAACACAACATCAAAAGACGGCTCAACACAACAACAAAGAGACAAAAGAAACACACAACCCATTATTCAGCAAGAGTCAAACTAGCAACAACACAATAAGAGGAATTTTTCCCAACAAAACACAACTAGCATTGAAGGAAAAAAATTGAAATACATAGAGAGTAGCCTAGCGAATGTTCAAAAATTGATTTTATGCCAGCTATGTAGACATATTTCCAAGCTATTTCTTTACATGAACAAATTATGGACATAAATCAGCGAATTGTAGGGTAAATTTATCATATAGGCAGCTCAGATCAAGAAGAAGAAATTATCATCCAATCATACATAGATTGAGTAGGCCCAATGTTAAATTTAGATAACAATGGCATGTTCTATGCTTAGCACAATTACTTCAATGTAATTTTAAGCAAACCAATGACAATTTCCAAATTAGTTTCCAATAACAATCACATTAACCATAAATCAAATTTATAGTAACTGTAGGTAGAACATAAAATAAAAATGTAGAAGACAAGCCAAGACAAGAGGACACTAGATTTGGTGGATGGTAGGGAAAGACACTGATGTGGGGAAAACCCTTTGATCAATTATTCTAATTATTATATGTTAAGTAGAGAGAGAGAGTACAATAATACAAATTCAAATTTAAGATTGACTTGTCAAATCACTGTCCAATATTGCCTTGTAAAATCTACAATATTGCTTCTTAGTCAACAATAGTCATATCAACACTAACCATGAAGTCAAAGGTGGTCAACGAAACAACTAACAATCTACTTGGATCTCGGTCAAACCTAGTAAAATTTGACCTTCCTTGCTAGTCAAATTCAACCCAAAAAAATCAACAAATATGTGGTCAAAATTGGTCACCCTGAGGTCAACCCTACGATCAGTGTAGGTCAAAGTCAGCTTTTTGTGTCAGTTCCTATGCCCAAAAATGCGGCCTGCTAAGACAAAAATTCACCTTGAAAATTGATGTTAAAGGATGCCCAAAAATTCAAAGTTAATGTTGGTCAACACTGGTCATACTTAGTCAACTCCTGAAATTTTCGGCCCTACATTTATGTCTAGAAATTCGACCTCCATGTGCCACACTTGAGAGAGAGAGAGATAGTGGCCAATACATGTATGAACTAATGAGAGAATGAGAGAGAAGAATGTGTGAGTGATGATGATGCCAAATGAGGTGAGTGGTCATTTGTATTTATACAAGTCATTGAGGGTGAAGTGACACATCCATTGGGCTTCATTAGCCTACATGATGATGTGGCCAACCTGAACAATTTGCACATGTGTGTGCATAAATTCAAAAAAACACTTCTCATTGTCCAATTTGGATGATATTTATATCAATATTAGTGCTCTCGAAAAAAGGAATTTAATGCAATCATCATCTCCATCAAATGAGCTATCCCAAGGTGGAATTTGGCCCTAGTTTCCAAGTTTAACACCCAAGTATAACAATCCATTTTCTCGTTTAAATAATATGATCCAATGCTTTAACTGTCAAATCTTCGGACATAAAGCAGTCGATTGCAGACTTAACAAGAAGAGGCATGAACCAATTATTGAGAAAACAAGCCAAGAGCCAAAGATACAGATAAAAAGGAGAATTCAGAACAGTGCAACATTCTTTTGTATGCACAAAATGAAGGTAGCCATTGGTATGTTGACAATGGTTGTTTGAGGCATATGTCAGGAGATCACTATGTTTCTTTCATAAGTGATGGAAAACACTTCATCACTTTTATCAAAATTTCATAACATGTAATTTACAAACGCAGCCATGACAAGCTACTATCTCTAATACCACCATCTTTCACTCAACAAAGTGAATGGGTCTTCTTCCTGTATTTGACTCACTTCTTGAAAAAATTTATTGACTAGTTCCTTCAGAGGTGATTTTTCATTCTTGAGGCGTTACTCTAGATGGAGACTCCAACATGTGGTTCTCTGATGTCCAATTTTGTTGCAATGGTTACAACAATTCTCCCTCCTCCAAACTTTCTAGACCTTCTTCCTTCCCTCATGTGGAGAAGGGTATTCATGTCTTGTCATCTTCCTTGCTACCATTCTTTTCCAACACTGGACAACAACATGGTTATATAAGCAATGAAAAGTACATGGTTTTTGATTCCATATATTTTTTTCATCATTATCCATCTGCTTGTAATCAAAAGGAACATTAAAATATAAACACCTTTTATACCTTCCGTGGTTGTCTCTAGTGCAAACCTAGCGAGAAGAAATTTCCTTAACTCTTATTTTTCCATGCTCATTGTCACAGGGATATTGTGATGTGCTCTTAGTATCCTCTTTCCTTGATAGTTTTTGCAATCGATTGGAAGCTTCTGCTACCTTCAAACACTCTCCCTCAATGTACCTCCTGAAAATTGAGGTAATTCCACCACTTGGATGGGATTCATAGCCCCTTGGCAATTAATAGCTAGGACCTTTCCTTGATATCCCATCCTCATTAATCTTGAACCAATGCCTGTAGTATGCTTTTCAAAAGCACGCAAATCATCATCATCATCATGTGAAAATGAAACTGAACAAATACCAACATTGTTTACCTCAAGTGTTGATTTTGAAGTAGGTGATGATGGCTTTGCTAAGCCTTCGTTTATCTTCAACATTTCCTCAGCCTCTTTCGTGGCTCATAATTAAAGTTGTAATCTATTCTTTTGCTCTTGTGCTTCTTGTAGAAGTATCCTCAATTCAACATTCTATGCTAGAAGGCTCTAGGTGATAAACTCATTTGAATGATGAGAAGAATATTCTCCTCAAGATGGAGATGGAGCATCATCCTCTTCTCTCTCTTTATCCTATTCCTCTTTTTCCATTTTCTCTTCATAATCTTCAAACAATATATCTACCATGTTTTCCATCCTGTAGAAGGCCTCATTAAGATATTGGTTCTTCTCCATTTCCCTTATTGTTTCATGTTCAATCTCTCATGATGAAATTTACAATCCCTAGCAAAAAGGTTAGACCACTCTGATACCACTTAATCTAGGAAATTTTTATGAGTGCTTTCAAACAAAAATCTTCAATATACATGACCATTTACTCACACATATTTGCATGTGAAATAATGATCAATTTTAATGCTTAAACTACACTTCAAAAAATCATTAACATGAAACGAGGAACAAATAAGAATGAAGCACACATAATAGACTATATGATAGTAGAGTTCGTCAAATGTGGTCTACATCTCTATGACTGGTGTCAAGAGTGGGGAGGACACTTCATTAGTCTTTACAAGAATATGATGAGTATATAATGAAATCATCTCTATCAACACAAGGATGAAAACCCCTTATCTAGAGCAACATGTCTCTCCCAGGAGATGTTCTTCTTCCAATAACTCTCACTCACAAGAATCTCTCCTTTATCATGACAAAGGAACAATCTCTCACATAAAGTGGCATACAATGGTCCTCTCGCAAAGTGGCATACATGAATCTCAGATTCAAATCATGATCTAAACAAAATTAAATGAATATATGGAAGAAATACACCTTATACCTCGAAGTCTGGGGATAGTTTGGAAATCATCTACTCAGATGAAGAAAAGGCAAGTGATATCATTTTACTTGTGAAAAGCCATGAAATATGATCATAAACAAGACCCCTTTCTATCACGATCAAATTTGTGCTCCCAGAGAATTTTTAGAATTTCCTCACAAGATTCTCTTCTAGACATGGACGAAAAATATACTTATTAGATGAAGAAATGGACTACAACATCAGACTCCTAGTGAAAAATCATGAAATTTGAGTGTAAACTCAGCATAATTCTGAGACCTTCAAAATTCTACCCTGAGGGAATCTGTAACATTCCTCAAATATTCTACATGGGAATATATTGTGGAATATTCTAGAGAACATTCCCCTATAAAATTTTCCACTAAAAAATTGTGCCTCACCTAGGCTAGCTTCTACGCGGTCCTAGTTCTGTAACTCCTCGGCCTCTTCCCCGCTCGTTTTTCCCACCACCTCCTTCTGGTCGAATGGCACATTGGGTTGTTAAATACGTGAGTGGAGAATACTACAAAGTAAGGTTGTTTGGCCCAACGGCTGGCATGCCCACTTGGTTTGCAAAGACCCAAGGTCAAACCCTGCCAGTGACCAAATTATAATTACAACTTCATTTTTTTTATATTAGTCATATGTTATCTTTGGCACGTGATTGAATATGTTTCATTATTTTGAATTGGAGCAAGGTTATGTGGGGTTGACTATGGTGTTGGGCGGCTAATGGTCAGGTGGGTTTGATCTCTGTCAGCCTGTGTAAGTATATACATATACATACATATATATATATATATATATATATATATATATATATATATATATATATATATATATATATATATATATATATATATATTGGTGACACTTGGTGGTGGTTCTGCCAATGGTGGCCCTCCCATTATATTTAAAATATGTTTGCTATATAAAAATGGTTGAGAGTGGTCCACCAGGCCCACCCATTTTCATATTTTATTTAAACTTTTAGAATAACAATCAATCAAACCACCAATTGAATTTTTGGGGGTTGCTGGACAAATTCAGGTGGCAACAATTTCATCATTTCTAACCATCGTGCAATGCCAAAATGTCACTCAATTAATGGGTGCCAAATTTAGCGGCCTCACGAGATTTAGTGGAGCTCTAAAATTAGTTTCCTCCTTGCTAAATTTAGCCAATGGGGCCAAGTTGACCAAAATTTTGATTGTGAATATCTTGAGCATGTGAAGTTTGATTTGAGTGTTATCTGCATGGTTGGAATCAGGATGACAAGCTCTATGTTCTCGTCCTAGTTTCAAAAGAAAATGAAGGCTTTGATTTTTGAGGTTTTCTCAAGTCACTTCAATCATTCCTTCCCAGAAAGGAGCTTTTGGCCCTCGAAAAGCGTAAACATGATTTCATTATTGATCTGCATAACAACTAACCTAAAAATCCACCTTCCCCTTCCTTCACCTTTGTACTTTAGACTCAAAATGATGAATCTGATACCTATATCATATGAAAACCCAAAACTGCTAATACGTATTCAATTAGAAGAACCAACATGACTTAAGCTTACCCCATACTTTCCAAGCATTTATAACATACTCATTGGTCAAGTTTTCATCAAAATCATAATAGAAACTAATACCCTAGATATCACTAAAAGGCAAAAAATATCACGATGTTTATTTCATAAGTGATGGAAAACACTCCATCACTTTTACAAACATTTCACAACATGTGATTTAAAAATGCAGTCATGAAAAGATATTATCTCTAATACCCCCATCTTTCACTAAACAAAGTGAACGGGTCATATTCTTGTACGTGACTCGCTTGTTGAGAAAATTTATCGACTAATTCCTTCACAGGTGCTTTTTCCTTCTTGAGATGCTTCTCTAGATGGAGCTTCCAACATATGGCTCTTTGATGTCCACTTTTGTTGCAGTGGTTGCAAAAATTCTTCTTCCTCCAGACTTTCCAAACCTTTTTCCTTCATTTATGTGGATAATGGTATTCATGTCTTCTCCTCTTTCTGGTTTCCATTCTTTCCAGCACTTGGAAACAACATGGTTATAAATCCACAAAAAGTACATGGTTTTCGATGCCATAATTGTTGCTCATCATTATCAATCTGATTGTAATCAAAAGGAACATTAGAATATTAGGACCTTTTATACCTTGCATGGTTGTCTCTGGTGTGAATCTCATGATAAGTATTTGCCTTAGATCTTCTTATTCAATGCTCACTGTCACAAGAAGATTGTGATGTGCTCTCAACATCCTCTTTCTCTAATGGTTGTGGCAATGGCTTGGACGCTTTGGTTACCTTCAAACAATCTCCTTTAATGTAACCCAATGCTGCAAATTGAGGAAATTCTACCACTTGGATGGGATTCATAGTGACTTGACCATTAACACCTAGGCCCTTTCCTTGATATCCCATCTTCTTCATTAATATCGAGCCAATGCATGTAGTTTGCTTTTCAAAAGCAACCAAATCATCATCATCATGTGAAAATGAAACTAAGGAACAACCAACACTATTTACCTAAGTTGTTGATTTTGAAGCAGGTGATGATGGCTTTGCTACGCCTTCACTACAATTCAACTTTTTTGAGGCCTCTTCCATGGCTCGTAGTTGAAGCTCCAAACTATTCTTCTCCCCTTTTGTTTATTGTATAAGTCTCCTCAATTCAACATTCTCTACTTGAAGCTTTGGTTTATCTCTTCATTTGAATGATGATAAGAAGATGAAGAAGAAGAATGTTCTCCTAAAGATGGAGATGGAGCATCATCATATGCTCTCTCTTTCTTCTATTCCTCTTTTGCCATTTTCTCTTCATAATTTGCAAAAACTATATCTACCATGTTTTCCATCCTATAGAAGGCCTTGTAGAGATCTTGGTTCTTCTCAATTTCCATTCTTGTTGCACGTTCAATCTCTAATGATGACATTCATAGTCCCTGGAAAAAATCCCAGACTATTCTAATACCACTTGATCCTTGAAATTTTTGTGAGTGCTTTCAAACAAAAATCTCCATTATACAGGACCTTTTACTGACTTGCATGTGAAATCATGAGAAATGTGAATGCTTAAACTACACTTCAACAAACCATCAACATGTAACATGGAACAAATAATCATGAAGCACATGAATCATATGTTACAATAATAAATTTCGTCTAATGTGGACTACGTATTTGGGCTCAGTGTCAAGAGTGGGGAGGTCGCTTCATTAGTGTCTGCAAGAAGATGACGAGTACATAATGCAATCCTCTCTCTCAACACAAGGATGAAAACCCCTTATCTAGAGTGGCATGTCCCTCTTAGGAGGAGTTCTTCTCCCAAGAACTCTCACTCACAAGAATTTCTCCACTGCTCAGATGAAGAAATGGACTGCACCATCAGATTATTGATGAAAAATTGTGAAATTTGAGTATCAACTCAACATAATTCTGACACCTTAAAAATTATACCGAGAATCTCTGAGATTCCTCAGAAATTTCGCATGGGAATATATTGTGGTATATTCTAAGAACATTCCATTGGAATATTCTCCTCTCAAAAAAAAGTGCCTCGCCTGGGCTGGGTCCATAAGGTCCTAGTTTCATAGCTCCTCGTTGGCCTCTATTCTCACCACCTCCTTTTGGTCGAATGACACATTAGCTTTTAAATATGTGACTAGAGGATATTACAAAGCAAGGTCCTTTGGCTCAGCAGCAGTTGTCCCTGCTTGGTTGGAGGAGACATGGGGTCAAACCCTGCTTGCACCCAAATTATAATTGTGGTTTCATTTATTTTTGATTGGTCATATGTTATCATTGGCATTTGTTTGAATGAGTTCCATTGTTTTGAATTGGTGTAGGGTTGTGTGGGACTGGTCATGGGGTGGGTTGACAAATGATCCGGCCAATTTGATCCCTGTCGTTCCTGGCACACACACACACAGATATATATATCTATATATATATATATATATATATATATATATATATATATATATATATATATATATATATATATATATATATATATATATATATATATATATATATATATATATATATATATATATATATATATATATATATATATATTTATTTTTATTTTTTTTTTTTTTTTTTCTATTGGGTGGGGGCTCCACCAATGGAATCCCACCCATTATACTTAAAATATGTTTCTTATATAACAACGTCCCAGAGTTTGGGTCGTTCTGTCGGGCCCACCCATTTTCATATTTTATTTTATTTTTGAAATAATAATCAACCAAACCGCTCGCAAGTTTTTTGGGTATTACTAGACAAATTAAACAGAAAACAAATTTTTCATTACCTACTACCACGCAGTGCCAAAATGTCACTCAATTAGTGGTTGTGAAATTTAGCAGTCCAACCAAATTTAGCTGAGCTATAAATTTAGTTAGTGCCCTACGAAATTTAGCTAGTGGGGCGAAGTTGACCAAAACTTTGACTAAAAATATCTTGATCATGTGAAGTATGATTTGAGTGTCATTTGCATTGTTGGAATGAAGATGACGAGCTCTACATTCTAGTTCTAGTTCTACTTTTGACGAAATCCAAGGACTTTTATTTTTGAGGTTTCTAGAGCCACCTGGATCATTCCTTCTTGCTAAGGAGCCTTTGGTCCTCCAAAATCATAAACATCACTGCAATCTTGATCTACATAATTCCCTAACAAGCCACCTTCCCTCTCCTTCACCTTTATAGTTCAGAACTCAGAATGATGATTTGGACACTTGTATCATATGAAAACCCATAACTACTAATACATATCCAATTACAATAACCAACATGACCTAAGAATAACCCATACTTTCCAAGAGTTTATAACATACACATCAGTGATCAAGTTTACATCAAAATCATAACAAAAACCAATATACCAGCTATCACTAAAAGACAAAAACGTTCACTATGTTTTTCGCATAAGGGATGGAAAATACTTCATCAATTTTACAAACATCTCACAACATGTTATTTACAAATGAAACCATGACAAGCTACTATCTCTAATACCACCATATCTTACTCAACAAAGTGAATGGATCACCTTCCTATAGCTGACTCACTTGTTGAACAACTTTACTGATTGGTTTGTTCACATGTTCTTTTGCCTTCTTGAGATGCTGCTTTGGATGGAGCCTGCATCATTTGGCTATCTGATGTCCACTATTGTTGCAATGATTGTAAGAATTCTTCTTCCTCTAGATTTTTCTGACCTTCTCGCTTCCCTGCTGTGGAAAAGGGTCTTCATGTCTTGTCCTTTTCCTTTCTACCATTCTTTTCCAACACTTGGCAACAACATGATTATACAAGCCACAAAAAGTACATGATTTTTGATGTCATAAGTTTTTCTCATCATTATCAACCTTCTTGTAATGAAAAGGAACATTAGACTATTGAGACCTTTTATACCTTGAATGGATATCTCTGGTGTGAATATGGAAAGAATAAATTGCCTTAGCTCTTCTTTTGCAATGCTCAATATCATAGGAATATTGTGTTGTACTCTTATTATCCTCTTTCCTTGATGGTTTTGGAAATGGATTGGAAGCTTTTGCTGCCTTTGAACATTGTCCTGTAATGTACCCCAATAATAAAAATCAAGGAAATTCCACCACGTGGATGGGATTCATAGTGCCTTGTCCATTAACACCTAGGCCCTTTGATTGATATCCCATCTTCTCCATTAATCTTGAACAAATTCCTATAGTGTACTTTTCAAAAGAACCCAAGTCATCATCATCATGTGAAAATGAAATTGAAGACTACCAACACTGCTTACCTCAATTGTTGATTCTAAAGTAGGTGATGATGGCTTTGAAAAGCCTTCATTGCAGTTCAAATTCTCAAAGGCCTCTTTTGTGGCTCATAATTGAAGTTGTAATATCTTCTTCTCCTTTTCTACTTCTTGTAGAAGTCTCCTCAATTCACCATTCTATTCTTGAAGGATCTGGTTGATCTCTTTATTTTAATGATGAGAAAAAGACGAAGAGGAAGAATATTCTTTTGAAGATGGAGATAAAGCTTTGTCCTCTGCTCCCTCCTTCTCATGTTCTTCCTTTTCCATTTTATCTTCATAATCTCCAAGAAATATATCTACCATGTTTGTCATCCTGTAGAAGGCCTCGTAGAGATGTTGGTTCTTCTCCATTTCCCTTCTTGTTGCACGTTCAATCTCTCATGATGACATTTACAATCCCTGGAAAAAAACATCAAATCATTCTGATACCACTTGATCTCAGAAATTTTCATGATTACTTTCAAATGAAAAAATCCATTATACAACACCTTTTACTGACGTGTAATTGCATATGAAAACATTACAAATGTGAATTCTTAAAATACACTTTAGCAAACCATCAACATGAAACAACAAACAAATCATGAAGCACACATAACAGACAATATGATAATGGAGTTAATCCAATGTGGACTACGTCTTTGGGATTGATGTAAAGAGTTGGGAGGCCGCTTCATTAGCCTCTACAAGAAGATGATGAGAACATATTGCAATCATCTTTGTATCACTAGGATGAAAAACCCTTACCTAGAGTGGCATGTCTCTCCAAGGAGACATTCTTTTGCCAAGAAATCTCACTCACAAGAAGCTCTCCTTCAGAATGACAAAGGAACAATCTCTCACATAAAGTGGTATATAGTGATCCTTTCACAAAGTGGCATACATGGATCCCAAATTGAAATCATGATCTCAAAAAAATCAAATGAAAACATGGAAAAAATACACCTTATACCTCCAAGTCCTTATGAAAATCAACAAAATATGACTATAAACAAGGTCCCTTTTTGTCACAGTCAAATCTGGGCTCCTTGAGAATCTTTTAGATTCCTCACAAGATTCTCTTCTAGACATGGGCGAAAAAATTGTTGCTCAGATGAAGAAATGGACTACATCATAGGCTGCTGGAAAAAATTCATGAAATTGGAGTATAAACTTGACATAATTTTAACACCTTCCAAATTATGTTGCATGGAATCTCTACGATTCCTCAAAGATTTTGTATGGGAAGATACTGTGGAATATTGCCCTAGAATATTTTCCTCTCAAAAGCCCACCAAAAACCATTCCCCATCTAGGCTGGGTTCCACACAGTCCTAGTTTAACAACTCCTCCTTGGCCCGCTTATTGTTCTCGTGACCTCTTTTTGGTCGAATGGCACATTGGGCTTTTAAATACATGATTGGTGGATACTACAAAGCAAGGTTTTTTGGCCTAGTGGTATCCCTCCCTGCTTAGTTGGCGGAGAGCTAGGGTTAAGCCTTACCCACACCCAAATTATAATTGTGGTTTCATTCTTTTTGGATCGGTCGTTTGTTATCTTTGGAGTGTGCTTGAATGGGTTTTGTTGTTTTGAATTGGTGCAGAGTTGTGTGGGTCCATCCCTGGGGCGGGCCAACTAATGACCGAGTGGTTATGATCCCCGTTAGTCTCGACATATATATATATATATATATATATATATATATATATATATATATATATATATATATATATATATATATATATATATATATATATATATATATATATATATATAGATCCACCAATGGCAGCCCACTCATTATATTTAAAATATGTTTATTATTTAAAAATGGTTGGGAATTTGGGTGGGTCTGTCAAGCCCGCCCATTTTCATATCTTTTATTTTTATTTTTAAAATAACAATAAACCAAACCACCTGCCATATTTTTCAGGGTTACTAGAAAAATTAAAGAGGTGACAATTTCATCATTTCCAACCATTGTAGAGTGGCAAAATGTTCCTCAGTTAGTAGTCACCAAATTTAGTGGTCCCGCTAAATTTATTTAAACTCCAAATTTAGTTGGCACCCTGCTAAAGTTAGCCGATGTGGCCAAGTTGACAAAAAATATGACTGTGAATATATTGAGCATACGAAGTCAGATTTGAGTGTCATATGTGTCATTAGAATCAAGATGATGAGCTCTATGCTATGGTCTTAGTTTCGATGAAATCCAAAGACTTTTGTTTTTAAGGTTTTCAAGAGCCACTTGGATCAAAGACTCCTTATGAGCTTTGGTGTGGGAAACCTTCAACAGTTGTAACACCCCTGGTTGATTTTCCATGTAAATAAAATAAGACCAAAGTCATGGGACACATATTCCAAGTTGAATGTTGGGTCAAACATTATAGGGGGAATCACTTGTGATTAATTAATGGCTATGGAAATTGGAAAAGGAAAAGAGGTAAAAAAATGACATTTAATTATGAAAATAAAGGAAAATAGGAGAAAAGGAAGGTGAAGAGACACAAATTTTCATGCAAGGGAAATTACAGGAAAAATGAAGGAAAATGAAGAAGAATGAGACATCAATGATAAAAATATATCAGAGAATCAGTTGCTAGCTTTTCATAGTTTTTTTTATAGTTTTGTGGTGGAGATCTAATTCATTCTCTCACACTCTGATTCTCTCATGCTCTTACATATTTTGAGCATTCTTGGAACATTCTTGGAGAACTCTATTATTAACTTAGGTTTGGAGGAAGCAAGGAAAGAACAATCAAGGAATTGGTGGGTAGAGGAAGGAAAGGTTGGATCAATAGCTAAAATAGAGATACTTTGCAGGTAATAGGTTGCATGTGTGATTTCCATGCTTATTTTTTGAGGCACGGTATATGCATGTGGTTCATTGGTTAGATGTTGTCATTGGCATGGATATTTTCCTTGATTGATAGTGGTTTCAACCTTCCTTTACATTTCCTAGATATCCATGGTGTTGTGGGTTTCCCACTCGTTTTTTTGATTGGTTCTCATGTTCCCTATGGTTGTGGGTTGGAACAAATGCTCTAGAGCCCTGGAATATCTTGGGTTGAGTTACTAATTTTTGGAGCTTGAAATTTGGGACAAACGCTCTACAACCTTGTGGGTTGAGTTATTATTCCTTGGATCTGCGCGTTGCAACAAAATCTCTGGAACCCAAATTTAGTTGTGGGTTGAGTTACTAGTTCTTAGAGCCATGAACAACTTGGGTAAAGACCAATCTAGTCGATGTTTGTGATTTATAGATTGTATAGGTGAGATCACTATGGTGGAGAGTTGAGGTGGTTTGGCCTCTATAAGCTCTGGTTCATTTTGTTTTGGTTTAACCCTTATGATACCACATTCATGCTTGGAATATGGAACATGGGCGATTTGTTTAAAGAGATATTTGATTCAGCCAAATCTATGGTTGGGTGGTACATGAAAGTCCCTAACATGGTTGGAATTTTCATAACTTAATAAGATCTATTTTCCTATTGTGATATATGAGCACTTGTATTGGTTATCATGTTGACATTATGGCGGATTGGTTATGTTCTTGTTGTCGTTGTGACAAACACCCTCCAAAAGTTTGCATATACTTGAATTTTGGATCCTACTATGGATCTTGTGATCGGTCATTCCATAGTCACTTCTTGGTCGATTGATACTTTGTTAAGTCTTTGAGCTCCCTTATTGGATTTTAAGTGTTGAAGTCACATGTTCACACATGCTCAGTCCATAATGAATTCATGAGTGCATTCCCTCATGCAAGCTTGAGTATGCCTAACACAATCCATCAAGATATTTCCTGTGCAATATACAACCCATGTCGACAGTTAGTGACGATGGTCATTAACAGTATCTCACTTTTGGCTACATTTGTACTTCTATTTGAGTGATTTTTTCAAATTGTCGCTTTTGCGCACCTTCGCTTTTACAAGTGTCATTTTCATTTTATCTTTTCTCTAGCATTTTTTTCTTTCATTGTCGTTTGCATATTGCAGGTGTCGTTCGCACTTTTATTTTCTTATAGAAAATGTCGTCTTTTACCATGGCATGTGTCACACATAGTATAAAAATATTTTTGGTTTGTTTCAAGGGCTAATATTTGTGTTAATGAGTTTTTGTATCATGTAAACATGTATCACACTCATTACCAAAGTTTCAAGCATTATCGCACAAGTGTTGTCACTATCATCGTAAAGTGTATCTTTAGTGTCGCTCTTGGAGTGAGTTGTCGCAATGATTTTGCATTGAGGAAAGTATGTTGTTCATGTGTTTTGAGTGTCCTATGGTGTGTTTTCAAATGATCTAAGTGGGTGATCATGATGAATTCTTTCTCTTGTTCAACTTCATCTCACTGATCCCACACTTAGTCAAAACATAGAAAACTCCTCGACTGAGCCACTCAGCCTCGTATAGCCCTCCTAAACTACACACTCTGTAGTCTCAATATTCAAGCAACAACCTTGTCTCTTGGAAATGCACAATGTGTAGTCTCTACCTCCCAAAACTGCACATTGCACAATCTCAGTGCTCAAGCCCAATGCCTGAGCTCTAGAACTATGCAGTTTTCCTCTCCAACATGTCCTTCACTATGCATTGTGAAATATCAATCCTTAAGCCTCAGCCTTCAGTTTCTTAACTACAAAAGTGCACAATCATTTGGCCTACTCTCCTTCCATAACTTGACAGTGGGAAAAATTAGTGCACAAGTCCTTAACTTGCTTTCTTGAGTCCCTCAACTTCGCAATTGACTTGCCCAGCCCAGCCTGAACTACACATTGTGCAGTCTCAAGGCTTAATTCTAACCCTTGAATTCCTTAGATATGCAACTTCATAATCCTAAAGCCTCTTTCTTAGTATGTCACCAAGTTCTATCTTAGTCAATGGATCATCATGCTGCATCTTAGACTAGGGGTTTCTCATACTGATGTTGTCTTGTCATGAATGGATGGAAGTTGTAGGTATTCAATCATGCTATGATATGATGATGATGAAGGGGATGGAGAAGGATACCATGCTATAAGACATCTTTGTAGTTGCAACAAGATGATAAATGAAGGGAAGACAAAGGGACATTAGTTTGCAGCAATAATAGAAGGCCAAGGTCACATTGAAGACTCCTTATCTTGAAGCCATAAGTAGGAAGAAGAAAATCATTTTCATATTTCAAGAAGATACAAAGAAAACAAAAACAAGGAGTGTCTTGACACTTTCATGTGACCACACAGTCCATGTCATGAGTCATCATGTGGCACATCATTTTGTGGAATATGTAAATTCCATATTTGGAAATGTAATGTAAAGTGGAAGTCCAAGAGTCATCCATGTAATGTGAAAAGTTATGTAGGAAGTCGGAAGGTCATTGAGAAGTAAAACATTCATGAGGGTAGTTCAAAAGTAATAAGGGAGGTGAAGGATCACCCCATTTTTTATAGATACACCCCCATTGCTCATGTAAAGGACTCTTCAGCTTCTATCCTCCTACCAGGAATTAGAGAGAAAGATAGTTTTTTTTGAGGAACAAGTGACTGCTCAAATGCTCCACTGTTGGGGCCTGTGGTGTTCACTATCTTGATGTATCTCGGAAATTTTACTTAATTCAGAAGCACGTTGAGCCAACATGCTATAAGACATATGTCATGAATATTGTAGGACCATTCTTTGAATGTTTACGATGTATGTTGGTTCGTTTGTACTAAGGAAATTGAACTATTTTGGTGGATTTGGTACTTATCTTGCTGAAGGTATGTTGTATTTTCTTTAACAATCGTTACCTCCTTGTAAATTATTTCACTAGCTGATCGATGATTCATTCCTATGTATATGATTTTGTACCTTTTCTAGATTCATACAATTACTTGTCTTTAAAGGGCCAACTTTTCTCTTCCCTTTTGGTAGATGGACCTTAATACTTTCCACAACTGAAGATTTCACAAGGCATACTCACTTGCTAATCTAAAAATATCTATGCATTACTCTCTTTTGCTAAACTTTGTAGCCAAGGAAAATCTACAAGGATACATGGAAATTGAGTTGATACTCTGGATGGGGCTCCTCTCCAAACAATGTGAGGTCTAATGGGGACTTCACATTAGGGAGACCCTCGTGGTTGACATATTTCCAACACCATTAGAAAATGAAGACAGAAGGAGGGAAAAATGACAAGCTATTCCCATTGAGTCTATTTTGAACCACTTACCTGAAATGGTTCATCCTCAAACAATACTCCCAGGGTATTTTTTTAACCTATCCCTTGGTAAAATTTCAATCCGTGATGAGCCTCTTCATGACTTATCTCAATTCAAGTTTGATGGTGAGGGTGATACATCCATTGTCAATCATGCGTCTAGTTTCCTTAAGTTTTGTGAATGATATGAAATTTATTGTGAAGATGTGCCTTGTATTTTATTTTGCCTCACCCTTTAAAGTCGAGTTAGTCAATGGTGTCACACTCTAACACTTGATTCCATTCATTCTATTGAACACCTCATCAAGGATCTTCATTTAGTGATTCATAGGTATGATTACCAAGATGTTTATAAAAGTATTAATCAACTAAGAATGAAGCCTAATGAATCAATTGAGGATTCTCTGATCGATTCCTTCAACTCTGTTATGAATTTACTGAGGAAGACATGGATTAAGATTTATTTAAACAAAAGGTTGATAATTTCATACATATCTATTTGCATGGTGAACCCAAACCACCTAATGTTTTTTCTTCCCCAACTCTTGTAAGTCATGAGACACCCCTAATTTCGAAGGAGTAACCTACTACTCTTTTTGTCCCTTGTTCTCCTCCGTCTTTAGTCTCGATGTGTGTGCCTCCTTGCGATGATGTCAAAGTTGATAAGTATAAGTAAAATCAAATTCCTAATCCATCCTCACATCATCCTTCCACTTATAATGATTTAGATCCAATGGAGAAAGTCCCAGAATGGCTCATAAAGCTTGTGGTGAAGGCTAATTCTTCCATTCCTCAAGATGATACTGAAATTCTTAACCTCAATCATGAATCTTGTTCCACTAAAAGTATTACTCCTTTAATGGAAATTTATCATCCTCTCTCACCTTCATGCCATGACTCTTTGTATCCTGATCCACTTGATCAATCTGGTCCACCAACTAGTTTTTCACACTCTCTTGATTTTCTGGTTGTTGGTTCAAATTGTGATTAGTTACAAGGTAGTCACATTTTGTAGGTAGACAAGAATGAAAGTGAGGATTATTTCAATATTTCTTGTCCTTTTCAAAATCCTCTACATGAATATGGTGCTTCCTCATTCTTGGTTGATAATGAATTTGATAATCTTGATCGTTAATAAGATATAATCAATTCCTCTAATCAATCTAAAGTCTTAGGTAGTAATCATTCTAATGAGGATGAATCCATTGATATATATGATGATGAATTCTAAAGTGCTCCATATGATATTTCAGTTCCTCAAAGATATTTTTTTTCTAAAGATTTAGATCTTACATATGTTTCGGTAAAAAAATATTCTCTTATGAACACTTCTTCATCTTCACCTCCCTATCCTTTGTGATTTACTATTTATAATGCATAAACTTGCAATGGAAATTCTTCATGTTATTTAAGTTTGTTATCTAATGAGTTGAATCTTGAAATGACACAGGATAGGGAGATTATCCATGATGAAGAAGAAAGAAATGAAATTATAAAACACCCATTCCATCCCTTATCATCTCTTGCTTTATATGGGGGCTACTCTTCAAATCACTGTGATCATGAGATTTTATGATGTATACATTATTATACTTGCAATGAGAAGAATATTATGACTTGAGTAATCTATTTATTGAAGTTGAAGAATTTGATTAAACTAGTGATGTAGATGGTTTCCATCCAGATAGTGGTGATCCCGTTGACTTAACCGATAGTAGTTTTCCACATGCAGTGTGTGGTATGAATCGGTTTACAAAATGCTGTTATCTCTCATTTCAAATTTCTAGAACTTGTTAGGAAGTTGAGGCACTTTAACTCTTGTTGATGGTTATGTCAAGTTCTTGCGATCCTGGTGAAATTTATGAACCATGTTAGATATGGATTTTCTTGCAGAATTCTTTCATTTGATTTGTTTCGCTAGATGCAAATTCGTTTTTGATGGATTTCAGGATTTCTCATTAAAATTTTCCTATCTCTCGGAGATCGGGTTTCTAATCATACTGATATAGTGAATTCATCCTCATACAAATATCTTGTGTTGAATTTGGGTTTTGAGTGTACACCTTTTGTGAATGTGCAGATTTGCAAAGCTAATTGATTATCTTTGGCCAAAGAATTCATATATGTTGAGTGCTATGGTGGATAATCTTCTCCTAGTATTTCTTATGGATGTCTTGATGACACCAGAAATACTCTTTGATGAGCACTAGTATTGCAACAAGGATGCTACAACTCCTGGGCTACCAGCTTTGGTTATCAACTCGGGGTTCGTACAAACATGGAGGTCATAGTGCTATATGCACAGGTAGAAGTGAAGGCCCTGCATGTTGTCACTTGTTCATCTTGTGAGAGACCCTAGGGGTTTGAAGCCAGACTTTTATAGAGTGAGAAGAAGCTTGATTCTTTGATGGAAGGAGAGCAAATCTATTCTAAGAGAGCTACTCTACTATAGTAATGAAGAAACCATGTAATGCTAATATCACACCATATCCTAATTAACCATTTAAACAGCTATGTTAAGCAGAATTTCTAAATCATCACTAACCTAATGCTACTATCTAAGTTACAAAAGTAAAGAGCATCAAACTAAACTAATGAATAAGCAAGGAAACTAAATTAAATTTGTTTTCACTTTTTTTGGTTTTTTGTTGTTCGCAATGATCAAATAGTGTTCGAGGCTGATTGAATAACCAAATTAAAACTTGGGGGTGGCAACGTTTAATGATATGCATAAAAACATTCAGGAAGGAATCAAGCGGAAAAGCAAGCAAAGACCGAAATCAACGAAGGGAGGACATAATGAAGTAGCAATGCATAGGAACCGTTGGATCGATCAATGAACAGTATGAACGGAAGACAAGCGACTAACAGGACTAATGGAAGATAAGTGGCAAAGATCTTATCGCATGGGATTATGTGAATATATGGACGAATAGGACTAATGGGAGATGAATGGCGGAGGTATTATCACGGAGTGTAAGTGAATCAATGGATGAATAGGAAGAATGGGAGATGAGCGACAGATATATTATCGCAGATTTTAAGTGAATCGATGGATGAACAGGATTAAGTCACATGGCGACAAAAGGAAAAAAAATGTGTGGAATGATGGAGTGGTCTTTGTAGGTGGTAAGTAGTTTCTTGCGTGCCCTCAAAGCTGTAAGTGGAATTCCTAAATTTTGCACGATTAGCCTAAGTGAGTGACACGTAGCATGAGAAAACCACCTTTCTCGTGTGCTCTCGAGCAGGTATCAGCCTTGGAAGAATTCGTGTGAGATTGGGTGATAGCCATTGGATCATGCGAGATTGATCAATGGTGGAGATCGGCCAAGTTAGTTGGCAATCGAGTGATGTGACAGTCATTGGATCAAGAAACACAGATCGATGGTGGAGATGTGGAGAACCTAAAGTCAAACATTGAAATGAATAAAGGTGGTAGGTAGTATCTTGCACGTCTTAAGGGTTGTAAGCTATGTTTCTAAATTTTAAGCGATTAGCCTAAGTGAATGACACATAGCATGGGAAAACCAATTTTCTCATGTGTTCTCGGGCAGATATCGACTGTGCAAGAATTCGCACGAGATGACGCGATAGTTGTTGGATCAAGGGCATGACAGATCGATGGTGGAGATTTGGAGCACATAAAGTAGGTGGAAGAATTCATGATAGCCATTGGATCAAGCTAGATAGATCGATGGTGGAGCTCTAGAGCGCATAAAGTCAAGAGTTGAAATGAATCTGACAGTGATTAGGCAGGTTTGTTGTGGATCAGATGGTAAGGAAATCTACCGGTATAATCTAATCAAGACATGTTTTATTAGCTTCCTCTTTAGCATTTCATGTTGAAAGAAATGAGAATGTGAGTGATATCTATTACAAAAAGAGAGTGATTGAAGACGATAACAATGAAATGAACCAAGTACTGAATCAAGACAACAAATCTTAAAGATCATGCGATAACTAGCAATCTGAAACACAACCAATCTACTATACTCTGCTGTAATGGAAATGCAGCTACTTAAGCAAATGAACGATTAAACCATGAATCTATGCACTACACTGTTGTAATGGAAATGCAACTATTTAGGCAAATGAATTATTAAACCATGAATCTACGCTAGCATACATGTACAATAAAGAGAAGCCTTAGCTACTAGGGTTGGGCCCTAACCCAAGAGCTTTAGCCCTCTGAGTTAACTCAGTGCTGGCTCAAAACAAAACTCATTCTCATCATTAAAACAATG
Organism: Pinus tabuliformis; assembly: GCA_031772625.1. NCBI lineage: Eukaryota > Viridiplantae > Streptophyta > Pinopsida > Pinales > Pinaceae > Pinus > Pinus tabuliformis. Next base: position 1,393,423,648 of record CM062804.1, read on the forward strand.
GATTACATCAATAACTCTCACAAGTCTTGCAGCTCAAAAATAAAGTAGAGCTTTACAATCAAAAGTCCCAATCCTATGGAGGTCCTAGCCCTCTCTACTTATACAACTGAAGTCTCCAATGACTTCTTGGTGGGCTTCAGTATTGTAGCAATGATGTTGCAACTCTTGGGACTCCCTTCTTTAATTTTATCAACCCGGTAGTTCGTAACAAACTTGGAAGCGACGGTGGTGTATGCACAAGTACTAGCTCTTACTGCAGGCTGTCACTTGATCAGTTGGCACAAGTTCACTAGGAGCTCAAGCCAACTTCTATGAGTTCTCAGAAGAAGCTTTTAATCATGATGGGAGAAAGCTAATCTAAAAGGGGCTATTCTACTTGCAGAAAGAAGATGAAAGCTGAAAGGAAACACAAACCCTAGAAAACCCTAGTTTTACCCATTAACCCTACCTTTGCGAGAAAAAGAGAGGAAACTACTGAAATGGATGCCATGGACTACTATCAATATGAAATGCATGTACTTAAGCTTTTTCTGAAGGAAAATGTGGAAGAAACATCTTTTTTCATTTTTGAGTAATTTTGCAGAATGATTATGCATGTGCTCTAACTATTTTTGACTGTGCAGAGGTTGATTGATGAAAGGAAATGGGGTAAGCGATTGCAGGAGGTTGGGAAGGTGAGAAGAGGGCCTAAGGGGTCCCTAGCACCCTTCCAGAGAGTTTCACAGTGATCAGATCTCGAGAAATTTCTCACGCGATCTTCTACAGGAAGTCTGCAGGGGTTCTACAGGATGTTCTACAGGGAGATTCGAAAAAGGATTTTTGAAGGTTTGGAGGAGGAAAAATGGTGGGAAAAAAGAAATGAAGGTTGGATGAGGTTGTTAGAGGGTCTAGGACTCTATTAATGAATATCAAACATGAAGATGATGGCTGGATTGGTTCAAATGATAAGAAAGTGATTTTGCACAAGAACTTAGGGTTAGTTGGGAAAGTGTGGAAAATGGAGGGAAGAAACCTTGAGTGAGGGGCTGGAATAGGTCGCATGATGGAGAAAGGGTAGGTAAGGATGTATCATAGATGCTCTGCACACTATTTCTCTAAACTAATCAAACAAAGACTATGAAAACCAAATATCTAGCTATCTTGACCTAATTTGACCTAGAAACCTAGCAATCATGATGAACAGAACTTCATTGGTAGGAAATCATGTAAGATAACTATGAAAACTAAGAAAGAATAGATCTATTCATGTAATCAGAACTAGTATCAACTTTTACAACTGAGAATCTAACACTAGCAATTGCATGAAGAAGCAAGAACAATGTTTTTGTGGCAGCAAGGACACCTTGGTCTCAGGTCATGGTCCCAACGAGGGAGAGGTTAGATCAAGGGTTGCTTGATGGAATTTTTCTTTTACTAGCCTATCAAATCAACCTAAACATGAAAAGCTATTTCAATCATCAAAAGCGACCTAAATAACAAAGCAATATGCTAATCTAAGTAACAGAAATTATTCTAGGAATGCAGCAAAGACACATAAAAGTACACAAAGGAGGTACTGGGCACTTGGTTTGGGCCCAACCCCAAGAGCTACAGCCTCCTAAGAAAGATTAGAGCTAGTACAAAGCTGGATTCATGTTTATTGATCAAGAAATAATAGTTACATCCCAAAAATTGTCTACAAGAAAAAGCTTGAAAATGTGCTAAAATGCAGAGCTAACATACTGACTAAAATCGAACTAACATCTAACAAAAATCTGACTAAAAACTGACTAACATCTACCTACAAAATGACTAATTGAAATGAGGCCCTAAGCCTTCTTATTTATACAAATTGAGGACCCCAACAGTCCTCCTAAACTTTAGGGACTCGGCTCCCAAAACTTGCAGTTAACAGCAGTCCTACTTGACTTGCTTGGCTGCCCCTTGTGCTCCGAGTTTTTTGATGGAGAATTTGAGGTAAGGCCTCATAAATGAAGGGGACACCTTTCTACAAATCCTCTCCCTTGTTCTTCCACGAATTTGGCTGCCAAGTGCTCATTTAAACCTTTGATTTTGTCTCATACTTGACTAGAAATCTGCATAAAGCACACATTAGATTTGTTGGCATAATGACTAACCCAATTCACTCTATTAGCATAAATATAATAAAAAACATGCAATAAATGAATGAGAATGGTGGATTAAGTCGAATTAGGAGGCTGAATGAGCCCATATAATTACCCATTTCTGGGGCTCATCATCACCCCCCTACTGAAAGTGTTGCTCATCCTCTGAGCAACTAATCTATCTCTTCATCTTTGATTACTTTGACTGCCTCTTTCACATCCCAGGCTTCCGAGGTTCTAACAGGTTGTAGTATGAGCCCAAGCTAGGCTGAGGGCTTGGTTCCAATATTTCCTCAGCCTTTTCCTCTTTCTGTGATGGTTTGGCTACCTTTTCCTCCAATTTCTCAGTCTCTTTTAACTTAGCCAGAGTTTCCTGTAGAACCGTCTCAGCTTCCTATAGAGCTTTCTTTGAGTCCATCATCCTAATTCTCTCTCTCTAGGTGGAGGTTTTTGGGCTTCCTCGTTCATAGGTGATGGATATCATTGAAGGAGACTCCTCCTTTTGTTTAGTTGTGGTGTCCTCAATGATAATTGGCTCCTTTGACTCTGGTTGGGATCTGCCCACATTGCTCCGTGTGCTCATCCTTGCTTTAAACTACATGGAGGTTTGCCTCTTTCTCTTCCCTTTTTGTTTTGGAGGTGTGCTTAAGGCAGTGAGCACAACTGCTGCCTCCCTTACCTATATCTCAAGTGATTTGTCCTCTTGTTGTTCTTTTTCCTTGCTTCCTGAAGAAATCCCTGTGTCAACTGTTTCTGTCTGTGATGCTACTATTTTATGCTGTTTCTTTCTCTTTTGTTTCTGTGTGTCTACTTTGGTTGTGACAGCTTTCATTTGGGATTTCTTGGCCTTTTTCTTCCCAACCTTTTTCCTTTTTCGCCTTCTCTGTTCTTGCTGTTGTCTCCTTTTCTATCTCATGCTCAGCGGTCTTGTCAAATTCCTCTTTTTCCTTTTGTTCTTCCTCTGTTTTTCCCTCTGCTTGAATGTCTTGTGCTCCCTCATCAATGTTCTTCTCAATTTCTTCAGTTGGCATGGTGTTGAGTTTGTGTTTTAACCAAAAAAGAAAATGCTCAAGTGGAAAAAAACACAGTCAATCACCGAAATAGAGGATAGCTGAATTCGGTTTTTTCTAAACCCAAGAAGGAATTTTTCATGTGCTCCTTACAACATCAAATGGCAGTAATTCCCTTGTTTGAAAACTGCTGTCACCCAGGATTTGACTCTCTGTTTATGAAAGGAAGAATTTTGTTTTTACAGACAGAGCACAGAGATCAAGTTTTCTTCTCAGCACACAGACAAATATGCAAATTCAAAAAAAAATTTACACACATAGGCTGCCCTCCACAGCTACGTATATCTTCCCTATGGAGAATTTTAAAAAGGAAACGTGGAGGAGAATTTTGATGTAGAAAAACTGGGACACTCAATGCAATACACAGACAAACATTTTACTTCCAATACATAGGCAAATTTTTCACTTATTTTCCAATCTGATGCCATGTTTAATTCACTACCTTGTACAAACAAATTATGCACAAAGAAGTTTTCCTGAGCCTACCTCATTTTGAGCTTGAAATTCGCTGAAAATCCTGGGTTTTCTTTCTGCAGGGCTGTTTTCTGCCTTTCTTGTAGAAGCCTTCCTGTAGAAGGCTCTCGTTTCCTGTAGAACGAAACTGCGCTTCCTGTAGAGCCCAATAGGCAGGAGATTTTTTTTAGAAAACGGCAGAAATCTCAAAAAATTATGCAGGAATCTTGTAGAGGACCACTGGTTAGCTGATCTGGAAGTGGTGGACGTGTGCTTCAGTTGTGAATGTTGTGAAGGTGTCGTGAACAAAGAGTGGTGAGAGTTTCAGCCGAGCATTGTTTAACTGCAGCGTGATTCGTGTGAGAAGATGAGGTGGCAGAAATGTGCGTTGCCATTATTTGGACCGTTGGTCCCTACTGCAGTGTCATCATGGGACTGGATGTTTTCTACCTGTAATCCCTTACCATCAGTTGCATTGGAGTTCAACATCTGCCACCACCTGTTTTTTTTTTTTTAAATTTCCCGTGAATGACTATACACGTGTTGGGTGACCTCCAGATGAGTGCAATCAGACTAGCTGAGGGTGTCAGGTTAACTTGCTAGCTTCTTGGCTTAATCCCACCATTTCATTCGTTTATGAACTTTCGAATCATACAAATGCAAATAGAGGAATTGGTTTAGACACTAACCTGTAAGTCGACGTGTTGCATGGTCCTTTTTGCTGCTGCATGCTCATATTCTGTGGATGCATGCTGGTCTGTTTGTTGATACATGGCTTATTTTTTGTTGCAGGTATCCTCTGGATGGATCTACGCTGCAGAAGCCTGCTTCAACGTTCAGATTTGCACCCTCATGCTGTTGATGCTGAATTTTTACAAGACAACAACTTGTTTTCTCCATAGCTCCCAAACAATAGATCGGATTGACCTGAAACTTTCTGAGCATGCTTCTATCATTGTTATGCACCTCCCATAGCAAAATTGTGGTCAATGGATGTACAGATTTCGAGAAAAACTGAAAATGGCTAAAGATTACAGAGGTCAATTTCTTAGAAACCGTGCATCAGAATTGGCTGAAACTACTTGGGTAGGTTACTATCACCTACATGCATCTCCCCATGAAACAGGTTTTGAAATGGATGCACAGATATAGAGAAAATGAAAAAATGGCTGAAGGTGATGGAGGCTAATTCCTTGGAAACCATGCACTTGAATTGGCTGAAATTTCTCGCGCATGTTGCCATCATCCCTATACAACTCCCCGTAAAATGATTTTGTAAATGGATGCACGGTTTTCACGTGAGGGAAAAAACAAATTCCAGCACTATGTATTTTTGTTTCAAATCATTCTGTAGTTTTTTGCATAAGAAAAAATGAGCTTGGACTATAATGCAGACTTGGAATTGAGGAGAGAGAGGTTTGAGGATTGTAGGAGGACTTATGAACCCTTTAGGAAGCTATCATGTTCACCAAAATGCCTTTTAAAATCCATTTCTAGCTTCTTGTAATTTCTACAGGAACTTCTTGTAGAACACATAGTTTTTAGGAAAGAGGCACAATGAGATGGAAAAAATAATGGAGAAGGGTGAGCGATGGAAACATGGATGTGTGCAGGCCTCATGGACATATTCCCAGCCTTTGGGTCGTCTTCAGAGATCAATTTTGGCTTGTTTGTAGGCTTCCTGTAAAAGACACAGAACTTCCTATAGAAGGCACAGAACTTCCTCTGTCTTTGTTTTGAGCGATCCTCCTAACCTGCAATGTCCTTGCTGCAACCTGCAATTATTCAATGGAAATTAGGTTTATTTTTCTTTTTCTTTTTCTCTTTTTTTTTTTAAAACAACTAGGGTGCCTCATGGAGGTTTTCACCCTAATTGCCTGCCTTGGGCACCTCTAAGGGAGGTTTTCACCCAGGGATCTTATTCTCTTCTTAGTTTCTCTTCTTTCCAACCCATTGACCACCTCATGGAGGTTTTCAATCAATGAGCCAATCTAAGGCGCATCCAAGGAGGTTTTCACCTTGGATTTTTATTTTCCTCTTATTTTCATTTTTTTCTTTTTCTTTTTTCATTTTTCCTACCCTACCCTACTTGAAAAACAAAATCATTTTCAAGTATAAGAATACATCCAATGGATCCATGTGCACATGGAGATTAGAGACAAAATGATGTGGAGGCTTGAAACGCATGCTTTGACAGGGATCCGAATTGCAGAGACCAAATGATCTAACTTTGAAGGGATCAAACATAGCTGAGGAAGAGAATACTGCTGCCACTTAGTGACCGTCTGGAACCATATCTCAATATAGCTCTGATATCCTTGGTCCTTTTGCTGATCTGGATCATGTTTCATGTCACCTTCTACCATGACCTTCTCATCTTCCTCTTTTGGCTGATTTTTCTCTTGAATACATGGAAGATTTGATGTAACCATGAGGGAACTCTCTCGATCTCTGATTTTGATGCCTTCTCTTCATCAAGTGCAACCCATGGTTCTTTGATCTTTTCTTTTGAATCTTCTTTTGCTAGATGTGGTCCTTCAATGCTTTCAATATAGTCTGTTTTTTGCAATACTCTTCCTGAGCTATGGTGAATATTATTGAGCTCAAGAGGAGTCATTTGGACATGTTGTGCCTCATCTTTGCAATTGGGTTGAGCTATTCCAATGTGCGGGTTTGGAAATGGTGGTACGGGTAGTTGAGTGGGGGTGTATAGTTGAGATGGATGTGGATGGGGTTGTGGTTGGGCAAGTGGTGGAGGCAAAGGAGCAGGAGGAGAGTTGTACTGGGGCCTCCACCCCTGATGAGGCGCATTCCACTGAGGTTGCGGTTGAACATAGGGGTGAAATGGATGAGTAGCTGGTTGAGCAAGATATTGAGGAGGATATGACCAAGGAGGGGGTGTGGACCAGGAAGGATGAGCAGGGGGGACCCCAAGAAGTCATGGAAGTGGTTTGATATGGGTCGTAATAGATCTGGGATGTCCCTTGCATTCCCTGCTGGTAAGGTATGGGTCCATTTGGCCTCCTTTGGTTCATATAATAGAGTGATTCAGTGACTCCTTTGGCCCTCTGATATGCAGCTTTAAGTCCAAGTAAGCAAGGGCACTGATTCGTAGGGTGGTCTTCTTCATAGACAAAACACACTTTTATGGAATACAATGGACATTCGTTCCTAGGATGCTTTCTAGTGCACCTAGGACAAAAGATGGCCAAAGCCCTATCAGCTTTCTCTTGCTTCTTTTGGATCCGCACGGTATCCATTTGCATGGCAAGAAACTGCCTCATCTCACTCTTGACATCTTCCCACATGTTTCCAATTTCACCTTCAATAGATGAGTTCGAAGAAAAGGTATTGCTCCCAACATTTATGTTTCCAGCCATTTGCTCCAGAGGAATGTTTTCTTCTTCTTCTCCCCTAGAGGTTCTTCAAATATGTCTTGCTGTCCACCTAGGGGTTCTTCTTAATCACAACCATTGAAGAAGAGAAGGTTGGCTGTGTGAAGCAGTGGGGGTGTTGTGCAAACATTTTTCTGACTTATCTCTACTCCTACAAGGCATGAAAGGAAATATTTTTGGTTGATTTTTGTTTTTTTCTGCTTGTACCTGCAAAATTGAAATAGATTGAACTGCAACTAACTAAAATCTATCTTGCTGAAATGAAAATGTGGAATTGAAATGAAAGCAGGAAAGGACTAATCTATTTTGCTGAAATGAAATTACAGGAATGAAATTCTAGGCTACGCTTGCAGAATTGAAATGCTAATCTACTTTTGCAGAAATGAAATTGTAGAATGGAAATGAAACAATCTACTCTACGCTTGCTGAAATAAAATACTTAGTAGAAGGTTGTAGTAGAAAATAGAAGAAAAGTAGCAATCACCAATACTCTGACGCTTCCTCGGAAACAACGCCAAAAGGATGGTGGGCTCCAGTATTGCAGCAATGATGCTACAACTCCTGGGACTCCTTCTTTAATTTTATCAACCCGGTAGTTTGTAACAAACTTGGAAGCAATGGTGTTGTATGCACAAGTACTAGCTCTTACTGCAAGGTGTCACTTGATCAGTTGGCACAAGTTCGCTAGGAGATCAAGCCAACTTCTATGAGTTCTCAGAAGAAGCTTTTAATCGTGATGGGAGAAAGATAATCTAAAAAGGGCTATTCTACTTGTAGAAAGAAGATGAAAGCTGAAATGAAACACAAACCCTAGCAAACCCTAGTTTTACCCATTAACCCTACCTTTGCGAGAAAAAGAGAGGAAACTACTGAAATGGATGCCATGGACTACTATAAATATGAAATGCATGTACTTAAGCTATTTCTGAAGGAAAATGTGGAAGAAACATCTTTTTTAATTTTTGAGTAATTTTGCAGAATGATTATGCATGTGCTCTAACTATTTTTGACTATGCAGAGGTTGATTGATGAAAGGAAATGGGGTAAGCGATTGCAGGAGGTTGGGAAGGTGAGAAGAGGGCCTAAGGGGTCCCTAGCACCCTTCCAGAAAGTTTCATAGTGATCATATCTCAAGAAACAGCTCACGTAATCTTCTACAGGAAGTATGCAGGGGTTCTACAGGAAGATCCGAAAGAGGATTTTTGAAGGTTTGGAAGAGGAAAAATGGTGGGAAAAAGGAAATGAAGGTTGGATGAGGGTATTAGAGGGTCTAGGACTCTGTTAATGAAGATCAAACATGAAGGTGACGGCTGGATTGGTTCAAAGGATAAGAAAGCGATTTTGCACAAGAACGTAGAAATTAGGGTTAGTTGGGAAAGTGTGGCAAATGGAGGGAATAAACCTTGAGTGAGGGGTTGGAATAAGTTGCATGATGGAGGAAGGGTAGGTAGGGATGTATCATAGATGCTCTGCACACTATTTCTCAAAACTAATCAAAAAAAGACTATGTAAACCAAAGATCTAGCTATCTTGACCTAATTTGACCTAGAAACCCAGCAATCATGATGAACAGAACTTTATTTGTAGGAAATCATGTAAGATAACTATGAAAACTAAGCAAGAATAGATCTACGCATGTAATCACAACTGGTATCAACTTTTACAACTAAGAATATAACACTAGCAATTGCATGAAGAAGCAAGAACAACGTTTTTGTGGCGGCAAGGACACCTTGGTCTCAGCTCATGGTCCCGAGGAGGGAGAGGTGAGATCAAGGGTTGCTTGATGGCTTTTCTCAAATATATTTTCTTTTACTAGCCTATCAAATCAACCTGAACATGAAAAGCTATTTCAATCATCAAAAGGAACCTAAATAACAAAGCAATATGTGAATCTAAGTAATAGAAATTATTCTAGGAATGTAGCAAAGACACATAAAACTACACAAAGGAAGTATTGGCACTTGGGTTGGGCCCAACCCCAAGAGCTACAACCTCCTAAGAAATATTAGATTTGGTGCAAAGCTGGATTCATCTTTATTGATTAAGAAATAATAGTTACATTCCAAAAACTGTCTACAAGAAAAAGCTCGAAAATGTGCTGAAATGCAGAGCTAACCTACTGACTAAAATCGAACTAACATCTGAATACAATTTGACTAAAAATTGACTAAAATCTACCTACAAACTGACTAACTAAAATGAGGCCCTAAGCCTTCTTATTTATACAAATTTAGGACCCAAACAGTCCTCCTAAACTTTAGGGACTCGGCTGCCAAAACTTGCAGTTAACAACAGTGCTACTTGACTTGCTTGGCTGCCCCTTGTGCTCCAAGTTTTTTGATGGAGAATTGAGGTAAGGCCTCATAAATGAAGGGGACACCTTTCTACAAATCCTATCCCTTGTTCTTCCGCGAATTTGGCTGCCAAGTGCTCATTTAAACCTTTGATTTTGTCTCAAAATTGACCAAAAATCTGCATAAAGCACACATTAGACTTGTTGGCATAATGACTAACCCAATTCACTCTATTAGCATAAATATAATAAAAAACATGTAATAAACTAATGATAATGGTGGATTAAGTCGAATTAGGAGGCTGAATGAGCCCATATAATTACCCATTTTTGGGGCTCATCACTTCCTTAAAATTAGGGAGGCTTGGCTCCCAAACTCAAGATAACTGGTGCTTTGAATTTCACTTACTTGGCTGCCTTCTAGTCCTCATGATTTGGCTGGTTGCTCTTCAAGCTAATGAAAGAATATTCAAATGGAGGGGTAGTAAATGAGGAGGATTTACCTCCTATAATTCCTCTCCCTTGTCCCATTCGAGTTTTGATGAAGGTATTTGCTAAAACTCCTTGCTTTTATGCTTTAATCGTGCATCACATGCACATTAGACCACAAAGCAAAATATCCAACTCTAACTCATCTCACAAGCAAAATGTAATCAAAAGTATGCAACAAGTTGTGAGAATAGTTGGTTTGACTAAACTAGGAGGTGAATTAAGGCCCATATAATTACCCAATGATGAGGCTCATCATCACACCCCTACTAAAAGTGTTACTCATCGTCTGAGCAACTTAGTCAATTTCCATGTCCTTCATGGCTCTCGTAGCCTCTCTAACATCCCATGCCTCTACTGTGGTCTCTTCTTCTTGTGCATAGAAGCTTGCTTTCCTTTCTACTTCTTCCCACTGCCTCTTTTCCTCTTCTTCTTCTCTCCCTTCTAGCATCCCTTGTAGTAGTGGTGGACTGAGTTTTATGCCTATCCAATTGACCTTCAATTTTTGCATTGATTTCTTATACATAGGTGTCTTGTTGAGTGCCTCTCTCAACCTTTGAGGGGAGTGATATTCGCTGATCTTCAAGTTGTGTGGCAGTGTGTTCCATCTCCTTGAGCAGGCATGTATACTATCATCTCCTATCAGCCTAAACATATCCTCAAAATGTGAAATTGCTTGCTCTTGGGTAGCAAGATATCTAGGTGCCAGCTGAGAATCATTTGCAATTGATTAGGGCCATGGGATTTGATTGTCCAGCTTTGATGAAAAGAGGTTCGTTTTTCTCTCTGGCCAATATTCTTTTCATCTCTACAACCCTTGACTCCTCATGGTTCATCCATGATGCCTAAGCCATTAATTGTAGATCTCCTAGCTTGACATTAGGATCCCAAACATTCATGTCTGTGAGGGCCATGTTGTGCAAGTAAAACTCAGCCATTTTGGCCCTATCCTCTACTGTACTTTGATCATAAAGATCAATAAACTACCTGTAGTCCTAAAATGGCATGGTGCCCCTTTTTGCTAGTGTTTTGATCTGAGGTAAAGATCTTAGGATTTAGTTGGCATCCTACACTGGATGGCCTCCAAGGAGAGGCTAGCCATACATGCTAGTCGGTTTTCCCTTTTCTGAAGTTGTCCTCTTAGCCATGCATTTTCCCTCTTGAGTTGATCTCTCATTATTGCTTCTTTGTCTCTTAAGCCACTTATCTCTTTTCCCATTTCCTTGAGCTTCTCTTGTTTGATTCTTGTGCTATTTCTTGTTCTGAAATATAGAGGGATTTGCCTCCTTCTTTTCCCTTTTTGCTTGATTGGGGTGCTGACAGCAGTGAGGGCAGCTGCTGCCTTCCTTGCAGGGGCCTCTGGAGACACTATAGGTGAATCTTCCTTGTGTTCTTCCCCTTTCGTTTCAATGCCTTCTTCCTCTCTATTTTTCTTATTTTCTTCCTCTTGTTGTTCTTTCTCATCTCCATCAGTTTCTTCCTTCATTTCTTCCTCTATTTCAGCGTCATCCTCCTTCTCTTCACCTCCTTCTTCTTCTGCTTCATCATGTTCCTCTGTATTAGTTTCTTCTTCATTCATCTCATCCCCATCTAGCTCTTTATCTTCTTCTTTTTTTGCCTCCTCCTCACTAACAAAAGGACTAACATCATAGGTGAGGGTTTTGATGTCAGCCTCTGCTAGTAAGTCTCTAAAGACTAAACATGTTATAGGGATCCTAAGGTTTTGGAGGGCATCCTCAATCAGGATCCTGATCAACCTGTGGTGAGCCAATTGTTGGGACTTACCTTCCTTTACTTTGTTGCTGGAGTGTATGAGTGATTGCATCAAGAAATAGGGTATGCTGAGTCTATGGTGAACTAGTGTTTCAACCCCAAATCCTAATTCTTCAAGCATCCTAAAATGGTATCCATAAACAACACTGTATATACCCTCGCATGAGATATGTTTGATGAGTTGGTAAACTACCTCACTCCATGGGTATGGCAGACTGTCCCTCTTTACTCCATTTTTATCCTTTGTGGGTTCATCACCTTCTAAAAAGAATTTCCTTTTTGCCAGCTAACTATCTGCTTTGTCTTCTTTTCTCCATGGAATTCCTAGGGGAAGTGTGATGACCCTACTGATGAGCTCTAGAGTGATATCTATAGTGAGCCCTCTAACTATAACAGTGGCATGGATTTTGCTGTGTGGAGTGAGGGAATGAGCAAATTCTTGAGCCAACTCATCATCATACCCTGTGAATTTTTTGAAAAGCCCCATCCATTGGTCTCTTTTAAAGATTTCAAGCACTTGGGTGTGTTGTTTTATCCTCACAGTGTTTGTGGGTTCTCTCCTATTAAACCCTCCCGTCATCTTGCTTATGAGGCTTGAGAAAGAAATGAGAGGTTTGGCATAAGAATTTTAAATTTAGGAGAAAACAGAGTTTCCTGTGTATGTACTTCACCTCCCACAGTTGTTATATCCACTATTTTTTAGAGCATTTCTAGTTCATTTCCTTGTAAATGGGGATGGACTTTAGATCCTACCTCTTTAGAATGGTCGCAGTTGATAGTTCTCGTGATATTCCATCTTTTACCCCTCTCTATCTATCTTATAGACTGCCTCTGTGTATCTTGTAGACTGCTCCTGTAGGCTATTCCTGTGCATGCTCCTGTAGAAATTCTCTTGTAGAACAATGGATCCCTGCTTCCAATGGGTGGCCATAGTTATGAGAAAGACCTGCGTGAGGGAGTTTCGAGGACGTCGAATGCATGAATGCATGCAAATGATGTTTTGTTTCCCTTTATGGCTTTTCACGGTGAGGTTCCTTGTAATCAGCTCCAACCTCGTAGATTCGTAGTTAACCACTTCTTGTCCTACTCCTCCTCTATCTTTGAGTTGACTGCAACCATGTGGGAGAGGACACCCAATTTTGTATGTGATGACTGAACAAAGGTGGCCAAGTTAATTGGCCAACTTTTCACTTATAAACCAACTACCTCGTAACCTTTACAGCTTTTGATCAAATTATGCATATGAGTGAGTGAGCAGGATACTTACCTATGGTCTCGATGCCACGTTGCAGTTGTCGAGGATTAGAGGCATTGCATTGTTTATTTTCTGCATGGTTATTCTTCTTCCTCCTCTGCTATCTGCTATCTACTGTCTGGAGCTCCTGGATCATCCTAGTGAAGACCTGTAGCTGATGATTGATATGTTGTGGGATAGGTTGCTACAGGAATACAGGGGACTCTGTAGAAAATATAGTCTTTGCCTAAATAGAAGAAATGGAGTGGAAAAGAATAGAAATGATGGAGTGATGCATGGTAAGGAATGGAGCAGATGGATATATGTGAGGCAGGGTGCCGTTTAGATGCTATTTTTGCTCCTTGACTGTCTTTCTCATCCACCTGCAAATAACAATTAAATCATCTCTTTTTTCTTTTTCTTTTTTGAAAAACACCTAGGTTGCCTTAGAGATGTATGGTTTCCCTAGGTGCCTCAAGGAAGGTTTTCACCTAGGGATCTTCTTATTCTTTCTTCTTCTTTTTTTTCAGTCTTTTTCATCATTGGGCTGCCTCACGAGGTTTTCAACCTAGAGATGGGACTCAGGCGTCTCATGAAGGTTTTCACCTGAATCCTTATTCTTATTTTTTTCTTTTTTTCAGTAACTTGATGAGGGAGGAGCTGGAACTTGCTCCACCATCATCACTGTTTTATTGATATTGTCAATGAACTCTTGCTTTGATAAAGGCCTCTTGCACATTTTCAATCAGTGTCCATTAACAAGCAATGGAATGTCTTCTTCATCTATAGTTCTGATTTGTATTGAACCATTATCATGGCATCTTTCCACCACATAAGGTCTGAGCCATATTGTCCTTAGCTTGCCCTTGAAGTATTTATACCTAGAATCATATAACAATTCCAAATCACCCTCTTGAAATTGCTTCTCCTTAATATGTCTATCATGCCAGATCTTCCTCTGAAGCTGAACTATCTTTGTATGTAGGAGGACCTGCATTATGAATTCATCCAAACCATTCAATTGGAACAATCTTTATTTTTGTGCATGACTGAGATCCAAATATAGTTGGGCTGCCATCCTCAATGTGTTATATTCAAACTCAATGGACAATAAAGCCTTTTTCCCATAGACTATCTCATAGGGTGTAAATCTAGTGGTGGTCTTGCATGTTGTATTATAGGTCCAAGTGGCCTCAACTAGTCTCTCTGCCCAATCCTTCCTACTGCTGCTTACTACCTTGGTTAAGATGCTCTCTAGTGCCCTATTGGTCCCCTCCACTTGTCCATTAACTTTTGGATGATAGGGAGTGGAGGTCATATGCTTGATTTTGTGATGGATGACCAGTTCTTCAATCATGTTGGAGTTAAACTAGCTTCCTTGGTTTGTGACTAACTCCCTAGGGTACCCAAATTTCTAGAATACATTCTCCCTTAGGAACTCAACCACCTTCTCTTTTGTTACTGGCTTAATCACCTTGGTTTCAGCCCACTTAGTCATATAATCAATGCACACAATAATGTATTGTTTTTTCTTTGAAGGAGGGTAGATAGGCCCAATAAAGTCCATGCCCCACTTGTCAAATGGCTCGAAAGGCCCTTGGGGTTGTAGGGGCATTTCATCTCTTGGAGTAGGGTTTCCCATCCTCTAGCACTGATCACACTGACTAATGTACTTCTTCACATCCTGATGAAGATTGGGCCAATAATAACCTACTTGTAACAATATAAATGATGTCCTCTTTGTGGCAAAGTGACCTCCACAAGGCCCATCATGATAGGTCAGAAGGATTTCAAAAACTTCCTCTTCCCTTACACACCTTCTCAAGATTTGATCTGGGCCAAGTTTGAAAAGATTTCCCCCAATCCACGTGAAGGGGGCACTTTTCCTGATTATCTTGCTCTTTTCTTTGGAGGGAAAGTTTGGTGGGAACTGTGCTGATACAAAATAGTTTGCTATATCAGCAAACCATGGGGAGAGAACTGAAATAACAAACAAATGCGCATCTGGTAACTGGTCATCCACCATTCCTTCTTCACCCGCCAGCAGATTCATCCTAGATAGAATGTCTGCAACAACATTCTCCTTACCAGGCTTATCAACAATAGTTAGATCAAACTGTTGTAATAAAAGGAACCATCTTATGATTCTAGCATTCACATCTGGTTTGTTCAGTAAATATTTGATTGTAGCATGGTCAGTATGCACAAATGTTTGATAGCTTGTAATTTAATGCGTAAATTTGTTTAATGAATGCACAATAGCCAGGACTTCCTTTTCGGTCACAGTATAATTTAGCTCAGCCTTTGACAGATTTTTATCGATAAAATAGATGGCATAGGGTAATTTCTCCTCTACCTGACCTAGGGCTACTCTTATGGCTTTGTGTGAGGCATCGGCATGAATATGAAAAGGGAGGGCCTAGTTTGGGCCTCGAAGAATTGGTGCAGTGGTTAACTTACCCTTTAAGATGTCTAAGGACTCTTGGCAGCTTTTTGACCATATAAACTCAGAATCTTTGGCCAACAACCCAAATAAAGGAGAGGCCAACTCGCTGAAGTCCTTTATGAACCTTCGGTAGTATCAAGCTAACCCCAAGAAAGTCCTGACATCCCTCTGCTTTTGAGGAGGTGGGACCCTTTGGATGATTGCTATTTTTTTGGGTCCACCTACAGTCCTTGCTGAGATATTGAATGACCTAGCACATTCCCTTCAGTCATTAATAATTCACATTTTTTTGGACTAAGAGATGGGTTCATTTCAATTCATTTGTGCAATAATTTTCCTAGGTAGTTAGGGCTTCTTGAAAATCACAACCATAAGGTGTAAAATAATCCATATAGATCTCCACCACATCCTGTACTAATTCAGCAAAAATACTCAAGACTGCTATCTGGAAAGTGGCAGGAGCATTGCATAGGCCAAAAGGAATGACCCTATAGGAAAAAGTACCCCAAGGATATGTGAAAGTGGTCTTATCTTGGTCTTTTGGGTAGATTTGGATTTGGTTGTACCCACTGAATCCATCTAGGAAAGAAAAGAACTTCTTCCCTACCAAGCCATATAGCACATGGTCAATGAAGGGTAGGGGAAAATGATCCTTCTTTTTAGATTTGTTCAACAACCTATAATCGACACAAATCCTCCACTTACCATTTTTCTTGGGAACTAACACTAAAGGAGAGGCCCAATCACTATCAGAGATAGGGTAAATGAATCCTGCATCTAGCAGTTTTTGCAGTTCTTCTTTGACTATATATTTAAGAGATGGATTCATCCTCGTTTGTGGTTGCGACAATGGCTTGCAACTTTCTTTGATGTATATGTGGTGAGTGCACACTGAGGGGTGTACTCCCTTCATTTCCTTGTAAATCCAAGTTAAGGCTTCTAGGTTTTCTCTCAACATGTTGCATAGCTTTTCCTCTTCAAGAGAAGAAAGAGATGGATTAATTTTCAAAGTTTTCTCTGGGCCAAATTCTATGGTTTTGACACGGAGTGGGTTGGAATTGGCCAAGCATAATTCAATTGGATGATTGTTCTGGGTTTCCCTTACTTCTTCTTCTAATGGTAATGAACTAGGAGTTGGACTTTAGAACAGGTGTTCAATTAAGTCATCCTCATATTGCTGTCCTCCTACTGTGGCTGCTTCCAAAGATTAAAGTTGGGCTGAATAAGCCTCATCTTCTTCCTCCTCCTCCAACCATAAGGGTAAATCATGCTCTAGAGAAGGTTGAGCAGGAGGGTATAGGACTAACTACTTGAACATATGCCCATTCTTGATGGTCATATTCCCAACTCTACAACTAATGTAAGCATCAGTTGTGGCCAACCATGGCCTCCCAAGGATGAGAGGGTAACTAGTAAGCTTAACCTTAGGCTGGAGAACTAGAAAATCTATAGGGTACTCCCATGAATCAATGGAGACCATCACATCATACACAATTCCCTCAGGGGTGACTGTGGAATGGTTTGCAAGTTGCAGAACTGTTGTGGTCTTCCTCGATGACCCTTGGAGGTTGAGCTTAAGCATGGTGTCCTTGGTCATCACATTAATGGCAGCCCCAAGATCAGTCAGAGTGTGTGGTACAATGGTACCATTGATGTGCACATCTACTACAGGGCTTCTAGGGTCCAAATATTTCAAATATATTACCTGCCCTAGCATTAAGTCAAATAGCTGCCCAATGACATTAATGGTAGGGGAATCCCTTTTTCTTCTTCCTGGATGCTTGAAGCATTTCTCCTTAATCAACTTATTGTAAATGGGAACATCTTTTATTGTTTGGAGAATGGGGATCTTTACACATAGATTCTTCAGTTCTCCCAGAAGGTCAAGTTCTTCTGGGGTAGGCTGGAGTGGTTGGGCTAACCTCTCAGGAAAGGGTGGATTTACTTTAAGGTTTCTTTCCTCTCTTTCTTCCTCAACCTCCTTACGTGGAGAGGGAGGTTGGTTATCTGGGAGAATTCTCCCAGATCTTAGGTTGATCTCATGGATTTCTATAATAGAAATTGGGTATGATGTCTCTCCACTGTAACTTGTTAAGCCTGCCTATTGTTTGGGTTCAGATTTGGAGGGGCAGGCATCTAGGGTTACTTGGGTGGAGCAGAGTGTAGGATTTGTGGTTGGGTAGGTGGTGGAGGCAATACAGATGGAGCATTGTTGTATTGGGGCCTCCACCCCTGGTGTGGGGTATTCCACTAAGGTTATGGCAGAACATAAGGTTGAAATGACTGGTTGGCTGGCCAGGAATTATACTGAGATGCATAGAACCAAGGAGGGGGTGTAGACCAGGAAGGATGAATAGGGGGTCCTCAGGAAGGTGTATTTGTGGTTTGGTTTGGGTTGTAATATGCATGGGATGACCCTTGCATACCCTAATGGTCTAGTCTAGGCCCAAGAGGTCTCCTTTGGTTGATGTAACAAAGCTGCTCAGTGACCCCTTCATCTCCGTGATATATAGCTTTGAGTTTGGGTAAAGAAGGGCACTTGTCTGTGGAGTGGTTTTCTTCACAAGCCAAGCAAATCTCAACATAGTTCAACAGATATTCGTTCCTAGGATGCCTCTTGGTGCATCTAGGACAAAAGATGGCCAAGGCTCTCTCTTTTTCCTCTTGCTTCCTTTTGATGTTCATGATATCCAAGTACAAGACAAGGGTTTTCAACATCTCACTGTTGAAATCTTCTAGCATATTTGCAATTTCACCCTTGATGGATGAGTTGGAAGATGATGTATTGGCCATAGGTTGACTGCCCCTACCCTTTTTCCTAGCTGCCCTAGAATGGTTTCTAAAGAAAGTCTTGATATCCTCATAGGGTAATTGGTAGATATCTCCTCCTACTAACAGATGTAACGTATCCAGAAGATCTTCCTTTACTCCTCTTAGTAGGATCATCTTTCGTGACTCAGGGTCAAGTGTGCACCTGGCTCTTTTGTAATTGAGCTGGAATCTTTCTTCATAGTCTTCTAAGGATTCATCCTGACCCATGGTCATCCTGAAAATCTATTCTTTAGTATCCTTTGACCTACAATAGTCCCTATATTTTTTTTTAAAAGCATGTTGCATCTAGGCCCAAGTTGTGATGCTATCTCCAGGTAAACCCATGAACCAATGCAATGCTGCATCCTTGAGGGTAGATGGAAACAATTTTAACTTTTTCTCATCATCTGTATAGTCATAGGTTTGGCATATAACAAAAAACTCAAATAGGAAAGTGTCAGGGTCCTCTGTGGTCAGGCCATGGAAATGAGGTAGGGTAGAGGGGCTTATATTCTTCATCTTAGTGTCCCCGTTGGTCTCCCTGATGGGGAAGGCACCCTCAACTCTCTCTCTATTCCCTCTGTCATTTCATTTTTCAACCATTGGTTTAGTAGAAATGGGTTCTTCTTCTTCTTCTTCCCCTATAGATTCTTCAAATATGTTAGGTTGCTCACCTAAAGGTTCCTCCAGTTCACAGCCACCGAAGAAGAGAGAAGGTTGGCTATTGGATGCAGTGGGGGTATTGGGCAAGAATTTCCCTAAATTGTCCCTACTCCTATGAGGCATGAAAGGAAATTATTTGGGGGATTTTATAAGATTTTTTTGCAAGAAAGGACTTTGTAGAAATGAAATTGTTGATTGAATGAAAACTACCGACATAAAGAAACTACTTGCTAAATTGAAATTCTAGTTGCAGAATGGAAAGGAAAACTGATAATGACAAATGAAAGAAAGGAAGCTACTAGATTAATTTTGCAAAAATAAACTAATGGAAGAAAGTTGAAGACTAGAAATAGAAGAAAAGAAAGCAATAATCAAATTCTACTCTGACACCTCCCTGGCAACGGTGCCAAAAAGTGATGAGCGCTAGTATTGCCACAAGGATGTTGCAACTCCTAGGCTACTAGCTTTACTTATCAACCCATGGTTCGTACAAACTTGGAGGTGATAGTGCTATATGCACAAGTAGAAGTGAAGGTCCTGCTTGTTGTCACTTGTTCATCTGGCGAGAGACCCTAGGGGTTCCAAGCCAGACTTCTATAGAGTCAGAAGAAGCTTGATTCTTTGATGGAAGGAGAGAGAATCTATTCTAAGAGAGCTACTCTACTGCAGTGATGAAGAAAACAACATGTAATGCTATTATCACACCATATCCTAGTTAGCCATTTAAACAACTATGCTAAGTAGAATTTCTAAATCAACACTAACCTAATGTTGTTATCTAAGTTACAGAAGTAAAGAGAATCAAACTAAACTAATGAATAAGCAAGGAAACTAAACTAAATCTGCTTTCACTTTTTTTGGTTTTTGTGGTGTTTGTGATGATCGGATAGTGTTGGAGGCTGATTGAATAAC
The DNA here is from genome assembly GCA_031772625.1 of Pinus tabuliformis. Taxonomy (NCBI): domain Eukaryota; kingdom Viridiplantae; phylum Streptophyta; class Pinopsida; order Pinales; family Pinaceae; genus Pinus; species Pinus tabuliformis. Next base: position 1,393,443,295 of record CM062804.1, read on the forward strand.
CAAATTGAAACTTAGGAGTGGCAGCATTTAATGATATGCAGAATAATGTTCGGGAAGGAATCAAGCAGAAACGCAAGTGAAGACCAAAATCAATGATGGGAGGACGTAGTGAAGCAGCAGTGCATAGGAGCCGTTGGATCGATCAGTGAATAGTATGAACAGAAGATGAGCGGTGGAGATCGTATCACTGGGGATTAAGTGAATAGATGGACAAACAGGACTAACGTGAGATAAGCGGCGGAGATCTTATCGCATGGGATTAAGTGAATAGATGGACGAACAGGACTAACGGGAGATGAATGGAAGAGATCTTATCGTGGAGTGTAAGTGAATCGATGGGTGAATAGAACAAATGGGAGATGAGCGGCGGAGATCTTATCGTAGAGTTTAAGTGAATTGATGGATGAACGGGATTAAGTCACATGGCGATAGAAGGAAAAAAACATACGGAATGATGGAGTTCATAGGTAGTAAGTAGTTTCTCGCGCACCCTCAAAGCTGTAAGTGGAATTCCTAAATTTTGCATGATTAGCCTAAGTGAGTGACATGTAGCACAATAAAACCACTTTTCTCGCGTGCTCTCAGGCGGGTATTGGTCGTGCAAGAATTCACACGAGATTGCGCAATAGCCATTGGATCATGCAGGATTGATCAACGGTGGAGATCGACCAAGTTAGTTGGCGATCAAGTGACATGATAGCTGTTGGATCCAGAATGATAAATCAACAGTGGAGATGTGGAGAACATAAAGTCAAACATTGAAATGAATAAAAGTGGTAAGAAGTATCTCGCGCGCCCTAAGGGTTGTAAGATGTATTTATAAATTTTACGTGATTAGCCTAAGTGAATGACACGTAGCACGACAAAACCACTTTTCTTGCGTGTTCTCGAGCGGATATCAACCATGCAAGAATTCATGTGAGATGACACAATAGCAATTGGATTGAGGGCGTAACAAATCGATGGTGGAGATTTGGAGCGCATAAAGTACTTGGAAGAATTCATGATAGCTATTGGATCAAGCTAGACAGATCGACGGTGGAGTTCTAGAGCGCATAAACTCAAGTGTTGAAATGAATCGGACAATGATTAAGCAGGTTTTTTATGGATCAGACGGTAAGGAAATCTATGAGTATAATCTGATTAGGACGTGTTTTATGAGCTTTTGCTTAAGAACTTCGTGCTGAAGGAAATGAGAATGTGAGTGAGATCTGTTACAGAAAGAGAGTGATTGAAGACGATAATGATGAAATGAACCAAGTATTGGATCAAGGAAACAAACTCCAAAGCTCATACGATAACTAGAAATCTGAAACACAACCAATCTACTCTACGCTACTGTAATGGAAATGCAACTACTTAAGCAAATGAACGATTAAACCATGAATCTATGCGCTACACTGCTGTAATGGAAATGCAGCTATTTAGGAAAATGAACGATTAAACCATGAGTCTATGCTAGCATACATGTACAATAAAGAGGTGCCTTAGCTACTAGGGTTGGTTCCTAACCCAAGAGCTTCAGCCCTCTGAGTTAACTTAGTCTTGGCTCAAAACAAAACTCATTCTTATAATCAAAACAATGGATTACATCAACAATTGTTACAAGTCTTGCAGCTCGAAAATAAAGCAAAGTTTTACAATCAAAAGTCTAAATCCTACTGAGGTCCTAGGCCTATCTACTTATATGACTAAAGTCTCCAATGATTTCCTTAAAATTAGGGAGGCTAGGCTCCCAAACTCAAGATAACTGGTGCTTTGACTTTCACTTGCTCGGTTGCCTTCTAGTCCTCATGCTTTGGCTGGTTGCACTCCGAGTTGATGAAGGAATATTCGAATGGAGGGGTAGTAAATGAGGAGGATTTACCTCCTATAATTCCTCTCCCTTGTCCCATTCGATTTTTGACCAAGGTCTTTGTTAAAACTCCCTGCTTTTATCCCTTAATCCTGCATCACATGCACAATAGATCACAAAGAAAAATATCCAATTCTAACTCATCTCATAAGCAAAATGTAATCAAAAGTATGAAATAATTTATGAGAATAGTTGGTTTGACTAATCTAGGAGGTGAATTAAGTCCCATATAATTACCCAATGATGAGGCTCATCACTCTTGAGTGTCAGCAAGTGCTTGAGTTCTTCTTTTTCATACATGACACCTTGAATGGTTTCATATATTTTCTATACTAGCATTCCTCTTCAATTCTTTTGATGATTACAATGTTTTAATGTTTGTCACCAGTTACGGGAAGATGATTTGTCACATTCAGCATGTAAGGAAGTTGGTTTTGTTGTTCAGAGCATTCAAAAAAATGTTCAAATTAATTTATCCTTGTTAATTACCAACTGGGAATCTGATGTTTTAATTAGGCCATCTAATCATGATTCTGTCTATGATGACCGTTGTTCAACTTACGATTTTCCCGTCAGCACATCCAATGACAATTGTTTTAGATCCTTTGATCTTTATGATTTATCATCTCAATATATAGATACTAGTGAAGCAGTTGAGGTGCTTCATCCTTCACTGATGGTTATGTGAGGTCCTTATTGTATTGACATGTCAGCTGAATATGATCAGATCCGTTTTCCCTCATAAGATTCTCCCCCTAACCCTGTTCTTCTAATTGAAAATTCATGTTTTCAAGGATTTTGGGGTTTTCAAGAGGATTGTTTCGAATTTGATGATCCAATCTATGATTGCTTAGAAGCTTCTTACTTAGCAATCCCTTTTGCTAATAACAAGTTTTGGTCTATTTTCATGCTTTCTACTAAAGAAGGCATAGATGAAGGTGCATTCACAAGAAGATTTCAAGGTTTGTGTATTTTTAATTTTCATCAAAAATATAAGATCAAAAATTAGGTAGAAGTAGTGACTATGACACATATTTCTCCTAATAGGAAAGCTTCTATTTGTTGTGCAATATATTCAAGCTCTTATCTTTTCTATTGCATGTTTCTTTATATAAGTTTTAATTGGTTGTATCTTTGTGATTGCAGGTCGGGAACAACTATAGTCGCCTCACTAGAAGTTTCATTACACTTGAATATGACCTTATAGCTAGTTAGGTTAGTTGTAATTCTAGGAACATTTAGTTTCCCCCTTTTACAGTCATGTTGCACTCATTTTCTATTGTCTCTCTTGTGTTTTCTAACTTTTGTCTTACATCCTCTTTCCAACTCTCCCCCATTTGAATTTTCCTTTTGGTTTTCCGTTTTGTTTTTTTCCCTTCTCTTATTTCATGTTTTCTTTAATAAGGCTTCACTTGAGGGATGTTCCCTTTCGCTCGAAAGACAATGTGCTAAATTAGAAGACTACTTTGTGACACTGCAACATTTGGCTAACCTTCCATCCTTCTTCTCTATCTTGGTTATCCTTTGGTCGATGACGTTCTGACAGAAAATGCGATCATTTTCTGAGGAAAGCTTTGTGTCGAACCATGATATCCATGTCTATTCTAGAAAACTCATTCCTACAATCAATTCTTTATGTTTCAGTGTTTCCCATGCTGATCCAATCAAGTAGAGAAGGACAAGGGGAAATTCTAAGTGAAAAAACCAATATCATAGATCTTATATATGATTTTCTGAAGGAACAACCTCTTCTACTCTCAATAAGTTAGGATCCCTCTTCCACCCATGAAATGAATAAGTGCTAATGCACAGTCCTATTTAAAATAAATAAATAAGGGTGAATGGAGAGAAAGGCTTCCTGTGCAAGGAGGTGAAGAAAGTAACTCCACCGTGGTATTGTCCAGGCACATTGGTAGTAACGTGATGTTTTTGTTCCCAAAGTGACTCCTCTAGGGTATTGTCTAGGACTGCTGGTAGCAGAGCAACACCAGAGATGAAAAACTATACTCTAAATATCTAAAGCTCGCACACTACATTACCCTTCTCCTGTCTTGAAATGTTGTGATATCACTAGTCATATGTTTGTGTTCAACAAAGAAGTAATGAAGGGGGCTATGTGTACATATAGAGTAAGTCGGGAATCACGAGTAATCTGAATGATGAATCAATACTCCCTGAAGAACATGACCCTACATAAATACTTTACCAAGGTAGAGAAGCTAGAGTTCTACTAGTGTTGTCGTTGTGACAAACACCCTCCAAAATTTTCCTATACTTGAATTTTGGAGCCTATTGTGGATCTTGCGATTAGTTGTTCCATAGTCACTTCATGGTTGGTTGATAATCTGTTAAGTCTTTTAGATCCCTTCTTGGATTTGAAGTGTCAAATTCACCTTCTCACGCATGCTCAGTCTGTAATGAATTCATGAGCACATTCCTTCACGCAAGCTTGAATAGGCCTAGCAGAGTCCATAAAGACAACGCCTATGCAATATTCAAGCCATGTCAGTAGTCAGTGCGCATGATCATTGACAATATCTCACTTTTATCTATGTTTATACTTCTATTTCAATGAGTTTTTCAAACTATATCTTTTGTGAACCTTCGCTTTCGCAAGGGTCCTTCTCATGTTTTTTGTCACACCCTCCAGAGTCCCACATCTACCCAAATAACTGACCAACCAGGGTAAACATGTGATGAGAGGATACTATGATTGGATTCAACCTCATAGTTTACCTTAAGAAAATGGAATCAATGGAAACACATCATACAAACCTTCCACATCAACTACAGGACCCCTAAGAACCATCCCAACATTTCTGGTAACCAACCCTTGGGTAACACTGAGGTTCTAGATCACTTGATCTCTGGACTGTCCCATGGTATGGGCCTGAAAACATCGAAGAGGCTCTGAACGCTCTCATGACAAGGCTTTCCAGCATCCAGGGACTATTTTCGTTAGTGTTTTGCTAGCGTCCCCAAGATTTGAGCCACTTTTTAAGGCCGAGAGCCTAGGTCACTTCCTAGAATTGAATGACACCTTCAGAAAGAAAAGATAACAAGGAAATAATGAAGCAAATACAAATGCTTGATCCAGCCCTTGACTAGACCCCTACTAGCCATGATAAACATTTTTTTCAAACATATCACAAATATGTAATCTACAGGTGTAGACAACAGATCGAAGCATAGGGATCGCATACTCATATGAGAATCACTAAGAAGCATTAATGCCTCAACACATTAGCTACAATTTCATCCATTAGGTCATAGATACATTATTCATTCATTTAAAAGTAAAAGCATAATGAGAGTCATACATAGCTACTATCGTAAAACATATACATAACCATCATAATAGTAACATAAATACCAAGGAAATGATAACCATATGATCCACATATAAACTAGTATAATACTCATAGAAATTGTTGGCTTGTTGGGGCCTGACCTAGGTTCAGAAGTGATTTAGCCAAACAAATCCTGAAACTACCGGCCCTTTCAACAATATTCCATGGTGCGCGGACTAAGTTCTCACCTGAGGTAGTATGGGAGGGTGCTGGAACCAAGTTTCCACACCCTAGGGATGTCTTGATGAAGTTTGGGAAGTCTGTGAACTAGTCCTATGTGCTTGTGCTGCTTTGCGCAGCCTTCTGACCTTCGCGTAGCTCTGTAAAGAGTGAAAAGAGGTGTTGTCTAGATCCTTTATCCTTAATGTGGTATTATTATAGATCTTAACTTAATTAAGTGGGCCCAATATTCTCATCAATCATTCAACATTCACAAAAAGTGCACGCAGTCATAAACTGTAAAGAGATGCAAAGATATAACATAAGCATAAACAAACAGATCTACGAGAAGAGGCACAAAATTTCAAAATCAACTTATCTTTTATTAATCCTCAGTTCCAGTACAATCCCAACTCCACCCTATGCACACAGCTGCAGGGGTCCGCGCACACAACTGCGGACTCTACGAGGCCTCTGCACACACAGCTGCATAGCCTCTTCCTATTCCTACAACCCAAGACTCGGACTTACAGACTCAGAGTGAATTTCTTATTCAAAAACCCATATCCCTTAAGATCAAGACTAAAAAATTGACCTCTACACTTAGAGCCTCGCTCTATTTATACATTCCCATGGTCCGCGGACCATGGGTAGGCCGACACATTCTATATTAAATTACATTATTTTAGGGTAGACAACCCTAGACTCTCACGCTCCACGCCTGCATTTTGTGGGGTCTTTACATTATGTTGACCAAAACTCGGCTTTAAGCCCCAAAAACATGCTATGGGGGGATCCGTTTCCCAACAGGCCCCCAACACAATCATCGTGACTCATCCCGAGTCACTCGGCTGGTGTGGCAATCCTTGCGTGAAGTCCATCCAACTGTGCCTGTGTGTCGTGAAGGTCCACAAATCCCCATGTTGCCGTTGTCTGGATCTACTCCATTTCTGCTTCAGAATCATCTACGGCTGATTTGATTCTCTACTTTGATGCCGGTTTCTAGTACCTATGTTTATAGTCCTGCACCTCTATTCGGCTTGTCAGGTCGTGAAGAATGTGCTTCGATCGGTTAGTCAGACAGCCAGCCCACCCATGTAGGCCTTCAGGTGACTGCCATTTACTCTTCTTGGGAAGGGCTCTCCATTAAGTTTGACTAGCTAGACCACGCCTCTGTCTGTGATCTCCTTTACCACATATGGTCCCAACCAATGCACTCTAAATTTTCTAGGAAATTTTTCGAACTTGCTATCATACAGTAACACTAAATCATTTACCTTGAATGTGCACAACTTGATATGGCAATTGTGCCAAGCTTTCTCACACTTTTTATGTATGTGCTGATGGAATCCCGCCAGAAACAATTCTTCCTCAGGTTCTTCCAATTGCACGAGCCTCTCTTCCAAGGCTCCATGGTCAGACATGCCGGTCAATGCTGCTATCTACAAACTGGGTACGATGTATTCCATTGGCATGACTACTTCCTGTTATCACCCCAAGAAACTCACCTAGGTTGTAAATCAGTGATGCTCAGGAACATTAAAAATTCAACAATTATTGTTGGATAAGATGATGGATAAATAGAGATATGTTGCACTTTTAAGCCAGATAACCACTCCTACTATGACTATCCCCAGACATGGGTGAAGACCCCCAAACTACAAGGCTTTCAACTACCAACTACTCACAGTTTAAGGTAAAGGTGATGATGGAGAAGACTAATTACACCAGCAGATGCACAAGACCCTGTGAATGGCCAGCTGCAACCAGTTAGAAGATCTGTGAAACTATTGTTTAACACACAGGCAGGATGACAGCTCCCTGATATCAAAACAACAACAATCTGCAAGCAATTTCAATGAACCACTAAATTATAATGCAGAGGTGGGATGACAACCCCTCTGATTATAAAAATCCACAGCACATCAAACAAATGCAAGCAGGCACAGCCTGGAACAAGAAAGAGAAGTGGAAAGTGAGCAAATGACAGCAAAAGAAGCTTGTATTAGTGAAAATCCAGACCAGAAGCTGCAGGTCTCATAGTATTTACAGTCTCCAGAAGTTAAAGGCAACAACAAAAACTATCATTCATCAAACACTCATCAATCTCACTACATCTGTTTTTTCAGTATATATGGTGTTACATTGCAAAATATCTCTGCTACCCATGCGTGGAGGAGCTCATAAATGGCCACCAACCACATTTACATTCAGAAATGGGGCTGGTGATACAAATCTGGCTGTGCTGTAAATGGATTTGACCCCTCTGTTGCTCTGCAGTCCTCCTTTGAGCAGGTGGCGTGAAATACCAATGGAACCATAACCATTGAATGCTTTGAACTCCCCAGTGGTGTCCTGTTTCCTCCTCGGCCATACTGCTGATTAAATACAGCTGCTGAATCATTAAACGGCTCAATCATGACTGTTTGGCTTTAAAACAGTGAAACGCTGCCACACTGTTCATTCCCGCCCATCACTACTTCAATTTTGGCTTTGAAAAGTTTCAGGCATGGTTTATTCACTATCGGGTCTGCCTTTCGGGTCGCAATTCATGTTTAAATAGGCCCATCCTTTGTTTTTTAATATTTGCAAAATACACACAAAACTGCTGCAAAACCATGAAAAATGGCTTTGGCGGACTTGAATTATATATATATTTTGTTTCTGAACCCTTTTAGATCCGAAACCCATCACAATTGCACCTGCCCAAGGCTTCCCTCTGTATTTCCTTATATTTCCTTTAACAAAGAAAATGCGCCCAAAACCAATGAAAATGGCTCAGCGCGGACTTGAAATTTTAGTGAAAACCATTTATAGTCCCATCGGGTCTGACCCTCGTCGCTATCAGCACCCACCAGGCCTCCTTTGTATTTCTTCATACAAAGAAAATACATAAAAAACAACGAAAATGTGACGGGCGTGCATTTGAAATTTTATGCAATGGAGTGCTGTATGGCCGTCAGGTCCGGCTTATCGCATCGCAACATAACTCATGGTAAAGGCCCCGCCCCTTTGTAATCGCTGACAGTGATACGCTGATAGCGATATCGGCGATCGCTCATCGCGTGAATAATAAAGCCCTGACTCTTTTGTAAGTCCTCCATTGCGATACACCGATAGCGATATCGACGATCGCTCATCGGCGATGTATCATGTCACTGCCACTGCCTCCCCCGACTTTCGATATGTTGACGCGATCTAGACCGTTGATCGGCCAGATCGAACGGCTGAGATTAAAGCGGATCCTTAAGCCTGTAATCTTGGTTTTTACATAGTTTTTGGGGTATTTCCACCTCCCGATTTTCTGCCCTCCAAAGGGCTCTCCTCTTGCAATTTTTTCGATTGGTGGAAGGGCTTTAGCCATAATTTGAGGATTTCAACAGCAACCATGGATCCTTTGGCATAATTATAAGTGTAATTGCACTCTTTGAGAGTGTTTGAATCCATTTTTGATAGTTTTGCACAGCAAAGCTAACACTGGCTCCTTCTGGGGATGAGATCCTCGCTGTGAGGTCTCAAGAACCTGCAGATCAATGCCTTTCCAGCAACAAACAAATTAGACAAAATTCCTAGTGTTCCACTGGGCATGGAGTCTACTACAACTATACTAAAAACTGATAAAATCACAATATTTACAGCTTTTAAGGCCAAAAGACCTTAAATCACATAGTTTTTCAAAAACCGCCCATTAACTGGGCCATCAAAGACTAGTTCTCCTCCCATACTTTTCAGTATGAAGGTGTTGTTTCCTTGAATCTGTGAAATGATGAAAGGGCCTGTCCAAAGAGCATCAAACTTCCCATGATTTCCTTTCTTTTCTTTAAATGCATCCCATTTTAGAACCAAATCCCCAACCTGCAAATTATTTCTTTTTGCCTTCTTGTCAAAAACTTCCTTGATCTTTTGCTGATGTGTTGTAGCTTTTTCAATCAACTGCTCTCTGATCTGATATAATTCTGTTAAATTAGTGATTCTATTGGCCATATCATCTTCTTCATTCTGCATTGTTTGGAGCAACTTTGCCACAGGGAGGGTAAGCTGAATTGGAAAAATAGCATCAGTACCATATACTAGCTTGAAAGGAGAGCAGCCTGTAGATCTTTTGATGGTCACTCTGTCTGCCCAAAGTGCATATTTGAGCTTGGCATCCCAATTCTTCTTATTATCCTCTAACAGCTTCTTAATAATCCTGATCAGACTTTTATTAGAGGATTCTGCTAGACCATTCCCTTGGGGGTAATAGGAGGTGGAATGAACAAGTTTAATGCCCATTGAATCACACATTTCCACCAACTCTTTTGCCTTGAAGGCTGCTGCATTATCTGTTATAAGCTTATGTGGGCAACCAAATCTGTTGAAAATGTTTTCTGATAAAAATTTCATGACCACATTATGATCAGCCTTCCTTGTTGGGATTGCTTCAATCCATTTTGTAAAATAATCAGTGGCAACTAATATCCACCTGTGCTGGCCACTGGAGTGTGGGTTGATTTCACCAATGAAATCCAAGCTCCACTGCTGAAAAGGTCCTTTTGCAATTATTGGCTTTAGGGGCAGGGATTTTAACTGCTGCTTACCTTCAAATCTTTGGCACCTGTCACAAGATTTAACAAAAACAAATGCATCAGAAAATAAAGAGGGCCAATAGTACCCAGCTCTGAGGATCTTATGGGCTATAGTCCTCCAATAATGATGTCCTCCACACATGCTGTTATGGAATTGCTGCATAACTTCTATTGACTGCTCTTTGTCCAGGCATCTTAAAAGCACTCCAGATGGATCCCTCCAATAAAGCAAGCCACCATTGATGCAATATTTCATTTCCTTGAGCTTTAACATTCTTGCTTGACTTTGAGAAAATTCTGAAGGAACTTCTAGCTTTAGCAGGAAATTAATTATTGCAGCATACCAACTACATGAAGCTAGGTTCTTGGCCACTGAGTGTCCTCTTTGAGTTTCAGCTGTTTCATGCTCTTCCATCAGACCATTTTCTGCTACATTGAACAAGAAATCAATGTCCAAAGACTTGCAATTCTCTTCAGCCAACAGTTTAGCAAGCCCCTGACCTCCTACCAGCTTGGTGGGCTTCAGCTCTATGTTGAATTCTATCATTTTTGCAATCCATTTCGCTCTTTTTCCATCAGCATCAAGTTGCGTTAAGACATCCTTTATTGTAGCAGAGGGCACATATGTAACTATTTTGGAATGCAAGATGTATACTATGAAAGATTTCAAAGATTTGATAAGAGCATAAGCCTGATTTTCAATAATATCATACCTTAGTTCAGCATCCCTCAAATTCTTGCTGAAAAAGGCCACTGGATGCTCTTGACCTGCTTCATCTTGCTACAATAGGACAACTGCAATGGTATCCTTAGAGGCAAATGAAAATAGGTGAAACCCCTTGCTATAGTCAGGGCTTATGAAAGTAGGAGCTTCCACAATAGCCATCTTAATGGACTCAAAAGATTTCCTGGCCGCATCAGTCCACTTTACCTCTTCTCCTTTTTTCAACATGGACGTTATGTGCTTAACCAGCTTAGCAAAATTAGGAATGAACCTCCTTACAAAGTTAATTTTGCCAAGAAAAGACTGTATGTCTTTCTTTGGTCTTGGAAGAGTTAAGGCTTGAATTTCTTTGACTCTTTCTAGGTCAATTTGAACACCTACAGCAGACACTACGTGCCCCAACAGTTTGCCTTCTTCCAAAGCAAATTGGGATTTTTTGGGATTGAGTGATATTCCAAATTTCCTGCACTTTAAAAACACCTCTTTTAAATGCTGTAGATGATCATGATGGCTGCTAGAATAAACATTTATGTCATCAAGATATATTAGCACGAATTTATCCTTTTCACCCACAAAAGCAATACCCATAGCGCGCTGAAAGGTGGCTCCAGCATTCATCAGCCCAAATGGCATTTTGGCATACATGAAGGTGCCCCAAGGAGTGGTAAATGCTGTCTTTTCTTGATCATCTGGATGCACAACGATTTGATTAAAGCCTGAAAATCCATCTATAAAAGACATTACTTTGGCACTTGAGACTTGCTGCAACAAATGCTCCATTTTTGGCAGGGGATAATTATCCTTTTTAGAGCATTTATTTAGATTCCTAAAATCAACGCATAGTCTGATTTCTCCATTCTTCTTCCTCACAACAACCAGATTGGCCACCCATTTAGAATATCTGAGAGGCACTATAATCTTAGCAGCCAACAACTTTTTAATTTCTTTCTCAACCAGAGGAAGGAGCATAGGATTCATTGGTCTCAGCTTCTGTTTGAAAGGAATAGTGCCTTTCTCAAGTGGAATTTTATGCTGAATTATATTCTTGTCATATGTTTTCAGATCACTATATTCCCAAGCAAACACATCAGCAAATTGCCTCATTAACTTGCAATATTCAACATTTTGATCAGCAAATAGATTAGTGGACAGATTTATGAATTTGGGCTGACCTGGACCTCCTATATCATGCTTGCAAACTGCAGACTGATCTTCTTTTTGGGCATCTTTGTAGGGCACATCATTGTGATCAAACAATCTCTCAAGAGGAATTAGACCTTTAGGGATATGATTACTAGGAAGCTGGACTATGCTATTCTTGCCAATCTTATTTCTAAGCTGGGACTTGGGATCTTCTAACAAGGCATCATTATTTTGGTCAATTTGCATTTCAGAGAACTCATCAATGACTTGAAGGAACCTTTTTAACTCATCATCATCATCAAAAACCTTCCAATGGTGGACATTATCAGGCAAAGAGGGTCTATACTTTATTTGTACCTCATAAACTAGTTTGGGAGGCGATGGAGGGATGAACAAACTAGCTGAAACAGCAAGGGAATCAGCAAGCTGATTTTGGGCTCTAGGAATATATGAAATGTGGAAAAAATCAAAGAATTCTTTGACTCTCCATACCTCATCTCTGTAAGCTCTCAGCCTTGGATGCTTTGCCTGGAATGTTTTATTTACTTGCTGAATTATCAGATCAGCATCTCCAAACACCTTCAAATTTTTTATCCCTCTATCTTTTGCTGCATGAAGGCCCAACAGCAGTGCCTCATATTCTGCTATGTTGTTTGTCACCTGAAAAACTAGCTTTAGAGACAACTGAACTGTTTCTTGTTGTGGAGATACTAGCACCACCCCTGCTCCTGTAGTCTCCTTGGTACATGCTCCATCAAAGAACATCTCCCAAATATGACCTCCTGTATCATGCTCAGCCTGAGCTGTTGGTTTTCTGATCTACAATGCAGCCTTCTGAGATTCTTCTATTTGGAGAATGCAAGCTCCAAAATCAGTGTCCACTACATATATGGGATGATTTGTAGGATTCTTCTCATCATTAATGATATATGCCAGCTGTGCTTCTCTATACAACCTCCTGCTTTCTCCTCCGAACACTGGAACAGTTGCATAAGATAGATCATTCTGCAATGTCCCTCCTAGTCTCTTAATCCACCCTCTAGACAACAACATACCAAACTTTGGAGGAACATCGGCCACCACTATATCCATCATCATACTTTTCATGGGCAGCTGGGTTAAGGTAATGGTCAGATCCTTAATTAATCCAAGGCATTTTACCTTCCTTGAATCAAAAGAGAACAAATCATGATAAGGTCTAGTGATATCAAGGCCTAACACTTCCATGACAGTTTTAGGCATTAGATTGTGGCTGGCCCCTGTGTCTAGTAGGCAATTGTGGAGGATTTTATCATGGATAGTTAATGAAACATAGAAAGATGAAGAGCTATTATCAGCAGGTTCAATCACGGGGCTAAGCACAATAGCAGGCTTGTCATCTTGCAAATTGACAGAGTCAATGGAGGTTTGTTTAGATTCTAGTTCAAGGGCCTCAAGGATGGGTTTTCTAAATAATTCACTCTTCACCAACTCAGCCAGAGGCATGGATATTTTCAATTTCTAACTCAAAACTAAAAGAAGAGAATACTTTATCAACAGTTTTTACCTCTTGAACTGGAACTTTGAGGGTGACAGGATCAGCTGTTGGTCTTCTTTGCCTGCTATTCTGTGGCATTGTTTGAGCAGCTACTTCTTGTGCAACATTTTCTTTGATATTCTTAGCATTGGATCTTAGATTATATCTTTGCTACTACTCACCAGATTGCAGAATAGGACCACTGTCCCACCTCTGATTGTTTTGCTCTTGCAACAATGACTCTTCATATTTGGCCAATGTTAAAAATGCAGCGCTGCCTTTATCCTCTAAGCAGTGAATTTCATCCTCATCTTCTTCAAATTGTTCCCCCTCCATGACTACATTTTGAAAGGGAGCTTTAACATGATCTTCTTTTGCTTCTTCACCCATTTGCATAATTTGTAACTGCTCATTTTCTTTTCTGAAAAGGTTTGGGTTTCTTTGAGCAAATGTGTTTGGCTGCCTTGTTTTGCCTGATGTCTGCTCAACCTTTAACTTAGAAATCTCAGCAGCCAATGACTCGATCATCTTAGTCATTTTGTCTAATTTAGACTCTGAAGTTGAGGCAGGGGCAGAAGAAGCCTCACCTCTCAGCCTTCTCCTATCAGTTTGACTCTTTAACTTCTCTGCTGCCATAATATTGGATTCCACCTCCAGGGTTGCTTCTTGCATATCACTCAGAGTAGCACAACTTCTTTCTCTGAGCAATAAGTAGAAATCAGAGTCAAAAGCATTGGCATATGTGAGTTTGGCAGCAGTGGGGGTAGGCTTTACCTCAGCTGGTATTTTACTATACATTCTATTAAATCTTTTATTGAAGTCAGTCAAAGACTAACCCTTTTCTCTTTTCAAGTTTCCAAACTCTGTATGATAATACAGCAAGTCCTTCTTATCTCCCCATTGCTTCAAAAATGCATCATCTAATGCCTCAATATCTATTATAGATCTTTGGGGTAATTCTCTAAACCACTTCCTAGCCTCACCATCAAGGCTTTGGACAAAAACTCTCATCCACACATCATTCTCACTGATATCTAAATTATCAGCATAACTGTAAAAGGCTTCAAGATGTTCTTTTGCTGTCACTCCCTCTGTTCTAGTAAATTTTGGCATATATTTTTGATATTCTCCTATAGGCATGGAATTTAAAGGTGTAGGCAAGACCAAAGGTCCATATCTAGCCGCAAAAATCCTCTCAATCCTAGTAGGTGTTTGCTGTCCTGCCATGTTTGGAATATGTGGAATAACACTAGCAGATGGAGCAGTAGGAGATAATGTAATGGATGGTAGAGATATTGGGATGTTTTGGACAGTATGGGAAGCTTTCTTTGGACTGAGATTCAAAGGGGAACTAACTGTATAAGGGGATGAACTAATCTCTGAAGGAATTTCTATATTAACAGTGCTGGGCTTTATGACTTCAAGCTGTAATTCTTCAGTTATGAATTCATCTTTTAGAGATAAATCGGAGTTTTAGGCTTACCTGATCCTGATGCCCCTTTCTGTGATGATTTCTTTGATTTAACAATTTTCTCAGGGTCATGCAATGGTTCAGCTGGAGACTTTTGCGGATTTCTTCTAGTATGCCTCACAAACTGAGCCAGAACTTCAACGTGGAGTCACCAAAGGATGGTCTTCCACCAATGGAGTCGCCAGAAAGAAGATTACAACCAATACTGTTTTCAAGCCTTGTCTATCATCAAAGCTTGAAACTATGTTGTTCTCCCAGGGAAGCTTGAGCTCCAATTCTCCTCTCCCCGGCAATAGCACCAATTAATGTTATCACCCCAAGAAACTCACCTAGGTTGTAAATCAGTGATTCTCAGGAACATTAAAAATTCAACAATTATGGTTGGATAAGATGATGGATAAATGGAGATATGCTGCACTTTTAAGCCAGATAACCACTCCTATTATGACTATCCCCAGACATGGGTGAAGACCCCCAAACTACAAGGCTTTCAACTACCAACTACTCATAGTTTAAGGTAAAGGTGATGATGGAGAAGACTAATTACACCAGTAGATGCACAGGCTCTGCGAATGGCCAGCTGCAACCAGTTAGAAAATCTGTGAAACTATTGTTTAACACATAGGCAAGATGACATCTCCCTGATATCAAAACAACAGCAATCTGCAAGCAATTTCAATGAACCACAAAATTATAATGCAGAGGTGGGATGACAGCTCCTCTGATTATAAAAATCCATAGCACATCAAACAAATGCAAGCAAGCACAGCCTGGAACAAGAAAGAAAAGTGGAAAGTGAGCAAATGAGAGCAAAAGAAGCTTGTATTAGTGAAAATCCAAACCAGAAGCTGCAAGTCTCATAGTACTTATAGTCTCCAGAAGTTAAAGGAAACAACAAAAACTATCATTCATCAAACACTCATCAATCTCACTACATCTGTTTTTTCAGTATATATGGTGTTACATTGCGAAATATCTCTGCTACCCATGCGTGGAGGAGCCCATAAATGGCCACCAACCACATTTACATTCAGAAATGGGGCTACTGATACAAATCTGGCTGTGCTGTAAATGGATTTGACCCCTCTATTGCTCTGTAGTCCTCCTTTGAGCAGGTGGCGTGAAATACCAATGGAACCATAACCATTGAATGCTCTGAACTCCCCAGTGGTGTCCTGTTTCCTCCTCGGCCATACTGTTGATTAAATACATCTGTTGAATCATTAAGCAGCTTAATCATGACTGTTTGGATTTAAAACAGTGAAACGCTGCCACACTGTTCATTCTCACCCATCACTACTTCAATTTTGGCTTTGAAAAGGTTCAGGCATGGTTTATTCACTATCGGATCCGCCTTTCAGGTCGCAATTCATGTTTAAACAGGCCCATCCTTTGTTTTTTAATATTT
Source organism: Pinus tabuliformis (assembly GCA_031772625.1). Classification (NCBI taxonomy): domain Eukaryota; kingdom Viridiplantae; phylum Streptophyta; class Pinopsida; order Pinales; family Pinaceae; genus Pinus; species Pinus tabuliformis. The sequence goes on from CM062804.1 coordinate 1,393,459,486, forward strand.
GCAAAATATACACAAAACTACTGCAAAACCATGAAAAATGGCTTTGGCGGACTTGAATTATATATATATATATATTATTTTTGAATTTCGGATCCGAAACCCATCACAATCGCACCTGCCCAAGGCTTCCCTTTGTATTTCCTTATATTTCCTTTAACAAAGAAAATGAGCCCAAAACCAATGAAAATGGCTCAGCGCGGACTTGAAATTTTAATAAAAACCATTTATAGTCCCATCGGGTCCGACCCTCGTCGCTATTGGCACCCACCAGGCCTCCTTTTTATTTCTTCATACAAAGAAAATACATAAAAAACAACGAAAATGCGACGGGCGCGGATTTGAAATTTTATGCAATGGAGTGCTGAATGGTCGTCGGGTCCGGCTTATCGCATCGCAACATAACTCATGGTAAAGGCCCCGCCCCTTTGTAATCGCCGATAGCGATATCGGCGATCGCTCATCGCACGAATAATAAAGCCCCGACTCTTTTGTAAGTCCTCCATTGCGATACGCTGATAGCGATATCGGCGATCGCTCATCGGCGATGTATCATGTCGCTGCCGCTGCCTCCCCCAACTTGCGATATGCCGACGCAATCTGGACCGTTGATCGGCCAGATCCAACGGCTGAGATTAAAGCAGATCCTTAAGCTTGTAATCTTGGTTTTTACATAGTTTTTGGGGTATTTCCGCCTCCCAATAGTGTATTTCTGCCCTCCAAAGGGCTCTCCTCTTGCAGTTTTTTCGATCGGTGGAGGGCTTTTAGCCATAATTTGAGGATTTCAACAGCAACCATGGATCCTTTTGTATAATTATAAGTGTAATTGCAGCCTTTGAGAGTGTTTGAATCCATTTTTGATAGTTTTGCACAACAAAGCTAACACTTCCGTTCCATATACTAACCTAAAAGGTGTTTGACCCATAAATTTTTTGCACGTAGTTCTGTATGCCCATAATATGGTAGTTATGCATAGGCCCCAGTCGTTTTGTTGTGTGTTACATACTTTGGTCAACACGGTCTCTAGAATTTTTTTCAAGGCTTCTACTGTCCCATTAGCTTGTGGATTGTACGACATACTCTACTGATGATACACCTGGAACTCCTCGGTGAGTGCGCTGATAGTTTCATTTAGGAAGTGTGTTCCACGATCACTCATTAAAATTTCCAGGCATCCAAACTTTGTCAACACGTTGTCGAATAAAAAATTCGCAGCTGTGGCGGTCGTGCAGTCCTTAACCAGTCGTGCTTCTGCCCATCGGGTCAGGTACTCTGTCATGGTGATGATGTAGCGCGTACCCGTCTTCCCCTGAGGTTTGATTGGCCCCACAAAGTCTATTTCCCATTTTTCAAATGGCTACAGCATCATCTGTGGATTGAGTGGCATCTCATCCCTTCATGATGGTTTCCCAGTCCTTTGACATACATCGCAGGCCTGACAGTATGCTTTCGAATCTTGATGTAGGGTTGGCCACCATAACCCAGTGCGGAGAATCTTCTATGTTGTCGCCCATCCTACATAGTTTCCTCCTGCAGCCCCCCCCATGTGCTTCCATGAGGATCTATCCTTGTTCAAATTCAGGTACATATCTGTGCAATATCTCATCATTTCCCATTTTGTAGAGGTGCCCCGTGATGACAAAAAAGTCCACCGCGCGTACCACCAATTCCTTCTTCTGCTAGACTGGATACTCCTGTGGTGCAGTCTCTGTGGTTAAGAAATGGATTATATCTTGAAAGTGACCATTCGCGACCTGCACTACAAAGAGCTATGCATTAGGTAGTCCTTCCTCCAAATTTTTTGGCTCCTCGCTGGTCTCAATTCATGATAGGTGATCTGGTCCTGCATTTAGGTGTCCTGGCTTCACAATGACCTCAAAGTCATATTCTTGAAACACCAACAACCATCTACATATGCACCCCCCCAACACAGGCTTGTTCACTAGGTATTTCAATGCGGAATGATCGGTATACATCTTGAAGTGTCCATCAAGTAGATAGAGGAGGTATTTCTGGAGTGCGTATACCATTGCCAATCCTTCGTGCTCAGTAGTAGAATAGTTATTTTCAGCTTTGGAAAGCCACCGACTCGCGAACGCGATCGGGTGATCCACGCCTTCTGCGCCTTCCTGCGTAAGTATAACACCCAGCGCAATACATGACACATCAACATGTACATCAAATTTGATGTCCCATTTTGGGAAGACCAAGATGGGAGCGGATACCATTTTTTCCTTCATAACATCCAAACTTTTCTTACAATCATCATTCCAACAATATGTAGCATCCTTTTTCAATAACTGTTCCATTGGTGCTGTTATTTGTGCATAGCTCTTAATAAACTTTCTATAGTAACCAGTGTGCGCCAACGTGGTGCGTAGTTGTTTGACACTTCGCGGTGCTTCCAGATTGAGAATAGACAACAATCTTCGCAGGGTCCACCATCAGACCTTGTTTGCAAACAACATGGCTGAATAGATTTCCAAATGGGACCAGGAAGGTGCACTTTTTAAGATTCAGCACAATCTGGTGTTGTCGGCAAGTATCCAGCATCAACTGTAAGCTCGCTATATGGTGTTTTACTAACCCAAATACAGTCCAATCATCCAGATAGATCTCCAAAAACTTTTGGATGTATTCCTTTAATGCGGCCACCACTATGCGTGAAAATATTGCTGGCGCGTTCTTAAGTCCAAAGGGCATAATGGTGTATTGATTATAGCCCCATTCGGTTGTGAAGGTTGTCTTGCTCCTATCTTTCGGCACAATCTTGATCTGATGGTACCCTGAGAAGCCATCCGTGAATGAGTAAGCTTCTTGTCTACCAACATTATCCAATACTTCATCTGTAAATGGTGTTGGGAATGGATCGTGAACACAAGCATCATTAAGCTTTCTGAGGTCCACGCAGATTCTAATTTCACCCTTCTATTTTTTCTCCTACACTACCATAGGACTCACATAGTCAGATTCTTCCACTGGTTCAATAATTCCGGCTGCAAGAATTTTGTCCAACTCTTCGTGGACCTTTTCTTTTTACTTCAGATTCAAATGGTAAGGTCGCTACTTAACTGGCTTCTCGTCTAGTTTCAGAGTGATCTTCATCATCCCTAAGTCACCAACGATCCCATTTAAGTCCGTGATTTTGGTTGGGAACAAATCTTGATATTTGCGGAGTAACTCAGCGACCTTATCTACTGTAGCATCGTCCCAATAATCCCCAAGAGTCGCGTACTTCAACTCCGTGTCTGTAACAATGTTTACCTACTTTGTTTTTAGTGGTGCAATGATGTCGGGGTCCTCAATTGATGGTCCTTGAACTTCGCAACACCCTTTAGTTTTTGGAATATTAATATTTTGAGGGTCATCATCATCCTCCTCTACTTGTATGTTATAACATTCTAGGGCACGGCTTAACTAGGTTGCCCATGCTAGTTGAACTACTTCTTATGGTTCCTGTGGTATTTTGAAGATGGCAGATTTCATGGCTTGCAGTGCGTCATCAACAGTATCCGACCATCGGTCTTCAAATGTGAATGTTAACAAAAATCCCTCATGCAAGACATCCCATTCGCTCATACCATGTTAGAGTTCCGTCTCGGTATACCAATTCATGGGTATGACATCCAAGGTATGGTAGAATAAGTGTACCCATTCAGGCTGAGGTTCTTCTCCATAGGCCTTGGTCCATTTTGCGAGGTGCATGCATGGGTCATCATATCCATTGTATTTGTCTACTATCTGTAGTTCTGGTTTCCCAAATTGTAGCTGCATCATCCTCCTACAGTCATGTCAGTTTTCAAAATTTCCTTGATGTGTTCCCTACCAACGCACAAGTGTTGTACACAGCACCCACTTCAATGCATCGAACCACTGTTGTTCCAGTACTATGCTCTCAAACTTGCTCAAGAATTCATCCACCGCTGTCAATCCATCATATGTTGGTAGATCTTGGGCCTGGGTTGTTACACAATGCAGTGATCTAGTCATCATGTTGCAATTCGGTGTTGTCACTTCGTTCAACCGATTATGCCAGTGTTTGTCTTCTTCATTTGAATCTGAGGTGCAGAAACCTGCACACTCCCATGAGATCCTTCCATCTACAGTCATATTTACCCAATCCTGATCTTGTGCAGTTATCTTGTAGATACAATCCAGCTCATCATCGCTTCCATCGTCGCGCACTGGTTCGGTGTAGCACGCTCCTTCGGCTGGGTCTAGAAGAATTACTACGCGTAGGGACTTTTTCTTGAATATCATCTTCTGCTTCTTTATATTGATGACCATAGAAAATTTTAGGGGCGAATGTTCACCCTTTCGCGAAATTAAGGGGTTTTAAATTTTTAGTGGGCGAATATTTTGTATCATAGTACATTTTTAAAAATCACCTCAAATAGCCCACCTTATTTTAAGGGAGAGGGTAAAAAAGGTAAATTTAGCCCTTGAAATTAGGAGTTACAACCTTCCATTCGCCCATTTTCAAGAATAGGTTTTATTTAAGTGAATCCATTCGCCCATTTTCAAGAATATGTTTTATTTAAGTGAATCCTATGGGCCAAAGGCCCAAATACCATATTTATAAAAGGCGTATGTTAAATTAATAAAAATATAAATAAATGAGAGGTATGGTAAATAAATAAAACAATTTTTATATTTACTCCATAAGTCACCTTATATACATGCAAGGGTGTAAACAATAAAAATATAAGTGAAGTGGAGGTATGGTAAATAAATAAAACGTCTTTTTATACTTACTCAAAAGGTATGGTAAATAAATAAAAATATAAATAAATTAGACGCATGGTAAATAAATAAAACCTCTTTTTATATTTAGTCCATAACCCTCGTTCTATTTATGAGGGCTCAAGAAAGAGGTTTTATTTAAGTGAATCCTATGGGCCAAATACCATATTTGTAAGAGAGGTATGGTAAATAAATATTTTTTTGTATTTACTCCATAAGTCACCTTATATTTACGAACACTCAAAAAATGAGTTATATTTAGGTGAAACCTATGGGCAAAATACTATGGGACAAATACCATGGACTAGATTGTTATTAATACCATGCAAAAAAACATTATTAACCCTAATATTAGTATTAATAAAAATAAAAATGGCACATGGTATTGACCCATGGTATTCACCAAAATGGAGCATGGTATTGACCCATGGTATTCACGAATGTAGCCTATTTAAATGGGGGAATTAAACCAGCATAGATCCATCTTTACTCTGGATCTACTAACCCCCGAGAGGTATCAAATATTGTGATATGCAAACTAGCATAGAGTGAAAAAATATTTGATCCGATCAACAGTAAAAATAGATGTTGTAATTTAATGTATGTTAAACATTTTAGCTTGGTTAAAACAAAAAATAAAATAAAAATCAACTATTAATTTCATTAATTTTTATAAATTACTAATAGTAATTTTTAAGCTCCAGGTTTATGATAACCCATGGTATTGACCCATGGTAATACCATGGTATTCATGTGAGCATAGACTATTTAAAGGGGAAATTTTATCATTTTAGATCCATCTTAATTCTGGGTCTACCAAGTGCTCAGAGGGGTAAATAGATTTCATCCCCCTAAGAGTGGTAGATGTGGAGTTAAGATGGACATAGGTTGGTTTTTATGATAATGGAGATATTAAACAGACTTAGGAAATTATATTGTTAAAACATCTTAAGGTGAATGGTTAAATCATAGACATTGGACAAGTATATTTGTATACTTCTGTTTTAAACTTAAACAAATCCAGGGCTAAAATGAATGGATTGATTGCACTAGTCATCCTTCTATAACTTTCCAACATATGATGGAGTAAACAGATTGTAATTTGGGTAATTTTTCTAATTGCAAACAGGAACATACTTGTGCATTGGCAGGGTGGTTACGAGGTCCCTAGAAGTGATGAATTTGAATTTTTCTTGGTTTTATATATAGTATTAGGTTTTTTCTCATGCTTTCTGTGAATGGCACGGGTGAATTTTATCCTACATCCACTAGGTTATCAATATGTAATTTCGGTAATTTTGGTTTCAAAATATATTTCAAAGAAATGCAATGATTTCATTTGTGTCTTCAATAAACACAAGATTTTATAATTGAGTAAAATATTCACCATGCCTGGTGAGAGATTCGCCAAAAAATTATATATACATATCATATTATTGATAAAATCGCCTTCCATTTTTCCTATATACCATGAAGATTCGCCCATTTATTATACATGTAAATTTAGGGGGGGTTCTTAAAATTTTCCCTGTTGATGACTCCATTCATATCAGTGGCCCAGTCTATTCCTAGCAACGCGGGATAAGGATTGCTATCATAAACAATCTCTATTACTTCAAAGTCCATCTATGTGCTCACGCCTTCAATATCCACTATTACCACTTGCAATCTCCCCATGGGAAACATATTCTGTTGGTTCGCCATTCGTAATTGAATAGGGGACCACTGTAATGCAAGCCTGCCCATGTGTTCCCATGTCTCCTTTGGTAACACATTCGCATATGAACCCAGGTCTAGGATTACTTGATCCATTTCATATTCACCAATCTGTGCTACCAATCTCATTTCCCTCCCGGTGCGCAATGCATGCTTTCCTAGTTTTTGGAATACGCACAGTTCCCCTGACCCTACGTACCTAGTTATCAACTCCTATAGTCCTTTAACTGCCTTATTGTCACGCAACAATTTCATGCATGTCTCTAAAATGGTAGTTAGCATAGAAGGATCCATTTCTGGTTCTAGTTGATCCTTACTACCTAAAGTAGAGGCCTCTGTGAAGTTCTTCTTAGCTTCCACAAATGTCTCCTTTACATGTTCCAAGTAAAACTCAGGTTCCTTTGCAGGAGCCTTGCGAACCCATGTATCTTCCTTGGGCTGCTTCCCCTTATCTTCCCCTATGGTCGCGCCACTTTTGAGAACCATGTTCACGTTCGGGTTTTCTTCGCATGGTTCAGACCTCATCATTTGGATATTCTAAGCCAAAGTAGACTGTAGTACCCGTTTCTTGCACATCTGTGCAATCAGCGTAAGACAAAATACCATTTCATGATCAGACTGCTCATAGTATGAACAAGATACTCTTGTCGGGTTGGTACTATCATGGGCGTAGTGCCCTGGTCCTCCGCAATTGTAACAGATCAACTATCTACGGCCCCTTCCTGGCCTCATTCCTCCTCGTCCTCGACCTCGCCCTTGAAATCTACTGCATGCCATTCCCACTGCTGGGTCGAGGGCTCGTATTTCTGTCCGCATCCGATAGGCTGGGGTCTGATCCATTATTAACTTGTAGCTCCGACAGGTACGTTCATTGTGGCCCACTGATCTAGAAAAATTACAAATCAGTTGCTGAGGAGTCTATGTATACTTTTGCAACAGATGACATTTATCTATCGTGTGCTTTCCTCCTATCTGACAGATTGCACACCAGAGCACGGGAGCTGCACTTGGCCCTGCCTATGCCTCTGGTCTCAACGGCATGGGTCCCGCTCACACCAAGTAGTTTGTGAATATTGGATAGTGGTCTTTGTCGTGGCCCTGGCCTTTGCATTTTATGCACCACACTTCTTCACGTGCCTCTGGTTGTGGTACCCTATCCTGCTTCAAACTCTACATCTCTAAGCATAGATTTTGTAGTTGCACGTGGATTTGTTGGACTCCTAATCTCAGATCCTGTATCAGTGTTTCATGCAACCTCATCACCATTTCCAGTGCTTCGGCCTGGGTTGAGAGCTTCCGCTTTGATAGCATCGTCCTCAGGTGTGGTGTTAAAGGTGCCACAAACCACGCGTAGTGCTGTGCATCTGTTAGCGCCATATTAGCCTCGCAGTTCATACTCATTAGCCTCTGATCCAAATCCCTGGGGGTCTCGCCTAGAAGCATCGCAATCTCTTTAAATACGATGATTGACTGTGTCTTTGATTTCAGCCAACTAAATTCTTTGTTCAACGCATTCTGGATCTCCACTATTCTTGCATTTGGGTGATCATTTGAGTGCTTGATATACCATGTCAGCGCACGATCCTACAGTGCATTCACCAATGTGGCCTTCTTAATGTTGTCATCCATGACTCCTTGTGCTTCCCACACTGCTCTTACCACGAACCAAAACTGGTCCAGATCCTCACTCCCTACTCCTCTGAATACTGGTAGCTTGATCATGCTCGCAATGCTAAACTGTGGGGGTGGTGGAGGTGGGGTGGGTGAAGATGGAGGGGAAGGAGGTGAAGCGGGTGGTGGCATAGGTGGAGGTGGTAACTGCGGAATGCGCTGCCTTATCAAACTGACCATACTTCTTGGAGAAACTTGAGTGCGCTCTTCCTCGCTCTCTCACAAAGGTGAAATTAAGGTACTGTTTCCTAATCCTTCGATACCTTTGTAGATCTTTCCTCTCCGCGTCATTCCAAACATCAATGTATTCGCATAACCTGCTTTTCACATAACAACATCTTAATCCAGGTATTTATGGATTTTATGTACCTACTTCGTGGTCCCTTGAGAAAACGTCGTTCTGCTTCGCTATAGCTCACGATCGTGTCTACCACGAACTCAGTGATAAATCCCCCTATTATCCAGTCAAGCCAATGGTCCACAACTCGCGCTATCTTATCTTTTGATGCCTCTAGTCTGCACACTAACTTCGGAGTCCACACTATCGATTGATCGAGCTTGTACCTTCCCTGGCTATCGGCTAGCCTCACAATCCACTCATACAGTTTAGAAGAGAAGGACACGAAGAAGATCTCGTGGATTTCCGTATATACGTAGCGATCCAGCCACCTTTTCTTAGATATCTGCGAAGTTTTGTTTTCCTATGTTACGAACTCGTGAAGCTTCTGATCCAACCAATCTTCAATTTCCTTCTTCCAATGTTCCGACATCAGACATCCCTTAGGCAGATCCTGGTCCCGGAAACGGAGCCATTTGTTGGGGCCTGACCCAGGTTCAGAAGTGATTTAGCCAAACAAATCCTGAAACTACTGGCCCTTTTCACAACAGTCCATGGTGTGCGGACTGAGGTCTCACCCGAGGTAGTATGGGAGGGTGCTAGAACCAGGTTTCTGCACCCTAGGGATGTCTTGATGAAGTCTACAAACTAGTCCTGTGTGCTTACACTGCTCCACGCAATCATCTGACCTTCACGTAGCTCTGTAAAGAGCGTGAAGAGGTGTTGTCTAGATCCTTTATCCTCACTGTGGTATTATTATAGATCTTAACTTAATTAAGTGGGCCCAATATTCTCATCAATAATTCAACATTCACAACAAGTGCGCACAATCATAAACTGTAAAGAGATGAAAAGATATAACAAAAGAATAAACACATAGATCTATGAGCAGAGGCACAATATTTTGAGAATCAACTTACCCTTTATTAATCCTCAGTTCTAGTACAATCCCAACTCCACCCTGCACACTCAGCTGTAGGGGTCCACACACACAGCTACGGACTCTACCAGGCCTCTGTGCACATAGCTGCAGAGCCTCTTCCTATTCCTACAACCCAAGACTCAGACTTACAGACTCAAAGCGAACTCCTTATTCAAAAACCCACATCCCTTAAGATCAAGACTAAAAAATTGACCTCTACACTTAGAGCCTCATTCTATTTATACATTCCCATGGTCTGTGAACCATGCGTAGGCTGACACATTCTATATTAAATTACATTATTTTAGGGTGGAAAACCCTAGACTCTCGCGCTCCATGCTCGCATTTTGCGGGGTCTTTACATTATGTTGACCAAACCTTGGCCTTAAATCCCAAAAACCCACTATTGGGGGATCCACTACCCAATCGAAATACGAGGAGACAAATCTTCTATCGATGATGCAAAATCCAAATTCGGGATGGGACTACCACATTATGTTAGGGTCCAACCCTAACCCATTTATTTATGTAATAAGCCCAATGGGTTGAGTCATAGTCATAGTTAGTTAGAGACTAAATAAAGTTCACATTCATAATTGTAAGTGGTTGACCCACGTTAGAGAAAAGGGACCACAATTAGTTGTAAACTAGCCATAGTTAATAAATTAAGTGGTTAACCTGTGTTATGCAAGGGACCACTAGTAGTTATGGTTTTCGATGTCATTTATCTATAAATAGTCTTAGTTAGTAAAGGAAAGATCATCAAGTCTTATTGTAATCGAGCTCTGCTCTATTGGAGGTTTCCCCCTCAAAGAGGTAAGTGAACATTGAATCTATTTCTGAATAGTAAAATACTTTCTGTTTTTCTCATTTTATTATGTGTTTTGCCTATATTTCTTCACATTTATGGTATTTTGGAATTTCTCGTAGGTCAAGAGAATAACAAGTGGTATCAGAGGAATTTCCAAGGCCAGTTGTACCTCCAATTTTTGTGGATTTTTTTTTACGCTAGAGACATGTTCTGGCATCTTTGAACCACAGGATCTATCATTGAGTGCATAAACCTTTGGATTTGGGGAGGCATGCATGCAGGAATTACAAGAAGTGGTCACGCTTGATGGACTCCCTTGTAACCCTTGTGGGTACCTGTTTTAGTAGTAGCACATTAGACAGAACCACTCATGGACTACACTTCCGCATACCCTTGGGTATATCGGAAGCCCCCAAGGCTCACCTGAAACCTAGCCTTAGATAAGTCATCGACTGTCTTACTGCTACAGTACACTAAGAACAACACTCAGGGAGATTACTCACACGTATGATAGGGTAGTCCGGTAGTACGACTAAGGGTACAGTCGATCCTCCTTAGTTAGCGCTTTGAAAGATTTGGGCTAAATACTATTGTTGGACTCCTGTGTATATTATGATCTGTAGCATCTGACACTCCTTTGTGACCATAGTTCCCTCTTCTACCTGAAGATTTCCCAATACCTTATCTTGCAGATCAGATCCAGTAGTTGGGATTTTGTTGTCACAGTGCAAATCAAATCGAGCAGTTGGGGTTCTGTTGTTGCAATGCAAATCAGATCTAGCAGTTGGGGTTTTGCCATTGCCGTACAAAGTAGATACAATAGTTGGGGTTTCACAGTGTCAATCAAACTCTTTCTACAGTGAGGCTTGCAAGAGACTTAGCCCATAAGCTTTAGGATGACAAGCTGATCACAATGGTACCATTCACTTATCAGCCTCAATTTTCTGGCGGTCCCAAATTTTTCCTAAGTGACTTCAATTGACTCCTGCCAATGGATTCCTAAGCTCGCTCTCTTTCCAAGAAGGCTACTCTTAAGTAATTGACTAGGGTTTGTGTATGGTAGGTACCAAATCTCAGCTCATGTATTATGAGAAGATCGAGAGCCTCGAAAAAAGGTTGGATGAGTTCCAAGGAAATATGGAGAAAATTGCCTCACAACTTTCACAACTCACCAATATATATAGAGGCCTAATCGAGAGGAGCATAGTGTTGATGAACACCTCAAAGGATAATCTATCCATCACATTCACTTCCATGGAGATCATAAACATTCCCACCCTCGGGCACCCAAGTTGGACATGTACAAATTTGATGGCTCTAATCCTACAGTATGGGTAGCAAAAATGGAACAATATTTCTCCCTTAATGACATCTGTGAAAATCACACTAATATACCTGTGGGAGCCCTTTACTTGGAGCAAGAGAGATGGAAATGGTGGCAGTGGAATTAGAAATGTTATCCCGAAAACATAACTTGGCACATGTTCTAAAAAGCCCTAGGTGACTCCTTTGATAGTGAATCTAATTTGTTGGGTTGTCTCACTAAGCTTTGATCAACAGGCACAACAAAAGACTACATTGTAGCCTTTGAGACATTGCCCATCATAACTAATGGTCTAGGAGATTGCTTCTACTTGGAGTGTTTCATTAGTGGTCGGAAAGAAGCCATCCAAGCCCATGTCCAAATGCACCACCAAGCTATGTGGATGGACACCTATAAAAAGGCCGTCGAGGTGGAACTCGCCTTAGCTGTCCAGTGCACTCATCCAAATTTCGTAGCCAAGGGGCATCCCACCTAGGCTTAGGGCCCAACCCAAACACCTAAGTTTCAAAAGGTGTCTCCAACAAAAATGGCTTAAAGAAGAAAACAATGATTGTGCTACTACTGTGATGACAAATACTCCGCAGGTCATAAATACAAGGAACCAAAATTCTTTCAAATTGATGCTACTGATAACAACTCATCTGAGGAAGCCCCACCCCTTGGTGGGGCCGAGGATGAAGTTGAGGAAACCCAGCCTAACAATGATCTCACAACTACGCCAGATGAACTAGTTATCTCACTACATGCTTTGGCAGGCATTTCCTCGCCTCAAACTCTCAAAATCCAAGGCTTTCTTAAACATTCACCAATAGTGGTATTGATTGGTAGTGGAAGTATTGATAACTTTATCCATAAGCAAGTCGTCAAAGTTGTTCATTGTTTTGTGTAGGCAGTCTCTAATTTCCAAGTTGTTGTCGTTGATGGGGGGACCATGAACTATGAAGGCCTCTTTGAAAATATTAAAATTCATATGGGAGACTACCACCTAAAGACCCACGTGTTTTCTATTGAAATGGGTGGTTGTCACATTGTTTTGGGTGCTGAATGGCTTCGCATGCTGGGTCCGATCATAATGGATTTACAAGAGTTATATATGATCTTTAAGAAGAACAAACATATTCATATATTACATGCACTCTAGGGAGGTGCTCCTACTATCATCAGCTCACATCGAATGGAAAATATATTGAAAAAGGGCCATCACAGAGTCATCGCCCAATTTAATGCCATCTAGGCCATTGAATCCACTACTCCTCATATTCATCCTGAAATGCAACAGGTCTTAGACTGCTACCAGTAGGTATTTGACAGGCGGGTAAATAGTTTCAAACATGAAAATGAAGTGAGGAGGATCTCTCCTTTTATAGGAGAAATGCTTCAACCTCCCAACTACATAATGTGCACCAATACCAATATCCTTTGACCCAAAAGAATCAAATTGAAAAAATCATTAAGGAATTCCTTGAATCCGGTGTTATTCGTCCCAACATCAGTCTGTATTCATCCCCAGTGGTCATGGTGCTAAGGAAAGATGGAGAATGGTGCATGTGTCTGGAATTTTGGGCCCTCAATAAGCTCACTGTCAATGACAAATTTCCTATTCCAGTTGTTGATGATCTTCTTAATGAACTACATGGTGCTCAATTCTTTACCAAGCTAGATCTTCACTCTGGCTATCACCAAATACGCACGAAGGAATTAAACATTCCCAAGACTTCCTTCCAAACTCATGAAGGCCATTATTAATTCTTGGTCATGCCATTTGGTCTCTGTAATGCTCCATCTACTTTTCAAAGCCTCATGAACCACCTGCTGAAACCATATCTCTGAAAAATTGTCCTCATCTTCTTTGTTGACATTCTCATCTACAACCTAACTTGGGACAAACATCTTCAGCATGTAGACCTGATCTTGCAACTGCTCCGGAATCACAAATTATTTGTTAAATTTTCCAAGTTCTCTTTTTCCATGGAAGAATCAAATATTTGGAACACATTATGGGTCATGAAGGAGTGAGGGTTGATCCAAGAAAGATACAGGCAATTTAAGATTCACCCCAACCAAAAACCTTGAAGAGTTTTAGGGAATTCTTCGGTTTCACTGTCTGCTATCGCAAATGTGTTTGAAATTATGGTCGCATTGCTAGACCCTCACTAATATTCTGAAGAAAAATTCATTTCTCTAGACTAATGTAGCTCAACATCCATTCGCGGCTCTCAAACAGGCCATGTGCGCCACTCCCATATTGGCCCTACCAGACTTCACCAAATATTTTGTGATTGAATGTGATGATTCCAGTATTGGTATTGGTGTTGTATTAATGTAGGAAGGTCGACCATTGGCCTTCACCAACCAAAACCTGAGTGGAAAACATCTGGGTCAATCTACCTATGAGAAAGAAATGATGGCCATATTACATGCAGTAGACACTTGGTGACCATACTTGTTCGGGCGAAATTTCCAAATCCACATGGACCATCAAAGCCTAAAATATGTTTTGGAGCAAGGTTTATCATCGCCACATCAAAATAAATGGTTGGCCAAAATATTGGGATATGATTATGAGATAATTTACAAGAAAGAGTATGACAATGTAGTTGCTGATGGTTTATCACGCCAATTTGAGGATGAAATAACCCTTATATCAATCTCTCTTCCCATATCAGATTGGATTGAAGAGGCCCGCAAAGAATGGTTCTCACACCCCTATCTCCCAACTTATTAATAACTTGAGAGAAGTTCCTAATTCCTCAGTCTACTCTTGTAAGGATGATATTCTTTGCTACAAGGATCAAGTAGTTATATCTCTGGCATCCACCCTCAAAACCTGCATTTTGGAAGAGTTGCATTCATCTCCAACTGTAGGGAATTCAGGCTTTCAAAAAACTTATGCTCACACTCATTGTTCTTTGTTTTGGATTGGCATGAAAAATGACATTCTTACTTTTGTAGCTGAATGTGATGTGTGTCAACACAACGAAGGAGAAACAATCAAGTTACTGGGAACCTTACAACCATTGCCACTCCTTGCCTCTATCTTGATGGATGTTTCCATGGATTTCATCTTGGGTCTCCCAAAGTTGGGAAACAAATCCATCATCATAGTCGTTGTGGACAAACTTTCTAAATATGCTCATTTTTTCTCTCTACCCCACCGATTTACCTCCACTTTGGTGGCTCAAGATTTCATGGACTAGATCTTCAAAATGCATGGCATGCCAACTTCCATTGTGTCTGATTCTGAATCCACTTCCACCAAAACATTTTGGCAATAACTTTTCAAGCTACAAGGAACACAAATCAAACTAAGTACCACCTATCATCCCCAAACTGATGGTCAAACAAAAGTAGTCAACAAATGTTTGGCGAAATATCTAAGGAGCTACACTTCAGAAAAGAAGCATCAATGGGTATAGTGGCTACCTTTAGCTGAGTGATGGTATAATACTATCATGAAGCCACCAAGATGACTCCATATGAGGTAGTGTATGGCCAACGCCCACCTTCACCTATTTCTTATATCCCTGGATGTTCTAAGGTGCCAGAAGTTGATCAACTCATATAGAACCGTGTCGCCATGATAACTCATCTCAAAGATAATCTACATCAAGCTTAGAATCGAATGAAGAAACAGGCAGACCAACATCATTCCGAGTGCACATTTCAAGAATGGGATAAAGTATTCCTGTGACTATAACCATATAAGAAAACATCTCTCAAAGAAAAGGGTTGCAGAAACTAGCACCAAAATTCTATGGACCTTATCAAATACTTCAGCGCATTGGAGCAGTTGCCTAAAAATGGGCCTTGCCACCAACTTCAAAAATCCATCTGGTCTTCCATGTATCATTCCTAAAGAAAGTGGTGGGGAACAATTGCAAAATTCAAAGCAGTTTACCCGAATTGGATGAGGAAGGCCCACTCTGGCTCCAACCAGAATAGGCCCTTGATACCTGCCAAAGACATCTCCGTAGCCACACGATCAAGGAAGTCCTCGTCAAGTGGAAAGACACTTCTCGAGAAGATGAGACCTGGGAAGAAAAATCTATTCTTCAACACGTTTTGCAGCTTCATCCTTGAGGACAAGGCTACTTTTGATGGGGGGGGGGGGGGGTTTGTTAGAGTTCAACCCTAACCCTTTTATTTATGTAATAAGCCCAATGGGCCGAGTCATAGTCATAGTTAGTTCGAGAGTAAATAAAGCCCACATTAATAATTGTAAGTAGTTGACCCGCATTAGAGAAAAGGGACCACAATTAGTTGTAAAAGGGCCATAGTTAATAAATAAAGTCGTTAGCCCATGTTATGCAATGGACCATTATTAGTTAGGGTTTTGGATATCATTTAGCTATAAATAGTCTTATTTAGTAAAGGAAATATCATCGAGCCTTATTGTAATCGAGGTCTACTCTGCTCGAGCTTTCCCCCTCGAAGAGGCAAGTGAACATTGCATCTATTTTTTATGAAAAAATACTTGGTATTTTTCTCCTTTTATTATGTGCTCTGGGCTATATTTCTTTGCATTTATGGTATTCTAAAATTTCTTGCAGGTCAAGACCATAATACGTTCCACCAGACCATAGAATGGTTGAGTCAAATCTCTCTTCATCCATTCACCCCGAGGCCATATTCCAAGCATGAATGTGTGATCTCATAGAACACATCAATCCAAAACCATCAAGATATTCGAGAGGTCAACCACCTCAACCCATCAAATAGTGATTCCACCTCATACTGATAAACCACAAAACCATCTTCATATTGGTCTCTACCCAAGCCTTCTAGGGCTCTAGAGTGTTTGTTCCAGCCAATGCTTCGAGGACTAATAACTCAACCCACAACTTATCTGAGTTTCCTTAGTCCTTGTCCAACCAGGCCTTCTAGGACTAGTAACTCAACCCACCAAGGGCTTCCAGAGCATTTTTCCAACCAAGACCTCTAGGACTAGTAACTTAACTCAAGTTGTTACAGGGCTTCCAAAGCATTTGTCCAACCAAGGCTTCTAGGAACTAGCAACTCAACCCAAGCTAAAGGAAACATGAGAACCAACTAGAAAACAAAGAAATAAACCTACAACACCATGGCCATCCTAGAAATTGTAAGGCTAGGAAAATCCAGTATCAATCTATGAAATCCTCCATGCTAGTGACATATCATCACTAATAAACGACATGCATATTCCATACATGCCGAAACTAGTGAGGAAAACATAAATGAAACTCGGTACGTGAAAGAAAAACCCGTTGTAGCTGCTGATCCCAATGTCCTCTTGCAATTTCCTTCTCTTCCTTTTCCTTCTTTCTCCAAAACTCCAAGTATTACACACTCTCCAAGAGTTCTCCAAGAAAACTCTAAGTGTCCAAGAGTATGAGACAGAGAGAATAGAGAGAGAACTCCAAAAATGAACTGAGAAAAAGGCTATGTACTGATCCTCAGAAGCCTTTTTATTAATGAGACCTCTATTTTCTTCATTTTCTATTATTTTCCTTCATTTTCATCCTCACATGCTACCTATGAGCTTTCACCTCCCTTTTCTCCTAATTTCTATCATTTTGATAAATGAATGTGCAAAAAAATCCATTTTGCATTTCCAAATACTTAGCAATTGCCTTTGCCAATTTTCTTAACCACTAATCAACCACAAGTGATCCTCATCACCATCCTTTTTCCCAACATTAAGATTGGAATAGGTGTCCCATCAACTGTGGTTATTATTTTCCCTCTATTAACTTTTATTACATCAAATTTTCACCAAGGATGTTACAGAACCTTCCCCCTTGGGGGAACACCTTCCTCGGTATTCAACAACAACTATAACCACAAGACTACCGTAAGAAAAACATACTTCCCATGGAGCTTTATAACTTAACTCGTTGCAGTATTTATAATGATAAACCTGTTGAGAAGAAAACCAACATGAAAACATAACAAGTATAACCTCATAAATGAAATGACACCCACATTGATTATTGGAGCTTTATAACATATCTCATGGTAGTATTTACATCCATATACATATGTACATATACCAAAACATCACCAACCATGTACAAAAATATATAACAAATACATATACCAAACATCATACCAAAACTGATTTTCCTCAACCGATAAACAAGAAAGGAGACATCTTTCATGTAGCTTCATTAATCCTAAAGTGCTTCCACTACACTTTAACCTACACGATTTCTTAGTTCTGGATCATGAGTGCCTTTTTCTACAATATACACTAAGGCTCTGGCTAGAATTATGCATGTAGTTCCACCTGAAATACAGACGAGCCAATCACATGATCAACATATTCAACATACTTCTTAAGCAATGATAAATGGAAAGCATCATGGGCTTTCACTGTCGATGGAAGTGCAAGTCAATAGGCTATTGGCCTAATCCTCTCAATAATACTGAAGCGTCCATGAAACCGTTGTGCCAACTTGGCACATGATCCAATATACCATGAACTCTTCTTTGTTTTAATGTGTAAGTACACTTGTTCCCCAACTTGGAACTCCTTGAACAACCTGTTCCGATATGCATAGCTCTTCTTCCTATCATGTGTTGCTTTTAGATTCTACTTTATAACATGCATTTCTTATTCCATGACTACCAACATGTCCGGTACAATGAACACCCTATTAATTGGATCACTCCAACTGATGGGAGTATTGCAACTCTTCCCATACAATACCTCAAATAGACTCATCTTCAAAGATTTCTGACACCCATTGTTGCAAGTAAACTGTACGAGTGGAAGATACTCTTCCCACTTTTGTTGTTGATGCATCACATACATCCTCAACATGTCCTCCAATATGCTATTGACCCTCTCAGTCTGTTCATTTGTCTACACATGATAAGCTATAATGAAGGCCAACTTTGTACCCAAACCTACAAACAATTCCTTCCAAAACTTGGAAGTGAAATTTTTATCCCTTTCTAACACAATATTCTTTGGAACACCATACAATTTGACCACATCTTTGATGAATACCTATGCTACATTGCTAGCTGAGAATGTAGACTTCACTGGAATGAAGTGTGCAACCTTTGTCAACCTATCCAAAATAACCACGATGGAATCATGTTGTCTCACTATCCTCGGCAAACCTATGATGAAGTCCATGGAAATGACCTCCCATTTACATTATGGAATAGTGATCGATTGTAGTAGTCCACCTCGATGCTTACAATCTGATTTCACACGCTGAAAATTGAAACACCTAGCCACAAAATCTGCTACATCCTTCTTTAGGTTTAACCAATAATAAAATTTCTTCACTACACTCAATGTCTTCTAATAGCATGGGTGACCTAAATATAGTTTCACATGAAAATTCCTTAAGATCACCTTCTTGAGCTCACTATTGTCTGGCACATATATGCTATCTCTAAATCTAACCAATTCATCTTGTTGGCATTATGATACAGGTGTTGTCCTTGATGGAAACTCACTCACAGGTCCACTCAGATTTGATAAAAGGAAACTCACAGTGTAACAGGTCAATTCAGAGGTAACAGGGCATTGGTACAGAAGAACAGGAAGTTGGAACAAAGGTCTACTGATCAAAATCAAGAAGTTGAAGGAAAAGGGTGTTTTCAGATAGTTTAAGTTGTATACATAGGTTCACCTTGTAAAAACAACATATATGCGTAGTTTCACATAACAAAAAGAGCGTATACGTATGCACGCACTTTCACAAGAAGAAAAGCACGTATGGGTTGGAAAATCAAGGAAATTCAAGAGTAAAGGATACTAAGGGTCAATACCATGGTATTAGCCCACAATATTAAGCAGAGTAACGACTATTTCTTACCATCCAAGAATACCACAGTTCCTAAGTGTGGTTTTGGTTTGAGGTATTGAGGAAGGCCAAAACTATATGAGGAGAAGGTCAAAGGACCAAGTGTGCAAGTAAGAGAGTTTCTTATGAATAATTTTATCTGAAGTATATTTGATGTTGCAGGGGCTATGATTATGATATAATCTGAAATGTTATGTGCACGTTGAATTCAATGTTGGATCAGGATCATGAGACCTGAAATGACTTATCATTGAATGATCTCATATTGGTTGGGCTAGATCTGATTGCTTACACATGTCTTATTCTTTAAATGTCATGATCTGGGTATGTCTAAAGTCTGGAATAGCAATGAAGTTGTGAGTTAATATTTACAGATCTATACGCTAGTTCTCCTTGGTGAAGACATGTCTACATGTAGGTTCAACTCTTCCAAGTAGCGTATGCAAAGGAAAAGCCTATTGTTCAGAAATGACTGATCTATCTGATCACTGTTGTTGTTTTACTGTTGTCTATCAATGAAGTCTTCTTATATTTGAATATAAAATGGAATGCATCAGGAGTTTTGGTCTGATTGGTTGATTGATTAAGTGAGAAGGGTTATCTTTGATGATGTCTGTCTAGATCTTTGCAAATTGATAGTAGATGTTCTGAATATTATTGGTTGGTACAGATTTGATTCAGAAGTTTTTATGATTCAGTAGTTTTGAAGGTATACGCAATTTTTTTTAAAGGAAGTAGCGTATACACATAGGTTGGGTTCAGTAAAGTAGCGTATGCATTCTGAGGTATGAATTTTGAGGTTGTAGTTCATTTTGAATGATGATGCATGTTTCTAGGTTCAGCATAGTGTTCTAGTGATAGTGATCTAATTGTTCAGATTAACTGATTATTGGATGATGCAGTTTGAGTTGCAAAGTTTCTGATGGGTCTAATAAGAAAATTTGATGAAATGAGGCCTTCATATTGTATTGTTATGTACTAGGAGAATCTAGTGTGAAAATTAATGAAACGTGGTCCCTCAAGGAAGAGAGAAGTTCATAGCCTTTTGTAGGTGGGTGCCTACGTACTAGTATGAGTATACACCAGTACAATATTGTAAACAAACTTTATTTACATCAAAAGAAGATAGAGACAAAAACAGCAAGTGGTTTTTGTCCCGCATTGGGTTTACTCCTTAAATCTTGGTGCTCATGTGTGTTGTTTATGTGTGATGGTTTAGTATGTTATTACTGCACATAGTTACTATATAATAAGATATTGATGCACTGATTAAAGATCAACACATGATAAATTAACTAAATCATAAGTTATTTGGGTGTACACTGGTTTCCTTAATCATAGTTGCGTACACACGTAAGTTCACTTCACTGAAGTAGCGTATATAAATATGTTTGGGAATTGAAAAGTCATTGAATTACAAATACTGATTCACTCCCCACCCTCCACTCTCAGTATTGCTTCCAACAATTGGTATCAGAGCAGGTCCTTTAGAAGAAGCTTGATCGCTTGAAGGAATATCTTTCAAGATGAATAGCCACGAAGGCATGGGATCTATCAGACCACCAATATTCAATGGGAACAACTTGGTATATTGGAAAATAAGAACCAAAGCTTATATTCAATCGCTTGGAGCTGATGTTTGGGAAATTCTGAAAGGAGGATATCAATTTCCAGTAGCAATACCTACAGATACGACATGTAAGAAGTTATAAGAAACCGATGCCAAAGCAGTCAATACTTTATTGGGAAGTCTATCAGAATTAGCATTCATCAAAGTCATGCAGTTCAAGACAACCAAAGAGATATGGGAAAAAATCATTCAGAGCTACGAAGGAGACTCCTAGGTAAAATGTGCTAAGCTTCAAACTCTCAGAATTGAGCATGAAACTCTTAAGATGCATAGTGATGAAATTATTGCTAGTTACTTTTTACATGTAGATGAGATTGTTAATTGTATGAATAATTTGGGTGAAGAGATTGTTAGTGCCTATATTTACATTAGGCTGAAAAGGTAGGATCTAGGGCCAACACCAAACCACGCTGAGCCTGGTAGCTAGCCCTACCAGGTCAGGAGAGGGCTCTCTCCGGGTCAATCTCAGCAAATAATGATTGATGGGGGCTTGAGATGACTGAAATATCTACTGATCTTAGGCTAGGTATAAGTGTAAGAGAGTTTGATTGAATAAAAGATGATTTTGTTGGCTCAGAGGGAAAGATAGATTTTGGGTGTGGGGATTGAGGATTAGTTCTACAGAGATCTCAATGGGGCAAGGTAGGCAATCATTTTGGCACTTAAATTTGAGTGAGATGGAAGGAATAGACAGCTGAGGTGTTGAAGAGGGCAAGAGCACTCATGGATCCTCCCTAAACAGCTGAAAACATCAAATAACTAAAGCAAACTTCAAGTAGAGCACTGCACTTTCAATGGATTCTACTTACGCTCTTGTTTGTTTAGTTTAGAAGAAATAAGATAGATAATGACATACAATCAAATAAAAAAATTCAAAATTACAAAGAGAAGCACTGTACCAAAACAAATTGCCACATGAATCCCAAAGAGTGCTGCAAATCCTGGTCTCAATTCCTTAGCCAAACTGAAAAAATGAATGTACAATGAAGTGCTTTTCTTTCTCAAGAGTCCAACCATGCTAATGACTGAAAAATTACAAGATATAGGCAGCCAACAACTCATCCTAGCCTCTAGGGGTTGAGCTCATGAGTTTAGGAGTTGTTCTAACTAATTCTAAACTGAGAAATAGAAACTAGGTAACATAACAACAAGCCTCTAGAAACAAGGGAACTAATTCATTCAGTTTCAAACAACCTTTAAACTAATGAATCTACCTTTACAAGTGAAAATCTAACATATTTACATCATGATCCATCAATATACATCAAATTACATCACAAATTTGTCATTAGGAAAGTAAAAAAGTCAAACTAGGCAAAGCTGGGAGAAAAACAGAGCAAAACTTGGTCAAACTGGCAAATTTTCCTCTATGCGCCGCGCTTAATTCTCTATGTGTCGCACATATTTGGATCCACTTTTGGAGGCCTTCCCGGTGTCCAAATTTGCTCCAAGCATGCTTGTTGGAAAGGTCTGCCTGTCCACTTTCTAACCCAAGTGGAATGTTTTCATTTGGCCTCCATTTGCCCCTCCAAAATTGAGTTCTCCCAACACTTCTTCCTGTGTGTCAAAATAGGGGCAGTGAGGTCATTTTTTGAGCGTTTTTGACCTTTTTGAGTGCTCAAAACCTGTCAAAATTTCTTGGCCATTGGTAGGAAAGTGTAATTTTGCATGACAAATCGAAAAATGTTGAGTTTTCGAGATTTGGAGGCTTCCATCAAAAGTGAGTGCCAAGTGGCACGATGCCTTGGGCAGAAAAGCCTATTTTTTCTGAAATATTTCTAGGTCCACACTTTCTCTTAGTATTACCTGCGGTCCCGCACCCATTGGTCATGCATCTAGCGTATCCGACCACACCTTTTCTTTGTTAAAGGTGTGGACCACTGAGTGCATCGCACCTTTTTGTAGGAGACTTTTGGAGGCCTTCCTGGTGTCCAAATTGGGCACGGGATAGCTCGTTGGAAAGCTTATTGAGTCTACTTTCCAACCCAACTATAAATTTTCAATTTTGTGTTCATTGTCCCAGTAAAAAATCAAATCTCCCAAAACTAGTCAAAATGTGCCAAATGAGGTTGCCTCAAGGCACAGTGCTGTTGCAGTCAACCTTTGAAGGTCTTTCCCAACTCCAAATTGAGCTCATGATGGCTCATTGGAAATATAATTGTGTCTAGTTATCATTGGACTCATCAAGAAATTAATTTGGCCAACAAAGCTAGGAGAAAACTTGATTTTCCAAAGGTCTCTTCAAAGGTGCATCAATTCTCCCGAGGCAACTGTATTTTTAACATTTCTCTAAAACCATGACACCTGTGTAAAAATTGAAGGAGGTTTTTCTTCCTTGGCCTATTTTGGACAAAAACCTCTCTCTGTTTTCCAAATTTCTTCTTTTCTTTCTCAGAAATATCATTGGAGTAAAACCTATCTCGATGTGTGGAACAAGGGATTTGTCGAAATGAAGTGAAATGAAGGGGATAAGGGGATTCTAAATTCTTGAGAAACTTTTGGAAAGTAGGGAGGGATGTTAGAAAGTAGGGGAAGTGGAATTTTAGAGATTGAGTGAGGGGAAGATGTCCAAAAGGAAAAAACACAGGCCTAGTCTAGAAAATTATCAAGTTGTAGCAAGAAACTAGGGCTTGTGCAAAGATGAGGAATTCGGGGGATCCCAATGATGGGAAGTGTTTAATAAGGTACATTAAGGATAGGGGAAGGTGTATGAACATCTGGATACAAGTTTTGCTAATGATTTGATCATCCAAGAGAAATTACCTTCAAAACCCTAGGAGAGGGAAATGAACTTTACCTAGGCGCAACTGAAGCATGAAAAAGGTGTAAAATGACTCATTGGAACATGACATGATGATGAAAAACCTTTGAATAATGGTTGGTATAGCTCCAAATCTCACTCTTATGGTTTGTGATGTTGCACTCATGGCCTAGGGCAACCCCTCCTGCCAGACCTGGTACAAAATTTAAAAAATAGTGTTTTATCCCTTATACACGACATTGCCCTGAGTTAAACGCATGTATACGCAGGTAGGCATATACCCAACCCACGTATATGTATTAAAACACTTAAAAAAATATAAACTCCTTAATTTCAGGCAGAGATAGCGGGTTTTACCTGCTGATCACCTGTTAGTGCCCGTGGCCCAACTCTTCCCAACCAACTCCCAACTAAAAAATTGCTTTGGGAGAGGTATAAGAAGACCTCAATGGGAAGGCCTAAAAGAGGAGAGAAGAGAGAGAAAGGTTATTACGCTGAGATTTTCGCCTGACTAGGTCTGAAGATCCTTGTGCCTCCTACACTTCCCCCATTTTTATAGGAAACCCTTGTTTCCTTGTGTGTTGATGTTCATCTACTACTTGTGACATCATGGAGTAAGTCATGGAAGGAGTTTGTTAAAGGCTTGAGGTTGGACGAATTCGGAAGAAGGCTTTGCTTGGAGCCTGCGAAAGGGTGACTCAGGTGAAATTATTCCTTTTCTGTACTTTATTTGTCTATAATAAAAGAAACACATGTCTTGGTTCCTGATATAAATCTTCTTCATGTTTATGATATTCATGTTGGAATTCATATGTGAATGGTTGTTTAAATTTCATAACTAACTACCTTTCTTTATAACATGAAGATGGTTTCTTTTTAAGGTTTTGTCCATATACTGTTGTACTCTTCGGAATTGGTTGTTTTGCAGGACAAAGGAGCAAAAGGAACTCGAAGAAGGGTTTGGACCCTTAAGGACCTTCTCAAACGTAGGACCTAAGGTATGCCCCTTATCATAGAATTTGCTTATAATAGCATAATGGCTGTTTGAATGTGTGTTTCTCTGTATAGACAACTTTCAGTCTGCTAGGGTTTCAACCCAAAAGCCCTAGGGGAACATTTCCCTTAACAGAATTGGTGACTCCACTGGGGACAACATTGTTGTTGTTCCTAGTTTGGGTGTTTTCAAGCCAATCAGGGCTCAGCTGCCTGTTTTCTTGCTGTTGCTGTGTGGTCTGTTCTTGGATTCTAAGTTTTGCTAGTTTCTTGAGTTTGTTTTCTATTTTTCTTGAAATCTTTTATATACGCTGTTTTTCTTAGTTACAGAAGCATATGTATGCATGTTTCCTTAAGTGAACCTGTGTATACGCATGTTTCCTTAGGCACAGTCGCGTATACACGCAATCTATACATTAGTACAGTCGCATATATCTTGCAATTTTCAAGATTTTTAAATCTTTTTGTCTCTGAAGGTCTGTCTGTTGGTTTGATTAAGTCTTAAATAGTCACTTTCCAGTGTCAGTTGTTAGTTTTACAGCAAGCATCTTGTTCCAAATTCTCTCTGATTGTAAGGAGTATTGGTCTTGTTTTTGTTGTTGCAAGCGTCATCGTTTTTTTCTTAAGCACGCAAGATTTCTTACTGGAAATCTTGGCTGCTCTAATTCATCAGGGCAGGAAGATTGATCTCAATATTTGTGTTAAATCTTGCTTTTGGTGACTTTTTGTTTGCTTGACAAAACCGCTTTTTGTGACCATCCACTTCTTTGTTTCATGAAAGTTGTTGATTGATCCTTTCCTGAAATTTGTCTTTTTTATCTTTTTGGTCTTTGTTGCCAAAGCTTTCATTGCTGCTTTTGATTGTTAAGAGCATCTTTAAACACATCTCTTTTTGTTGAGTTTTCATCCATTGTGTGGTGTCAACTTGCAAAAGTGTTTGTTGCCTATTCTTCAATCACAAAGTTTCAGTCTTGTTGAGAGAATTTTTGAAAAGACATCTTTGTTGTTGCTTTTGAAGAAAACTTTTTGAAAAACTTTGTTTTGATTTGGTTTCCTTTTAGTGAATGAAAGTGCTTTATGTTTGTCTTGAAACTTGTTTTTAGTGTTTAGATGAAATGAATGGTAGCATATCATATTCCATCTAAACATTTTAAGTGGCAAAATAAAAATTGATAAGCAAGCAACTTTCATTTCTTGATTTTAGAGTAGTTTTGAATCTTGCATCAGCATATATTTGTTGCATTAGGATAGATTTGCATATCTTTTTAGGCATCCATAGCTTTGTTAACTTTTGTGAGTGTGAAGCGTGAATTAAAGAAAGGAAAAGAAAATTTGTTTTATTAGAAGTTCCTCTGAACCCTGTAGAAATTGCTTTTCATCGAAAAACGAAAACAAGTGCATGTGCATGTAGTTTGGTTTTTATTAATTTCTTTTGTGTCAAAACACCACTAGTTTCACTTCCGTTTATCCTGTGACTTAAAGAATGGCATATTTTAAAATCAAGCGCTAATTAAAATTCACTAAATTTTTTTTTTTTAAGTTAGATACACCAACAAGTTTTAGGATTTTAGGGCCTTGGATTAGGCGAGTGGAGAGTTAACTCTCCAAGGCCATTTAAACTGTCAAACATAGGAGTCTAAATAGTGAGTGAAAATCCAATAGCATTAGGAAGACCAGGAAAGCTCCGTATCTGGGAGTTAAGCACGAGGGTCTGTGAAGACAGGGAAGAGAGATACCCCCTCTCCTACTTGTCCGAACTTACCTCACGACTATTCCGCCTGGCTTCTACGACGAGTTGGTATCCATAGTTGCTACTCCTAGGGATCTAAACAGGTGGCTACGGAGGGGAATCCCGTGGCACCTAAGCTCGACGTTGCATCACTGTTGTAGGGAAAAGTATCCGACTCGGATGACCCTATCCCACTCTAAGGGTGATAGTTCCTTAGCAACAACTGTAACACAAACTACTTAAGGTTTACTTCTTTATGAAAGAAAAAGAGAATGGAGAAATGCACTAACCGTTGCGTTGCGCTTAATGTCGAATCCAAACTCTTCTCTTTGGCCGCTTGCTCCTCGCTCCTTATTCTTTTGCTTGCCCGGCTACAATGAGATCCTGCAAAATAACAAAGAAGGAAACTACAAGAGGCATGCAATCATAACTGGTTCATGGATTAGTGTAAACCAAACATGCAATCATCACAATATATTATTGAAACAAGAGCACATAGAAGAACCTCAATAGCTTTTATTAATGAAGAAGTAAAGGTTCTGAGAGTATTACAACCATTGAAGGCTCCAACCCAGCAACACCTCCCAGCAGAAAGAATTTCTCCTCTTCACCTCTCTCAAACAATCACCCAATAGCTCAATAGTGAAACCAACAACATATCATTACTTTGCACAAAATTCCAGCCTCTTGAGCTCATAGGAGAGAGCTCAATATATAGATGAATTGAGAAAGGATGAGTCAGCTTGCAACTGATGTGTAGTTGCCTTGTGTCCTCTCTCTCTTCAGTTAATCTTTAGTTGATCTTCAGTTCTTGAGTCCACTTGGAGAACCTTGCTTCCACTTGGAGAAACAGAGCCTCTGACTCATCACAAGGCGAAATACCTGATCCAAGTGTCATTTTTGGAAGATTCCAGAGCAATGACTCAGTGTGCCACTTGTCCCAGCTCGCTCAGCGCAGGTGGCCTTTGTTCCACTTGCTTTGCAACGTAGGTACACCATGGAGCAACTGAGTTTCAGTGCAGAAACCTAGTGGAGCACCTGCTTTGATTTCAGGATTGCTTGTTTTTGAGTGTTTTCAGGTGGAGAACTGATCTGAGAGCTGTTGGTTTGCTGACCTTGTTCCTCTAGGGGTAGGAACATCATGTTTAGGGAACTTTGGATCCCTTGGATTATTGACAATTCATGCTTGTTGCTGTAAGGCACAAATTTGTCTATAACAGATGCCCCCTAAAGTATGAGGTCGTTTATCGGGTGAAATGCTTTATTGAGAGGATCCGAAGTTCATTCAATCTGCTGAGAAGTGTCCTGTAATAAGATACAATACGATACATTATTTTTCATACATTTTCATGATCTAGCTGAGGCGGGCATTCCCATGCTCAGCTTTATAAATACATTTTGGTACATAGAACAGACGATCGTCTGATTGTAGACTGATAATTCTCTGCTAAAATTATCATCCTTTGAGAAGGATGATCATCTGCTGCAATGATGTACATATCAAATGTCTTTATATCCTGAATATATATTGCAGCCCGGATGGATGAAACTAGATCCGGGGTCTTCAATCTCTTCCGATCTTCACTCGATGTACAAGTCGATCCATGTGAGAATTTCTTGAAGTCGAACATGGAAAGACATCGCTTGATTACCGGCCAATGATGTAAACCGTTAACAAGCGCGAGAGGAATCACTGATAAGGATGATGACCCTCAAGGTATAGCAGTACAATTCACATGGTGGGAATAAAGGACTTGGCGTCGACCACCATGCAAAATCCTCTGGTCGAAGGTCATTGATGTATACCTGTCGCCGGAAGTGAGAAACTTGCCATTGAGGCATGCAAGCTTCAAAGTACTGAAGGGGTTGTTCCTAGATCAACTCCTTGGATAATGAGCTGATGTCGACAAGGAGCGATAAGTCAAAGGAGGGCCTTAATGAATCCCACATCAGTGACACGGAACGGAGCTAGTGATTGTGATGAGGTGAAAACAAACTGTGATGTATGATTCAGGGTGGCAGTCATGAAGTGGATGAAGGATAATGTATGGCAGTGGATGGGACACGGTTGACTCTTTGCAGAACCACATCTCTTGAACATATAACGACACTGATGTGATGGATTGGTAGCATTACCCCAATTGTGGATGGTGTGGCGAGGACCATGGTTATGAGACCGGTGAATGAAACAACCCAACCCGATGTGATACGGAGGACAAAGTGTCATGTTCAAGAGCGACTTGCTACCATTAATGCTGTGAGGTTCTCCCAATTTTTCCCCAGTCATTGCTGACCAGTACCTCTTTATTTTTGTCAAGCTTGAGGAGGATAACATATGCTTGTTCTATAACCTGCCCTTCGGGCAAGCCCATCGCTATGTTTTAACGAGCCTAGTGATAGGGAAACTCGTTCTCGTCTAAAGACAAGTTTGTCGCTATTTAATCATTTTAACGAGTCTAATGACAAGGAAAACTCGGTCCTTTTCATTTTTAGAGAGTCTGAAAAGGTACGGAAAGTTAACTCCAAAATTCCTTTTTCGTCCTCTAATCCCTTAAGTCGGAAAAAGTATAAAACAATACAGAAGGGATGAATTTTCGATTGCTTTAACGAGCCGAACAAAACAAGCGCTCGATCTTTTTGTGCAATAATCCCTTAGGTCCAAAAAGATTAAAATCTAGACGAGGGATAGCTTTCCGGTCGCTTTAACGAGCTGGAAGGCCAAAACTCGGCAATCTTTTCATATTTTACGAGTCAGTGAAAAGAGCTTAAAGACGACTCGTCTTTCGAGGAACGAGTGATTAACAGGGCAGCAGCAGATTCCAGGTATAGGTTGGAATATTCCAATCACGGCAGTGTCACAAGGATGGCTTAGTGAAATCACTCTTCGCAGCTGTTCCTCAAAACGGGTAAACAAACATATGGAGATGAACGATTGGCCAAATGAACGGATGGAGGTGAGACTGCAAGAACACGACCAAGGGCTTTAATATGGCTGTCAAAGGTTACATTTACCAAGGTTATTTACCGGTTCATTTTTTCTGGATGAGCTTGAACTCTAGGGGAAGATTGCTCACAACTTATGTTTATTTTTTAATGAGCATGAACTATGTGCTAAAACTGCTCGGATCTTGCGTTTATTTTTTAACGAGCATGAACTGTGTGCTAAAACTGCTCGATGATAAGTTTGCATGCCCCCAACATAATAATGCAAATCAAGGTACATGCCCCCCAAGCTTCATTGCATTCAACTTGGTGGATGGAATGAAGGTTTCCTTTGAGATTTGGAAAGGGGATTTGTTTCATTTTTTAATGAGGTTGACACAAAATAGGAACCATCCTCGATGATTTTTCATTTTTTAACGAGGTTGACCCGAGATAGGAACTATCCTCGAGATTTTTCATTTTTTAACGAGGTTGACCTGGTATAGGAACTATCCTCGACTCCTTGTTTCATTTTTTAACGAGGTTGACACAAGATAAGAACTATCCTCGGGGCCCACTGTATTTACAGTATTTCCATTAGGGCGATGATCCATGCTGACAAAATATTTAGGAATCTTCTGAATCCGTTGGATATAGAAGATTTCATATTGTAGGTTTCCACTGTGGCTACTTCCGCCAGATTACTTGGAGGCGGTAGGGCAAAAGTACCCATTAAGGTAGGGTCTTTTAGGAGACCTACTCCAATATTTTGAAGCGAATGATTGTGTCCATGGATCATTGGGTTGCTTCCCGTAACTTGTGAACTGTTGGGGAGAAATTTTTGTTGGTCGATGACTGTAATTCCTCCTTGAAAGGGAAATGCAATCTTCCTGAAGTAGGTCGACACAACTGCGGCCATGGCGTATATCCAGGGCCTTCCCAGTAGGATGTTGTAATCGAGATTTCCGTCGATTACTTCAACATCAACTTCTACTGTTTTGCCCCCCAGTTCAACTTGCAAGTTATTTAAAATCCCGTATGGAGTGTATGATCGTCCATCAAATGCTTTTAACGTCGTTGACGATTTCGACAAGGGTGGTGAGCCTAAATTTTTCCAGCAACTCATCGACATAAGACATGTAGATGCCCCCTCATCAATAATTGTTCGATGAACAGTTTTGTTGAGGGCTTTCACTTGAATAAGGAAAGCGAGTTGAGCTGGTAACTGAGGGTCATATCCTTTATGATCAAAGGCCACAAGATTGGAATCCATTGGGCCAATCCCACCAATGGCTGATAATAAAGCTTGCTCTTGGGAGGTGCAATTTTGTTGTACCTCAAGCGTCGACATAGCGGACGATGGTTGAGCCAGGTCCTCTATTATATTGTAATCCTGTGTTATTTTTGCACGAGGATTAAATGTCGATTTGTGTACTACTCCCTTTGGCGACTCTATCATTGGTTCAGGAATGATGGGTGGCACAACTTTGGTCAAAGTTGTTGTTGAACTACTAGGTTGTTTATTTGCCTTGTTGTTCAACTGCTTTGGATTCCGGTAATCTTTATTCCTTGTCAAAGCATTATTTTGCTGTTTCGAGGTGGACAACATAAGCACCTGGGATGAGGAAACATTTTGATTAGCAACCAGATTTTGACCTGGATTAGGAAACGGATCAGTCAATACTGCTGGGGTTTTTGAACTCTTGAAGAGTTTCTTAACTTCAGCTATATGTGGACAATCTTTTGTCCAATGATCCTCATCGCATATATGACACCCTGCCGGGGGTTTCCTTTTTCTCCCCGTCTTTTTCTTCTTGCCCCCTGGTTGCTTCAGTTGTTTTCCCTTGTCGGTCGACATGGCATTTACTTCCGAGGCAAGAAGTTCTTCATTTGCATTTTGACTAGAAATTTTGTGTTTGCCAAACACGCCATCGCTGACGCGAGAGTCATTGTTTGATTTAGGAGGAGGAGGAATTGAGAATTCCGGTCTAGGGGCGTCAGGTATTTTGTCGTAGAGCGTGCCGGACTGAGTATAAACTAAGTCCAGATATTGCGCATGAGCGATAACTTGCTCTTCTGTTACGACTCCCCCCTTTGCCACATCTTCCGTGATGGCAGGAAGTAATGACTTGATAAACCATTCAGCTAATAGCTGATCGGGAACGTATGTTTTTACCATCCTACGACGACATCGCCACTAATGTATATGATCAGATATATGGGTGGCAGTCGTCTGTTTGAAGTTGGTAAGGAGTTCTGTTCCCGTTTCATACCTTATCGGTAATTGAAAATGGGTTAAAAAGGTTGTGGCTAAGGTACTGAAGTTGTCGAACGAAGCTCTAGGCAATTCAATGTACCATTTTGCCGCCGGACCCGTTAACGTCCTCTGAAAGAGGCGAAGACGTATCGAATCATCATTCAGGGTGTTTGATGAACACCATAGATGGAATGTCATCACATGATTCGATGGATCTTCACCCGGATTTCCATTAAATTTAGGAATGTCTGACGGAAGTTTATGCGGAATCGCTGGCCACCAAGGGGCATAAGCAATTGGATCATTCGTCAGCCGGTTTAGATCTGGTAGTTCTAGAGTTGCTACAAAGGGCAACTGTTGGTTCAAGTTAGGCGAAGCATATCCAGGATAAGATGGTATCACCTGAGCAATGGGTCTTTGCAGACCAGCATAATGCTGACAACTTTGACAAGTTTGATGGGCATAACCATTATAGCATGGTTGCCCATTACTTACAAAGACTTGTTGCTCAGGTCCTTGATATGATTGCTGGAATGGCGGTTGTTGAGATTGAACCAGCTCTGGTTGTTGGACCATTTGCTGTTGACCAATACTGGATGATTGACCAGGATGAGGAGTCACAGTACTTGTTTGAGCCTGAGTCGCTCCAGATAAGGAGGCACTACCCTGAGATTGTGATTGAGTCGTTGAGACTTGCGACACATTCATTATAGCAGGTATGGTGGGAATATTCGACACAGGGTGTACTGGTTGCATTGAATATACAACCCCTGGTTGCTGAGGCAGTATTGGTACCCAACCGCTGGATGTAATTCCAGTTTGACCTGAACTTTGTTGTAAACTCCCATATGGTTGTTCTCTGGGAGGGAACAATGAAAGAGCATACTGCCCTCCATATGGTGGACATCCAATACTTAAAGGGTAAATTGGCCTTTGAAGACACATTGGATCAATTTGTTGAGTTTCAACATAAGAAATACCAGATGATAATCCGGATGAAGAAATAGGAACTAACCATGTCGTCGTCCCTGATGGGACTCCGGCTCGTTGTTGACAATTTGCCGGGACAGATGATATACCAGTGAACATCGTTGGAGTAGCAGTAGGAGGCTCTGCTGCTGCTGTGTCGGACGACACAGTCCTAGATGTCGACGGTTGTTTAGACATATCTAGTCTATCCAAAAGATTTCTTAGCGATTCTACAGGAACTTCCACTTCAACGAGGGAAAGGTGATGATTATTCCGCTTAAAATAAATTTTATAACGACGCTTTAGACACAACTTGCTTTTTCAGTTTTAAAGAGTCGAGAAAAAGCTAAAGATGACTCTAGTCTCCTTTGATGTATTAATGAGCCCGAAGTGACAAATGCTCGGTTGGACTTTTTCAGTTATAGAGTTTGAAAAAGGCCAAAAGAAACTGCTCTGGAGATCTAGGCAGAGGGTGTGCCAAACCTTTCGCGAAACCACAGAATACGTTTTACGGTACGGGTGGTCGATCTTCGTGAATGCTGTGTTCACTGCATCGCGATCAGTAGGGCGGCCGACACGGCTTCCTAAGGATAAAGGATAAATGCCTATAGGGGTCTCCCAATATATACGCGACGGTACATGGGAGCACAAGTCCGTATTAGTGCCACCGACTCTCAGGAGGAATCACCCACCTTCGTAGAGATCGACAGTCACTATGTTTAACGACGTCGGAACACGTATCTACCTAGACCTCTATGTGTTTGCGTTATGTTTCAAATGCGTTGTTAGGTTCATTCAGTATATTTTAAGTTGATCTTTTTAAAGTTTGCCTTTCGAGGTTCACCACGAGATGTATATGAACAATTCCTAAATGCAGCCTAAGATGAGAAGCAAGCTTTTTCAAATCTTTTTGACTGATGAAAATCTTTAACTACTGAGGGAGAAGAAAGGCAAATCTTTTCACAGAGTTCATACAGCAAAAACTAATGCACTTTCTCCTAAATCATCATGCAAACTTTTTCAAATGCAAAATGCACAATGCATGTATTTGCTTTTCCCTTTCTTAATGTTGATGTATTACAAAAAGAAAGTTGTTATATAACTTTGATTTCGATTTAAAGCGAAAACAAACAAGCTTGTCCAAAATCAAAAGACACCTTAAGATTCACTTGCTTAATCACTGGAAATGCATGAAATCAAACCATAATGACGAAAGTAAATGACTAATCAGCTATGGACAGCAAACAAGCTAACTCTTTAGACCAGCAAAATGCCTAACACAGGTTCAAATCTAAGAGGCCAAAAGCAAGACTAGTTTACTCTTCGTTATGGGAAATTGTAAATGAGTAAGAAATACAAATAACAAGTACAATTTCGTTATATAACAGAGGCAGAATGATGGCAAGTAATATTTGTTTCAGAACAGGTGCAAGACTGGTAACTGGCAGCCAAATCAATAGTGAAAACAGGCAAGAGAAAAGGAGGAAACCCCAACAGCACTAGGCAAATTTGGGCCAACGCAGGTGCTGCACAGCCAATCTGGCTCTCAGCGCAGGTAGCCCCTTCGGGACCTGCGTTGCAAAGCAGGTAGCCTGTGTACTACCTGCTTTGGAAAACGAAAGTTGCGTTTTCACAGTTTCCGGGTCATAATTTTCTAAAAAATGCACAGTTTTTGCTCAAATCAGAAGCAATCAGTCAAGCACACTCAAAGGGATGATTAGGAAGGTGAAAAGCTATCACTAAGAGCTTACAAGGATCCTTGTAGATCAGCTCTTCAAATCATGAACTTGCTCAGAAATGAGCTAGAGTAGCTGCCCTCTACTTCGCTTTTGATATAGTCAAAAGCTTTTCGATTTGGTACTCTTTTGTTCAGGAAATGAATAGCAAGATACTACAAACACAATCAAATGGATACGATCCCCAGCGGAGTCGCCAGTTTGTTGTAGGGAAAAGTATCCGACTCGGATGACCCTATCCCACTCTAAGGGTGATAGTTCCTTAGCAACAACTGTAACACAAACTACTTAAGGTTTACTTCTTTATGAAAGCAAAAGAGAATGGAGAAATGCACTAACCGTTGCCTTGCGCTTAATGTCGAATCCAAACTCTTCTCTTTGGCCGCTTGCTCCTTGCTCCTTGTTCTTTTGCTTGCCCGGCTACAATGAGATCCTGCAAAATAACAAAGAAGGAAACTACAAGAGGCATGCAATCATAACTGGTTCATGGATTAGTGTAAACCAAACATGCAATCATCACAATATATTATTGAAACAAGAGCACATAGAAGAACCTCAATAGCTTTTATTAATGAAGAAGTAAAGGTTCTGAGAGTATTACAACCATTGAAGGCTCCAACCCAGCAACACCTCCCAGCAGAAAGAATTTCTCCTCTTCACCTCTCTCAAACAATCACCCAATAGCTCAATAGTGAAACCAACAGAATATCATTACTTTGCACAAAATTCCAGCCTCTTGAGCTCATAGGAGAGAGCTCAATATATAGATGAATTGAGAAAGGATGAGTCATCTTGCAACTGATGTGTAGCTGCCTTGTGTCCTCTCTCTCTTCAGTTAATCTTTAGTTGATCTTCAGTTCTTGAGTCCACTTGGAGAACCTTGCTTCCACTTGGAGAAACAGAGCCTCTGACTCATCACAAGGCGAAATACCTGATCCAAGTGTCATTTTTGGAAGATTCCAGAGCAATGACTCAGTGTGCCACTTGTCCCATCTCGCTCAGCGCAGGTGGCCTTTGTTCCAATTGCTTTGCAACGCAGGTACACCATGGAGCAACTGAGTTTCAGCGCAGAAACCTAGTGGAGCACCTGCTTTGATTTTAGGATTGCTTGTTTTTGAGTGTTTTCAGGTGGAGAACTGATCTGAGAGCTGTAGGTTTGCTTACCTTGTTCCTCTAGGGGTAGGAACATCATGTTTAGGGAACTTTGGATCCCTTGGATTATTGACAATTCATGCTTGTTGCTGTAAGGCACAAATTTGTCTATAACAATCACTCTCAATGGTACTACTGGAGGGCACCCTTGCGAAACTTGGGGGCTTGCACCAGCGCAGGTTGTTGTTAGGAGGTCAGCGTAACTTCCTCTGTTACCTTCGCTGATAGGACTGGGCCCTCATCATCCTAGACTATCTTCGGAAGGCCCCTTAATTCACTTTCTTGTATTTTGGTGTCCGGTCCTAATCACCCAAAGCGAAATACTTGGAAGTTGTTTGACTGGCTGATATCTTTATTGACTTTATAGTGTGTTCTCTGTGCTCTTAGTTGGCCTACCTTTCAATTTTTCGAGTCTTTAGTTAGATCTTAACAAAAAATTCAAGGTGGCTGACCGACCACCTAGACGACCTCGAAGACTTCATGGTCTTTCACCACCAAGTTTAGATCCTTCTCCTAGAAGGCGCAGAGGTAATATTGCTGGTGGGTTTCGTCCCACGGCAGTTGACGCATCGGGGATTGATCCTCCTCTTGGGGGCATTAGTGTTCAAGCAAGGCTTGGCACTTTCGCAGAGCAAGAGAGGAACACTCCAGTTCTCTCTCGAGTTCTCTTTCAAATAGAGAATAACATAGAGGTAGAAGAACTCTCAGAGTCGTTAGCGGCTCTGAATTCTCCCCTACCATCTAGCCATCCGGATGTATTACAATACGTTGGGACTCCGACGCATAGACCGTCAAGTCCAGGTTATGCTACGCACTTACCGTCGATGACCACTACTGGAAGCATGGCTTCTACTACAAGTGCTACAACTATGCAGACTCCAACATTGGTACAAGGGGGAGGAACGATTTCCATCTCCTCTGCTTCTTTGTTTGGATATTTTGCTAGCACATGTTTAGTTGGGTCTACCTCCATTCCGTCCACGAGTGGAAATTCCCAAACCAATGCTTTTAGTTCTGGATTCTTCCCATTTGGCACCCATTCACAAGGTATTCCATCAGTTCCGTTTAGTGTCGCCATGTCCATGATGGGTGGATCAGCTTCATTCCAGGGTTTTTCTTTCGGAAGTGGTCATATACCACATTCCAACCCGACAATAGGATCCATGCCTTTTTCTTCTATAGGACAAAGCAACAATCCTTTCCAAGGTTGGACTAACCCTGGGGTTAGTGGCGCAAGAACCGGGAATTCATTTTTCGGCCAACAAGGGAATAGGACGTACTCCACAGTTAGTTCATTCCAAAGTATTCCTCCCTTAGCTTTGGCTTGGAATCCGTATTACGGGTTAACAACTCCTTATAATCCTTTAGGAGGAAACTTTGCTGGTTATGGAGGTTTTGCGGCCGTAGTTGGTCAAACTCCAAATTTTGCTGGATCACAAGGCTTGCCTTTTGGTTTAGCCAGTTTGCTGGTTACTTCGGGCAGCCTGGTGCCTTCCAAAATCCAGGCCAATCTTTTCAGAACTTTGGGAGCTTTGCCCAGTCTAGGTGGAATCCCCAAGGTCCTCCTAGGCTTCCGTTTCTAGCAACGTTGAACTTGCGAGATCTCACTAAGTTAACAAACGATCCAATCAAATACAATCCGGCCTGGCCTCCAGTCCCAACCAAACTCCCTTCAGACATTCCAAAATTTGAAGGGAAGAGCGGTGAAGACCCAGGCGACCATGTAACCACATTCCATTTATGGTGCTCATCAAACTCCCTTATTGATGACTCGATTAGGTTAAGACTTTTTCAATGCACCTTGACTGGTAATGCAGCCAAATGGTATATAGAGTTGCCGGGGGGTAGCTTTACATCTTTCACTGACTTAGCTAATATTTTCTTAAATCATTTCCAGTTGCCTGTTCTTTATGATGCCAGAACTGAACTTCTGGCCACTTTTCGTCAGGATAAGGAAACTCACATTTCTGACCATATTCAGGAATGGAGACGGAGAAAGAGGCTCATTAAAGCCGAAATCCCTCCGAAGTACCGTCTCAAATGGTCTTTGAAATCTTTACAACCCGAGATCTCCAAGGATGTCTCCATGTCTGGAGTCTATTCTGAGGAGCAAGCCATTTTTAGGGCCCAGCAATTAGAATTGATCTACTCTCAGTCTAGGATCCTACAAAAATACTTGCTAGATGCTCCTAGGTTTAAGGTTGACATAGCTAAGTCAAAGCCAGGTCCCCATGTGGATGGTATCGTTGGGTCGGTAGACACAAATGTGGTGAACTTGTTGAACCAATTGCAACAGTTGTCTTTACAAACTGCTTCTAACAACCAAGTCACATCTTCTAACCCTTGGGCTTCCCAAACCTCTTCGATTAATGCCATCCAATCTGATAACCCCAAAGGAAATCAAAATTCCAATGGGAAAAAGAAAGGACGAGGTAAGAAAAAGAACCAGGATGGGAAGGCTGACGTAAATAAATCTGGCAATAATGCTTCCAGTGGTAGAAATGGGTCTAGAAAGAAAGTCAAGTTTCCATGCAAGTTGTGCAGTGGAGACCATTTAACTCACCTCTGCCCCAAGATTGAAGATGCTCAGCGCTTGCTAGGGCAGCAAGGGACTTCTAGTTCTCAGGCTGTGTTAACCAACCCTTTTCCCCAAGGGCAACAACTTCTTGCTGGTGCGAGTTCAAATCCTGGAACCTTCGCAGGGGGCAACCAGGAAGGGGAAAAATCATCGAATGTTTTCATGATGGGTTCTAACATCCATGTGGCTACTCAGTCACGTGATTACGGTGAAGCCGAAACTTCCAAGGACAAGACTTCTCCCGTAAATACCGACCTTCATATTGAGCGACCCCCTGTTGAGACTATACCACGGATACCGAAAGGTTTTGCTAAACGCGTGACTATTAATCCTAATGATAGGGCCACCCAGAATTACTCCATTTTGGAGGATCTGGCTCAAAGTCCATGTGCCATGTCCGCTTTAGAGGTTCTCCAGTCATGTCCGGCTCAACGAAGTGCTTTACTTTCCCGGCCTTTCCTATATGTGTTGGGGGGAAGGTCGTCAATATTGAAGTAGAAGTCATAGATGCTAACCTAGACTACAATCTCCTCTTAGGAAGGAACTGGGTATATGAAATGGACGCCATTGTCTTGACTCTGTTTCGTGTCATTTGCTTTCCTCATGCAGGGAAAATCATTAAGGTTGATCAATTGGATTATTGTCCAGTCGACCCTCAAGCAATCCTTGACTCTACTGTTCCTTTAGTGGATAACCCTCGTCCGCCTACTGAGAATTTAGGAGTGGGGATGTATTCATCATTGATGGGTACCTTTGATCTTCCCTCTCCTTTCGCTAGAATCAATGCCGTTTCATCATCTAAGGATTCTCCTTGCGAAGAGTTATTCTGAACTCATTATTTTTCAGACCCTTGGACTTTACCTTCACCTATGACCACATTAGTTGAAGGACAAGTAAATGGAATGGCATTCCCTATATCTGCAGTTGAGCTTAGATATCAGTTTATCATCAACTCTGCAGATGACCACTCTACTCCTTTTTCCGAAGAGGAGTTAGATGGTGATGTGGCCCCGGCCTGGAGCCTTGATTCTACCTCTACCTTGGACTGCTTAGATTTGGTTTTACCTTCTGAGGAAGCAATCCTCGAAGCAATGATGGGTATAGATCGACCTTGGGAAGACTTACACCATCGTTCATACTTTCTTCCTCCATTGCAGGAAGTAGAATCTAGATTCTCCCAACTCTTTACTAGTGATGTTTGTATGGTGTCAAATCCTTTGGCTCCAACACACATTCGTGCCGAAGGTAATATGTCAGTGATTTCAAAAACGATACCTATAAACATGTCTAGGGACCCTAACGTGATCGAGAATCTCTTCATCGGAATTGAATGTTCCCCTGAAGAAATTCAAATTTACACCGACCTTTTCAAGGAATTTCGAGATGTATTTGCTTGGTCTTATGAAGAAATGCTTGGCATTGACCCATCTATCGTTCAAGATGAGATCAAGACGTATGAAAATGCCAAACTAGTTCGTCAAAGGCTTTGGCCGGTTAACCCTAGGAAAGCAGCAGCTATCAAAGCTGAAGTTGAGAAGCTGCTAAAGGCGGGTTTCATATACCCTGTTCCTCTTACTGATTGGGTTTCTAATCCAGTCCCTGTGGATAAAAGGCAAGGAACAATCCGAGTATGCATCGATTTTAGGGACCTAAACAAGGATTGTCCGAAAGATAATTACCCCATGCTATTCATTAATTAGATTATCGATGAGTGTGTGGGTAATGAGATTTTTTCCTTCATGGATGGTTTTTCTGGTTATAATCAAATTTCTATCCATCCTGAAGATCAACATAAGACAACTTTTATATGTCCCTGGGGTACCTTTGCATATATAAAGATGCCTTTTGGTCTTAAAAATGCTGGAGCTACTTTTCAGCAGGCCATGTCATATGCTTTCCACGACATCAAACATGTCATGGAAGCATACTTGGACAATCTCGCTGCTCGTTCTTGAAAGAGAACTGATCACCCTAGTCATCTTCGAATAGTTTTCGAGCGATGTAATTTTTATAAAATCCGGTTGAATCCCAACAAGTGCATTTTCGCGGTTACGTCCGGTCAGTTGTTAGGGTTCATTGTGTCAAATGAAGTGATTCGGGTTGATCCCTTCAAGGTTGAGGCAATAGTTCAGTTGCCTCCCCCATCCTCAATTCAACAACTTCAAAGTCTTCAAGGGAAGGCTAATTTCTTAAGACGGTTTATAGCAAACTATGCCAAGATCACTAAAGGGTTCATGCATTTGCTACGGAAAGGCATTCCATTTGTGTGGGATGACTTTGCGCAGCGGTCATTCAATGCTTTGAAAAAGGCATTAGTCTCTGCCCCTCTTTTGTGTCCACCAAATTATGCTAGAGACTTCCTTTTATATCTCGCTGCAGTAGAATCAACCATTGGTATGGTTCTCGTTCAGGAGGACGATGCTCTCACCGAGCATGTGATTTATTATTTGAGCCGAGGCTTAATAGGTCTTGAACTTCGCTATTCTCTGGTTGAGAAGTTGGCCTTGGCAGCTGTCCATGCTGTCGAGCGGCTCCATCATTATATCCTGCTATGCAAAACGTTCATCTTAGTGGCGGTCAATCCATTTCAATTTGTCCTCAGTAGGTGAGTGATTGGCGGCAAATATAATCGATGGATAGTCATTTTGCAAGAATTTGATCTCGAGTTCTTGTCTACCAAGTCTAAGAAATCCGTGGTTTTCGCTGAGCTAATTTCTAAGCTGCCTTGTGGAGAGGATACTGTTTATGAGGAAAGTTTTCCCGACGAAAATTTATTCCTCATCTCTTCACTCGACCCTTGGTATGGAGATATCATTGTCTATCTCCAGACTTCGAAGTTTCCCTCTACTTTCTCCAAGGATGAATGTCGAAAATTACGTCACCTGGCTAAAAATTATGTTATCATTGGTGATACATTATACCGTTGAGGTGTTGATTCAATCCTTCGGCGTTGTTTAACCTTAGAGGAAGCAGAGTAAGTGCTAAATGACTGCCACAATGGAGCTTGTAGTGGTCATCTATCAGGGCTTGCTACAGCCCAGCGCATCTTACGTGCCAGCTATTTTTGGCCTTCACTTTTTAAATACTGTGTGGAAGCGGTCAAACACTATCACCCCTATCAAATTTTTACTCGGAAGATGCGTGCACATCTAGCTCCTCTTTTTTCCGTTGTCACCGTCGATCCCTTTACTAAGTGGGGTATTGATTTTACAACTTGTAATCTGCCTTCAACGGTGAATCACAGGTATATTATTTGGCTGTAGACTACTTTACGAAGTGGGCTGAGGCCATGCCCACTTATAAAAATGATAGTGACATAGCAGCGTTGTTCCTTTTTAATCAGGTTATCTCAAGATTCGGTATCCCGAGAGAGATTGTCACTGATCATGGCATTCATTTCCAGAATAAACTGATGTTTGAATTGGCTCTCAAATTGGGTTTCCGGCAGGAGCATTTGTCTCCTTATTATCCTCAGGCCAATGGATAGGTTGAGGCAATCAATAAAACTCTCAAGACAATCCTCCAATGGAAAATCGATAAAAATCGGTCCAATTGGCACGTTATGTTGTATCCGGCTCTTTGGGCATACCAAACCTCCGTAAAGACTACTATTGGTTTTACACCTTTTCAGTTGGTTTATGGGATGGAATCTATCTTTCCTGTTGAATGTAAAATTCCATATCTTAAGTTAGCTGTTGAGCTCCTTCCAGAGACTTCGAGTCTCGAAGAGTGCCTCCTTCACTTGGAACGTCTCGATGAGCAGCGTCGAGATGCCGCCACGGTGAATGAGGCTCATAAGAAAAGGGTTAAAACACAGTATGATAAATATGTCTGTCCTCAAGTCTTTTCTGAAGGTGACCTTGTCTTGGTCTATGACCAAGATAAAGACACCTTGGGGGCAGGCAAGTTTAAGCCTATGTGGTACGGTCCTTTCATTATTAAACGAGTTTTAGAAAAAGGGTCGTATGAGTTAATCGATTTTGAGGGAAACAAGCTGGCAGAGCCCCGTAACGGGCTCTACCTAAAGAAGTACTTTGCTTAAGTAGGAATTAGGCAATGGCTTCTTTGTACATTATTTATATTTGTACATATATCATCGAGATTTTTTTGATATCAACACTTTTTGGTCTGCTGTGGCAAGTGTTGATGGATGACTTGGTCTATTTTTGATTCGCCGATGGTGCTAGTCGGCACACTCGGAATCTCGCTTCCGCAGTTTGGGTACTCTATTATCCAATTGGTCAATTGATGGTATCAAGAGGTGTATGCATCGGTCCCGCTTCAAACAACATGGCTGAGTATACTGCCGTCATTAATTTACTATCCGAGGCAATTTCTTATGGAATTGACTTGTTGGTAGTTTATCTTGATTCTTAATTGATAGTGTCATAATTAAACAACATTTATCGAGTAAGGGATCCATGTTTATACCGCTAGTATTTAAGGGTGAGGTTGCTGCAATGATCATTTACTTATATTAATTATTTGCACATTCCAAGATCTCATAATTGGTTAGCTGATTCTATCGCTAATCAAGCATTAGACTAGCACATCAATCATTCATCACAATAAAATCAAGCATCAAATAGTCAAACTGTATATATATATATATATCTCATAAAGCGTCTCGAGTGTACATATGTTTGTCCAAAAAATATACAAAATTGGGACTCAAATGCCCATAATCATGTCCGACATATCTAATGCCCCGGCTTAGGATGAGCGGCTAAGTAGGTAACTATCGCATTGGCCACACGGCGAAAAGTGTGAACCCAGTCACGTGGCATGCCAACCACATGACGCTGCATATCCTCAGGAAGGTCCTCTATAGTAGCAATCGGCACTTGGCAGCTCAGTCTCGCCAAGTGTCGCTGGACGTTATGTAGAGTTCGTTCTGTATTAGCAGCTGCCTCTTTGGCTCCTCAGCCACGCCGTCCATGCCGCGGGAACCCATCTGGTCGTACCGGCCCAATATCTGGAACATGATCATCATATTAGTCATTTGAATCCCATCAAAAATATTCTTTCAAAATTCATCATTATATTTGAAAAATCCAAAAAAATCATAAAAATCAAAAAATACTTGCCAATGTCGCCCCATGTTGCGTTCGATGGTAATGCTAGATTAGGATCTCCTCGGAAATCCAACCCAGCATAGGGGTAGTCATCTATGGCGATCATCTATTGATCCCACCAGGTAAAGAAATCATCGTCAAATGCAGTCCATGGGACCTCCCCACCCACTAGTCGTTTCATCAGGTTAACCCACTAGCCCATGCGTCAATCTCGTGGGGTGCTAATGGAAACTGCTACCCTATGGTGGAGTGAAGGGACCTTCTCAAAAAAGAAAGAACACAGGATAGTCC
Source organism: Pinus tabuliformis (assembly GCA_031772625.1). Classification (NCBI taxonomy): domain Eukaryota; kingdom Viridiplantae; phylum Streptophyta; class Pinopsida; order Pinales; family Pinaceae; genus Pinus; species Pinus tabuliformis. The sequence continues at coordinate 1,393,502,902 of CM062804.1, forward strand.
CATATCCAAAGTTTTTGGTCTGTCCCCTCTTGATAGAAGCAAGCTGGCTCTTCATGTTGGCCAAAAGAGGAGTACATCAGTCAAATATGTTAGTGAGACAGTCAACTGCCACGCTCATGGTTAGCCGTGATGCTTGATGCAGAGAGGCTGATCCGTTCACTCGAGCTATGGTGAACAGGATTATCCTCAGTGATAAACTCGCCACATGTGTGATGGAAATCTGGCTGCCAACCTTCTTGGGATGTCTCGGGCAATATATCTATACGTAGTCCTCGATCGTGAGACTGCTCCATGTCCTGCCCCGAGAATGTACTACCTCTCCCCTTCGGGAAAGGCCTGTGATGAAATAGATATCCTCCACTTCTATCCTGAGTGGCATCTGGTCAATCATAAAGGCATCATCCTCGACATCCCAATAATCAATGAGCATCTCAAGCAGACGTGTGTTTGCTTTCATATTCGACAGTTTGAAGAATTTAAGCAAACCACATCCTCGTAGGGCTTCCAAAGCATCAGGATCGTTCATGACTTCATTATCCACCGCGGCATGCTCTCTTTCTCGCCAGGTGACCAGCATTCTGAGCAAAAAATGATTTTCAACCATTAGTTTTTTGGTTAAAAATGTTCGCGGTGTATACGCGGGTCCCTGTGCACACAGTCGCATATAGGGCCCGCATGTACGCGGGTTTCATATTACCAACCCGCGTATACACCGCGATGAAATTTTAGGAAAAAAATTCAACGGTGAAACATTAATTAAAAATCTTAAAACTAGTCACAATCAATTGCAAGAAAAGTATAAGAGTTACCTGGAGGTTTTTGAAGAATCTGAATGGTTGAATTTGGCGTATGGGAAGTTTGCTCCTTTTGCTCCAATTATTTGCTTTCAAACTCAAATGGTGAAAATGGTGAGTCCAAAATCTCTTTTATAGGTTTTCAAAATGCAAATTTTTTTCAAAATTTTATTTTTTTTGGCCTCATGTAACTTTTAACTTGGGAGCTTGGAATGTCGAGAATGGTTTTATTTTCAGGACATTTTGGACATTTTTTCGACAGTTTCGAGACGGTTCCATGACTTCTGACCCGTCATGGCAGGTATCGTTTTCTCACTAGCATATAGGTTAGGGACACCATTTTTCCGTTGCATTATGGATACTAGCCTCCATTTTCTGATACACTAGCCATAGGGTCGATCCCATCGTGTTATGGTTCATAAGCCATCTTCACTCGCCGATTCTGTAAATCATGACATGATGGTAGAGCCATCCTTTACATGGGAATCGTAGTTAGCACCTCACTGACATTTGTTGCCCATGCTGCTCTGATTTGAGTAGGCTTGGGAGTCCTCTGTAGTCCCACCATGACTTATGCGTTGAAGACTCATTCCTCTTAGCTTCTTCGCTTCGTTCTGGCCTTATATCCTAGAGGCTCCTTTGTGTTGAGTTGTACTACTGCATTGCATGTTGACCACTTGCACCTTTTGGCCTAGAGCCGGCTTCACTTGGACTCGTGTTTAAGCCAAATTTTGACCATGACGACTACAAAATCAACCTTCCATACCTTTGAATTCTGCAACTTGACACACCTTGACCCGTGGAAGGAACACACCTTTGAGTGTCACTGACCAGTTTTCACCTCCCTGCATTGAGCATAGGAACGTTCCATTCCCAGGAACTGGATCATCTGTTTCACTGACACTCGTTCTTTCCACTATACCATAGCATTCTTTTATTCTTTTTCAAGCTTAACAGAAAAATACAAAAAATTAAATATTCCAAAAAAGAGCGGGAACAGGACAGTATTTCCATTTATGGTTGGCAGCTAGAGTCAGTCGTGTGGCCCTTGAACAAAGCACTCAAAGCAAAGTCTCCTCCATTTGGGCAGGATTTAGTTTGACTTAGGTATGCCGTAACCTTGTTATTGAGTCAGTTTTCCCCTGATTGGTTATCTCTTCCAATCATGTGGAGGGTTTGTTCGTGCCTCCTGCATGACGAACTTATACAGAGTCATCATATGCTACCACATAGTCACATTGAGTCGTGCTTTTGTTCAAGGGAAGTTAGCCTGAGTCGATCTCTCTGCAGTGTCTCTTGACTCATTTTTCAGTCGGCCATCCCTGGTTGTCAGTGTCATGTCTATCATCACATTAGCTATATTGGTCCTTTACTCATGCCAGTTTGAGAAGCTCTCCATTGACTTCTTGCTGGCGGGTCTTGTCCTTATCGACGACGACATCTTGCTCTGAGGATAGGCCTAGAGCTACACCCTGGCCCTATTTTCATTATTGATAGGTCACCTTGTGCTCAGCATTGATCAGTATCATGGCTTTTTGACTGAGTGGTTTCCCTTGTGTTCGACATCAGCTTACATTATCACACATTGGGATTCGTACAGTACCTTGGTTTCCATTTGACCCTATTGGTGGATACCTCGTCTCTGTGTCAGCTTCCATTATTGGTTAGCTCAGAGGGTTTCTGTCATGCGCTAGCCACATCTTGTGTACGCCGTAAACGTACTTCATTTGGGTTACTACATCTCTTTCATTTGATTCCTTCGACATTATTGGCCTATGGGTTACACTCGCGCTAGATTGATGAAGGATGCCTTAATGCCTTCCTTCTAGTGGATATTTCCCTATCGACTCCGACTCATTGCTCTGGGGCAAAGATCTAGAGTCCATTTGGCAGTACCTTAGGGTTTGCAATCATTAGTGGCAGATCCTTCGCTATCGACAGTGGGAAACCATCATTGTCTCCTGATCGATAGATTCTTATAGGTGTTCGACTTCAGCTCATCTATTCACACTTGTTAGATTGTACTAGGTACCTTAACGCTCATTATCATTATCGGTGAGTAGTCTCGCGTTTGTTAACGGTATACATCAATGACTGGTAATCAAACGATTTCTCACGTGGTCGACTTCAGATCATTTATTCCCATGGTGTAGAAATGTACCACGGCAGTCGGTGAAGACCTCAGGTTGTATCAGCATTCATTGGTTCACTTGACAGTTGCTCCTGTTGCTGCTAGTTGATACCACTCCACCTTATATGTTGCAGTCAGTCATGGTGACATTCTATATGATGGCACCTAATTTTGCAGTGTAGTACCATCCTATTCCATCATGTTCAGTTGGTACCTTTTGGGGATCAGTCTTTGATATCAGTGATCCATTGTATCTTTCAGCATCATTGACAGTCTTATATGTGATATTCAGACATGTACTTGTTCGATCATGATCAGATGATCCATTATGTATTTTCCAGTCATCTATACTGGTATACTTAGTGGATCCGCTTGTACTTGATATGCAGACATGCGTTACTTTTTCTGAGCATGGGTATGCCCACCTCAGACAATGTTTCTTTTTGATCTCCTTTTGTGGCTTGGCAGGTTGGATTCTGGTGAAGTCCTTCTCGGTTTTTGACAGATTTCCTTTCCATGTACTTGCTTAATACATTTCAGCCATTATGTACCCCTTCTGACCTCATATATTAGGGGGCATTTGTTATAGCTCCAAATCTCACTCTTATGGTTTGTGATGCTGCACTCATGGCCTAGGGCAACCCCTCCTTCTAGACCTGGTCCAAAATTTAAAAAACAGTGTTTTATCCCTTATACGCGACATTGCCCTGAGTTAAACGCATGTATACGCGGGTAGGCATATACCCAACCCGCATATATGTATTAAAACACTTTAAAAAATATAAAACTCCTTAATTTCGGGCGGAGATCGCGGGTTTTACTTACTGATCACCTGTTAGTGCCCATGGCCCAACTATTCCCAACCAACTCCCAACTAAAAAACTACTTTGGGAGAGGTATAAAAAGACCTCAATGGGAAGGCCTAAAAGAGGAGAAAAGAGAGAGAAAGGTTATTATGCTGAGATTTTTCCCTGACCAGGTCTGAAGATCCTTGTGCCTCCTGCACTTCCCCCATTTGTACAGGAAACTGTTGTTTCCTTGTGTGTTAATGTTCATCCACTACTTGTGACATCATGGAGTAAGTCATGGAAGGAGTTTATTAAAGGCTTGAGGCTGGACAAATTTGGAAGAAGGCTTTTCTTGGAGCCTGCAAAAGGGTGACTCAGGTGAAATTATTCCTTTTCTGTACTTTATTTGTCTATAGTAAAAGAAAGACATGTCTTGGTTCCTGATATAAATCTTCTTCATGTTTATGATATTCATGTTGGAATTCATATGTGAATGGTTGTTTAAATTTCATAACTAACTACCTTTCTTTATAACATGAAGATGGTTTCTTTTTAAGGTTTTGTCCATATACTACTGTACTCTCCGGAATTGGTTGTTTTGCAGGACAAAGGAGCAAAAGGAACTCAAAGAAGGGATTGGACCCTTAAGGACCTTCTCAAACGTAGGCCCTAAGGTATGCCCCTTATCATAGAATTTGCTTATAATAGCATAATGGCTGTGTGAATGTGTGTTTCTCTGTATAGACAACTTTCAGTCTGCTAGGGTTTCAACCCAAAAGCCCTAGGGGAACATTTCCCTTAACAATGGTATGCTCAGCTGAATGGTGACATGGATCGACATTTGGACAACTTTGAAAGGAGTAAAAGCAAACCCTAGACCTAATACCTAGTGACCAAATTTTACTTAAAGACTCACTGAAATGACAAAATTTGACCTTGACACCTTAAAATCACTTTGTAAGAGCATGTTTGATCACTGGAGGAAGGCTGAAAAGATTGACACTAACATTGGCTCCAATGGGGATGGTAGCTCCTTGGAGGTGCCAAGAACTATAGATATTTGGAAAGCAGACAGTGCCTTCATCCATTGGGCAATGGAGTCAAAAACTCAAGCTGAAATGCATGACTAAAAACGGATGACTTGAGGACACAAATTGACTCTCACTCAACTAAAAATTGACTTGATACTTAAACACAACCGACAAACTGGAAAATATGCTCAATATGAAGCTTATTCAATACAACCAATGCAACCAAGTAAGCATTTCGGCTTCTGTTTGAATTCTTCGCAAGTGCTTGCTTATGAAAAACAAGAGAGAACTACTGAAAGACAACTCCCATGAAAACTTGGGTGTTTGAGGGAAATGTTCCCCTAGCACTTTTTGGGTTGAAACCCTAGCAGACTGAAAGTTATCTATCCAAAGAAACATACATTCACACAGCCATTATGCTATTATAAGCAAATTCTATTAATAAGGGTACGTACCTTTGGTCCTACATTTGAGAAGGCCTTTAGGGTCCGAACCCTTCTTGGAGTTCCCTTCTTCTCTTTTGTCCTGCAAAACAACCAATTCCAAAGAACACAGCAGTATATGGAGAAAAACTTATAAAGAAAAAATCTTCATGTTATAAAGAAAGGTAGTTAGTTATGAAATCCAAACAAACATTTACATATGAATTCTAAACATGAATATCATTAACATAAAGAAGATTCATTTCAGGAACCAATACATGTGTTTCTTTTATTATAGACAAATAAAGTACATAAAAAGGAATAATTTCACATGAGTCACCTTCAGCAGGCTCCAAGCAAAGCTTCCTTCCAGATCCGTTCCAGCCTCAAGCCTTTAACAAACTCCTTCCATGACTCAATCCATGATGTCATAAATGGTGGATGAACATCAACACACAAGGAAACAAGAGTTTCCTGTACAAATGGGGGAAATGCAGAAGGCCCAAGGGACTTTAGACCTGGTCAGGGGAAACATCTCAGCATAATAACATTTCTCTCTCCTTTCTCCTCTCTCCTCTCTTAGGCATTCCCTTTGAGGTCTTTTTATACCTCTCCCAAAGTAGTTTTTTAGTTGAGATTTGGTTGGGAACAGTTGGGCCACGGGCACTAATAGGTGATCAGCAGGTAAAACCCGCGATCTCTGCCTGAAAATAAGGAGTTTTATATTTTTTTAAGTGTTTTAATACATATACGTAGGTTGGGTATACACAGACCCGCGTATACACGCGTTTAACTCAGGGTAATGTCGCGTATAAGGGATAAAACACTGTGTTTTAAATTTTAGGACCAGGTCTGGAAGGAGGGGTTGCCCTAGGCCATGAGTGCAGCATCACAAACCATAAGAGTGAGATTTGGAGCTATAATAGATGCCCCCTAATATATGAGGTCAGAAGGGGTACATGATGGATGAAATATATTATGCAAGTACATGGAAAGGAGATCTGTAAAAAACCGAGGAGGACTTCACCAGAATTCAGCCTGCCAAGCCACCAAAGGAGATCAGAAAGAAACACTGTCTGACGCGGGCATACCCATGCTCAGAAAAAGCATGTCCGCATATCAACTATGAGCGGATCCACTAAGTATACAAGTATAAATGACTGGAAAATACATAATGGATCATCTGATCATGATGAACAAGTACATGTCTGAATATCACATATAAGACTGTCAATGATGTGAAAGATGCAACGGATCACTGATATCGAAGACTGATCCCAAAAGGTACCAACTGAACATGATGGAATAGGATGGTACTACACTGTAAACTCAGGTGCCAGCATATAGAATGTCGCCATGACTAACTGCAACATATAAAGTGGAGTGGTATCAACTAGCAGCAACAGGAGCAACTATCAAGTGAACCAATGAATGCTGATACAACCTGAGGTCTTCACCGACCGCCGTGGTACATTTCTACACCATGGGAATAAATGATCTGAAGTCGACCATGTGAGAAATCGTTTGATTACCGGTCATTGATGTATACTGTTAACAAACGCGAGACTACTCACCGATAATGATAATGAGTGTCAAGGTACCCAGTACAATCTAACAAGTGTGAATAGATGAGCTAGAGTCGAACACCTGTAAGAATCTATCGATCAGGAGACAATGATGGTTTCCCACTGTTGATAGTGAAGGATCTACCACTAATGACTGAAAACCCCAAGGTACTGCCAAATGGACTCTAGATCTTTGCCCCAGAGCAATGAGTCGGAGTTGATAGGGAAAGATCCGCTAGAAGGAAGGCATTAAGGCATCCTTCATCAATCTAGCGCGAGTGTAAGCCGTAGGCCAATAATGTTGAAGGAATCGGATGAAAGAGATGTAGTAACCGAACCGAAGTACATTTCTGATGTACACAAGATGCATGACAGAAACCCTCTGAACCAACCAATAATGAAAGTTGACACAGAGGCGAGGTATCCACCAATAGGGTCAAATGGAAACCAAGGTATTGCACGAATCCCAATGTGTGATAATGTAAGCTGATGTCGAACACAAGTGAAACCACTCAGTCAAAGACCCATGATACTGATCGATGCTGAGCACAAGGTGACCTATCAATAATGAAAATAGGGCCAGGGTGCAGCTCTAGGCCTGTCCTTAGAGCAAGGTGTCGTCTTCGATAAGGACAAGACCCGCCAGCAAGAAGTCAATGGGGACCTTCTCAAACCAGTATGAGTAAAGGACCAATATATCTAATGTGATGATAGACATGACACTGACAACCAGGGATGGCCGAATGAAAAATGAGTCAAGAGACACCGCAGAAAGGCCGGCTCAGGCTAACTTCCCTTGAACAAAAGCACGACTCAATGTGACTATGTGGCAGCATATGATGACTCTGTATAAGTTCGTCATGCAGGAGGCACGAACGAACCCTCCATATGATTGGAAGAGATAACCAATCGGGGGAGAACGGACTCAATAACAAGGTTAAGGCATACCTAAGTCAAACTAAATCCCACCCAAATGGAGGAGACTTTGTTTTGAGTGCTTTGTTCAAGGGCGACACGACTGATTCTAGCTGCCAACAATAAATGGAAATAATGTCCCGTTCCCGCTCTTTTTTGGAATATTTAATTTTTTTGTCTTTTTCTATTAAGCTTGAAAAAGAATAAAAGAATGCTATGGTATAGTGGAAAGAACGAGTGTCGGTGAAACAGATGATCTAGTTCCTGGGAATGGAACGTTCCTATGCTTAATGCAGGGAGGTGAAAACTGGTCAGTGACACTCAAAGGCGTGTTCCTTCCATGGGTCAAGGTGTGTCAAGTTGCAGAAGTCAAAGGTATGCAAGGTTGATTTTGCAGTCGTCATGGTAAAAAGTTGGCTTAAACACGAGTCCAAGTGAAGCCGGCTCTAGGCCAAAAGGTGAAAGTGGTCAACATGCAATGCAGTAGTACAACTCAACACAAAGGAGCCTTTAGGGTATAAGGCCAGAATGAAACGAAGAAGCAAAGAAGAATGAGTCTTCAACACATAAGTCATGGCGGGACTACAGGGGACTCCCGAGCCTACTGAAATCGGAGCAGCATGGGCAACTAATGTCAGTGAGGTGCTAACTACGATGCCCATGTAAAGGATGGCTCTACCATCGTGTCATGATTTAAAAAATTGGCGAGTGAAGATGGCTTACGAATCATAACATGATGGGGTCGACCCTATGGCAGATGTATCGACAAATGGAGGCTAGTATGCATAATGCAACGGAAAAATGGTGTCCCTAACCTATATGCCAATAAGAAAACGATACCTGCCATGACAGGTCAGCAATCATGGAACCATCTCGAAACTGAAAAATGTCCAAAATGTCTTGAAAAACAACCCAATCTCGACATTCCAAGCTCCCAAGTTAAAAGTCACATGAGGCCAAACAAAATACAATTTTCAAAAAATTTTGCGTTTTCAAAACTTATAAAAACAATTTTGGACTCACCATTTTTACCATTTGAGTTTGAGAGCAAAGGATTTGGAGCAAAAGGAGCAAACTTCCCATAGCCAGATTCAACCGTTCAAATTCGTCAAAAACCTCCAGGTAACTCTTATACTTAGCTTGCATTTGTTTGTGATTGGTTTTAAGATTTTTGATTAATGTTTCACCGTTGAATTTTTTGCCCAAAATTTCTCCGTGGCGTATACGCGGGTTAGTAATATGAAACCCGCGTACACACGGGCCCTATACACGACTGTGTGCACAGGCACCCGCGTATACGCTGTGAACCATTTTTAAACAAAAACTAACAGTTACAAATCATTTTTCTCTCAGAATGCCTATCACGTGGCATGAAAGAGAGCACGCAGTGGTGGATAATGAAGTTATGAACAGTCCAGAAGCTTTAGATGCACTATGGGGATGCGATTTGCTTAAATTTTTCAAACTGCCGAATATGAAAGCAAGCACGCGTCTGCTTGAGATGCTTATTGATTATTGGGACGTCGAGGAGGAAGCCTTTATGATCGATCAGATGCCGCTCAGGGTAGAAGTGGAGGATATCTATTTTATCACGGGCCTTTCCCAAAGGGGAGAGGTAGTACATTCCCAGTGCAGGACACTGAGTAGCCTCACGATAGAGGACTATGTACAGATATATTGCCCAAGACATCCCAAGAAGATTGGGATCCAGATTTCCATCACACATGTAGCGAGTTTATCGCTGAGGATAATCATGTTTACCATAGCTCAAGTAAATGGATCGTCCTCTCTGCATTAGGTATCACGGCTGATCATGAGCATAGCAGTTGACTGTCTCACTACTGTGTTCGACTGGTGTACTCCTCTTCTGGCCAACATGAAGATCCAGGTCACTTCTATCAAGAGGGGACAGACCAAAAACTTCGGATATGGGACTATCCTATGCACTTTCTTCTTCGAGAAGGTTCCTGCACTCCACCCCAGGGTAGCAGTTTCCATCAGCACCTCACGCGATCCACGCATGGACCGGTGGGCTGATCTGATGAAACGTCTGGGGGGTGGGGAGGTCCTAAGGACTGCCTTCGACGATGACTTCTTCACCTGGTGGGATCAGTAGATTATCACCGTGGATGACTACCCCTATGTTGGGCTGGATTTCCGAGGAGATCCAGATCTAGTGTTACCACCGAACGCAGCATGGGGCGAGATTGGTAAGAATTTTTTGATGATTTTTTTTTTTTGGATTTTTCAAATATAATGATGCATTTTGAAAAATATTTTTGATGAGATTCAAACGACTGATATGATGATCATGTTCCAGACATTGGGCCGGTACGACCAGATGGGTTCCCGCGGCATGGACGGTGCGGTCAAGGAGCCGAAGAGGCGGCTGCTAATATAGAACAGACTCTACACAACGTCCAATGACACTTGGCGAGACTGAGCTACCGAGTACTGATGGCTGCCATAGAGGACCTTCCTAAGGATATGCAACGTCATGTGGTTGGAATGCCACGTGACTGGGTTCGCACTTTTCGGCGTGTGGCCAATGTGATAGTTACATACTTAGCTGCTCATCCTAAGCCGGGGCATTAGATATGCTGGACATGATTATGGGCATTTGAGTCCCAATTTTGTATATTTTTGGACACACAAATGTACACTCGAGATGCTTTATGATATATATATATATATATATATATATATATATATATATACAATTTTACTTTTTGATGCTTGATTTTATTGCAATGAATGATTGATGTGCTAGTCTAATGCCTAATTAGCAATAGAATCAGCTAACCGATTATGAGATCTTGGAATGTGAAAATAAGTAATATAAGTAAATTATCTTTGCAACAACCTCACCCTTAAATACTGGTGATATAAAGTTGGATCCCTTACCCGTTAAATTTTATTTAATTGAGACACTATCAATTGAGAATCAAGATACACTACCAACGAGTCGATCCCATGAGAGATTGCCTCGGATAATAAATTGATAACGGCAGTATACTCAGCCATATTGTTTGAAGCAGGACCGATGCATATGCCTCTTGATATCATCAATTGACCAGTTGGATAATAGAGTACCCAAGCTGCGGAAGCGAGATTCCGAGTGTGCCGACTAGCACCATCGGCGAACCCAAAATAGACCAAGTCATCCATCAACACCTGCCACAGTAGACCAAAAAGTGCTGATATAAAAAAAAAACTCTCGATGATATATGTAAAAATATACATAAAGTACAAAGAAGCCATTGCCTGGCCAAAACTAAGCAAATTACTTCTTTAAGTAGAGCCCGTTTCGGGGCTCTGCCAGCTTGTTTCCCTCAAAATCGACCAACTCATACGACCCTTTTTCTAAAACTCGTTTAGTAATGAAAGGACCGTACCACATAGGCTTAAATTTGCCTGCCCCCAAGGTGTCTTTATCTTGGTCATAGACCAATACAAGGTCACCTTCAGAAAAGACTCGAGGACAGACATATTTATTATACTGCATTTTGACCCTTTTCTTATGAGCCTCATTCGCTGTGGCTGCATCTTGACACTGCTCATCGAGATGTTCCAAGTGAAGTAGGCGCTCTTCAAGACTCAAAGTCTCAAGAAGGAGCTCAACAGCTAATTTAAGAGATGGAATTTCACAATCAACCAAAAAGATAGATTCCATCCCATAAACCAACTGAAAAGGTGTAAAACTAGTAGCCGTTTTCACGGAGGTTCGGTATGCCCAAAGAGCCGAATACACCATGACGTGCCAATTGGATCGATTTTTGTCGATTGTCCATTGGAGGATCGTCTTAAGAGTTTTATTGACTGCCTCGACCTGTCCATTGGCCTGAGGATAATAAGGGGACGAATGCTCCTGCCAGAAACCTAATTTGAGAGCCAATTCAGACATCAGTTGATTCTGGAAATGACTGCCATGATCAGTGACAATCTCTCTCGGGATACCGAATCTTGAGATAACCTGATTGAAAAGAAACAATGCTACCGTGTCACTATCGTTCTTATAAGTAGGCATGGCCTTAGACCACTTCGTAAAGTAGTCTACAGCCACGATAATGTACCTGTGATTCACCGCTGAAGGCGGATTACAAGTGGTAAAATCAATACCCCACTTAGTAAAGTGACCGACGGTAACAACGGGAAAAAGAGGAGCTGAATGCGCGCGCATCTTCCGAGTAAAAATTTGACAAGGGTGACAGCGTTTGACCGCTTCCACACAGTCTTTAAAAAGTGAAGGCCAAAAATAGCTGGCACGTAAGATGCGCTAGGCTGTAGCAAGCCCTGATAGATGACCACCACAAGCTCCACTGTGGCAGTCATTGAGTACTGACTCTGCTTCCTCTAAGGTTAAACAGCGCTGAAGGATTGAATCAACCCCTCGACGGTATAATGTGTCACCAATGATAAGATAGTTTTTAGCCAGGTGACGTAATTTTCGACGTTCATCCTTGGAGAAAGTAGAGGGAAACTTCGAAGTCTGGAGATAGACAATGATATCTCCATACCAAGGGTCGAGTGAAGAGATGAGGAATAAATGTTCAACGGGAAAACTTTCCTCATAAACAGTTTCCTCTCCACAAGGCAGCTCAGAAATTAGCTCCGCGAAAACCATAGATTTCTTAGACTTTGCAGACAAGAACTCGAGATCAAATTCTTGCAAAATGACTATCCATCAATTATATTTGCCCCCAATCACTCACCTACTAAGGTCAAATTGAAATGGATTGACTGCCGCTAAGACAAAATTTTTGCGTAGCAAGATATAATGACGGAGCCGCTAGACAGCATGGACAGCTGCCAAGGCCAACTTCTCAACCGGAGAATAGCGAAGTTCAGGACCTATTAAACCTCGACTCAAATAATAAATCACATGCTCGGTGAGAGCATCATCTTCCTGAACGAGAACCATACCAATGGTTGATTCTGCTGCAGCGAGATATAAAAGGAAGTCTCTACCATAATTCGGTGGACTCAAAAGCGGGGCAGAGACCAATGCCTTTTTCAAAGCATCAAACGATCGCTGCACAAAGTCATCCCATACAAATGGAACTCCTTTCTGTAGCAAACGCATAAACCCTTTAGTGATCTCGGCGTAGTTCGCTATAAACTGTCTTAAATAATTAGCCTTCCCTTGAAGACTTTGAAGTTGTCGAATTGAGGACGGGGGAGGCAACTGAACTATTGCCTCAACCTTGAAGGGATCAACCCGAATCCCTTCATTGGGCACGATGAACCCTAACAACCGACCGGACGTAACCGCAAAAATGCACTTGTTGGGATTCAACCGGATTTTATAAAAATGACATCGCTCAAAAACCAATTGAAGATGACTAGGGTGATCAGTTCTCTTTCAAGAACGAGCAGCGAGATCATCCAAGTATGCTTTGATGACATGTTTGATGTCGTGGAAAGCATATGACATGGCCCGCTGAAAAGTGGATCCAGCATTTTTAAGACCAAAAGGAATCTTTTTATATGAAAAGGTACCCCAGGGACATATAAAGGCTGTCTTATGTTGATCTTCAGGACGGATAGAAATTTGATTATAACCTGAAAAACCATCCATGAAGGAAAAATCTCATTACCTGCACACTCGTCGATAATCTGATCAATGAATGGTGTGGGGTAATTATCTTTCGAACAAGCCTTGTTTAAGTCCCTAAAATCGATGCATACTCGGATTGTTCCTTGCTTTTTATCCACAAGGACTGGATTAGAAACCCAATCAGTAAGAGGAACAGGGTATATGAAACCTGCCTTTAGCAGCTTCTCAACTTTGGCTTTGATAGCTGCTACTTTCATAGGATTAACCAGCCGAAGCCTTTGACGAACCGGTTTAGTGTTCTTATACGTCTTGATCTCATGCTGAACTATAGAAGGATCAATGTCGGGCATTTCCTCATAAGACCAAGAAAATACATCTCGAAATTCCTTAAATAGGTCGGTGTAAATTTGAATTTCTTCAGGGGAACACTCAATTCCGATGAAAAGATTCTCGATCATGTTAGGGTCCCTAGAGATGTTTATAGGTATCAGTTTTGAAATCACCGACATATTACCTTTGCACAAATGTGTGCTGGAGCCAAAGGGTATGACACCATACAAACATCACTAGTGAAGAGCTCGGAGAATCTAGATTCTATTTCCTGTAATGGAGGAAGAAAGTATGAACGATGGTGTAAGTCTTCCCAAGGTCGATCTACACCCATCATTACTTCGAGGATTGCTTCTTCAGAAGGTAAAACCAAATCTAAGTAGTCCAAGGCAGAGGTAGAATCCAGGCTCCAGGCTGGGGCCACATCACCATCTAACTCCTCTTTGGAAAACGGAGGAGAGTGGTTGTCTGCAGAGTCTACGATAGACTGATATCTAAGCTCAATTGCAAATATAGGAAATGCCATTCCATTTACTTGTCCTTCAACTAATGTGGTTGTAGGTGAAAGTAAGGTCCAAGGGTCTGAAAAATAACGAGTTCGGAAGAACTCTTCTCGAGGAGACTCCTTAGATGATGAAATAGCATTGATTTTAGTGAAAGGAGAGGGAAAATCAAAGGTACCCATCAATGAGGAATACATTCCCACTCCTAAAGTCTCAGTAGGTAGGCGAGGGTTATCCACTAAAGGAATAGTAGAGTCAGAGCTTGCTTGAGGATCGACTGGACAATAATCCATTTGATCAACCTTAATTATTTTCCCCTCATGAGGAAAGCAAATGACACGAAATAGAGTCGAAACAACAACATCCATTTCGTATACCCAGTTCCTTCCTAATAGGAGATTATAGTCTAGGTTAGCGTCTATGACTTCTACTTTAATATTGACGACCTTCCCCCCAACACATATAGGAAAGGCCGGGATAATCCCATGCGGCCTATGAGAATGACCATCAAATGTAGTCAAGACGGTGGGTGAAGGAATAGCCGAAGGTGATCCAATAGCCTTCCAGCATGACATCGACATGATGCACGTGGAAGCTCCTTCATCTATAACGGTACAAAAAATGTTAATTTTCCGGTATGTAGACTTTATTTGGAAAGCCATATGATGAGGGAGTCGCTTTTTGACATTTAACATGTCAAAAGTGAGCACTAAAGAGTTAGTTGGATCGAATGCTCCAATCGCGAAAGGTAAAGCACTTCGCTGAGATGGACATGACTGGAGAACCTATAAAGTGGACATGGTGCATGGACTCTGAGCCAGATCCTCCACAATGGAGTAACTCTGGGTAGCCCTGGCATTAGGATTAATAGTCGCGTGTTTAGCGGAACCTTTTGGTATCCGTGGTATTGTCTCAACAGGGGGTCGTTCAATATGAAGGTCGGTATTTCCGGGAACAGTCTTGTCCTTGGAAGTTTCGGCTTCACCATAATCACGTGACCGAGTAGTCACATGGACGTTAGAATCCATCATGAAAACATTCGATGATTTCTCCCCTTCCTGGTTGCCCCCTGCCGAGGTACCAGGATTTGAGCTTGCGCCAGCAAGAAGTTGCTGCCCTTGGGGAAAAGGGTTGGTTAACACAGCCTGAGAACTGGAATTTCCTTGCTATCCTAACAAGCGCTGAGCATCTTCAATCTTAGGGCAGAGATGAGTTAAATGGTCTCCACTGCACAGCTTGCATGGAAACTTGACTTTATTTCTAGACTCATTTCTACCACCACCAGCGTTGTTGCCGGACTTATTCGCATCAGGCTTCCCATCCTAGTTCTTTTTCTTGCCTCGTCCTTTCTTTTTCCCATTGGAATTTTGATTTCCTTTGGGGTTATCGAATTGCACGACATTAATTGAAGAAGTTTGGGAAGTCGGGGGATTAGACGATGTGACTTGGTTGTTAGAAGCAGTTTGTAAGGACAACTGCAGCAATTGGTTCAACAAGTTCACGGTAGTTGTGTCTACCGACCCAACGATGCCATCCGCGTGGGGACCTGGCTTCGACCTAGCTACATCAACCTTAGACCCAGGAGCATTTGGCAAGTATTTTTGTAGGAACCCAGACTGAGAGTAGATCAATTCTAATTGTTGGGCCCTAAAAATGGCTTGCTCCTCAGAATAGACTCCAGACATGGAGACATCCTTGGAGATCTCGGGTTGTAAAGATTTCAAAAACCACTCGAGACAGTACTCCAGATGAATTTCGGCTTTAATGAGCCTTTTCCTTCGTCTCCATTCCTGAATATGGTCAGAAATGTGAGTTGCCTTATCCTAACGGAAAGTGGCCAGAAGTTCAGTTCCGGCATCATAACGGACAGGCAACTGGAAATGATTTAAGAAAATATTGGCTAAGTCAGCGAAAGATGTAAAGCTTCCCCGTGGCAACTCTATATACCATTTGGCCGCATTACCAGTCAAGGTGCGTTGAAAGAGTCTCAACCTAATCGAGTCATCGATAAGGGAGTTAGATGAGCACCACAAATGGAATGTGGTTACATGGTCGCCTGGGTCCTCACCACTCTTCCCTTCGAATTTTGGAACGTCTGAAGGGAGTTTGGTTGGGACCAAAGGCCAGGCCGGATTGTACTTGATTGGGTCATTTGTTAACTTAGTGAGGTTTGGCAAGTTCAACGTTGCTAGAAACGGAAGCCTAGGAGGACCTTGGGGATTCCACCCAGACTGGGCAGAACTCTCAAAGTTCTGAAAAGATTGTCTTGGATTTTGGGAGGCACCAGGCTATCTGAAGTAGCCAGTAGAACCGGCTGAACCGAAAGGCAAGCCTTGTGATCCAACAAAATTCGGAGTTTTACCAACTCCGGCCGTATAGCCTCCATAACCGGCAAAGGTTCATCCTAAAGGATTATAAGGAGTTGATAACCCCTAATACGGATTCGAAGCCAAAGCTAGGGGAGGAATACTTTGAAACGAACTAACCGTGGAGTATGGCCTATTCCCTTGTTGGTCGAAGAACGGATTCCCAGTTCCCACTGTTATAGACATTTTTGTGCCTTACAGCATTGAGCATGAAATGTCCATAATCAAGGGATCCAAAGTCCCTAAACATGTTGTTCCTACCCCTAGAGGAACAAGGCTAGCAAACCACAACAATTCTCCACCTGAAACTGCTAAAAAACAAGCCAATTCTGGATCATGTCAACTGCTCCACTGAGCATCTGCGCTGAATGTCAACTGCTCCACTGTCTACCTGCGTTGAATGTCAACTCCAACAAAGGCTACCTGCGCTGAGCGAGTTTGGACAAGTGGCAGGCTCATTCCTCAATGTGTCAATGCCCAGGAAGCTTCCAAAATGACACTTGTATCAGGGAATTCGACTGGTGATGAGTAAGAGGTTCCAAATCTCCAAGTGGAAGCAAGAACCTCCAAGTGGACTCAAGAACTGAGAGAGGGAGAGGACACTAGTCAGATCTCAAGCTGACTCATCCTCTCTCCAAAATAACTATATATAGATCTCTCCTCCATGAGATCTAAGAGGCTGGAATTTTGTTATTGCAAAGAATTGCTGTTGGTTTGAGATTGGAATCATTGGGTGCTTAATGCTTTGAAGGGAGGTGAAGATAGGAATTCCATTCTGCTGGGAAGGAGATGCTAGATTGGAGCCCTCTGGGTTGTATCTCTTCCTGAACCTTGTTATTTATCAATAAAGCTATCTTGGTTCTCTCCTATATACTGATGTATCTTTGATGTATGATTGCATTAGTGTATTTGATTTATGTCTAATCCTGAATCATATATGAATATGAATATCTGTCTTTGTGTTGTGTTCTTCTCTTGTCGCAAGTAGCTGTTCTCTTGTCGCAAGTAGCTGTTCTCTTGTGATCTCGCAGGAATCTATTGAAGCTGGGCGAGCGAGGAGGCAAGTAGCTGTGAACACCCAAAGAGAAGAGGATCTGGATCGAGGGACAAACGGAAGACACCGGTAAGTCTATTGATCTCTCTTCTTTCACATTTCATAAAGGAAGAAACCAAAATAGCTGTTTCTGTTTGTTGCTAAGGCATTGTCACACCTTAGGTGGATAGGATCATCCTGCATAGGCATTTTTCCCCACAACAAATTGGCGACTCCACTGGGGAGATTTGTTTTAGTCATTTTATTTGTGTTTCTATCATTGTTTGTTTCATAGACTCAACAGCAATAATCGAACTGCTTCTGCCATTCTCGGTTGCAAAGTAGACAGTTGCTGCCTTGATCCAATCACTGGATTTGTCTATGGTCTGAACAATGGATTCATAAATGATTTGATGATCCTTTGTGATAGATCTTAGTACCCCCTCAAAGCATCCCTTTGATTGTACCTTGCTTGTGTTTCTGATTTGGCCTGAAACCGTTGATTATTGAGCAATCTGTGACCCAGAACCCAGTGAGAAATGAGAGTTTCTCCTTCAGCGCGACCACTGTGAAGGCATTCTGTATTTCAACGCAGGTCCCGTGAAGGCTACCTGCGCTGAATGTCAAAACCACAGTGGTGAGGTTGCGCTGAACCAGTTTGGCCTTGTGCAGCTGGGGTTCTCTGCTCTCTGTTGCCCTGTTTTGATCTCTGTTTTTTTGCAGCCTGTAACTAGCATAGGTACCAGTCTGATAACTCCTTTTCTCTGCTTAAATTCTGCCTCCTTTTGTACAAAAATACTGTGAGTGTTTTTATGTGTTTGTGGCGTCATTTACAGTTTTCCTATGCATGAGTGAAATAGTCATCCTGTAGCCCTTGATTCAGATCTGATTGACTGTCATCTTAGGAGAGAGTTCATTGGCTGTTTACAGTTGATTATACATTTGCTTTTGCTTATCGGTTTGAGTTTGTCTCTTTTAAGTGTCGAAACAAGCTGTTCATTTCGAAAGTCGCAAAGTGTTGTAATCTCTTCTACCCTTGTTGATTTCGAAAAAGTAAACTTGTTTGTATCTGTCATTTAAAAGCAAATTCAAAGTTGTACAAAAAGCTTTCTTTGTAGGCATCAATACTAAGAAAGAGAAAAACAAACACCTGCATTGTGCATTTGCATTTTGATAAGTTTGCATGCTTGATTTAGGAACAGTGCATTAGTGTGTGCTGATTGCTCTTTGAGAAAAGATGGTGTCTTTCTTTTCCCTTAGTAGCTAGGATTTTCAAAGTTGAAAAGATAATAAAGCTTGCTTATCATCTTAGACTGCATTTAGGAATTGTACCATACATCTCGTGATGATCCAGAAAGGCAAACTTCTAAAAAGATCAACTTAAAATAAACTGAATGAACTTAACAACGCTTTGCAACATAACGCACAACATAGAGGTCTAGGCTAGAGACGTGTTCCGGCGTCGTTAAGCCTGGTGACTGTCGATCTCGTGGAAGGTGGGTGATTCCTCCTGAGGGACGATAGCGCCAGTACGGATTGTGCTCCCACGTACCGTCGCGTATATATTGGGAGACCCTTATAGGAATATATCCTTTATCCTTAGGAAGCCGTGTCGGCCGCCCTACTGATCGCAATGCACTGAACACAGCATTCAGGAAGATCGACCGCCCGTACCCTAAAAAGTATTCTGCGGTTTTGTGAAAAGTTTGGCACACCCTCTGCCTAGAACTCCAGAGCAGTTTCTTTTGGCCTTTTTCAGACTCTATAACAGAAAAAGTCCATCCGAGCATTTGTCACTTCGGGCTCGTTAAAACATCGAAGGAGACTAGAGTCATCTTTAGCTTTTTCTCGACTCTTTAAAAATGAAAAAGCAAGTTGTGTCTAAGCGTCGTTAAAAATTTATTTTAAACGGAATAATCATCACCATTCCCTCGTTGGTCTTCGAAGTTAGTCTCTTTTCATCGTAAGTTCTTGTAGAATCGCTAGAAAATCTTTTGGATAGACTAGATATGTCTGAACAACCATCGACATCCAGGACTATGTCATCCGACACAGCAGTGGCAGAGCCTCCTGCTGCTACCCCAACGATGTTCGATGGTATACCATCTGTCCCGGAAAGTTATCAACAACAAGTCGGAGTCCCATCAGGGACTGCTTCGACGACATGGTTAGTTCCTATTTCTTCATCCGGATTATCATCTGGTATTTCTTATGTTGAAACTCAACAAATTGATCCAGTGTGTCTTCAAAGGCCAATCTACCCTTTAAGTACTGGATTGCCACCATATGGAGGGCAGTATGCTTTTTCATTGTTCCCCCCCGGAGAACAAACATATGGGAGTTTACAACAAAGTTCAGGTCAAACTGGAATTACATCCAGCGGTTGGGTACCAATACTGCCTCAGCAACCAAGGGTTGTATATTCAACGCAACCAGTCCACCCTGTGTCGAATATTCCCGCTATACCTGCTATGGTGACTGCATCGCAAGTACAAGCACTACCTGTTGTATGTCAACCCCAAGTTTCTCAGGTTGCAATACAACAGCTTCTTGTCTCAACGACTCAATCACAACCTCAGGTTAGTGACTCCTTATCTGGAGCGACTCAGGCTCAAACAAGTACTATGACTCCTCATCTTGGTCAATCATCCAGTATTGGACAACAGCAAATGGTCCAACAACCAGGGCTGGTTCAATCTCAACAACCGCCGTTCCAGCAATCATATCAAGGACCTGAGCAACAAGTCTTTGTAAGTAATGGGCAACCATATTATAGTGGTTATGCCCATCAACCTTGTCAAAGTTGCCAGCATTATGCTGGTATGCAAAGACCCATTGCTCAGGCGATTCCATCTTATCCTGGGTATGCTTCGCCTAACCTGAATCAACAGTTGCCCTTTGTAGCAACTCTAGAATTACCAGATCTAAACCGGCTGACGAATGATCCAATTGCTTATGCCCCTTGGTGGCCAGCGATTCCGCATAAACTTCCGTTAGATATTCCTAAATTTAATGGAAATCCAGGTGAAGATCCATCGAATCACGTGATGACATTTCATCTATGGTGTTCATCAAACACCCTAAACGATGATTCGATAAGGCTTCGCCTTTTTCAGAGGACGTTAATGGGTCCAGCGGAAAAATGGTATATTGAATTGCCTAGAGCTTCGTTCGACAACTTCAGTACCTTAGCCACGACTTTCTTAACCCATTTTCAATTACCGACAAGGTATGAAATGGGAACAGAACTCCTAACCAACTTCAAACAGACAACGGCCACTCACATATCTGATCATATACATGAGTGGCGACGTCGTCGTAGGATGGTAAAAACGTACGTTCCCGATCAGCTATTAGCTGAATGGTTTATCAAGTCATTACTTCCCGCTATAACGGAAGATGTGGCAAAGGGAGGAGTCGTAACGGAAGAGCAAGTTATTGCTCGTGCGCAATATCTAGACTTGGTCTATACTCAGTCTGGCACGCTCTACGACAAAATACCTGATGCCCCTAGACCGGAATTCTCAATTCCTCCTCCTCCTAAATCAAACAATGACTCTCATGCTGGTGATGGTGTGATTGGCAAAACAGATACGAAATCGACAAAGGCTACATCTAAAAAGGCCTGTAAGATTTCTAGTCAAAATGCAAATGAGGAACTTCTTGCCTCGGAAGTAAATGCCATGTCGACCGACAAGGGCAAACAACTGAAGCAACCAGGGGGCAAGAAGAAAAAGAAAGGGAGAAAAAGGAAACCCCCTGCGGGGTGTCATATATGCGATGAGGATCATTGGATGAGAGATTGTCCACATATAGCTGAAGTTAAGAAACTCTTTAAGAGTTCAAAAACCCCAGCAGTATTGACTGATCCGTTTCCAAGCCCGGGAACCAAACTGGTTGCTAATCAAAATGCTTCCCGATCCCAAGTGCTTATGTTGTCTACCTCAAAGCAGCAGAATGATGCTTTGACAAGGAATAAAGATTACGAGAATCCACAGCTGTCGAATAACAAGGCTAATGAACAACCTAGTAGTTCGATGACAACTTTGACCGAAGTTGTGCCACCCATCATTCCTGAACCAATGATAAAGTCGCCAAAGGGAGTAGTACACAAATCGACATTTAATCCTCGTGCCAAAGTAGCACAAAATTATGATATAGTAGAGGACCTGGCCCGATCGCCGTCCGCTATGTCGACACTTGAGGTACCGCAAAATTGCCCCTCCCAAGAGCAAGCTTTATTATTAGCAATAGGTGGGATTGACCCAATGGATTCCAATCTTGTGGCCTTTGATCATAAAGGATATGACCCTCAGTTACCAGCTCAACTAGCTTTCCTTATTCAAGTGAAAGCCCTCAACAAAACTGTTCATCGAACAATTATTGATGAGGGGGCATCTACATGTATTATGTCGATGAGTTGCTGGAAAAATTTAGGCTCACCACCCTTGTCGAGATCGTCAATGACGTTAAAATCATTTGATGGACAATCATACACTCCATACGGGATTTTAAGTAACTTGCAAGTTGAACTAGGGGGCAAAATAGTAGAAATTGATGTTGAAGTAATTGATGGAAAACTCGATTACAACATCCTACTGGGAAGGCCTTGGATATATGCCATGGCCGCAGTTGTGTCGACCTACTTCAGGAAGATTGCATTTCCCTTTCAAGGAGGAATTACAGTCGTCAACCAACAAACTTTCCTCCCCGACAGTTCACAAGTTATGGGAAGCATTCCAATGATCCATGGAAGCAATCATTCGCTTCAAAATATTGGAGTAGGTCTCCTAAAAGACCCTCCCTTAATGGGTACTTTTTCCCTACCGCCTACAAGTAATCTGGCGGAAGTAGCCACAGTGGAAACCTACAATATGAAATCTTCTATATCTAATAGATTCGGAAGATTCCTAAACATTTTGTCAGCATGGATCATCGCCCTAATAGAAATACTGTAAATACAGTGGGCTCCGAGGACGGTTCTTATCTCGTGTCAACCTCGTTAAAAAATGAAACAAGGAGTCATGAGGATAGTTCGTTTACTGTGTCAACCTCATTAAAAAATGAAACAAATCCCCTTTTCGAGTCTCAAAGGTAAACCTTCATTCCAACCACCGAGTTGAATGCAATGAAGCTTGGGGGGCATGCACCTCGATTTGCGTTATTATGCTGGGGGCATGCAAACTTATCATCGAGCAGTTTTAGCACAAAGTTCATGCTCGTTAAAAAATAAACGCAAGATTCGAGTAGTTTTAGCACAAAGTTCATGCTCGTTAAAAAAAATAAACGCAAGATCCGAGCAGTTTTAGCGCATAGTTCATGCTCGTTAAAAAATAAACATAAGTTTGAGCAGTGTTTTGGCGCATTCAAGCTCGTTAAAAAATGAACCCATCCCGGTAAATAACCATTGTGTATGTAACCTTATCTACCATAAAAGCCTTGGTCGTGTTTGCACCATCACCTCCACTTTTCATTTGGCCGATCGTTCACCTCCATCTGATTGTTTACCCATTTTGAGGAGCAGCTGTGAAGAGTGATTTCACCTAGCCATCCTTGTGACACTGCCGTGATTGGAGAATTCCAACCTGTACCTAGAATCTGCTGCTAACCCTGTTTATCACTCGTTCCTCAAAAGACGAGTCTTCTTTAAGCTCTTTTCAACTAACTCGTAAAATATGAAAAGATTGCCGAGTTTTGGCCTTCCAGCTCGTTAAAGCGACAGGAAGTGCTATCCCTCCTCTAGATTTTAATCTTTTTGGACCTGAGGGATTATTGCACAAAAAGATCGAGCGCTTGTTTTGTTCGGCTCGTTAAAATGATCGAAAACTCATCCCTTCTGTATTGTTTTATACTTTTTCGGACTTAAGGGATTAGATGACGAAAAAGGAATTTTGGAGTTAACTTTATGTACCTTTTCAGACTCTCTAAAAATCAAAAGGACCGAGTTATCTTTGTCGTTAGACTAATTAAAATCATTAAATAGCGACAAACTTGTCTTTAGACGAGAACGAGTTTCACTATCGCTAGGCTCGTTAAAACATAGCGATGGGCTTGCCCGAAGGGTAGGTTATAGAACAAGCATATGTTAACCTCCTCAAGCTTGACAAAAATAAAGAGGTACTGGTCAGCAATGACTGGGGAAAATTGGGAGAAAACTAAAGAGAACTTTGATGGTAGCAGGTCGCTCTTGAACATGATACTTTTCCTCCGTACCACAATCGGGTTGGGTTGTTTCATTCACCGGTCACATCACCATGGTCTCGCCATACCATCCATATTTGGGGTAATGCTACCGATCCATCGCATCAGTGTCGCCATATGTTCAAGAGAAGTCGTTCAGAAAGAGTCAACAGGGTCCCATCCATTGCCATACATTATCCTTCATCCATTCATGACCGCCACCCTGAATCATATGTCACAGATCGTTTTCACCTCCATTAAAATCATTAGCTCCGTTCCGTGTCACTGATGTGGGATTCATTAAGGCCCTCCTTTGACGGATAACTTCTTGTCGACATCAGCTCATTATCCAAGAAGTTGATCTAGGAACAACCCCTTCAGTACTTTGAAGCTTGCATGCCTTAATGGCAAGTTTCTCACTTTCGGCGACAGGTATACATCAATGACCTTCGACGCCAAGTCCTTTATTCACACCACGTGAATTGTACTGCAATACCTTGAGGGTCATTATCATTATCGGTGATTCCTCTCGCGCTTGTTAACGGTTTACATCATTGACCGGTAATCAAGCGATGTCTTTCCATGTTCGACTTCAGCGCAATTCTCACATGGATCGACTTGTACTTAGAGTAAAGATCGAACGAGTTTGAAGACCCCGGATCTAGTTTCATCCATCCGAGCTGCGATATATATTCAGGAAAAATAAAGACATTTGTCATGTACATGATTGCAGCAGATGATCATCCTACTCAAAGGATGATAATTTCACCAAAATTATCAGTCTACCATCAGACGATTGTCTGTGCTATGTACAAAAAATGAATTTATAAAGCTGAGCATGGGAATGCCCGCCTCAGCTAGATCATGAAAGCAGTATGAATCATAATGTATTGTATTGTATCTTATTACAGGTCTCCTCCCAGCAAATGGATGAACTTCGGACCCTCCTGGATAAAGCATTTCACCCGATAAACGGCCTCATACTTTAGGGGGCAACTGTTATAGACATTTTTGTGCCTTACAGCATTGAGCATGAAATGTCCATAATCAAGGGATCCAAAGTCCCTAAACATGTTGTTCCTACCCCTAGAGGAACAAGGCTAGCAAACCACAGCAATTCACAGAAGTTCTCCACCTGAAACTGCTCAAAAACAAGCCAATTCTGGATCATGTCAACTGCTCCACTGAGCATCTGCGCTGAATGTCAACTGCTCCACTGTCTACCTGCGTTGAATGTCAACTCCAACAAAGGCTACCTGCGCTGAGCGAGTTTGGACAAGTGGCAGGCTCATTCCTCAATGTGTCAATGCCCAGGAAGCTTCCAAAATGACACTTGTATCAGGGAATTCGACTGGTGATGAGTAAGAGGTTCCAAATCTCCAAGTGGAAGCAAGAACCTCCAAGTGGACTCAAGAACTGAGAGAGGGAGAGGACACTAGTCAGATCTCAAGCTGACTCATCCTCTCTCCAAAATAACTATATATAGATCTCTCCTCCATGAGATCTAAGAGGCTGGAATTTTGTTATTGCAAAGAATTGCTGTTAGTTTGAGATTGGAATCATTGGGTGCTTAATGCTTTGAAAGGAGGTGAAGATAGGAATTCCATTTTGCTGGGAAGGAGATGCTGGATTGGAGCCCTCTGGGTTGTATCTCTTCCTGAACCCTGTTATTTATCAATAAAGCTATCTTGGTTCTCTCCTATATACTGATGTATCTTTGATGTATGATTGCATTAGTGTATTTGATTTATGTCTAATCCTGAATCATTTATGAATATGAATATCTGTCTTTGTGTTGTGTTCTTCTCTTGTCGCAAGTAGCTGTTCTCTTGTCGCAAGTAGCTGTTCTCTTGTGATCTCGCAGGAATCTATTGAAGCTGGGCGAGCGAGGAGGCAAGTAGCTGTGAACACCCAAAGAGAAGAGGATCTGGATCGAGGGACAAACGGAAGACACTGGTAAGTCTATTGATCTATCTTGTTTCACATTTCATAAAGGAAGAAACCAGAATAGTTGTTTCTGTTTGTTGCTAAGGCACTGTCACACCTTAGGTGGATAGGATCGTCCTGCATAGGCATTTTTCCCCACAACACCCGCGCTACTAACCCCAGGGTTAGTCCAACCTTGGAAAGGATTGCTGCTTTGTCCTACAGAAGAAAAAGGCATGGATCCTATCGTCGGGTTGGAATGTGGTATGTGACCACTACTGAAAGGAAAACCCTGGAATGAAGCCGATCCGCCCATCATGGACATAGCGGCACTAAATGGAACCGATGGAATACTCTGTGAGTGGGTGCCAAATGGGAAGAATCCAGTACCAAAAGCATTGGTTTGGGCATTTCCACTCGTGGACGAAATGGAGGTAGACCCAACTAAAGATGTGCTAGCAAAAGATCCACACAAGGAAGTAGAGGAGATGGAAATCGTTCCTCCCCCCTGTACCAATGTTGGAGTGTGCATAGTTGTAGCACTTGTAGAAGCCATGCTTCCAGTAGTGGTCATCGATGGTAAGCGTGTAGCATAACCTGGACTTCACTGTCTATGCGTCGGAGTCCCAACGTATTGCAATACGTCTAGATGACTAGATGGTAGTGGAGAATTCGGAGCCGCTAACGACTCTGAGAGTTCGTCTACCTATATTTTATTCTCCGCTTGAAAGAGAACTCGAGAAAGGACTGGAGTGTCCCTCTCTTGTTCGGAGGTGCCAGGCCTTGCTTGAACACTAATGCCCCTGAGAGGAGGATCAATCCCCGATGCGTCAACTGCTGTGGGACAAAACCCACCAGTAGTATTACCTCTGCGCCTTCTAGGAGAAGGCTCTAAAATTGGTGGTGAAAGACCACAAAGTCTTCGAGACCGTCTGGGAGATCGGTCAGCCACTTTGAATTTTTTGTTATGATCTAACTAAAGACTCAAAAAATTGAAAGCTAGGCCAACTAAGAGCACAGAGCACACAATATAAAGTCCCTAAAGATAACAGCCAGTCAAACAGCTTCCAAGTATTTCCACTTCGGGTGATTAGGACCGTACACCAAAATACAAGAAAGTGAATTAAGGGGCCTTCCGAAGATAGTCTGGGATGATGAGGGCCCAGTCCTATCAGTGAAGGTATCAGAGGAAGTTACGTTGACCTCCTAACAACAGCCTGCACCGATGCAAGCCCCCAAGCTTTGCAAGGGTGCCCTCCAGTAGTACTGTCGAGAGTGATGCAATGTCGACCTCAGGTGCCACAGGATTCCCCTCCGCAGCCACCTGTGTAGATCCCTAGGAGTAGCAACTATGGATACCAATTCGTCGCAGAAGCCAGGCAGAACAGTCGTGAGGTAAGTTCGGACAAGTAGGAGAGGGGGTGTCTCTCTTCCCTGTCTTTACAGACCCTCGTGCTTAACTCCCAGATCCGGAGCTTTCCTGGTCTTCCTAACGGTATTGGATTTTCTCTCGTTATTCAGACTCCTACGTTTGACGTTTAAATGGCCTTGGAGAGTTAACTCTCCACTCGCCTAATCCAAGGCCCTAAAATCCTAAACTTGTTGGTGTAACTGACTTAAACAGAAAGTTCTAGTGAATTTTAGTTAGTGCTTGATTTTAAAATAGGCTGTTCTTTAAGTCACAAGGTAACAGAAGTGAAACTAGTGGTGTTTTTTGACGCAAAAGAAATTAATAAAAACTTAACTACATGCACATGCACTTTTTCGTTTTTCGATGAAGAGCAATTTCTATAGGGTTCAGAGGAACTTCTAATAAAACAAATTTTTCTTTTCTTTTCATTAATTCATGCTTCAAACTCACAAAAGCTAACAAAGCTATATATGCCTAAAAAGGTATGCAAATCTATCCTAATGCAACAAATATATGCGGATGTAAGATTCAGAACTACTCTAAAAACAAAAAAATGAAAGTTTCTTGCTTATCAATCTTTATCTTTCCACTTAAAATGTCTAGATGGAATATGAGATGCTACCATTCATTTCGTCTAAACACTAAAAACAAGTTCTAAGACAAACATAAAGCACTTTCACTCACCAAAAGGAAACCAAATGAAAACCAAGTTCAAGAAAGCAAAACTAAGTTTTTCAAAAAGATTTTCTTCAAAAGCAAGAACAAAAGAGTCTTTTCAAAAATGCTCTCAACAAGACTGAAACTTTGTGATTGAAGAATAGGCAATCAAACACTTTTGTAAGTTGACACCACACAACGAATGAAAACTCAACAAAAATAAATGTGTTTAAAAGTGGTCTTAACAATCAAAAGCAGCAATGAAAGCTTTGGTAACGAAAACCAAAAAGATCAAAAAGACAAATTTCAAGAAAGTGTCAGTCAACAACTTTCATGAAACAAAGAAGCGGATGGTCACAAAAGCGGTTTTGTCAAGAAAACAAAAAATCACCAAAAGCAAGATTTGACATGAAGATTGAGAAAAATCTCCCTACCTTGATGAATCAGAGCAGCCAAGATTCCAAACAAGAAATCTTGCATGCTTGAACAAGAAAAGATGGTGTTTGCAACAACAAAAAACAAGACCAATACTCCTTATAATCAGAGAGAATTCAGAACAAGATGCTCACTGTAAAAAGAACAACTGACACTAGAAAATGACTGTTTTAGACTGACTCAAACTACCAACCAAACCTTCAGAGACAAAAATATTTACAAATCTTGAAAATTGCAAGATATACGCGACTGTACTTATGTACAGATTGCGTGTATACGCTACTGTAACTAAGGAAACCTGCGTATACGTGGGTTCACTTAAAGAAACATGCGTACATATGCCTCTATAACTAAGAAAAACAACGTATATAAAAGGTTTCAAGAAAAATAAAAAACAGACTGAAGAAACTGGCAAAACTTAAAGTTCAAGAACAGACCAGACAGTAACAGCAAGCAGACAAGTCAGCTGAGCCCTAATTGGCTTGAAAAACACCCAAACTAGGAACAACAAGTATGTTGTCCCCAGCGGAGTCACCAATTATGTTTGAGGGAAATGTTCCCCTAGGGCTTTTTGGGTTGAAACACTAGGAGACTGAAAGTTATCTATTCAAAGAAACATACATTCACACAACCATTATGCTATTATAAGCAAATTCTATTGATAAGGGTACGTACCTTTGGTCCTACGTTTGAGAAGGCCTTTAGTGTCCGAACCCTTCTTGGAGTTCCCTTCTTCTCTTTTGTCCTGCAAAACAACCAATTCCAAAGAACACAACAGTATATGGACAAAAACTTATAAAGAAAACATCTTCATGTTATAAAGAAAGGTAGTTAGTTATGAAATCCAAACAACCATTTACATATGAATTCTAAACATGAATATCATTAACATAAAGAAGATTCATTTCGGGAACCAAGACATGTGTTTCTTTTATTATAGACAAATAAAGTAGATAAAAAGGAATAATTTCACCTGAGTCACCTTCAGCAGGCTCCAAGCAAAGCTTCCTTCCGGATCCGTTCCAGCCTCAAGCCTTTAACAAACTCCTTCCATGACTCAATCCATGATGTCATAAATGGTGGATGAACATCAACACAAAAGGAAACAAGAGTTTCCTGTACAAATGGGGGAAGTGCAGAAAGCACAAGGGACTTCAGACCTGGTCAGGGGAAAAATTTCAGCATAATAACCTTTCTCTCTCCTCTCTCCTCCCTTAGGCCTTCCCTTTGAGGTCTTTTTATACCTCTCCCAAAGTAGTTTTTTAGTTGGGAGTTGGTTGGGAACAGTTGGGCCACGGGCACTAACAGGTGATCAGCAGGTAAAACCCATGATCTCCGCTCGAAAATAAGGAGTTTTATAATTTTTTAAGTGTTTTAATAAATATAAGTGGGTTGGGTATACACAGTCTCGCGTATACATGCGTTTAACTCAGGGCAATGTCGCGTATAAGGGATAAAACATTGTTTTTTAAATTTTAGGACCAGGTCTGGAAGGAGGGGTTGCCCTAGGCCATGAGTGCAGCATCACAAACCATAAGAGTGAGATTTGGAGCTATAACATTGGCAAAGATTGACACTGACATTGGTTCCAATGGGGATGGTAGCTCCTTGGAGGTGCCAAGAACTATAGATCTTTGGACAGCAGACAGTGCCTTCATCCATTAGGAAATGGAGTCAAAAACTCAAGCTGAAATGCATGACTGAAAACTGATGACTTGACGACACAAATTGACTCTCACTCAACTAAAAACTGACTTGATACTTGAACACAACCGAAAAACTGGAAAATATGCTCAATATGGAGCTTATTCAAACAACCTATGCTAGTTGTTCCATTCATCACCTGATCAAGTGAAATGAAACAACCAATGCAACCAAGTAAGCATTTCAGCTGCTGTTTGAATTCTACGCAAGTGCTTGCTTATGAAAAACAAGAGAGAACTACTGAAAGACAACTCCCATGAAAACTTGGGTCAATTCTAATGCCATCTTTTGAGATTATGTGACCTAACAGTTTGCCCTCTTCTAGGCCAAATAATGATTTCTTTGGGTTCAGTGATATACCATATTTTATGCAGATTAAAAACACTTGTCTGAGATGATCTAGGTGTTTCTGATATGATTTGGAAAATGAAGTAAGGTCATCTAGATATATGACCAGAAAATCATGAATTTCTTTAGCAAAAGCTATGTCCATTGCTCGTTGAAATGTTGCCCCTGCGTTCTTAAGTCCAAAAGGCATTTTTACATACTTGAAGGTTCCTCAAGCTGTTGTGAAAGTCGTCTTATCTTGATCATCAGGGTGAACTAGGATCTGATTAAAGCCTGAAAATCCATCTAGCAGTGAAATTCTAGAAGCTCCCACTACCCTTTGCAAAATGTGGTCCATCTTAGGTAAGGGGTAATGGTCTTTTAAAGAAACTTTATTCAGATTTCTCAAATCAACACATAGTCTTATTTCTCCTGTTTTCTTCCTAGTGGGCACGAGATTTGAAATCCATTCTAAGAATCTAATGGGTGCAATTATTCCAACTTAATACATTCTCTTGACTTCTTTTTCAATGAGAGGAAGAAGTACATGATTGACTCTTCTGAGTTTTTGTTTGAAAGGTTTTTGATTTTATTTCAGGGGTATTGTATGTTGGATCACAGAAGTATCATAGGACTTAAGGTCTTCATAGCTCCATGCAAAAACATCTTGAAATTCTTTGAACAATTCAATATATTTTAGCTTTTGGTCAGGAGGCAAAGCTTTGGACAATTTTATCATCTTAGGATTTTCTGGAGTTCCTATATTATGGTCCTCAATTTCTGTATTTAATGGTTGCATTCTTGGTTTTCTTGGAATATCATTAGAGTCAAAAATATCCTCCAGAGGAGTTAATCCTGTGGGTAAAAAATTATCCTTTAAATCAATCACTTCAGACTCTCCTTCAACAGTTTCATCAAAGTTTATTTCTTTCAGCTCTTGCAACTCTTTGCTAGTAAAGATTGTTGGATGCAAAATATGATTTGTTGTTTTAGCTGAAATATGAGTTTCAATTTTGTCCATTTGATGATCTTCACAAATGGTGCTTGTGTCTATATTTGCACTCGAAAATTCTTCTTTTAAAGTCAGGAAATTGTTAATCTGAGTGTCATTGTCAAACATCTACCAATTTTTTACATTGTTAGGTATAGTTGGTCTGTGTTTAATTTTAGCAGTAAAATGATGATTAGGCTCAAATGGCAGTTTACAAGTGCTGGAAAATGTTGCCAAACTGTGAGCATGCAAATTGTGTTTTCTCGAAATTTTGGTAAGCTGTGATTCTAGGAAGGTATTGAGTATTTCAGTTGCTACCCCTCTATAAGCTCTTAACTTGAGGTCATTGGTGAGAAATTTTCCTTTCATTTGTTAAATAACCAAATCAGAGTCTCCGAAAATTGATATCCTAACTGCCCCTATACTTTTTATCAATTTGAGTCCTAGCAGAAGGGCTTCATATTCATCCATGTTATTTGTGCATCTAAAATTCAGCCTGTATGCATGTCCCTCGGCATGATCATTTTGCATGTTATGTATCCAAATCCCTGCCCCTGCTCCTAGTTTATTCACTGATCCATCAAACTCTAAGTACCATAGGATTTCTTGATTACAGCTAGCATCAGGAGTTTTAAAGATTTGCTTAGTAGGTAGATTTGGATTTTCAATCTCATGTGGTTTCCCTTGTGTGTCTGTTGTATCAATTGTTTCAGCAATTTCTAGATCTTGAGTAATAGATTCTTCATTTATGCTTCTTCCTTGTGCTGATTCTCAAACCTTGTCATTAGTTGGAGGGAAAATTTCAGCATTGAATAGGATGAAAGAGTCCATATCAGAATGCATGGAATAAATGGGAAAATTTTGTGGTTTCTCTTGGCTGCCGACCACATATTTCATTAACGTTTCCCGATACAATTTCTTTGGCTGGCCAAAGACTGAGATGGTAGCATAGGACATGTCCAACTATAAAGATCCCTGGAGCTTTGCACCCCAAGATCTGGACAAAAGCATTCCATATTTTGGTGGGATATCAACTACCACTACATCCATTAAAATTGTCTTGGCAGGGTATTGGACTAGTGATACACATAAATGTTTAATTAGGCCTAGACATCTGACCAGACTAGAATCAAAAGAGAACAAGTCTTTATATGGCCTTGTGATATCTAGGTCCAACTTTTCCATGACAGATTTGGACATTAGATTATGGGAAGCTCCAGAATCAAACATTGCATTAAGAAGTACATTGTCATGAATGTTCAGACTTACATAGAAAGGAGGAACTCCTCCATCTACTGATTTACCATTTACTTCAGGGCCAAAAATTAATTCTGGCTGGTCATCTAGGACATTTACTGCATCTCTCTTTTCTGAAATTTGAAGTGATCTACTGATTTTTTCTCTATAGACTTCATGTTTAGCCAATTCGGATAATGGAATTGCTACTTTTAACTTGGCTATTTCGGTTTCAAGGTTGAAAGGTTTTTCTATTTGCATTTCGGGCAGCAAGCTTTTCTTTTCTGTTGTATTTTCAATGTTTTTTCCTTTATCAGGAGTGTTGTTATGAGCTGAATCTATTTTAAAATTAATTTTAGGAGATTCCTTTGCATTTTCTTTGGGAGGAAAGGAAGTGGAAGGTTGACTGTTTGATGGTTGTAAGTCAGATACGTCCTCAACCGTTGGCTCTTTTGGGTTGGGGTCTGTCCTAGCAGGGAGTTCTATAGGGGAAGTATTAACCTTTTCTTTTTTAGGATGCTTGGTATCTTTCTGCTTGTTAGTTTTAGGGAGATCTATCGTTCTGCTCAACTTATATTGCTTGTGAACCTCATAGACAGCTGCATCATATCCTTCTCTAAAGTCAAATGATTCCCCTGATTTGGTTTGAGATTGATTAAAGGTGTGAGCCTCTTAATCATCCTGGGTCAAGAATATTTGCTATTCACTGTTTAGACCCACTAAGTTAATTTGAGTGTCCTCTATTGGCTCACTAGAAGTTGAAGCTTTAGCATAGTTTTTTCTGGAATGGAGGCCTAATGTTTTGGTCAGGACCAGCCTTTCCAGTATTAGGATTCGGATTTTTCCTGAAGTTTCGATTTCTTCTGGTGTTAATTGGTTGACCATCCCAAGAGGATTTCCTCTAAATTATTTCTACTCTATCATCCAATCTATCCATTCTTTTGATAATTGCATCTAGTTTTTGCTCAAATGCAGAAGGTTCTTCTTTGAAGGGAGTCCTTCTTTCAGCTCTAGCTCGAGCTCGTTTAGAAATCAGATTGGCCTCTACACTGACAGCTATACTCTGCATGTCTTCTAAGCTTGGAGGAGCTCTTTCCCTGAGCTGGTAAGCCATGTTAGAATCAAATCCATCAGGGAATTTGGTCAAGGCCAGGTCTGGTGGAGGTCTAAGATTCTGAGGAATAGCATTGTACACATTATTGAACCTGGCACAGTAATCTTGAACAGTTTCTTGTGGGCCTCTTTTCAAGCTTTCATATTCTGATAGGATGTGTAATGGGTCCTTCTTCTTTTCCCATCTATTTAAAAAAGTTTGATAAAGGGAATATGGGTCATCAATAGTGTTTACAAGGAGTGCCCTAAACCAGGTCCTTACATCACCTGTTAAACTCTGGACAAAGATTTTCATTCTGACATCATCAACATCAATTTCATAGTTCTCAAAATAATCTGTCATTTTCTTAGTATGCTATTGAGTTTTGTAGGTGCCAGTACCATCAAAATAGGTAATTTTGCTTTGATAATCCTGAGGCATAGCCCCTGGATTTGTAGGTAACTACAGGGGAGCATATTGGTTTGCCATATTTACAGGGATAAATGGAACAGCTAGAAGAACAGGGATAACAGCTGAGATATGTGCAGTGGATGGAGGAGTGGAAAAGATGTTTTGAAGTGCTGATGGTGAACTAGGTGAAGCAGCAGTAATGGCAGAAAGGACTTGTGATTTTCCAGCAGTAAGCTCAGTTTGGATAGAATTCTGCTGAGGTGTGTCAAGGTTTAAATCAGCAAAATATTGTAGACTTTCTTGGCTTCTAAGGTTCTTAGGGATCAAATTTGGATTTTCAAAGATAGCTGGAGGGTTTGGATCTAGATTTGATCTTAGGAGGCTTTGAATTTTCCTTCAAATGTGTTTGAAACAAGAAAACTGATCAAGTCTTTGAGACAACTGTTCAAAGCCTAAAACTAGGCTGGAGATTGACTGAAGTAGCTTTTATTTACTCCTGTAATTGCATAGCAAAAAAAGTTTCAAAGGCTACCTAGCTAACTTCATGCTCCATCTGTAGCTTTAGAAAACAGATAGTAGTGACAAACAATCATTTAGGTCCCCAGCGGAGTCACCAATGATGTTATCACTCAGGTTGTTCCCCAAAAGTTTTAAGAAAATGGAATACGACCGAGGTAACCATAGACCAATCTTTTAGATGCAGGTTACAGCCAATCTGCATCCAGAGAGGGCTCTCTCTTTATAATTTAGCTTTGTTTTTAAGGTATATTAGGCTAGTTATGAAGTACAGGGGTTTGTTTGAATTTTGGATGGTGACATTCAATAGAACAGGGGTGTAAATATGAGAAGTTCAGTCCATTGGGCTAATGGAGTCTACAAGGATGAACTGTTGGACATGGTTTCTTTGACAGAGGGTGGTACTACAGAGCAGGTAATCAATCGTGAAACAAATTTTAAGATGAAATCAGGTGAGATGGAGTTAAGGGGTGAATGGAAACTAAGAATCCTTCATCATGCTGACAGAGGGAAAGTGGATGAATATTTCCAGGGAGAAGTTAAGAACTCCTTGGCTATATTCAAGATGTAAGAACCAGGGGAAACAGGAGCAATTAAGAATTTCTACTTATGCTAATCCTGAAGAAAACATAAATAATAACAGAGATTGAACACAGAGTACAGTTAAGCAAGTTCTGGGTTATTCTTTTTCCCTGTTATTCAAATCATGAACATAGATGACATATAAAATGTAGAAACTGTTAAACATGAGTTAAAAATACTTATTTATCGATGAAATAATTTGAGAATTCTGTAGCATAGTCCTCTGCCATCAATTCCACATCCAAAGAGTTCAGCAACAATGCATTCCAGCAACTTTTTATTTAGAAGAGTTCTCAGAGTTACAGTGCAATTCCAGAAATGTATCACCAACCCCTAATACTTCACTTGGGGAGGTATTTATACAAAAATGTTTACAAAATATCTCAATGACATAATATCTAGCAATAACTTCTTCTACCTACTCTACAGGGGAAGTAAATGATCTTGGGAAAAGGAAGAAATAAATGCGGAGGTGAATGTTGCTGTGCTGGCCGTTCAGTTGGTGAGATGCGTTGACCGTAAGCTTGGTGAGTTGGCTGGTGGATGTTTCCATTGATATTTTGCGTTGCTGGCTTAGCTTTCTTGGGAGTCTTTAATCTGGATTCGATAATCCACAGCCCCGCGAGACTCTCATCCGTTCCCTTTATCTGCTTTATCATATCTATTGTTTTCTGGGAAAAAACAAAAATTTGAAACCTGCCTACAGGATTTCCAACATACTTTGCCACCACTGCTCTTTTGGCAACTGATGTCTTTGCAACTTTATCAAAGTCTCATCAATGTCTATGTACCTGTAGAAGTTAGGCTGGACTGTAAAAAGATGTTGCACTCCATGTTCAATATAAAACAGATTTTCCAAGTTGCTGTAAAGAGTTTGGCTAGATGGAAGAGTCTTCTCTGCTAGAGTACTTGATGATGATGCATTTTGCTGATCAACAGCATGTCTATTCAACCTGAGCTAGTACTCAGCTTGTCTCAACAGGCATTCATTATTTCCCACCAGACTTGGTAAGCCCCTTTCTTGTAAAACTGCAACTTTTTCTAAAAAGGAATTTACCTCCACTTGCATGTCTTGGCTCTTCCTCTCCAAATTCTGCATCAGGGTTCTCATGGTCAGAACTCTTTTGATTGTTAGGATGGTACCTATCCTGTCTCTGATGTCCAATTCTGCTAGTTCTTCCTTGGTTTTAGTGTTCAAAAAATGGATTAGCCTGTTGGCCTGTTCAGGCTTATGTCCCAATAAATTTCTGGCCTTTTGAATTTCCACCTGGGCTGCTGCTATCAAGTCAATTTGTTCATATATAATTTGAATGGATCTCCACACATTACTGATTGATTCACTGATGTTAGCCCACAAAATGCCCTTGATTTCTCCCAGAGGCTTATCTAAAGAGAGGTATTTTTCCAATGCCTTTACCTTATTCTCTAATGCCTTCACCTCTCTTGTCTTTTCTGCCACAGTCATCTTAGATTTGTCATAACTTATTTCTAACTTTGCCAATTTCTCTTTGGCTTCTTTCAATTCTGATACTTGGAGTTTTAAATCTTCCATAGCCTTTATTAATTCCTCAATGGTAATGGTGGTGCTGCTGCCTACTACTATTGATGCTGAAGTACCTGCTGTTGATGCTGGGACAGTGGGAGGCACTACTGTTGCAACTGTGGGAGGAGCAATTGTAACTGTTGGAGCTATTTGAGATGGCTAGGAGGTCGACACTCCCTGCTTTTCCTGTAATGCCTTCTCCAATTCCTGCTCTATCTCATTTAGTCTTTGATTCATTTTCATTAGCAAATCCATCATGTTTTCTTCTGATTTTTCTTGCACAACCTCTGTGGTTTGTGGATGCATAGTAATTGGCAACTTCAATTGTTTCCTGAGGGCAGCAATATCCTCTTCCTTTTTCTTTATCAATGCTTTTATTCCCTTGGCATCCTTGGGATCATGTCCCAGCTCAATGATAATTTCTTCCAAGGACTTTATCCTGTTGTCCTTGGCTAAAGAAGATGCCTTTTCTAAATCTAGTTGGGCAGATGTGTTGTTCAATGAGTCCTGCAATTTATGAGCTAATATTTCCTTGTCTGCCAATGTGGAGTAGACCATCTCTCCAATTTTCTTGTGCAACTCAATCTGGTCCAAAGGGTGAATGTCTTTGGCAAGGGCCTCCAGATTTGTTCTAATATAATCAGCTGCTGACTGTGGCTATTGCACTTTAGGCTTGAAGTGGCTCAAGATCATTTTTCCTTCTTTAATATCATATGCAGACATTAACCTTTGCTGTTTGGCGGGGGTCATTTTGAGAAATTGATCATAAAGTTGCAGTCTTATTGGCTCATTCTGGGCCTTGATGTCTGTGAATGTTCTTTTGATATTAGAACCTTGCTCGCTTTGTGGCCTTAAGGAGGAAACTTCCACACTATGCTATTTCTCCAATTTCTGCCTTTGAGAAATGGTGGATGTTTCTAGCACTGGGGATGTCTGTTGGCTGGTTGCCCTCTCACCCCTTGGACTTTCTATGATTTCCTCAATAATTTCCTCTTTAGGTAGAGGATTTATCCTTCTCCTTTTAACCCCTGGTTGCTCTGTTGGCCCACTTACAGGTGTGGTCTCTTCTCGGTCACTTTTTCTGCCCTTTTCCTCATTTAGAGGAGTCTGCAATGCTGGTACCTCTAGTGCTTTGGTCTGGGCAAGAGGAATTTTCCCTTGGCCTTGTTGTTTTGATGATGCTGGCTGATCTGTCATTATGTGCTGTTCTAAATCTAGAACTTCTTTGCCCTTAGATGTCTTTGCTGTTGGTATAGTGCTTTCTTGGGTAGGTTGCTGTGAAGTTGCAGCAGTTGATGTGCCCACTCCAATTTGCTGAGGTACTTTGAAAGACACCTATTCAAAAGAGTCCAGGTCAACAGTCTTTTCAAGATTTTTCATCGCTTGTTCCATTTTTTCTTCCTCGGTAAGCTCTTCTATCAATGTGCCCTCCACTCACTCATCTTGATTAGCATACTGCTCTATTTCAGGGATCCTTCAATAATTATAGGCTGATAGCCTATTTTTTACCTTTCTATCATAGATGAATCCATTTGGGTCATAGGGTACCCACCAAAAGATCCTTTTTAATTTGAGTTGTTTAGCCAATATCTTTTTAGCATCTTGCCATCCTTCCTTTTTGTTAATGATGAAAGGGCCTAATTGGTTTCTTAATTTTAGCTGAGATTTTTTCTTGGCACCATAAAAATGTGTCAAATCTGAGCTGATAAATTGCCTGAAGTATTCTAGAGCAAACAGTCTTATAGGCACATATTTTGGCAGTTTATAAGGGCACAACTCACAGCCATATATCCTGATCTCAGTGTGATTTTGGTAAAAGTACCAGTCACCTATTTTGTAGATTTTGGAGAGCTATAAAATTTTCTGCATGTCACCAGAGAGTATGGGAGGAGGAATTCTCATCAACAAAGATGAGACTGGATGTATAAATAGATCAATGAATTCATAGTAAGTGCAATAAGAGTTATGGACTTGATGGAAGACTAAGGTCCAAAATATCACAGACCTCCTTTCTCCTTTAGTATCCAATTTTCTGATAGGAAACTAAAAACTGTCTGTTTGATAGTACAAGAACAGATGATATATATAAGAGGTATACTTGAAGACTCCTTCTCTGTCCAGATTTATGAATTGGTCATGGATCTTGTTGGTAATGAAGGTGGCAAATTCAAATTTGACAACAGGAGGATGTCCTGGAATAAACATGGACATCAAAGCTAAAATTGTCTCATCAACATATTCACTTGTCTTAAATCCCAGGATATAGGATATCATGTCAATAATGAATCTTCCAGCTTCATTGAACCAAGCATGGTGAAAAGGAGGTGGCTCTCTGGGCTGGAAATTTGGTCTCATGAATAAGTTGGCAATTCAGCCTATTTCTGCAGTTGATAGTTTAGAGCCTTCATCCAACAAATGTCCCATGGAAAGAGGAGCTAGAGGCTGACTAGGTTTGAAGTGTAGCATTTCATTGATTGACTCAGAAGTTATATGAAAAAGGGCAGTTCCAGTTGGAGACATGACTGCTCTTTGAGTAGGTTCATAATTGGCACAACAAAAGCGGATAACATCTAGGAATACATTTACTGAGGGGAGATAGTATCTGGGCAGATTGGATTCCCATATCCCATAGAGATCAGTTTTGTTTAGGT
The DNA here is from genome assembly GCA_031772625.1 of Pinus tabuliformis. NCBI lineage: Eukaryota > Viridiplantae > Streptophyta > Pinopsida > Pinales > Pinaceae > Pinus > Pinus tabuliformis. Next base: position 1,393,542,000 of record CM062804.1, read on the forward strand.
GACTGTTTCTAATTTCACAGAATGCTTGGAGGTGGTTTTTGTCACCAATTAAGTCTTGTATTTGAAAATCCCTATCAGCCAAGGGCAACCACTCTAAGTCTTTATGAGGTGCATTGAGGGGAGCAATGTTCAGGGCAACTGGAGCTTCCATTGCTCAATTATCTGTAATTTTCCAACTTGGAATTTAGTTTTTGTAGCCAAATAGGTAAAACGACAACTCTGGGGCTCTTTTCTGGGAATTGCAGACTAAAGCTGACTAGAATTTAGCTCACAGGGTGAAATTTGTAGAGGAAGACGAGATCTACAGGGTTTTTCGGTAAAAGTGGGCAAAAACAGTGGTTCTGGTGCGCCTTTTTGAAGGTGGTTTGATGAATTGAACTTAAATTTGGGCGTTTTTGGATAATTTGTAGAGGAGAGCTAAGAAAAACAGGGTTTGGAAGTGAAATTGAGGTAAATACCTGTTTTAACAGTGGACTGTGCGGATTGCAGGTCGCGGGACGAGCTGGAAGACCGAATTGCGGGGTTGATTTGGCTTGGTGGCGGACTGTGTGGTTAAATGCTGCTTTGGGATGTAAATCGTCATGCACAGGTCACATAGAGAAAACAAGTAGAAATGAGTGAAAACGACATTTTCACGCCTTTTTTAATAAAAAATTGATTTTGGCGGGCTTTTGGCGCGTTTCTGTCGGATGACGTCAGCATGACGTGGTGCTTTGTCATGTAGCAGGGTGATGTGGTGCTGACGTAGCACTGACGTGGTTGTGACGTTAGCGGATGACATGAGGGTGATGTCAGCAAGGAGGCAGCAGCGGTGGTAAGTGGTTTGGCCCCCGCACCACTTTTGGACAGAAGTGGTATTAGAGAGGAGGGCAGCGAGCAGTGCTGGAGGCCGCCACCTATCCCAAGGTATGGTGGAAAAACCACCATCCCTTGGGTGCTAAAGTACAGGCAGAGGAGGGCTCGTGATATTGATGTTGGCCATCCGATCTACGGGCTATGATCCGAGGGCTAGCGGCGATTGGGATGTGGCGGAGGCTACGGCGTGGGACCCGTGCAATTAAAAAATGAATTTAAATATTTAGTGGGGTATTTCCTTTGGTTATCAGGAGGGTTTGGTTATTTATTTAACCAAATGTTAAATAAACTCCATGGTTGTGCACGCAGGGTTGTTAATGGCCCCGGATGAACCAATAATTCCCATAAAACATTGATATATGGCTATAATTAGCCAGGGGTTGAGATATTTAAAGTCTTTTTGGGGTTTTCATGTATTTTATATAATACGAGGGAGGGGGAAATTTTATGTAGGAACTATATAATAAAGTTAATATGTTAAAATGAGAAATAGATTCAAACAAAAGCACTAAGTCGAAAAGTGAAACTTAGGCTTAGGGAAATGAAAAGGGATCCAAGCTATGAATTTTGGAAAACCTAGAAAAATGGAAGAAAGGAATTTTTACACAAGAAATGTGGCTTTGTTATCCTAAGTAAAAACAAAGTTTCACTTAGTCTTTTTTATGAAATGAAGTGAACTAGGAGTATTGAGCAGATCCCAACATCCTTGTGGGGAGGTTAGTAATTGTTTTTTGGAGAAATGAGGTGGGAAGTTAGTCATGCTTCATGTGTTTTGTGACCATATAGTTGATATGCTACTTATGATATCCATGAGATGAATCATCTTCAAAAGACAAAATTGCTCACAAACCTGCTTCTGCAACATCAAAACTGCCTACCCAGCCTATTACACCTAACATTTTCTCTTCCTTTTCCCTTGGGTGCATTTGAACTAGAAAACCCTTACTTTCTTCTTTTCTTTAACTGCCATCGTATCTAAGTCTGTCCTTATTTCTTCTAGGGGCTCAAATTTAGCTTTTGAGCACCTTTATTTCTCTACCTAACTACTTATCTGCCAAGCTTGAACTGTATGGACAGATTTCATTCTCTACCTCTAAAACAGGAAATTTAAACATGGAATGGCCAAGATGAAGCTGTTTGGCCATTCATCAACCGTGACAAAATTCACCTAAGTGCACATGATGAATTTTATTTTTGCAAAAATAGAATAGTAGTGGCAATTTGGACTAGCACACTTTCCTAGTCCTTTCTTTGGGGTTCATCTTCTTTCTTTTTGACCAATTGATTCTTTTGCCCTTTGATTTTTCCTTTAGGGCATACCCTCTTTTCATCTTTTTAATTTTTTGATTTTTTGAAAATATGGAACCTTTGCAGCATGGAAAGGATGAACATATTTGGCATTTCATCAATCAATCATGAAACATGACACCTATTGGTATAGGAGCATAACATAATTTACCCTTCAAAAACTGAAATGATTGAAAACAAAATGGTATGGAATCATCTTGTATCATTTGATCATATGTGTCAGCTTCCATGTCTTCATCTGCAACTTGATAATAAATGGCATTTAGGAGCTGCAAATCTGGATATGAGAATTATTGAACAAGGTTTTCATTGCTCTCAAGGTCGTCCATGTCAAGACTTGTAGACAATTGATTTCTGAGTGCATGAATGTTGTCTCTGATGAACTAAAATGAAGCAAAACAAAAAGGCAAAGATCCTTCACTTACTTCAAAATTTGCTTCACTTTCCTCCTCACATGCATAGCTGATATGTAATGGTTGATCATTGTATTCGAGCTGCTGTAAGTGAACTTCCTCCTCCCACAAACTAGTTGTTGATTCGTCTGCAATATTAACTTCTATGTAGAGAACATAATCGTCATCATCATACTGATCAAACTGAGGAAAATCATCAGTATAAAAGACATCCTCAAGCATACATGTCATATCAACATATCTCTCTTCTCCAAGATGATCTACAAAACAATCATTATCAGATCTATGACAACTGGGATAAGAAAGAAGATGTTTTGGATCAGCAACTTGTTCTTCTTCAAACAGCGAGGCATGGGCTTGAACATCATAATCATTCCTTGCGTTGATCTTGTCCATCATCTTTTCCACTTCACTTGCCAAAATGTCAAGCTTTACCTCTAGAGATGTCGATTCCTCCAGATCTATGTTTTTCATCTCTTCTTCCTTCAACTTTGCCCTTCGGATCAGCAAATGAGCCTCTACATCTACTGCACTATTCTCCATTTCTTCAAGTGTTGCAAGATTTCTTTCTCTTAGCTGAAACTCCATTTCTGGATCAAAGGCTTCCAGGTAGTGCCAGAGAGTGGATCCAGGAGGAGGTCTTATATTAACTGGCATCAAATAATAAACTTGGTTAAATCTGGCAGAAAATTGTTGTACTGTCTCCCCTGGTACTCTTTTCAGCTAGTTATACTCTTCTATAATCAAGAAAAGGTTTTGTCTTACCACCCACCTGTCGAGGAAAACTTTGATGAACTACTAGAAATCTGAGATGCTCACATCAGGCAGGGTTTTGAACCAGCTCTTGACTTTGCCTTGCAAAGAAAGAGAAAAAATCCTAATATTGACATCTTCTTCATCAACTTCCAAAAGGTCAAGGAAAGACTCAAAATTCAGTACATGTCTCTCAGCAGTGATATTGTCGCGTTCACCATAAAATCCTAGTAGATATAGGTCATGATTTTTAGGGAAAGCATGGGATATAGGAGGTAAAATCAGAGGCTTGTATCGATCTGGAATTTTACAAGGTATAGGGGTATGTACAGAAGGAGTAGAATTAGTCTTGGTCTCTTGAGGCTCATCATTTTGAAGACGGTTATCACAAGCTTCAGAAAAATGATCTTGATCAAGATCAAAGTCACGCAAATATTTGGTATTCACAATCTTCAAGGGGAAGGAATCAAATGCAGGGGGAGGATCTTTTCTCAAATACAATATACTTTGCAAAGCCTTCTCGACATTCTTGGGAAAAGAGAAGAAATAATTTATAACAAAGAACAAAATTTCTTGGATGAAATTCCAACTTGAATACCTGATCTTTCCATATTTTCCTTTCATGTTTCTGCTGGTCAGGATCATCCTCGACTGGAGTCCTTGGATCTGATCTCAAAAATGATTTGGAATTGCCAGGTGAATGATTTCAGCCTTTCCGGTGTCTCATAGTTGTCCACCATCAACAATCAGATCTAACGTGTTTCATGTACTGGGGCAATTTACAAGTCATATGTTCAGCTTATAAGACTAGACCGGAGATTGACTGAGGCAACTTTTATCTACTTTCGCTAATGCAAAGCAAGAGAGTTTCGAAGGCTACCTGGCTAACTTCAAGCTCCGTCTGTAGTTTATAAAGCAAGAACACTAACAAAAAAATAAGCTTTTATTCCCCAATATGGTCGCCACTATGTTAGTGCCTAGATTTACCTCAAGTTGAAAAGGTAGGATCTAGGGCCAACATCAAATCACGCTCAGCCTAGTAGCTAGCCCTACCAGGTTAGGAGAGGGCTCTCTCCGTGTCAATCTTAGCAAATAATGATTGAAGGGGGCTTGAGATGACTGAAATATCTACTGATCTTAGGCTAGGTATAAGTGCAAGAGAGTTTGATTGAATAAAAGATGATTTTGTTGGCTCAGAGGGAAAGATAGATTTTGGGTGTAGGGATTGAGGATCAGTTCTACAGAGATCTCAATGGGGCAAGGTAGGAAATCGTTTTGGAACTTAAATTTGAGTGAGATGGAAGGAATAGATAGGTGAGGTGTTGAAGAGGGAAATAGCACTCATGGATCCTCCCCAAACAGCTGAAAACATCAAATAACTAAAGCAAACTTCAAGTAGAGCACTGCACTTTCAATGGATTCTACTTACACTCTTGTTTGTTTAGTTCAAAGGAAATAAGATAGATAATGGCATACGATCACATAAACAAATTCACAATTACAAATAGAAGCACTGTACCAAGACAAATTGCCACATGAATCCCAAAGAGTGCTACAAATCCTGGTCTTAATTCCTTAGCCAAATTGAAATATGAGTGCACAATGAAGTGCTTTTCTTTCTCAAGAGTCCAACCATGTTAATGACTAAAAAATTACAAGATATAGGCAACCAGCAACTCATCCTAGCCTCTAGGGGTCGAGCTCATGAGTTTAGGAGCTGTTCCAACTAATTCTAAACTGAGAACTAGAAACTAGGCAACATAACAGCATGCCTCTAGAAACAAAGGAACTGATTCATTCAATTTCAAACAACCTTTAATCTGTTGAATCTACCTCTACAAGTGAAAATCTAACATATTTACATCATGATCCATCAATATACATCAAATTACATCACAAATTTGTCATTAGGAAAGTAAAAAAGTCAAACTAGGCAAAGCTGGGAGAAAAATAGAGCAAAACTTGGTCAAACTGGCAAATTTTCCTCTATGCGCACCCCTGATTCTCTATGCATCACACCTGTTTGGACCCACTTTTGGAGGCCTTCCCGATGTCCAAATTTTCTCCAAGTGCGCTTGTTGGAAAGGTCTTCCTATGTACTTTCTAATCCAAGTGGAATGTTTTCATTTGGCCTCCATTTGCCCCTCCAAAATTGAGTTCTCCCAACACTGCTTCTTGTGTGTCAAAATAGGGGCAGTAAGGTCATTTTTTGATTGTTTTTTACCTTTTTGAGTGCTCAAAACCTATCAAAATTTCTTGTCCATTGGTAGGCAAGTGTAATTTTGCATGACAAATCCAAAAATGTTGAGTTTTCGAGATTTGGAGGCTTCCATCAAAAGCGAGTGCCAAGTGGCGCGGCACATTGGGCAGAAAAGCCTGTTTTTGCTCAAATATTTCTAGGTCCGCACTTTCTCTTAGTATTACCTACGGTCCTGCACCCATTGGTCATGTATCCAGCATATCTAACTGCACCTTTTCTTTGTTAAAGGTGTGGACCACTGAGTGCACCACGCCTTTTTGCAGGAGACTTTTGGAGGCCTTCCTGGTGTCCAAATTGGGTGCGGGATAGCTCGTCGGAAAGCTTATTGAGTCTACTTTCCAATCCAACTATAATTTTTCAATTTGGATTTCATTTTACCTGTCAAAAATCAAATCTACCAAGACTGGTCAAAATGTGCCAAATGAGGCTGCCTCAAGGCAGAGTGCTGTTGCAGTCAACTTGTGAAGGTCTTCCTCAACTCCAAATTGAGCTCATGATCGCTCATTGGAAAGTTCTGTGTGTTTGGTTATCATTGGACTCATCAAGAAAGTAATTTTCCCAACCAAGATAGGAGAAAACTTGGTTTTCCCAAGGTCACTTCAGAGGCGCATCAATTCTCCCGAGGCAACTGTATTTTTGATATTTCTCTAAAACCATGACACCTGTGTAAAAATTGAAGGATTTTTTTCTTCCTTGGCCTAGTTTGGACAAAACCCTCTCTCAGTTTTCCAAATTTCATCTTTTCTTTCTCAGAAACATCATTGGAGTAAAACCTATTCCAATGTGTGGAATAGGGGATTTGTCGAAATGAAGTGAAATGAAGGGTATAAGGGGCTTCTAAATTCTTGAGAAAATTTTGGGAAGTAGGGAGGGACGTTAGGAAGTAGGGAAAAGTGGAATTTCAGAGATTGAGTGAGGGGAAGATGTCCAAAAGGGAAAAACACAGGCCTAGTCTAGAAAATTGTCAAGTTGTAGCAAGAAACTAGGGTTTCTGCAAAAATGAGGAATTCGGGGGATCTCAGTGATGGGAAGTGTTTAATAAGGTGCATTAAGGATAGGGGAAGGTGTATGAACATCTGGATACAAGTTTTGGTAATGATTTGATCATCCAAGAGAAATTACCTTCAAAACCCTAGGAGAAGGAAATGAACTTTACCTAGGCGCAACTGAAGCGTGAACAAGGCGTAAAATGACTCATTCGAAGCTGACATGATGATGAGAACCCTCTGAATGATGGTACACTCAACTGAATGGTGACATGGACCGACATTTGGACAACTTTGAAAGGAGTAAAAACAAACCCTAGATCTAATACCTAGTGACCAAATTTTACTTGAAGACTCACTGAAATGACAAAATTTGACCTTGACACCTTAAAATCACTTTGTAAGAGCACTTTTGATCACTGGAGGAAGGTTGCAAAGACTGATACTAACAAATATAAAGGAGGCTACTTCAGTAGAGAAAATTTTGAGATCTTTGTCTTCGAAATTTGAGTCAAAAGTATCTGCCATAGAAGAAAAGTAGGATCTTAAATCTATTACTATGGTTCAACTTCATGGAATTCTAACTACCTTTGAAATGAGGAAAGGAGGTCCATCAAATATGACAGAAGTTGCTTTCAAAGCTTCAACAAAGGGAAAATAAAAGGAAGAGCACAATGAATCAGGATATATTTCAAAATATGAAGATGAGACAAACTTTGTCAAGAAACTTGAACGGGGTTCCAGAATATTCAGAGCTAAGCTACCATTAAAATGATTTGATTGTGGTAGAGTTGGCCAATATGCTACCAAATTTCCTCATAAAGATAAATATGAAAAGGGAAAGGAATATACAAAAGGAAATAGAAAACAGGTTGTTAATACAAAAAGTTACTACACCCATGAAGATAGTGATGGTTTATCTAATAGTGATGAAGATGAAAATGAACAAGATTATAAACTACTCATGGCTTATGCCAATGATGATTTTTTGGATGCCTTAGAAGAGGAATATTTTCTTGAAGAAATCACAAAACTCAAAATCTGTTTAGAAGAAAAGAATATGATCATAGACACGTTGACACATCAACTCACTGAAAGCGAAAAGCACAATGAAAAACTAGGATGTGAAGTTGTGTGTCCAAGAAAAGAACTTGAGAAGATGAAATCTCTTAATCTTAGATTTCCTAAAGGGTCAGAAACTTTAAATTAAATCATCAAAGTTCAACGTTCTCCTCTTGTAAAGATAGGTCTTCGATATACTGAAGAATCATCTCAATCACAAAAGCCATCAGCCTCCACCAGAAGCTATCTTGATGGAGCAAAGACCAGTGAATAGTATTTCAATCGTCATCAAAATCTTAAAAGTACTCATCAGGTAAATCATGCTCATTTTACTCCAAGGATAAATATCAATAGAAGAATCAACCAACAGGTAAACAATGCCAAAAGATTCTATGATCGCAGAAAATTATTTAATGGACAATGTTTCACATGCCATAACTTTGGGCATAAGGTTGCTCAATGCGTCTCTTACAAAACCATCATGACTAGAGAAGTAAAAAATCAAACGAGCATAATAGGAATCAAGAAAAAGTTCCTATAATAACTTTTCTCCTCTTGAAGATGAAATTGAATGTTCGTTTTGTAATAACTTTGGTCATGAAGAATATGAATGCAGGAGAAAATTTTAACCAATACTTCAAAAGGAGAAAACATCATCAAATTCCAAGATATGGAGAAAGAAGGAATTTCAATCAAAAAGATGTGGCATAGCTCTATTTGCAGAAGGACAAGAGAATCAGTGGTACATCAATTGCGGATGCTCCAAACACATGACAGGTGATAAAGAGAAACTTCATTCATATAATGCTTTAGAAAAGGAAAATAATGTCTCTTTTGGAAATGACACACCAGTTGTCATTAAAGGTAAAGGTTCTGTTTATTTGAAAGAAAAGGTTAAAGATAGAAATGTCATGAATGTAGATGGTTTAAAGCATAACTTGTTAAGTGTCAGTAAAATGTGTGATCAAGGAATTGAAGTTGTGTTTCGATCAAACGGATATGTGGTTCATGAGATTGATACAGAAAAGACAATTATCAAAGGTACAAGAACTCTAAACAATTTATACATACTCAAAGGAGGACAAAAACAATAATATCTAAGAAAAACAAATGAAAATTGGTTATGGCACAGAATATTGGGGCATCTAAGCTTTTCACAAATAACAAAATCATGTAGGCTCAAGGCGGTCCATGATCTTCCATATATCAACTTTCCAAAAAATACCATATGCAAACCATGTCAGGTCGGTAAGAAAGCAAGAGTTCATTTCATTGAAAAAGAAGGATCGGAAAGTAAGCCTCTTGAAATCATCCATACTAATTTATGTGGACCAACAAGGAAAAAATCACCTCATGGAGAAGAATACTTTATTTTATTCATTGATGATTTTTCTAGAATGTGTTGGATAGGTATACTAAAGCATAAAGATGTAGAATTTGAAAAGTTTAAAGCCTTCAAAGCTTTAGTTGAAAATAAATCAAATTGAAAAATCAAATGTCTCTGATTTGATCAAGGGGGAGAATTCATAGCAGATGAATTATTTGATTTTCGTGAACAACATGGAATAAAAAGGCAATTCTCAGTCGCCATAAATCCTCAAAAAAATGTCATAGTGGAAAGAATGAACAAAACAGTTCAACAAATGGCTCGAGCTATGCTTGATGAACTAGAACTCCTACAACCTTCTGGGGTGAAGCTGCATTTGCTGTCGTGACTATTCTAAACAAAGCTAATGTTCGGGTATATAGTGATCAAACTCCATATGAACTCTGGTATGGTAAGTATCCTACTGTAAAACACTTTAGAGTTTTTGAAAGTAAATTTTTCATCAAAATAACTGATGAAAAACTTGGTAAGTTTGAACCCAGAGCAGATGAATGAATTCTTCTTGGTTATTCATCCAAAAGTAAAGGATACAATTGTTATAATAAAAGACTTCGGAAAATTGTTGAATGAATTGATGTAGTAATTGATGAAGAATGCAAAAATACGGAACAAATGAAATCAATTGAGGAATATGAAAATGAGGAAGACGGTGAATGTTTTCTCGTATCAAATCAAAATGATATAGAGGAAGAATCCAATCAAGCACCAAAAGAAGATACAATAGGCAGCGAAAAAGACTCCATCTAGCTATATTCAAAAGAGTCATCCAGAATCTCAAATTCTAGCAGAAAAAGGGTCTGGAGTACAGACAAGAAGAACTCCTACAGGTTCCTCCAGTTATCTAGCATTACTATCCTCCATAGAACCACAAAATGTAAATGAAGCTAGTAAAAATGAATGTTGGGTTAAGGCCATGGACGAAGAACTTGACCAAATTGAAAAGAATGATACTTGGGAATTAGTTCCTAGACGTCATGATAAAAATATTATAGGAACAAAATGGATATTTAAGAATAAGTTGAATGGAAATGGAGAGGTTATTAGAAAAAAATCAAGACTTGTTTGTAAAGGTTATGCTCAACAAGAAGGTATAGACTTTGAAGAAACATTTGCACCTATTGCTAGACTTGAAGCCATAAAAATGTTTCTTACCCTTTCTAGTTTTCAAAAATTCAAAGTATATCAAATGGATGTAAAATTAGCTTTTCTTAATGGAGATTTAGAAGAAGAAGTTTATATTGAGCAACCAAAAGGATTCATTCTAGGAAATGATGCAAAACTTGTATGCAAGCTCAAAAAGTCTCTTTATGGACTGAAACAAGCTCCTAGGGATTGGTATTATCACCTTGACAAATATCTACAACAACAAGGGTTCACAAAAGGTTCTGTAAACAACAACTTATATACAAAGATTGAAAATGATAAACAACTAATTATTTTTGTTTATGTTGATGATATCATCTTTGGTAGCAATGAAGAATCTATGAGTCAGAACTTTGCCTAAGTTATGCAGCAAGAATTTGAAATTTCCTTACTTGGTGAACTTACTTATTTTATTGGTCTACAACAAAACAAACGAAAGATGGTATTTTTTTTTCACAAACTAAGTATCTCAAACAAACTCTAAAGAAGTATGGAATGGAAGATTCTAACCTAGTATGTACTCCAATGGTAATAGTATGCAATCTCAGTTCTAATGATGAATCACCTGCAGTGAACCAACCAACATACAGATCTATGATTTGAAGTCTAGTTTATCTAATAGGCACCAGACCTGATATCATGCATGTAGTAGGAATTGTTGGAAGGTTCCAAGCAAATCCATAGGAATCACATCTTCATGCAGTAAAAAGAATATTCAAATATCTTCAAGGAACTCAAGGCTTTGGTCTATGTTATCCTAAAGATACAGATCTTACTCTTCATGCATATACAGATGTAGATTGGGTAGGAAATGTTGATGATCAAAAAAGCACTAGTGGAGGTGCATTCTATATGGGATCATGGTTAGTATCTTGGTTCAGCAAGAAACAAAGTTCGATTTCCTTATCTACAGCTGAAGTAGAATATGTGGCTGCTCCATCTTGTTGCACACAACTACTTTGGATGATGCAAATATTGCATAAAATTCAAATCAAATGTCCTCCACCCATCTCCATTCTATGTAATAATATAATTGCCATCAGTATTTCAAAAAATCCAGTCATGCACTCCAAGACCAAGCAAATACCCATTAAGTACCATTTTCTATGAGAACAAGTGCTTGAACAAAAGGTTAAATTGGAGTATGTTCCCTCCAAAGAATAGGTTGTTGATATATTCACCAAACTTCTTCCTAGAGAAACATTTGAATATCTAAAACAAAAGCTGGGAGTAGTTTATGCATCATCCTACTGTTAAATCCAGCATTTTGGAGGAAGGTTCATATACGTGGTTTTCATGAAGGATAGTCATGTATATACGTGAGTTTTTGTGGATGTGGGAGTGTATATCTTTTTCTGATAGAAAAATAGTGGGTCAGACTCTGATGTGGGTGCTCAGTCTAATATTGATGATTACAGTCTATGGATATGCTTTGTTCATTGATTTTTATCTGACTGTTGAAGATGCCTTGATGAATAATTTGTTAAAAATGCACAGGTAGCATAGGTTCAGGGGGAGCATTAGCCTTCACAAACATTCTGCATTGTTTGCATTATGGTTGCTGACTTCTTCTATTGTTCAGATATTTATATCAATTGTTGCATAAGTCATGTATAGAACTAGGGTATTATATGTCTCCTTCTGTATAGTCTATTTTTTGAGTCATATTGGATATATGATGCAATTTGTATCCCCACTATGCATGGGATGGATGATGTAATAATTGTTGTATTTCAGTCATGTATAAACAATTGGTATATCCCCACTTGGTTGGGTGATTGATTTATGTTAAGGCATTGGTCTTAGGGAGGTCATACTTACTTAGCTGAGTTATAGAGTCATGTTATTCTTTTGAAACATATCTCTACCGACTCTACATGTACTTAGGGGGAGCATGAACATCATAGTGTATCTCAAAGGGGGAGAATATCTTGGTTCACCGTTTGCCCTTGATGTCAAAGGGAGAGATTATTTTGGTGTTGTTTGATATCCATAATAGTTTCTACAGCTTGCAGTAACCAACACCAATATGATTTCCATCAAGTCCAAAGGGAGATATTGTTGGCATTATGATACAGGTGTTGTCCTTGATGACAACTCACTCACAGCTCCGCTCAGATTTGATAAAAGGAAACTGACATTGTAACAGGTCAATTCAGAGGTAACATGGCATTGGTATAGAAGAACAGGGAGTTGGAACAAAGGTCTACTAATCAAAATCAAGAAGTTGAAGGAAAAGGATGTTTTTAGATAGTTTAAGCTGTATACATAGGTTCACCTTGTAAAAATAGTGTATACATGTAGGTTCACATAACAAAAAGAGTGTATACGTATGCATGCGCTTTCATAAGAAGAAAAGCATGTATGGGTTGTAAAATCAAGGAAATTCAAGAGTAAAGGATACCAAGGGTCAATACCATGGTATTAGCCCACAATATTAAGCGGAGTAATGACTATTTGTACCCGTCCAATAATACCACAAATCCTAACTGTGGTTTTGGTTCGAGGTATTGAGGAAGGCCTAAACTATATAAGGAGGAGACGATCAAAGGGCCAAGTGTGCAAGTAAAATGGTTTCTTAGGAATACTTCTATCTGAAGTATATTTGATGTTGCAAGGGCTATGATTAGGATATAGTATGAAATATTGTGTGAACCTTGAATTCAATGTTGGATCAGGATCATGAGACCTAAAATGGCTTATCATTGAATGTGGCTAGATCTAATTGCTTACACATGTCTTATTCTTTAAATGTCATGATCTGGGTATGTCTAGAGTCTGGAATAGCAGTGAAGTTGTGAGTTAATATTTGCAAATCTATACAGTATTTTGCCTTGGTAAAGGTGCATGTACACGCAGGTTCAACTCTTCCAAGTAGCATATGCAAAGGAAAAGCCTATTGTTCAGAAATGACTAATCTATCTGATCACTACTCTTGTTTTATTGTTGTCTATCAATGAAGTCTTCTTAGATCTGAATGTAAAACTGAATGAATAAGGAGCTTGTGTATGATTAATTGATTGATTAAGTGAGAAGGGTTATCTTTGATGTTGATTGTCTAGATATTTGCAAATTAATGGTAGATGTTTTGAATATTATTAGTTGGTACAGATCTGATTCAAAAGTTGTTATGATTCAGTAGTTCTGAAGGTATACATATGTTTTGTTAAAGGAAGTAGCGTATACATGTAGGATGGGTTTAGTAAAGTAGAATATGCATTCTAATTGTATGATTTTTGAGGTTGCACCTCATTCTGAATGATGATGCAGGTTTCTGGGTTCAGCACAATGTTCCGGTGACAATGATCTGATTGTTCAAATTAAATGATTATTGGTTGATGCGGTTTGAGTTTCAAAGTTTTTGATGGGTCTAGTATGAAAATTTTATGAAAGGAGGCCTTCATATTGTATTGTTGTGTACCAGGAGCATCCAGTTTGAAAATTAATGAAACATGGTCGTTGGAGGAAGAGAGAAGGTCGTAGCCTTTTGTAGGTCAATGCCTACGTACCAATAAACACACCGACTAGTGCAAGAGCTAGGGCATTGTAGCTCCCTTCTAGTAGAAGATGGAAAACAAGAGAAGGTTGTAGCCTTCTACATGTGGGTGCCTACTTACTGGTATGAGTCTGCACCAGTACAAGATGCTAAACATTTTTTTTTTTTATATTAAAAGAAGACAAAGATGACAGTAGTAGGTGGTTTTTCTCCCGCATTGGATTTCCACCTTAAATCTTGGTGTTCATGTGTGTTGTTTATGTGTGACGGTTTATTATGTTATTACTGCACATAGTTACTATATAATGAGATACTGATGAACTAATTAAGGATCAACACATGATAAACTGACTAAATTATAATTTCTCTGGGTATACACTGGTTTCCTTAATCACAGTTGCATACACACACAAGTTCACTTCACTAAAGTAGCGTATATAAATCTGTTTCGTAATTGAAAATTCATTGAATTGAAAATATTGATTCACCCCCCATATCAGTATTATTTCCAACACATATGTCATGAGGTGATAGTCCACATCCCATGCACCTGCATCTGTCCATGTAATTGTACCACCACCTATACCTATATGATTACTACTACCTGTACCTATACCTTGATGCAACCCATGCATAATCTTCATATACTTGAAATCCTGAAGACCTTCCTACAAGATACTATCCTGTAAGTCCGTCCCATTGGAGCTCATAACTACTATGTGATTTACCTATATCTGCCTGCTAAGAGCACCTTCCACCCTATTCTCTTTACCTTTAATATACCTAATATCAAAATCAAACTCACTGATCGTGGCCAACCATCGAGCCCGCCTACTATTCGGGTTCGATTGGTCAAATAGATACTACAAAACACTTTGATCACTCATCAATACATACATCCTGCCTAGACGATAGTGCCTCCACATCTTCAATGCATGTATGATTGCTGCCAACTCAATATCATGTGTGGGGTAGTTCTTGTCGTGGGTATTTAGTTTTTGTGATTCATAGTGTTGGGATGGGGTCCCCTGGGTCAATTTTGGGGCAAAATCCCAAGTTTTATGCAAAGGAATGTAAAGTCTTCGCAAATTGTGGTTGTGGACCACGTAGATAGTTAAAGAGTAAAAAATGTTTTTGCCTTTCTTCATGTAAGTTAGGTTGGCTCTTTAAAGATCTACCCATGGTCCGCGGACCATGCAATTGTATAAATAAGTGTGTCCTAAAGAGTCTAAGGCAAGATATTGATGATGAAGATGAAGGTAACAGGTCAATAGGAGAAACATTGTAAAGGGATTAGAGAAGGAAAAGGCTCTGCAGCTCTGTGTGCAGAGGCCTAGAGTAGAGTCTGCAGCTGAGTGCATGGACCCCTAAAACTGAGTGCACAAGGAAGTCTTGAGTCTGTAAGATGAATTGAATATCGATAAAGAAGATTATTACAGAAATTCCTATGTTTTACCTATTTACTTTTGTTATTTATGAATGTACTTTATGCTGTGATAAATGATGGGTTTATGAAATAATGTTGTATTGATGCGCAACTTTAATTGATCTATATTGTTATGTGAATGCAATTGACATTAGGGGTTTACGTGAAGCTTATATCCTTGAACGTTAAAGTTATCAAACACTTAACAAATCTAAGCAAATGCTAGGTTAAGAGTAATCTTTGATGCACATAAGTAGTTGTTGGCTTATTGGGGCCTGACCCAGGTTTAGAAATGTGTTAGCCAAACAAATCCCAAAACTACCGGTCCTTTCGGCAACAGTCAGTGGAGCGTGGACTGAGGTCTCACCCAAGGTAGTATGGGAGGGTGTTGGAACCAAGTTTCTACACCTTAGGGATGTCTTGATGAAGTCTAGACAGTTTGCTAACTAGTCCTTCGTGTTGGGCTACTTCCACGTAGCAGCCCCCTCTATGCCACTACCTTCACATGGTGTGGATGATAAGTGCGACAATTCTTTACCCTCTATAGTGCTTATTAGTATTATAGATCTTGAGTTAAATTAAGTGGGCCCAATGTTTTCCTTTACCATTCAACATAAATAGACAAGCGCGTAAACGTAAACCTTAAAGAGATGCATAAATCATAATAGAAGAATAACCACACAGATCTATGAGCAGATGCATAATATTTCAGAAACACTTATCTTTTATTGATCTTTTGTTCCAGTAAAATCCAATTCCACCCTGTGCACTTAGCTGTAGGGGTCTGCGCACTCTACCAGGCCTCTGCAGACATAGCTGCAAAGCTTCTTCGACAACTACTACCACCTATGACTCGGACCTTACAGAATGAGAGCGATTATCACTTTCAGAAACCCATATACTTTCAGATCTGAACAAAACCTACCAAAAAACTGACCTCTACACCTAGAACCTTGCTCTATTTATACATTCCCATGGTCTGTAGACCATGGGCAGGCCGACTCTCTTTCTATTATCTTGCATTATTTTCGGGCAGACAACCCTTTGACTTGACTTATTGTACTTCATGCTCCGCGCACTTCGCGGAGCCTTTACAATACCATTACCCAAAAATGTGGGCTTTAAGCCCCAAAACCATTATGTGGGGGATCCGGTGCCCAACAAGCTCCCAACACAATCTTCGTGACTCGTCTTAAGTCACTTGGATGGTGAAGTGATCTTCCAGCGAAGTTCATCTAGCAATATCTTCACTTCGCTTACGTCCATAGTGCATTCTTTTGTTGTCTATTGTACCCATTGTGTGCGTATGTCCGATGTTTTGTTGTCCATTGCAAGTCCTTGCCTGAGTGCATATACGCCCTGCATGTGTGCCAGCTTTCCCTCGATCTTGGTGGTGACCGTGAATGCTTCCTCTAGCCAAGGCTAGATACGTTCTTTAAGCATTGCTTCTTTTTTATGCATGGCGTGCACTTGGGCCTTTAGGACCTGGGCTTCCCTCATCTTAGCGAGCCGATGAGTAAGGGCGACCATCTGCACGGTCCCCTAGACATTTTCATAAGCCTACTGCAACTCCCGTGCTTCTGTCTCTAGCTGTCAGAGCATTGGGTCTTCCTCACTGAGCATCCGTACTGTGCGTCCTTCCCTAGCACGGAGCTCTGTCGTCACTCCATCCTGTAGCTGGTATAAGATTTCTTGTGGGAGGGTAGCGAAGTTTAAGCCAAGTCCTTTGAGCCATCCTACCATGGTTCTATCCTCCGCGTTGTCTGTTGTCAGTGCGCCTTCTGGCAGTGCACCAGTATTAGCCATTGTGGCCTGCAGCAACTGCTTGGTTGCTAATGTACCTGTAGCCTCGTAGGCGGCTATGATTCCCTACTGTGGAAGCCGCACATGAAGTTCTTGAAGTTGCATCCTGAGTGCCCCCAACACAATCTGCTGCTCCGTCATTGCCTCCTGGAGGGTCTCCCTGGTGACTTCGCGAACTGTATCAACGATGTTACATAGGTAACCCTCGGTCAGTGTGATAGGATCCCCATCCAAATTGGACGTCTTGGTCTTCTTCCATGGCCCTGTTCATTCCATCACGCACGACCGTTTTAAGTGTGTAGAAGTGGTGTTTGGGTCCGCACCTCCTGTCATATCATCTGTCCTCAGTCCTATGGTCACATTCAGGCCTCTTTCTTCTTCTGTCGTAGTGGCACCCCCTGCTACTGCCTTTTCTGTGGCAGCCTTTGCTGCCTCTTGGGATTCCCATACTTCTTCAGCTAGCTCATCGTTCCACTTCTATTGTGCTAGAAACTTGGCGGCAGCCTTTTGTCTTTGAATCTCTGTCTCATCACACACCACCGCATCTGGTGCATGCCATTTTAGTGGCCATGTGTGGAGCACCACGAAGATAGCGTCATCTATTATGATGAAGGAGAGCATGGTCCATTTCTGATCTGGATCCTTCCGTGCCCTAATATACACATGGTGCATATCCACTTTAACATCTGTAAAACTCTTCACACTATTATATACCAAGGCGGATAGGCACAATTGTTTGTTGATCCACAGTCGTACGCTCGCCTCCATCAGTATCAAGAAGATCTTGGCTTCTTGGACTCTAGTAGCATCTTTCGTCACCCATAGCGATGCGTATTTTGTGGCCTCTGGCCAATCCTGGTCAAGGGGAGGAAACTGACTAGCCTCAGGTAGTTCACCTGTAACAAACAGGATGGATAAGATCAACCACGCATAGTGGATTGTCTTACCCTGCTATTGGACCTCCCTACAGTTTATCAGGAACTCATCGTGGAGGAACTGCGCCCAATTGAACTATACCCCTTCTGCGCATTGCTCGGCTAGCATGATGACCGTTGTTGGTACATTGCCCCAGCATTTTCTCATCACCTTTCTTGCCAACGACTAGGTAGCAACGTAGACCCCTTTATCTTGAATACTAGTAATAATGTACCCCCACTGCTTTTTCTCCAACTTATATTTCATTTTCATGGCCTCCACAATTGTCAAGTTGCCACTTGTGCCAACTATTTCCATGGGGTCCCTTCATATGCAAGGAAGCCGAGAAATCTTATGAATGAGCTCTGCCATGATGGGAATGGGCTCTTCCGGTCATAAGTACCCATCATGCACTAGGCAGAGCAGTTGCCTGATGACAAATATCATGATTGGGGCCCAATGAAAGTGTGGAATTGATAGGAGGTGGAGTAGTCCGGCCTCCTCCACCCCACACAGCCACGTCTGCAGATGTAGTGTTGTAACGGCCCCCTCCGTGCTTTGTTCCATCAGCTCGCTAGTTTCCAAATGAGGAAACTTCTCACTATCCGCAAGGTCCCAGTCTTCAAACTTCATAGTGGGAATGTGGCCCACAGCCACTCCATTGAATAGAACCCTCTCAGGGAGGGATGGGGTGTTAAGTGTGCTTTTAATGACATCCAAGTCTTTAGGTACCTTTACCCTTCCTTTCGATGAAGGGACATACTTGGGCAGTTTTACTGTAGTACGTATTGGCTGGATATCTTCTCCCATCTCTTCCTCTGGTTCCATCTCTTTGACAAAGGTCAGATGATCTTGTTCCTCATCATCACTCTCAATATTAACTATTTTTCCCTTTTCTTCCATCGACAGTTTGCCAAACCACAGATTTCACGGAGACATATGGACTGGTCCTGCTAGATGTGGGTCCTTCTTAGGCCTTGGCATTTGGAGTGATTTAGGGATTTCTAGTGCATCCCCTATCGGTGGCGTAGGACTCCACGTGGCTCCCTTGGTTGTTGACATGATTCTGATCAAGGACTCCTGTGTATCCTTCGGTAATGCTTCAAACCACGAGCTTGCTCTTACGACCTCCTCATTCATCAGTTTCATACCTGCTTGATAACGCAACAATTTTATTCGAACATGCCAAGGGTTGTTTGGTGGAGAGCCATCTGTGATTTATAGGCCCGTTGAAATTCAAATTTAAATGTCCCCCCATATTCTAGCTCATTAATGTTATACTGCGGGCAGATCATTTCAAATCTAGTTCTGACTTGTCCTCTTGCACTTTCCTTCTCTTCCTTTTCCTTCTTGCTCCAAAAATCCAAGTATGCGACACCCTCCAAGAGTGCTCCAAAAAGAATATAAGTGTCCAAGATTATGAGAGAGAGATAATAGAGAGAGAGCTCCAAAACTAAACTCACAATAGTTTTTTTAGTGATCCTTAGAAGCATTTTTATTAATGAGGCCTCTATTTTCTTCATTTTGCATTATTTTCCTTCATTTTCCTCCTCACATGCAACTTGTAACCTTTCACCTCCCTTTTCTCCTAATTTCCATTATTTTCATAAATAAATGTGCAAAAAATTCCATTTTTCCTTTCCAAAGCCTTAGTCATTTCCTTTTCCAATTTCCTTATCCACTAATCAACCACAAGTGATGCCCATCACTATGCTTTTGCCCAACATTCAACTTGGAATAAGTGTCCCATCAATCATGGTTTTTATTTACCCTTTATTAACTATTATTACATGCAATTTTCTCTAGGGTTGTTACATTTTTTATAGTCTCTTTTGCTTCCCTTTACTTTAATTAGTGTCATTTTTATGTTATATTCACTCTAGCATGTGTCACTTTCATTGTCATTCACATATCGCAGGTGTCAGTCACACTAGAAAATGCCTTCTTTTAGCATGGAAAGTATCACACATCTTATAAAAGTATTTTTGGTTTGTTTAAAGGGGTAATATTTGTGTTAATGAGTTGTTATTATCATGTAAACATGTATCCCACTCATTCCCAATGTTTCAATCACTGTTGCACAAATGGCGTCACTGTCACCGCAAAGTGTATCTTTCGTGTCACACTTGGAGTGAGTTGTCACAATGTTGTTGCATTGAGGAAAGTATGTTATTCATGTGTTTTTATTGTCCTACATTGTGTTATCAAGTGATATTAGTGGGTGATGATGCTCAAGTATTGTTCTTATTAAACTTCATCCCACTAATCCCACACTCAGTCAAAAATGGGAAAGATCCCTGACCGAGCCACTCAGCGTTTCTAGCCCACCTAAACTATGCACTACACTGTCTTAGTAATCAGGTGACAACTTTGTCTCTTGGCACTGCATAATGTGCAGTCTCTACCTCCCATAACTACACATTTCATAATCGCAATGCTCAAGCCTAGCCCTTGAGCCCCACAAATGCGCAGTTTTCCTTTCTAACCAGTTCTTCACTGCACATAGTGTAGTCTCAGTCCTCAAGCCTCAGCCTTGAGCTCCTGAACTACACAACTATGCAATCACTTGGCCTCCTCTCCTTCTAGAACTGCGCAGTGGGAAAAATCAATGCAAAAGCCCTCATCTTGCTTCCTTAAATCTCTCAAATGCACAATAGATATACCCAACTCAACCTGAACTACACATCTCATAGTCTCAAGGCTCAATCCTAACCCTTAACTACATGAGTTGTGAAAATATGCAATCTTAGAGCCTCTTTCTCAGTCTGTCACCTAGTTCAAACTCAGTCAATGGATCATCATGTTGCATCTTAAACTAGGGGTTTATTGGATTGATTTCATCTTGTCATGATTCAATTGCAGTCGTAAGTATTCTATGATGCTATGATAGGATGATAATGAAGTAGGTGGAGAAGGAGACCATGCTAGAAGACATCTTTGTAGCTACAAAAATAAGTTGATCAATCAAGGGAATACAATGAGACATTAGTTTGCAACAATAGCTAAAGACCAAGATCACATTGAAGGATCCTTATCTTCAAGCCATAAGGATCAAGAAGTGGATCATATTCATATTTCAAGAGGACACAAAGAAGCCAATAGTAAGGAGTGGCTTGACACTACCATGACATCACACAGTGCATGTCATGAATCATCATGTGCCACATCATTTTTTGCAATATGTAAATTCTATATTGGGAATTTTAATGTAAAGTGGAAATCTAAGAGTCATCCATGTAATGTGAAAATTCATGTAGGAAGTCAAAAGGTCATTTAGAAGACAAATAGTCATGACGGTAGTCCAAGAGTCATAACGGAGGTGAAGGATCACCCCATTTGTCATATATACAACCTCATTTCTCATGTAAAGGACTTAGCTCCTCCTACTAGGCATTAGAGAGGAATATAGTTGTTTTGGTGGAACAAGTGATTTCTCTAATGCTCCACTATTGGGGCTAGTGGTATTCAATGTCTTGATGTATCTTGGAACTTTTACTTAATTTAGAAGCTCATTCAACCAACACACTTTCATGCATATGCTGTGAATATTGTAAGTGATCCGAATTGGATCCATGAAAATTATCAAAGTTCTATAAATGTATCAAATCATGATAGACTTCAGAAACTTGTGAACAAAGAGCTATCAGGAAGGACCTATGGACAGTGGTAGTTTGTAGCCAGCAAGGAATGACGAGGACCTTGGTCAAAGCGTGCTGACCGAGACCCACGGAGACCATGCAGGACGCAAACTAGTAGTTAGGAAGTCCAGATCAGAAAATGAAGGCCGTTAATCGTGCATCGCTAGGCAAAACCCCTCGAGAAGGAATAGGCCTGAGCGCTTGGTCACAAGGAAAGCCGAAAACCATGGGAAAAGCGCTGAAATGATAGGTGGGTCCCGCACTCCAAAATCAGTGGAATATCGAAGGCATTTTGGGTGGTAAGGGGAATTGTCAGAGGGACGAGTGATTCCATACATTGCATGACACGTGTCTGGTGGATCAGAGACAAAACCGCCTCTCATCGTGGGATAACAGTCGATCAAGTCAATCGTGCAATAAGAGCGATAACCATCGGATCTGGAGGCCCCAGATCTAATAGCAGAGATTGTGCCAGATGGGAAATCGGATTTGGAGGGAGAACATAAATTGCGGCATATAAAAGTCCGGAGTCCGATTTGACTGCTAAACTAGCGGGTGAATCATTACACAGAGTAACCAAAATACCGAACCGTTTGAGGAAGAGCTAGCGTATTTCGTGAGAGGAAAAGTGGCCACTTCCTTGTGAGACGTTACACAGTGGCGATGATGCAGAGACAGGGAATTCCAAGCGAACAACAGTAGGTGATCCAAAGGGGTGGAAGGGGAAGCGAATAATCATGAGACAGATTGGCTTTAAGCCATGAACAAGCAGAGAACAGAGAGTGAGACAGAGGATAGTAAGAAAGGAAGAAGGAGACAATGAGACAGAAGTAGAGAACAGAGAGCCGAGCTGACGTGCAGAGCTAAGGCAGCATCGAGCAGACAGAGCCAGGCTTGAGACATTCAGGCAATCCCTATGAGGATATCTGTTGGGAATTGAGTACCAAGTTGAACTCATCCCATTCAGACTAGTTGAGGTCAAGACTTCATAAGGAAGAGTCTATGCACTCTAGTGGCTTGGGGAATCCAAGAAACACCCTACTAAGCATCATTTGTTTCAGGAGACTCAAATTGAGCTCCTCATTGTAAAAACTCTGTTTTAAAGACACAATAAAAGAAGGCCACCACTGAAAGCTAGACCGGAGACGTAGACAAGGAGGATTGGGTGAACTCCTTATTAATTTGTTGTGTTCTTGTATTTGCTTACTATGTTTCTCTTACTGTTTTCTATTTTCCAATGTCTGTGTATTTTGCAATCTTATCGATCCGTTGCCTAAGATAACATAGACACACACCAGCACATGAGTCTGTAATACCTTAATTAATTAATTAATTAATTGAGATCACTCACGAGTGATTTTTTAGATCAAGTGGTATCAGAGCTTTAGGCTATTAAGGTTAGACAAGCTTGTGCTAGATTTAGCTATTGAATGCTAACTAGATGAAAGCTCAAATTAGGAGAAGGAAAGTTGGTCGAAACTAATCTTGAAATTGGGAGAGTCTATCCTCAGAAGAAAATGTCAGAGGAAGGTTCTGTGGGGCTAGACCCTCAATTCATAGATAGTTTCCTAGCCATAATTTCCATGGTAGAGGAAATGTATAAGGACTTTAGAAAACATAAGGATGAAGATTCATCAGGCTCTAAACAAGACAAAGGAGAAGATAAGTCTCTCCTCCATGACCACTCAAAAGGCAAAGGGAAAGAAGAAAGCTTTCTCACACCTCCTAATAGCCCTGAACATAAAAAGAAGGCATCTTTGATTAAGTTAGATGTTAAATTTGATTTACGTATATATGATGGAGAGTTGAATGCAAAAAAGATGGACAATTGGATTAAACCAATTGATGTTTATTGCAGAGTATTGATTCAGATAAGAGCAAGATTCAGCTGGCAAGTATACACCTTAGAGGCACTGCCTTGGTTTGGTGCGAAGGGAGGACCCAAGCTGACATGAAGAGACATGGTAAGACTATCTATGTCTAGAGTGAATTTGTTCTGTAATCAAAAAGCAGTTCTATCCATTGGCCTACATGCAGCAAGCCATGATGAGCTGGCAAACTCTTCGACAGTTGAAAGGGAAAAGTGTACAAGTTTACACCCAAGAATTTAGAAAGAGAGCATTAATTCTAGGAATCTCATTAGACTCACCTAAGACTCCATTGAAGTAGATTGGTGGTCTACACAGCTACATGAGGCACACTATCCTCATGTCTAATCCCACTAATATAAATGAGGTATCTGTTCAAGCTACTCATCTAGAAGCTAGAGGAAATAATGGAAGTCCAGAAGTTTGGGGATCATCCCAACCCGCTACAAGAAAGAATAAGGAGAAAAGAAAGAAGAAATGGAAAACAAGGAAGGCTTCATGCACTCACTGTAAGAAGGATGGGCATGATGATGAGCACTGTTGGATTTTGCATCCAGAGCTGAGACCTAAG
Organism: Pinus tabuliformis; assembly: GCA_031772625.1. NCBI lineage: Eukaryota > Viridiplantae > Streptophyta > Pinopsida > Pinales > Pinaceae > Pinus > Pinus tabuliformis. Next base: position 1,393,565,884 of record CM062804.1, read on the forward strand.
AAGTTTGAGGGTAAGAAGAAGAAGATTGTTGCAGCTATTCAGAAAGATTTGGGGTCAGACTCAGGAGATGAAACAACCATTGCAGCCATAGGTATAAATGGTAAGAATTCTTAAGCATCTACTAGTAATTCTGCACAATCTACTATTGATGAAGAAAATGAGAGAAAAATACATGAGATTTTCCATATTTGAGTTGTTTCCAAACATCAAAAGATTGATACTTTGTTTGATAGTGGCTCACAAGTAAATTTAATTTCTAAAGCAATTGTAAAGAAATTGGGATTAGTGTGACTACACCTCACAAGAAACCATACCCATTAGGATGGTTGAATGATAAAGCACAACTACAAGTGACTAGACAATGCAAACGCAAGTTTTCTTTTGGGTCAGCATTTGTAGATGAGGTTGAGTTAGACATAATTCTTTTGGATATATGTGGAATTGTTTTAGGAATTCCTTACTTGTATGACAGCAAAGCTATTTTCTATAGAGCTGAGAACAAGTATCTACTTGTTAAAGATGGAATCGAATACTTTGTAAGAGCTCATAAGCTCAAGAATAATTATACTCTCATAAACTAAGGACAGATGAAAAGAATGATAAATTCATGCAAATAGTTCTTACTAATGGTTGTAAAGGAAAAGAAAACTAATAAAACCAATGTATTTGAGGGCTGTAATTCTGATCAACAAGCTGATATAGAAAAGATTGTTTCAGAGTATGATGTCTTGTTTCAAGAACCTCAAGGTATGCCACCCAAAAAGGGAATAGTGCATGATATTATTTTGCAGCAAGATGCTCCATTGCCTAACATTGGAATGTACAGGTTGTTCGCTTTAGAGAACACAGAAATCAAGAAGCAGGTGCAGGAGTTGCTCGAGAAGGGGTTCATCAGACCTAGCACATCACCATGTGGGTCACCAATCTTTTTGGTGAGAAAGAAAGATGGCTCGTGGAGAATGTGCATTGATTATTGAGCACTGAATAAGATAACAATAAAAAATTGTTATCCCCTTCCTCGCATAGATGATATTTTAGATCAATTGAAAGAAGTCGTTTATTTCTCCAAGTTAGACTTGCATAGTGGATATCATCAGGTCAGAGTGGCAGAACAAGATGCATGGAAGAATGCTTTCAAGACAAAGCAGGGATTGTATGAGTGGCTAGTTATGCCTTTTGGCTTAGCTAATGCTCCTGCTACTTTCATGAGATTAACGAATGATGTACTTAGGCCTTTTCTTGATGATTTTGTTACTGTGTATCTGGATGACATTCTGATATTTAGCAAAACATGGGAAGAACATTTAAAGCCTGTTAAGAAGACACTAGATGTTTTGAAAAGAGAAAAACTTTGTGTTAAACTCTCAAAATGTGAATTTGGCAAAATATCTTTGAATTATTTGGGACATATAGTAGGGGGTGGTGAATTGAAGATAGATCCCTCTAAGGTGGCAGTGATTGTAAACTGGCCCAAACCCAAATTTGCTACAGAAGTTAGCAGCTTCTTAGGAGCAACACAATATTGGAGAAAGTTCATTTCTAACTTTTCCTTAATTGCAACTCCTTTACATGCTTTAACAGGATTGAACAAGGTGTTTCAGTGGGGAGGAAAACAGCAGAAAGCCTTCGACACTTTGAAAGAAAAGATTAGTATAGCACATGTACTAACACTACCTGATCTTCAAAGACCATTTGAGATCCAAACAGATTCCAGTGACTATGCCATGGGAGTAGTGTTGACACAGCACGGTAAACCCATATGTTATCATTCTGAGACATTTAATTCTGCAGTAGTTAACTATCCTACATATGATAAAGAATTGTATGCATTAGTACATAGTGTGAAAACATGGAAACATTACTTAATGGGCAAAGAGACAATAATACATACTGATCACCAACCACATCAATATCTACACTCCAAAACTAAATTGCAGCAAGCAAGGCACTATAGATGGATGGGTTTTCTACAACAATTTCATTTAGTCATCAGATATAAAAAGGGCATACACAATAAAGTTGCAGATATGTTATCTAGACCCATTATAAATTCATCTTCTATACTTAAGCATAATTCTGTGTTAGATGAGAGTTACATTGAATAATATGCTCAAGATATAGACTTTAAAGATGTATATGCAACTTTAAGTCAAGGCAAACGAGTAGAAGAATTGGACTGTCATGTAAAGGACCGACTCCTATATCATTATGGGAAGTTATGCATTCCACAAACTGAAAGAGTAAAGATAATTCGAGAAGCACACACTTCTCTAATATCAGGTCACTTTGGGGTAAGTAAAACAGTTGCACAGCTGCAAAGATTTTGTTATTGGCCAAAAATGAATGAGATAGTTTCTAGATATGTAAGAGGGTGTACTATGTCTGCTAAAAGCAAGCCTAGCAATAGAAAACTAGGCTTGTACACTCCCTTACCAGTAACTTCTCACCCTTGGGAAAGTGTTTCCATGGATTTTGTTGGAGGATTGCCTAAATCTAGGAAAGGTCATGATTATCTGTATGTTGTTGTGGACAAGTTCAGCAAAATGTGTATTTTGATACCTTGAAATATACAGATTACAGCTGAACAAACTACAAAAATGTTCTTTCAACATCTATGCATTCATTTTGGATTACCCACTTCCATTGTATCTGATCGAGACACTTGATTTGTTGGGAGGTGATAAGAAACAAAGATTCGTCCAGAATGGACTCTTCTGCCACAGTCTCTGTGTCAGCACTCGGGAAATCACACATCAATTCCGCAAAAACTAAGGATTTCTTAGACTTGGACTTCTCGAACTCCAAGTCGAACTCTTGCAGGATAACAATCCATTTAGAGTACTTGCCCCCTAGCAGTTGTTTTGTCAAAATATAAATCATAGGGTTGCAATCCGAAATAACTGTAGTTTTACGGAGAAGAATGTAGTGACGGAAACGCTGGACAGCTGGAACGGCTGCCAGGGCCAATTTCTCCACATGCGAATATTTTAACTCAGTGGGATTTAAGGTCCGACTAAGATAATATATCACATGTTCCGCTCCGAATTCATCTTCTTGAACTAACACCATTCCAATGGTGGAATGCGAAGCTGCGAGGTATAAGAAGTAATCCTGGTTGTAGTTGGGAGGATGCAACAACGGTGCATGGGTCAACGCGTGTTTAAGTGCATCAAAAGATTGTTGAGCAATCTCGTCCCAAAAGAATTGTGCGTTCTGTTTCAACAACCGTGTAAAACTTTAGTGACCTCGGCGTAGTTTGGGATGAATCAGTGTAAAAAGTTTGCTTTCCCTTGCAAACTTTGGAGTTGGCGTAAACTCGAAGGAGGAGGCAAGTTGATGATAGCCTCGACTTTCGAGGGATCGACGTGAATGCCGGCTTTTGAAACAACAAATCCCAGCAATCGACCTGTTTCTATACAGAAAACACACTTGTGGGGATTCAACCGAATTCGATAATGCCTACACCTCATAAAGATTGCTCGTAGGTGGACAAGGTGATCAGCTCGATGTAAAGAATGAGCAGGCAAATCATCGAGATACGGTTGCACAATGTGCTTGATGTCATGAAATGCATAAGACATTGCCCGTTGAAAAGTGGCCCCTGCATTCTTAAGCCCAAAAGGTAATTTGCAATAAGCAAATGTACCCCATGGACAAATGAATGTCGTTTTTGGTTGGTCGGTAGGTAGAATATTGATTTGATTGTAGCCCGGAAAACCATCCATAAAGGAAAACGTTTCACTTCTGGCACAATCATCAATAATTTGATCGATATAAGGCGTAGGATAGTTGTCTTTTGGACAAGCTCGATTTATATCCCTATAGTCGATACAGATTCTTATTGTTCCTTGTTTCTTGTTGACCGGAACAATATTCGATACCCAATCCGTTAACGGGATCGGATATATGAAACCTGCTTTCAACAGCTTTTCGACTTCTGCTTTAATCGCAGCCGCTTTTCGAGGGTGAATCGACGCAACCGTTGCCGGACGGGTTTAGCATCTGGGTAGGTCTTTATTTCATGAACAACAATGGCAGGATCGATTCCCGGCATTTCCTCGTAAGACCAGGCAAACACATCCCGGAATTCTTGGAATAGGGCCTTGTAAGTTTGGATTTCTTCTTCTATACAAGCGGCACCTATATGAATGTTTTCCTCAATTCCGGGCTTCACTGAAATATCAATGGGAATAGTACGAGAAATATTCTCTAAATTCAACTCTGAATCAGAATGTTTCGTTGGATCCTGAGCGTCTTTGACATATTCAGCGGTAAAGATAGATGAAAAATCATTTTCAAAAGCATCACCCTTAGGTAAAAACGAAGATCTATGATGGAGATCCTCCCATGGTAGATCGTCTACACTTAGGATTTCGCGAAGTTGTTCGTCAGATGACACGACTTCGGGAAACGCTATCCGTTCTAAGGGTGAGGTGAAAAGTGACTCTTCACCGACCACATTCATTTGGTCGAGCTCGGTCGAATGAAAGTCGGTAAAAGACATGAGAGCTTCATAAGCAATTTCATATGGACTCAAGGGCATAGCATTACCGAATGAGTCTACCTCAGAGTCAGATGGGACGAACCAAGGATCATCATAAATAATGTTTTCTGATGTAATCATATGAATTGTTGCAAACGAAGGATCTACGCTGAGTGGAGGGAGAGGAAAAGTTCCCAGTAAACCGGAATCTTTAACTAAACCTACACCAACGTCCCTATAAGGGATTGTCGTCTTACCGACATGCTGGATACTCTCTGAAGAGGCTGGGTCGGATGAAAAGTATGTCAGCTGATCAATAGTCACGATCTTACCGTTATGTGGAAACTTGATTATTCTGAAGACCGATGAAACGACCGCTGTCATAGCATTTGACCAACTTCGACCCAAAAGAAGGTTGTAGTCTAGAGGGGCATCAACCACTTCCACATCCAGACTAACGGTTTTACCTTCTACCCTATAGGAAATTCTTGTAGAATACCAAACGGACGGAACCCATGGCCATCAAAGGCCTTAAGGATGGTGGGGGATTGGTTCAACGAAGGAGAACCAAGGGATCTCCAACATTGAATCGACATAATACACGTAGAAGCTCCCTCATCAATCACAGTCCGATGAATAGGCCTGTTTTTGACTATCACTGGAATTTGGAAAGCCATTTGATGGGGGAGACGCGGTGTACTATTTTCTAGATCGAAGATCATTAGATTTGGATCCTGAACATCAACAGCTCCGATAGCCGACAAAAGCAATTTTGGTTGTGCTGGGTTGGACCAGAAACTACGGGTTGTCCAGCTTGAGGAACCATCTGTATACTTGGCTGCAACGCCTGTTGACCCTGTGATGGATCCCACACTAACATTCTAGGGTATTGACCTGTAACAGGTTGAGGATACTGAGATCCATAACCGGATTGAGGGTAGGATTGATAATTGTAAGGTGCAGTTCCCATACTTGGAACATATGACTGACCTTGAGGCGGTTGATAACCTTGACTCGAGTATTGACCTTGAGGTTGATAACCTTGAGGTAAACACTGATACTAGGGTTGACCTTGACCTTGAGGTTGGTACCCTTGAGGTTGATAACCTTGGGGTTGATACCCTTGAGGTTGCCATCCTTGAGGTTGCCATCCTTGAGGTTGATATTGATACTGAGGTTGACCCTGGGGTACATATTGAGGCTGGGGTTGACCTTGAGGCACGTATTGCACCATAGGTACATACTGACTTTGAGGTTGCCCCCCAGACACGATTTGTGTACCTTGAGGTTGCCCCCCAGGCGTTAACTGCGGTTGCCCCCCAGGCGGTAATTGGCCACCTTGAGGTTGAGAAACGGGAACTGAACCTGACATCATGTAAATGTCTCCTACACCCAATGGTACATTACCACTGTTTCCAATTAATAACCCATGATCAACGGGTTGAGGAGATGCTCCCGCAAAGGTACCAGAAAGAGATTGATACCCAGTGGGGACAGAAGGACCGCCGTGTAAGAAAGATTCAGGACTTTGAGTAAACACGGACGACTGACCAGACATATTTACAGGAGTATAAATACCTCCAGGTGGAAAAGGAGTACGAGGTGTAGAAAAACCTACCCCTGAGTTTTCTAAATAATTGGTTAACGAAAGGTACCAAGTAGTACTTCTAGGAGGACTGTAAAAGATGGATTCACGCTCCCTTAGATCAATAGTAAGTTGACCTTCAAGGTTAGAGACACCTATATCCTCCTCTGGAGCAAGTTCTTCTATAGCAATCAAACCAGTAGGAAGATTTTCGATGATAATTCTTTCTATTCTCGGTGAATCTGGAACACTAGAAGTTGGAGTAACAGGTTCAGATACTTCAGGTTCTTCGCCTGTATCACTAGCAGACGAAAAACTACCAATAAGTTCAGAAACTGAAACAGCTTCGGGATTATAACCTGTCTCTAAACTTTGGTAATCTGGATGGACTACCAAGGAAGATTCTCCTTCTTCAGGTGAACCTACTCTACTGTCACTAGGAGGAGTTACAAGGACCTTTAACCCTTCGTACTGACCCGAAATATCTTCAGGAGATTCACCCCGCGATTTACGGAGTTTTCTTAACAAATCTATTCCGGTAACAATCTCAGGAGACTTGCCCCGAAGTCTACGGGACTGTCTCGGTAATTCCGCCACAGCTAAAAACTTTTAACTACTACACACGAAAACAAAATAAAATTTCAAATCAAACCACCTAAAGCCTCTAAAGAACCAAACAAATTTGAATCACACGCCTAAAGAATCTAGGGCGTCAAACCAAACACAAACAGTAGTCTTCCGGACCAAAAGCGCTAGTTGGTGATGAAGCCCAACCTCGCTGGATTCAGTACAAAAATGGCAGGTGGAACAGTTACCCCGGCAACCTGCTTAATGAATAGACTGGACCAAGTTCCTCCACTTTAACCGTCTCGAGTGAAGTGAGCCCCCCAGAAAATCCAAGTGAGTATAACCGACGTCTGCTCCAGGTACAGTGGGACCTTCCCTCCACCGTCACCTCGGTAGAATCCTAAAGATAATGGCCACTAAGGTTACCAACCGCAACAAATGCACCTGGGGGAACAGTCTAAACTCCGACAGCACGCAAGGGCAGAGTAGCAAGCTCAATCCCCTTGTCGGCTCCTTGACAATAATCCAAGGTTTATCGACAAGTGACCCCTGGCTCCTCGACAATGTTTAATCCAAGGTTTACCGTTTGTAATACGTGCGTGTCTGGCGTCGTTCCCAACGAGGGGGGAATGATCCCCTCACTGGTTCGGACACGAGCTCGTGCTTCTCCTTTAAGAGGAGCTTTCCCAGAGTACAAATGAGACAATTGGATTTAATCTATCACAAGATAAGCTACTTGTTTGGTTTTGTTGTCTTGGAGAGTTAATTACTCACCTACTCCAAGACACTAGCCTGATCTAAATTGGTGCTTCAGAGCCCTAGTAAATAAAAGTTACTATTTCGATTTTACTTTAAGCGTTACTTTTATGGTTGTTCTTTAAAGTCACAAGGTAGTGGAAGTGAAACCAATGGTGTGTAGACTCAACTCCAACCACTACAAAGATGCACCTAAGATGATTTACGCTACTTTGCTTTTTCAATGAAATTCTTAACTAAGAGAGTTGAGAGAATGCAAATTTTAGAGAAAACAACTTCCTTAGAAAAGACAATCAAAGAAACAATTCTCTTTTTCTTTTCAAGCACACAAACATGACTACTCTTTACTTGCACGAAAAACTCTTTTTCTTTCAAAACTTTCAAAGCTACTTGAAACAAAACTTTTCAAAGGAGATATTTTTGTATTTTCTCTTTTTAATAAAGCATATAAACCTATCTTAACACAAAACAATCTCAAAAGCTACAAAAACTATGAAAACTTGACTCACAAGCAAATCAAAAGAGAAATTACTCTAAACAAACCTAACAAGGCAAAAGCTCACAAAGATGATTCTAGGTTGTTTTACTTGATCAAAATCAAATCAAGGACTAGCTAATGCAGAATCAAAAGACTAGTCAAAACAAAACTCAAATCTTTTTGTTCTTTTTGTAAAATGGAATTCAAGACTTAATCAACAAGCACTTCGAAATTCGCCAACGAGACAACTCAATGGTAAGTTGCTCACACAGGTAGACTTTATGACAGGTCTGACTTCTAAGAATGTTGACAAAACCAGAGAGATCTAAGGCTTGACAACTTCTACCGCCAAAGTCACTACAAGACCTACTCAAAAATCAAACCCTAGGGCTTAAACTTCTATGAAATCCACTAAAACACTCAATGCTATAGAAACAAGTTCAGGTGAAGATCTTTGACAAGGGACTAATGAATCTGGGCAGTAAAAACTAAGAAAAAACAAAATCTAAGAGTAAAAAAGCAAAAAATGGAGTTTTCTCAACTTTTAGCAGGGGGATGCAGGCGACCCGTTAGAACAGGTGCGGGCCCGCTCTGTGCACACAGCAACAGTGCGTCCAGGGACGCACTGTGCAGCACTCAGAGGGTGCGTCCTACTGAAAAACTCAAGAAAAACTAAAAGGATTCTAACTCTAAGCTAACCCACCCAAAGACAAAGTCACAGAGCCAAAAACCAGAAAAATAAACTAATTTTCTCAGAGCAAAGTTCATACAAAGGAAAAGACTTTTCACATTAATGGATTCCCCAGCGGAGTCGCCAATTTGTCAGGCGGAAAGAGTCGATTGTGCGGACACAACCAACCTCCCTAGGAGCCTAAGACTCTCTAGTGACAAACAAGACAAACAAGATCTATCCTTCTCTAAACATGCATTATGATATGAGATATCAAGTGTTTTGTTCTTACCTTTGTCCAAACGCTGTTGTAGAAGTCCAAGCTCTTTTGATCTGGATGAGCTCCTCCTTTTCTCCAAAACTTGTAATCACCAACAGTCAAACAATTAAATAGCACCTGATTATAACATAAAACAAAGCATATTCAACATGTAGACCAAGGAGCACATGAAATAACTCATAAACAACAAGTTATTGAGAAGAATGGACATATTTGCATTAATAGGTAACAAAAAGAACAAATACAACCTAAGCCTTGGTGTTGTGCAAGTCCTTCCCAGGGTCCGTCAAGAGTTCTCCTTTACTTTGACAAAGCACACCCACTTCCAAATAGAACAAGCAAAGATGGCAAT